>OX401984.1:12680458-13880458 GCA_947859335.1 Tortricodes alternella | reverse complement strand
AACAGCAACATGCGAATGATTGCTCAGTTCTAGTTTCTGTCCCTCGTCCAACTTCATTTCTTTCCACGCCTATTTACCGTTAGAGTAGATAGGCATTTCCTGGGCAATCGCATTCCACCTTCAGCCGCGTCATCACTTTCCATCAGGTGAGACTGTGGTCAAGCGAAAGCCCGTAAAGGATTTAAAAAACCCTGGTATAAAAATTACTGAAACCTCAAATAACAATTCAAGGATTAATACGTTTTGGGTGCCAAGTTGTTTTGAGATTAAGTCATCAGGGAAAAGAGGTAGGCCATGATTGATCCAATCAAATCTACGCTAAGTCGCGAATTAGAGTCGGTGGAAGGTGAAGTCGCGCGCAGGAGTAGCGCAGGCATGATGCCGCTTAAAAATGTTTTCATAGATAATGTACGAAAAGGCGCGGCGTTATGCCTTATACGCAGTTTCTGTATAATTCGCGCCTAACATGGCCGAAGCATTTCAAAAAAGCACGAAACTTATTTTGCTATGAGACTGCATAATAACTAAAATAGCCTGAATAAATTAATGAATGAACGCATGAAATGAATTACTTATTTGCATAACATTGGGGCCAATTCGAAAGTGTGTTCGCTAATTTTAACAGTCACTAAACGAAGCAACGTCAAACTTGACTTTGACAGTTCTTCGTTCTCTCTTGTCTCTCACCCGTGTGCTATACATAACTGGAGTTTGACGTCTCTTATTTTAAAAATCATGAATAATTTCCACCGTTGTTTACTTTTGGGCACAAGAAAAAAGGCTTTGTCTTTAGATTTCTTGCAGTAGCATCCATGGCCTACCTTTATCATGGTCATGAGATCTGACTCCCTTTTCGAGAACAAGTCTGCGTCCAGCACACAGTAAGTCCCGCCGGACTCCAGGAGACACGCGTCGAAGGGATCCAGCGCATACAACGCTGGCATTCGGTTGTACTCGCTTTCTAAAATAAGAAATATAAGTGTATCAATCTGGGCTAAATATGAGTGTCCAAAGCTATAGATATAACTAGCTTTGGCTCTCCACTTTGTCCGCGTGTAATTCCATACCACATACCATACCATACCATACTATCCATGAACGATCATAGAATATATATTATGTTATATTCTATATCCAATAGACTCGGCATAGCCGGACGATCGCCCCTACCAGCATTAGAGCGGTTTCTCACTACGTCCGGTCCGAATCCGATTTGAACCCGTGAAAATACGGTCCGGTCGTAGAACTATTTCTATGGTAGTTTACGCACTAGATCTGGCTGTCATCCGATTTATGTCCGTCATCCGTGAATCTCCGTTCCGGAGAAAATTATTGACGGACCGAAGTAGCCATAGTATTATTTGTATGAACGCTCGCGCACTGCGTCCGAACCGAATCCGACTGCGTACGGGCAGTGAGGCAGCTGGGGGGCGGGGTATGTGGCCGGGGGGCGCGGCAGGCATCCAAGATAGTTCAATGTGGCAGTGGGATCAAAGATCGGACTGGTGCGTAAGCATTATCCGAATTCGGTCCCAGATTTCTAGATCTGTATTTTCACGGGTTCGGATCGGACGTAGTGCGAAAGCGCTCTAAGAGGCAAAAATCCATACGCGACGGGTCTACAGGCAGATGCAAATGCACCAATCAACGCTCTTAAAACCCCGCGCGCCCCGCAAGTTTGACAGCTTTAGGGGTCGTCCACAAATTACGTAACGCAATTTGGAGGGAGGGGGGGTCTGGCCAAGCGTTACGGTCCTGTTACTTTGGGGGAGAGGGGTTAAAGGTTGGTGTTACGTCACGATTTTATAATATTGCACAATTAATGTAAACTCAAGAAATTATAATTTATATTATTAAAAAATGGAACCGAAATACGTTCATAGATGATTATACCTCGTCCAATGTAAAAAGAGCGCCGAATTACCTGAATATTAGGCAAAAACTTTTTACAAAGCACCTATTACGTAACGGAATGGAGAGGGAGGGGGGTCCCGGTTAATCGTTACGGTCCTGTTACATGGGGGGAGGGGCGGTCAAAAATTTTGCGTTACGTAATTTGTGGACGACCTTTATTTGCTAGTAAAAGTTAGCGTAAGCGGTGTCTTTAGAATATTTGGTCTACGAGTATGATAGCACAATTCTATGCGTTGGTGGCAGACATAACGCAGATAAGACCGACGCATACAAACGGCAGGGCACAGTATTTTCTGCTAGGACAAAAAATGCGTTAATAGAGGATGTTAATAGCTGGAATTTCAAGCATGGCAGTCCGGCGCTTCGTTCAGATGACCTTTGAGTCAAGGGCGGCCTTAGCCATTGCGAGGCTCCGGGCGGGTAGATCTTTGCGAGGCTCTTGTCTTTGTGTTTGTAAGTACTATTACTACCTAATATTTGTCTACTTGGGTTGCTTTAATGCGCGAGGCCCCTTCAAGAGCGAGGCCCTGGGCGGTAGCCCTGCTCGCCACCCCCAAAGGCCGCCCCTGCCTTTGAGTGTAGGTACGCTTGAGCAAAAACTAGCAGAGTATCTGCCGTGCCGAGACTCCGGTCTTTCGACGAGCCGTCACTCAAGAGAGGTCAGCAATTGCAACGCATAAATCAAACCAGCGCAGCAATTATGTTCTATCTTGTCCGACGTCTTTATTAACTAGAAGTAAACTTATATACTTTAGATTATTCACACAATTAACTTATAATTTTACGATGTTAGAATAAGCGTATAATTCCTGTTATTATTTATTTCATTTTAAAACTCATAAAAAGTGTCTTTATATTGATAAGATGATAAGATGAAGAGTTAATATAATAATGGGAGAATTTCTGTAGTGGTAGAACCAAACAGTAATCCTCACTAGATGATTACTGTTCGAATGGGCCGGCTCGACCGGGGTAGTACCACACTCTCACAGAATACATACATACATACATACATAGCAACACGCCCGAAATCCCTAATGGGGTGGGCAGAGCCTACTTGTGGCCACGTTCGATTAATTAATTAGTCCTAAGATGGTATGATGAACCGTATGGTGACAGGTGATCAGCCCATCGCCCATACAGATAGTCCACCATGTTGGAGAGGACCCGTCCCTTAGTCGACTTTTACGACATGCCAGGATGATAAGCATCTGCACGCATTCTATGCTATTTCTTCACTCCCAGTGCAGCTGAGGAGTGAGGAGGTCTCACAGAATATCGGCGCAAAGTAATAGCTTGCTATTGCGTTTCGTACGGTGAGTGACGAGATCCGGAGGCCTATTCCCTCATCCCCATCCCATCCCCATTCCCCATGCCCCCTAGACTGGCGAGCCATTGGCAGCACCTCTGGTGTTGCAGATGTCCATGGGCGGCGGTGACCACTTTCCATCAGGTGGGAATCCCAATTTCTGCCGGTTTGTCAGTCAATGGACATAAATAATCATTAATTTATAAAATAAAAAACCGACTTCAAATACCCTTTGCAAAGTAAGTTTTTTTCTACATTTTATTTACTATCCTGTTATTTAACGACACACATTTACTACATAAGTAACAATAGCATAATGCCATTTGCTCATCACCATTTACAAACTGTTGCAATCCACGGTGCAGGGATGTCAATCGTTGCGGAGTTCTCCTGGTTCTTCAATTTTATTACATGAAATTTTCATGGACATAAGTTGCTTCAGAACTTTATACAGCAATTTAATCGCCAACCGTGAAATACTCAACATTTAGGAGTTCCGGTGATCATCTATGGTCTTCATCAACAGTTCCACTTCACCAAATAATGCTTTTGGATCGTAACTGCTTGAGTTATTACAGAAAATACTAAAATTGCTATATGCTTGCCTATAATATTTGAAGAGTTCCATCGATTCCTCATAGATCTTCTCATCATAACTCGACTTTGACTACAACGGGACCAAACTGGAGATATACACTACGGATGAAAAAAATAATTTTCAAAATCGGTTTATAAATTCTAAGGTTTATAAATAAATAATAATAAATAATAATAAATCAGGGGACAATCTTTACACAAATCGATCTGGTCCTAAAGTAAGCTCTAAAGGCTTGTGTTATGAGTACTAGACGACGATATAAATACTTGTATAGATAAATAAATACTTAAATACATAGGAAACATCCAAGACTCAGGAACAAACATTCGTGCTCATCACACAAATATTTGCCCTTACCGGGGATCGAACCCGGGACGCTTGCGTCGGAGGCAGGGTCACTACCAACTAGGCTATCCGCGTCGTCAAAGGACATGACGGAGTTCTGAAGTAACAAACAAAAAAAAATACAACCGAATTGAGAACCTCCTCCTTTTTTTTAAGTCGGTTAAAAAGGAGCGTATTTCTCGAAAAGTTAATGTGCTTACGAAACTAACTTTTAATTTTACCATTTCTGTACGATCGTGCTGGGATTCGAATCCGCAAACCTCTGTAAGAGAGGCCGCGCACAGACAACAGACTACCATTGCACTAGGTTACGCACACTTTCGCTCTTACAATATGTATAAGTAAGGATGGTTGGTTGCCTACCTAGTCTACGCATGTAACAGGAAGTGTTTGGTCACCGAGCTGTCAAATCCTAAGGCAATACATTACTCTACACGACAGTAATGTCCAAAAAACTCAACTATAAATTTAAGTCAACGCAATGCCATCTCAGTTAAAGTGTTGAAATATTTTTTCTTTATTTGTTTACCTTTTAAAGTAAACAATTAACATTGAACTTTGTAACAAGTTTGTAACTTATTCTTTGCGGCGGTAAATGAATCGGAGAGGATTTCGACGATTAAAATGTCAGTGCTGGTAATTTCTTATCGTTTTTAGGGTTCCGTACCTCAAAAGGAAAAAAGGAACCCTTATAGGATCACTCGTGTGTCTGTCTGTCTGTCTGTCCGTCTGTCAAAGCCAATTTGCTCCGAAACTACTAGACCGATTGATTTGAAATTTGGTATTCATATGTAAGTTGGTGACCGCAACACGGACGCGTGACGTAAATATATGAATTTTAAACATAGGGGCCACTTTTAGGGGTAAACTAGAAAATTAAAAAAAAAGTTATGCCACCTATATCGTGTGACATATCAAATGAAAGGGCTTATTGTGAGGATCTTAAATATATTTTTTTTTTGTATTTTAAGTAAAACAGTTTAGTAGTTATTCAGGAAAATAGGCGAAAAATGACCACCCCCCCCCCCCTCTTATTTCCGAAACTACTGGAACTAAAAATTTTGAAAAAAATACAGAAAATAGATCTTTGCCTATAGATTACAGGAAAACCTATAAGAAGTCTATGGTATTTAAGGTAACCGAGTAAAATTCAGATAATCATGTTCGGAACGGAACCCTCTCCACGCGAGTTTAACTCGCACTTGTCCGGTTTTTTCTTTCCGGATCACAATTGTATGATATTATGACAATTCAATATGACAGGCTGCAATGTTTTAATTTAATTATTGTATCCTTGTGAAATAATTAAAAGTTTTATGGCTCTTTTATAAAAGACTACACCGTGTTTGTTTACCTGACATCATATTTATAAATGAACTGTCAAAATTGGTTAACATTTAAAGCGGTAAAAACGTTTTCACCGTTTGTATGAAAAGTGTGATTTTTGTCGTTGGTTGGTTCACAGTCCTCGTGTGGCATGCATTCACAACATTACGATGATTCTAATTACGGCTAATTTATTCAAAAATATCTCAGACGAAACTGTTAACTTCATACCTACACATGAAATGTTTGCGCTCTTTGGTAAATTGTTTAATTTGATTTAAATTTAATAGCTGGTATTTGACGTATCGATACATCTGATTAAACTATGGCTCCGTGAGCTGTTAAGTAGACCTCGCGCCAAACTTAACTTTGCCCTTGGAAATATTATATTAATAAATATAATATTGGAATAAGACCAGACATAGGCTGCGGTCAGTTTACCAACACCGGAAATAAGTTTGTAATCGCAAAATCCCCAATATCCTCGCCATTTTGAAAAATTTCGAAAAACCGAACCTTTGGGTACGGAACCCTAAAAAACCGGTCAAGAGCAAGTCAGGCTAGTACGGAACCTTAAAAACGTATTATTCATTATCATCATCATCAACCTATATAGTTCCCACTGCTGGGCTCAGGCCTCCTCTCGGTCAGATATACTAGGCAGTACAGGGATTTAGCTTGCCTTAGGCGGGCCCTGTATCAAAATTTGTTGGGGGCTCAAATGAAGGGTAAAGATTTTGCACAAAAATGCCGGTAGCCTGGGGGCCCCGTATCACTGATACCGCTGAGACGGGGGTAACTACGCCACTGAGGCAATAGTCATCCCCACGCGGGCCGAGTGCGGAGTGGATCGTTGCATCGTACCAATATTCTTGCATCATACTGTCATTCAATCTAATTCATAAATCATAAGTGGTTTATTGTGCCCTATTTGAACCTGACATAATTTTAGAAAAAAACCGGACAAGTGCGAGTTAAACTAGCGTGGAGAGGGTTCCGTTCCGTACATGATTATCTGAAATTTACTAGTTTACTTTAAATACCATAGACTTCTTATAGGTTCTCCTGTTAACTATTTTCTGTATTTTTTTCAAAATGTTTGCCCCGGTAGTTTCCAAAATAAGGGGGGAATGGTCAATTTTCACCTATTTTCCTAAATAACGCCCAAACTATATTACTTAAAATTCAAAAGAAAATAGATTTAAGATCCTTACAATAAGTCCTTTCATTTGATATGTCACACGATATAGGTTGCATAACTTTTTTTTTCTAGTTTACCCCCCAAAAGTGGCCCCCTTGTTTAAAATGTATATATTTCAACTCAATCGGTCCAGTAGTTTCCGAGCAAATTGACTGTGACAGACGGACAGACAGACAGACAGACACACGAGTGATCCTATAAGGGTTTCGTTTTTTCCTTTTGATGTACGGAACCCTAAAAATATCGAGTTTTATTGAATTATCGCACTTGTTAAGTATTGTGGAATAGGGCACTGGAACACCGGTATCTTAATTGTTAACAAAAAATCCGATCGAGGAGGTTCTCAATTCGACGCGTATAGTTTGTTTCTTATCCCATAATTAATTGAATGCATCTTTCTTTTTACAAGCAGTTTTCAATAATTAATTATCTCGATGCAGAACGTAAAATATTCTGCGTGCCTTCAATAACCGTAAAATGTAAAGACTTTATGGGCACAATTAAAAGTTACTGTTAAAAATGTAATTGTAGATTTACTGTTGCACATTATTATAAATTTATGTGCTTCAATGAATTTCAGATTCCTTAATTTATGTGACCGATTAAAGAATAACCATTTAATGCCGTATTTTCGAAAGGTTTGTAGCTTTTTAAATGGTCTAGGCTACCTGTACCTACATTATTAATCGTAAGCTTGCTTACAAGTAATCGTTAGCTTGCTTCTTTTTCACGGCTGAAGTACCGAACCGATTTTTATGAGATCTAGCATCCTTTGTAGTTAAAAGAAATGATAATCGCAGCATAAGTAGATAACTCTACACAGAACTCTAGCGGATAGGCATAAACAGTAACTACAGAATCGTTCATTGCCCGACATACACTTTACTGGTTTTTGGTTCTGAACCAGTGTGTATTTTTAGGGTTCCGTACCCAAAGGGTAAAAACGGGACCCTATTACTAAGGCTCCGCTGTCCGTTTGTCCGTCTGTCCGTCTGTCTGTCTCATGAACCGTGATAGTTAGACAGTTGAAATTTTCATAGATGATGTAGGTATTTCTGTTGCCACTATAACAACAAATACTAAAAAACAGAATAAAATAAATATTTAAGGGGGCTCCCATACCTACAAAAAACGTGGTTTTTTTGCCGTTTTTATAGATAATGGTACGGAACCCTTGGTCTTGGACTCGTACTTGGCCGTTTTTTATTTCTTATTTTTAAGGTTTACTTTTTAGTAGGTATTTTATGTAGTACTATTAGGTACTTATTCTGTGGTTTTATATAATTTTGTTGAAAGTAATTTTGTATTCATGCCGTCATTGTATTTATTGTATTGTAAGTAGCGGGCAAAATATGGTTTTGAATATTATAGTTTATAGTGCAAGGATATAAACATTGCGGATTTTCCGCTTTTAATATAGCACTTTGGACATCAAAGCACGCGCCGTTGACATTGTATTAACAAAGGTTTTTTCTCATATTTCTTTATAACCTTGGGTTTGGACATGTCGCCTTTTTTGACCCAAGCTAATGCATCCAGTGATGTGACTCTAAGCAGCGGTTGATCAGCGCATAAATGGAACTGTTAATTTACACTGTAAGTATAAAGTTATTCGGTTCAAATTTGAATGCGGCCCTCATCGCTGACCAGTGGCTGCGCACGTTACAGAAACACATCGCTGAACTAGTTTGTATAAAGATGACAAACAGGCAGCCACACAAATAATTAAAAAGTGAAATATGATTAATTTAATTTTAATTTGATTGATTTTATTAATTGCAGCATATGCTGAGCTGACGCCTTTTCAATAATATGGCATATTTGGCTTGTTCATAGATATAAGTAATTTGTCTTTGTGCTTTATTTTTCAGTTGTTGTTTGTTATTTTACTTATATTGCATTGTTCTTTGACTTGCCATATTACGTGAATAAAGTCTATATCTATCTATCTATTAATGTAAAGAAAATATGAATAAGAACGAAGTTATCAATTCATTATGGAATACGTGGTAACAAACTTCGGTATTATTAGGGGAAAATTATATGTCATGTAGTGAGTTTGTATATCGATAAACTACTTATCGATACTTGTCTTCATAACTGTAGTAGTATTATAATACTACTAGTACTAGCATTTTGTCTCTATTCTTTTTTTATGTAGGTTTTATATATCCTCAATTTAATTTCTTCTTTTTAAAAGGACTTGCATTGTTATTCTTTTATTGTGATTTTGGTTGACTTGAGAATGTGTTTAAGTATTATACTAAACCCTACAACATAAGTTTAATTTATTACTAACAATTGTATGGACACAGTCTGCAAACAATTTTTTTATTAAATATTAATATATAAAGAACGGAGTATTAGTATTATTAAACGTAAGGAGATTTAATTATTGTATGGCGGCCGGTGTTGCCATAACGAGGCTCGAATGGTCAAGAAAAATATATTATAGGTACACTTCCTCCACTGACCGTCTTGAACCGCGGTTCATTGCTGTCCGTCATGCGTCAGGTGACATCAGTGCAAGATTAAGGACAAATTAAATATAGTTCCGCTTCTAGTTATAACTTGCCCTCTGGGTATAATCTCTGACGCATACGTTGAACCAAAATGGCGGTCGTCCGCGCAGGCACTACTATTTTTACTTCGCGGCACGTAAGTTGATCTATGAACAGAACACTTTTTGGGGTCTCAAACAAAGTGCGGTATGAGGTGCGACGCGAAGGGCACGAAGGGGGTTTTGGTACAACTTTATGTACCAAGAATTATACTATACAACGAAACGAATACATACAAATACAAATATGAAAAAAATCCTTTCCGCAAATGTAAGGTTCTGTAGGCTCAGTTCTATATTTTTCGTTTACAGACGGTGCTGGCTGAAAATCAGCGCTGCGGGTGTCTGACACCTCAGCATTATGCTGAGCCGGTGACCGATTCACCGCCGCGATGACACCAATCCCTCGTTTTATTTTGTGTATTATTTTGTTTTTTATTATTGTGTGTCCTTGTGAAGTGAATACATGTCTTTTCTTTCTTTCTTCTAACTTACAATTTGTTAAAGTTTAATGCAAAAAAAACTGAATCCGATCAACCCTAACAACGATTTCGAACCCGATTATGTAGTTTCGAACCGGATTTTATACAAAAGACGATTTCCACCCGTTCCATGTTAACCGATGTTGACTAATTTTTGATAGGTTGTCATTCAGAACAAAATCTAGGTCTATACGTTTTGATATTCGATTCACTTGAAATTAATCAGTACTATTTGGTAGGGCATACTGTAGGTAGCCTTAGCAGTGGGATAGGTTTGGTAGGTCAGTACATATTGGTAATGTGACCCCAGTTTATATAGAGGGTTCTGTCGGAGCCACTTTGATGTTCTTAGCGATGAGTTGCAAAACCAGTGGAAGTATAGAGAATTCCCACAAACGCAGTGTCATTATCGCTATTAAAACGAGGTAAGTAATCCCAACGTAGAGATGCGAAGCTGATAATGTCTGAAAACAATTATTTTACATATAGGTATTATTATAATCTTCGTGACAAAACGATTGGTGAAAACCAAACCAATTATGAATATGAGGAACGCAGTATTATAATAGTTTAATAATTAATTTCATCTACAAAAGTACGCATAAATGCGTGCATTTCAGCAATTTTTGTATCTAGAGTAATCATTTAAAGGTAACTCTAAAATAAAAATAAAATAATTAGTGCATACGCACACTATTTTCCAATAGCTATCCCACAACACCTCATTCGAATTTGTTGGCGATAGAAAAAGCCACCAAAAATTATTTTTTGCCCGTTGCACTTGGTTTTTTTATGGTATTACCTTTGAGTAATTATGTATACTAGAGTGGACGCCTCAACTTAATTTTTTGTAATGCCTGTTGAGGCCAAATGGCACAAACGCCTATAAGAAAACGATCACCGCCGGACGCGGCGCGCACGCCCGCTCCGTCATCAAGTGCTCGCTGTCATTTGTTTGAGATGTATAATATGTTTTAGTGTAACGTACCTAATACTTCAATGGGCATCATTACTTGTAAACTTTTGCTAATACTTGGTAATGAAAAATATACATAAAAAATATTTATTTTTCAGGTCATACGGGCTCTCATATGCCTTGATCTACCAGCTGAGTGACGACGGACAGCTTTTATAAGAAGGAACGAATTCGGTAACAAAAAGTTTTATTGTTATGCAATAGGTATATGGACTGAGATAATTTGTGATTATTTAAATTAAATACCTCCCGAGAAAGTGTGTATTGCTTAACTCTACATTTAATTCGAGTATCTCCATACTAGGTAATACTTATTATAGTTGCGAAATTTACAATACGTGTTAATTTCACGGCCAAGCCACTGAACTGATTTTGATGACATTTGGCAACGATCTACTTCGATACAGGGGCATTCTTCCAAAATTGCACAGTTTCCGTGATAATCACCGAATCTTGCGCCAATTCTCAGACACAAACACACTCACTCACACACAAACACACACACACACACACGCACTCACGTATATTTTTATAGGAAAAATGTGAAATGTATGTGTTGTTCATATCATTGTTGTTCTTTTAAATCATTATTTATTTATATCCTAACAATTTTGAATACATCCGGTATGGAAGAGCGAAACTTCCTAGCACAAGTATTAAATACCTATAAGTCAAAGGGAGCTCCAGCCACAATCTTATGTAATACTAGTGGACCCGCCGCAGCTTCGCCCGCGGTATTTTCCATGCAAACTTTATCACCCGTTTAGGAATGGAATTTCTAAACATCCCTCCTTAGGGCACCTCTACGGTACTCGAGAAATGTCTCCTCCATATTTCAAACCTCTAGGACCACCCGTTTAGGCTGTGTTGTTTATAAGTTAGTCACGGTACTGTTTTATATGTATTGATTAG
Organism: Tortricodes alternella; assembly: GCA_947859335.1. Lineage (NCBI taxonomy): Eukaryota > Metazoa > Arthropoda > Insecta > Lepidoptera > Tortricidae > Tortricodes > Tortricodes alternella. The sequence goes on along the minus strand of OX401984.1, from coordinate 13,868,835 downwards.
TAAGATACTAAAAATAAATTATTTTTGATTGACCGTGGGTAATAGTAATTTTCATAAACACGAAAAAATTACTGGAAATAACGGTAAACTTATAAAACAAATTTACGAATATGGCTCGCGTTCCGAAAAGTTAAATACTTTGAAAACTGGTTTATATTTTTTATTATATCCGCATAGGCAGGCTTTATTTTGGCCTGTAGAAAACGGGAACTTTAACGGTTGGGATTTACTTTTGGGCACAGGAAAGACTTTTGATTATTCCCGTGTGGATTCTTGTAAACCATTGTTTAAAGAGCACAAGCTACTTACAGTTCCGAGTATGTATATTTTAGAGGTGCAAGTTTGTAAGGAACAACATGGAGTACTTCGAAACAAAAACTAACAAAGGGAAACGCATTTTCACTCATAAGGCTTTAGTAGTGTCCAGGTGTAAATTACAGCTTAAAAAAAAATAACCGCTATTAAATGGCAATCAAAATTTATAACGCTTTACCTATGACATGGACAAATGTTCCAAATAATCAATTTTATCAATTATTAAATAGGTTTTTGTTAGACGAGTGTTTCTATTCTTTGGACGATTATTTTATGAAATGTGCAATGAATTAAGTGTATTTGGCGTTATAATTATGTATCATTATAATAGTTTGACATATGATTTTTTATAAAATAATGGTAGGCAATAAGTAATATTATGACATATGAAAATTTAATTTTAATAAAATAATTGTAATTAATTCTGTTAAATCGTTATATTCTAAGGTACCAATTAATTGTATACCTCTTTGGTGAAATAATGAACTATTGACTACACATTAAGACCTTGTTACACATTACTTCATGCAATAAAGATTTATGATTTATGATTTATAAGCAAATATATGAAAAACTTACCATTTAAATTATATATCACAGCCGCGCACTGTCCTAATAAACTAATTAATACATATTTCCACATCTTAACACTGAAGATCCTTTAATTTTTGTTTTTGTTTATTTTTTGCGCTGCGTTTTTTTATGCGTACGTCACGCCTCACGCAAGGGTAGCTAGTGCGTAACTTTATCCTTGTGTCATGATCTATATGTGCCTGGCCTTAACTGTACGCACTGTGGTATCGCACGTGCGTTTGTTTCGAGCGGTTCAGTATTCTACCGCCCTTTGTGGAGTGCTTGAGTATTATGTAACGCGATGCAAGTGTATGTGGAAGATTTTATGACAAAGATCATTTTAAGAAACACGTTTTTTAAGCACGTGTACGTATTATGAAGTTCACAAAGTTTAATTAATTACCGAGTTTAGGAGAGCAGTCTCTTAGTCATATATCCGATTATGAAAAAGTGAGTTCTGATTTCAGCTGTCTATGTCACGTTAGATAAGTCTAAGCTCATGTCCCACTGCTGAGAAAAACCTGTTTCTGCTATTTTAAAAGTCTGCTATCTATGGTAGATTTCCCTATTTCATCACTATCAGATGCTTCAAGTGACTGGTCTGTCAAATTAATATACACACCCACAAAAACCATAATCGACGTAATTGAGTAATGCTAAAATTGTCTATTCTATTTGCTGGTTTTCCAATTCGATAACTGAATTGGAAAACCAGGAAATAGAATAGTCAATTTTAGCATTACTCAATTACGTCGATTTTTGATCGTTTTTGTGGGTTTGTCGTATTTTAGGTAATAATTTACAGGTGCCAAAATGTAGGATTTCAGATTATCTTAAAATTAGTAATAAAACGTAAGAAAGTAACGCTTGAGCGTTTTTTAAACAGCATGTATTAAAACGCGCTTTTACAAAGTTCAATCATATATTCTACTTTCGAAATTGGATCTCTGCGACGCATTAAGTATGTTGATAATATTTCGCTTGATTTGAAAATTTAATCTATTTTTCGATGAGTTATAAGCACTGGCAAAATATATTGGCATCCTCTTATACGGAGTCAAACCGACTTCACCGTTACCTGAAAGTCTTTTTAGGGTTCCGTACCTCAAAAGGCAAAAACGGAAGCCTTATAGGATCACTCGTGTGTCTGTCTGTCCGTCCGTCCGTCTATCACAGCCAATTTACTCCGAAACTACTAGACCGATTGAATTGAAATTTGGTACACATATGTAAGTCGGTGACCGCAACACGGATGTATAACGTAAATAATTGAATTTTAAACACGGGGGCCATATTGGGAATTTTAATAAGAAAATTAAAAAAAAGCTTTGGCAACTATGGTGGAAAGGACTAGTTATGAGGATCTCAATTTTTCTAAATTATTTTGAAATAAATGGTTTTTTAGTTATTAAGGAAAATAGGCGAAAACAAACAATTACCTCCGAAACTACTTTGAAAAAAAAAACAGAAAACAGTTCTTTACCTATAGATTATAGGAGAACCTATAAGAAGTTCTATTGTAACGAAGCGCTATCGCGACTCGTACTAAACTCCTTCAATTTCTTCCTTTAATTTCTTTTCTTTTCCAAATTCAAAATTTAGATCAATAGATCGAGTTGGACAATTGAACATCACTACCTAAGAGATCTTGGCCCAGATAGGTCATAACACCGATAAAGAAATAACTTTCCTGTAGTACATAATTGTACATCGTTTTAAAATACCTAACTAGAACAATAAGAAGGCAGTGCGATGTAAGAAGCATAATTATAATTATTTACCGTTTATCCTGTTATGAACAAAGGACTTACCAGTGAGGCACTTAACTGTAAGTAGAGTGTCACACATAGCCTCTAAACATCCCATCCACATAGCCTTACCTACCTATATTTATAAGTTTTATATTATACTAGAGGACCCGCCACAGCTTCGCCCGCGGTATTTTCCATACAAACTTTGCCCCTCATGGGATGGAATTTCAAAACTACCCCAAAATCAATTTTCTAAATTGTCACCACTACAGGGGTTGATTTTTTCAAAATGCTGTCAGTGCGTCTTTGTTTTTATTCAGAAGCCTAAATTCTCATTTTCATGTTAATAAGCTAAAAAATGACGGATTTCCATACAAATTGTTAACTCCTTTTTCACCCCTTTAGGGATTGATTTTCGTAAAATCCTTTCTTAGCGGGCGCCTACATTACCTAAAGAGTACCTGTAGCAAATTTCAGACTTCTAGCTCCAGTAGTTTTGGCTGTGCGTTGATATGTCACCCGATCAGTCAGTCAGTCAGCTTCTTCTTTTATATATATATTGTTACAGAGTGCCTCGTATAATATACAATAAACCAACCGATACCGTATACAGTTGTTTTACCTCCTACCATCCACCCTCACCTGCATCCAGAGTCTCTACGTTCCACTATGATATTTAAAGTAACATAGGAAATTTCATATAATCACGGAACCCTCTCCACGCGAGTTTAACTCGCACTTGTCCGCTTTCTTTAAGATCGGTCGCACTGTACAGTTCAGATAAAATCCGGAACTTCATCACATAAAGTTAAGCGAAACACTACCATTATTAAATTAGCAAGTATACCGCCGTCGCTCTAGCAAGGTTAACGCGAGGATAACTGATACATATCTTATCTCTCAGTTCATCTGTTTCTTTGAGTGGCGGCGTAAAGGGGGGGGCGGTCCGCCCCGGGTGCCAAGCACCAAGGGGTGAAAACGACAACTCACTCCTACATCTAAGGGGTCATCCATGAAGTACGTCACACGTTAAGGGGGAGGGAGGGGGTCGACGAAATGTGACATTGTGTGACAAGGGGTGGGAGGGGTTCTAAGTTTAGTTATGTCACATTTCAAAATTTCTTATATCTAAGTGTTAAAATGCCATATTTGAACTATTTCCTACTCTATCTGTATCGAAGGAGTGGGTTCAAAAGCCATGGACTCAAGATGATTAAGTTTGTAACTTCCATTAATATAATTAATCATTTATTGGCTAGTTAATTTTTTCAAATGTTCGATTTGATGTTTGATTATATTAAAAAATAATTTAAATGGAAATAAACCTAATTTCTGAACTGCTTTTTTGATTTATTAATTTTTAGATGTAAAATTGCAAAATATGTGACGTCACACTAGGGCGGGGGGTCTCACAAATGTGACCAACTGTGATAAGGACGAGGGAGGGGTCCAAAAAATCACGAAATTAGTGTGACGTACTTTATGGATGACCCCTAAAGAAGGCGCACAAAATCTCCCTCTTTAAAGACCATATCAATAAATAATTACCACCAAGACATGACACCAGACACCATAAGCATGTTTAGTATTTGGTGTTTTATTTTAAGTAGGGGTGCTCAGTATAAAACCTCCCGGGGTGCCAATCTACCCTACGCCGCCATTGGATACAGCGGCCCTAGGCCAGACACGGGGATAAATTAAACCCGTTTATCCCTCTGACTATCTCTTTCGTCGGTGAGAGAGACGCAATTAGACATAAGACGGTTTAAGTTATCCTTGTGTCAACTTGCTAAGGCCGCTGGTGTGAGAGAGATGCACGGACAGATAAGATAGAGCTAGACAGCTGGGCACCGTTAATCAAATAGTTAACTTCGTTAATCGCTAATCCGTTACTAACAAAATTAACATCGTTAAACGTTGAACATTTCGGCAGTTTTAACGGAAGTTAACGTTAATCGTTATAAATAGTGATGAGATTTGCATTTTATATGTCGTTGCGTTAGTAATTTACTTTTATCTACACCCATATCATAAAACCTCCATTGTTTAATCAAAAACCGTAGGAAATGACCACCATTTTGACAACCAATTAGGAAACACCAGTGCTGCAATGTTATTTCTTTATCGTTTTTAGTAAAGAAATGAGATTTAAATTTGGAACAGCTGTCAAAACTCAAGTGGGTCTCTATTCTAGTATCCATAGATATTAAACAGTTATTGATACGAAACGTCAATTCAGTATATTTTTTTAATATAAACTGCACAACATTTGATCTCGAGTGACATGAGAATTGAGACTTCATTCGTTTGTCTATGATTTAAAAAAAAAATGGTCTTGACAGAGGATTGAATTGGCGCCATTATATTGGTGTTTTGCTGAACGAAAGTAGAATTGTTGTTGAATTGATTAGAAAAAGTTGTTTGTAATTTACATTTTAGTTGAAAATATGAATAGTAGTCTTCTCGGAATGTGTGTGATGTGAAAATGCGCCGGATATCGGAAATATGCAGCCACGATTGCAACAAATAACTTGTTGCCAGAAAATATTTTTTCTGAACCCATCATGGAGGATTTATAATATGTGTGTAGATAAAGTTATGTATGCAACTCTGCATAATTTGGCCTTAAAACACTCGTGCGATCTTATTATGAAACTCGCCTATCGGCTCGTTTCATGAAAACCGCACTAGTGTTTTAAGGCCTATCATTATGCAACCGTTGCATAAACTACTATTAAAGAATTTTGGTATGTGCTATGGAAGATTAGCCAGGACATGAAACATTAGTAAAAACAGGGTATTGCATTAGAGTTTGTAACACCTATTATTTAGAGATCAAATTCAAGTCAAAAGCTGTCTGACATAAGCCGCGCGGTATCGTTTTGGCAAGTAGTAGGTACTGAATTAACTGGCTTTGTTTTAACGGAAAACGTTTAACGGACTCTAATTGTTTTAACGGAAGTTAATGAGTCCGTTAACTTTTTTTTTTCAAGTTAATCTGTTACTCGAAATATAAACTTCGTTAATTAACGATTAACGGATTAACGATCTTGTGCCCAGCTATGGAGATAGAGGGCATCGTCTTTGTTAACGAGTCGGATAAAATCGAACAAGACGGTTATTTATAAGCAGACCTTTACTGTGAAAAAATATTTCCATTACATGAGTAATTATATCCTGTTTTATTTATAAGTTAATTATGGTAATGCTGACGATTGCGTGTACAGTCCGCGCGCCAGTTGAGTGCCGGCGGGGCCTGCAGTAAAAGGCGGGTGCAGCTCCCCCCGCCGCCCGCACGCCTCGCCTATCATGCCTACTTCTTGTGTTGTGACAGTACTACAATGGATACATGATAGGCGAGGCGTGTGGGCGGGGGGAGCTGCACCCGCCCTTTACTTCAGGCCCCGCCGGCACTCAACTCGCGCGCGAACTGTATGTAGGTCTTGTCTTCTTTTCTTTGGTTTACCATGTAATGGTAAAAACCCGCCACGCCATAGGCTGTCTACCGGGAATACTGCTGCGTTACTCAAAATAACACAGAGGCCTATGAACCGGAATACTTATTAAATAAAAATAAAAAACCAGACAAGTGCGAGTTAAACTCGCGTGGAGATTGTTCCGTACATGATTATCTGATTTCCCATGTTACTTTAAATACTATAGACTTCTTATAGGTTTTCCTTTAATCTACAATAATAGTTAAAGAACAATTTCTGTACTTTATTTTTAGTTTTTGCCCCAGTAGTTTCGGATATTGGGGGCAATGGTCAATTTTCGCCTTTTTTCCTAAATAACTTCAAAACTATTTATCTTAAAATTATACAAAAAAATTAAGATTCTCACAAGCCCTTTCATTTGATGTCACACGCCATAGTTCGCAAAACGCTTTTTAAAGTTTTCTAAATTACCCCCCAAATCTGACGGCCGTGTTTAAAATTCATTCATTTGCATTACTCGTCCATGTTGCGGTTATTGACTTACATATGTGTACCAAATTTCAGATCAATCGGTCCAGTAGTTTCGGAGCAAATTGGCTGTGACAGACGGCCAGACAGACAGACAGACAGACCGACAGACAGACACACGAGTGATCCTATATGGGTGCCGTTTTTTTCCTTTTGAGGTACCCTAATAATCCCGTGTAATAAAAATTCCACCAGCCTATTCGACATTGCCTAAACAATAGATATTGCGATGTCTATGTGGCATATCACAGCAAAATAATTTGCGATATCGTTCAATTTCGAAAACAGGTTTAGGTTGAGATTTTAAATGGCGGCATCAGAACAGGCAGAAAATTATTCGCTGACATTTCATGTCCGGGAAATGAAGGGGTCAATGTTATTGACGGCGTAAGCAATGCATATGCGTCACAAATGAATGCTAGATTGCAGGGCCATTCGATATTGTGTCTGCATCGTTTTGGGGTGCTGGTAAACTTGGGCAAACCCGCTGCTCAATTACGTAACACTAAGTGGTATCGCTTTCGCGAAAAGTAAACCAATTGTGCCCTTACGAGTATTTACACAGAGTTAAGACTGAATTGGTTTGCATTTCGAGCCAAACCGATACCAATTGTGCTGCGTAATTGGGCTGCCGGACAGTGGACTAACCACCTGGTAAAGATTGAATAGAATAGACTCATTTATTTGCGTTGTGTGGGGAACAAATTGTGTTTTATAAAAATAAAGTTAGGTCGCACACTTACAGGCGCAGTCCCAGGCGGGGGGTCACAGGGGACATCGGAACTCGGACTCTCGGAAAATTGGTTGGTATCTTAGATTATAGAATAACAATTACTATTCTCTAAGACTATTCTTTAATCTAAGGTTGGTAACATCGACGGCCAAATCAATCAACGCGCGCGCTCATTGGTCAAATCAAATAACGCGCGCTTCCCCGGCATCCTGTTACACACTTCCGTCCCATTTTACGAAATCACTCTCCACAGATGATTGCAGGAAAGCGGGAGGAAAGATGTTACTTATATAAAATTTTATTTAATTAACTATAAGTAACTTTCATATGCATTTAGTAAAAAGCTGTTATTTTGACATTACTTCACATTAAAAACGGACACGTCAATTGTATTTATTTGTAACAGAACTATACATTATATTTTAAGAGCTATAAACTCGAGCTAGTGTAATTTATTAGTTACTACTAGTATCGCTCCTAGTATTTAGATCTGTTTTGTGAGTGTGATTGTGGGAATGTGTTTGTGTTGTGTGTGTGAGTGGGTATGATAGAGATAAGGTGGGGGTTGGTTGGTAGCGCTACGAGTTGGGACTGATCACCGGATAAACGAAACGATTAATTTAGACTGTAAAGACAAGGTCATTTGATTCAAATTTGAATGTGTCCGTCATCGCTGATTGGCCGTTTCAGATTTTAGAGTCACATTTCAGCTCTTAGGATCGGTCAGTCACGGACCTACCACTAGCTTTACTACCACGAATGATACGGCATATCATATCGCTTTATCATTTCTCTCGCTCTATTGGGGAACTCATTCTCATCCCACTCTTCCGCACGGTGCGTAATGCGTAAGAGTGGGGCGCGAGTCACGCTCGCGAGTCGCAACAATATAGCTAGGACATTCCCGAATAAAGGCCCAATTTTCCGCCGTGGAACCTTCTCACAACAATCACGGAAAACACGAAGTGCCAGCAAAGTCCCAATTCGTTTTGTCTATAATTTTACGGCTACATACAACCGAGACTTATTTGAAAATAAATAACAGCTCTGTAAATTATAGACATGTGACTGCTTTGACTTGTTTGAAGTTAGCAAACAGCTTTGCAGGCTCTGTCCGTAATAAGTCGCTTGGTTGATATTAGCAATAATTTGTTTATTTCTAGCCCTCTCATTTTTAAGTCAACAAGACTAGATGGGGATAGCTTATAACGAGGTACTATCGCGACTCGTACAAAACTCCTTCAATACTGACAACTTCTTCTTCTTCTTCTTTTAATTTCTTTTCTTTTCCAAATTCAAAATTTAGATCAATAGATCGATTTGGACAATTGATCATCACTATATAAGAGATCTTGACCTAGAAAGGTCTTGCACCGATACATAAATAAAGCTTTCTTTTAGTACATATTGTAAAGTACCTAACTAGAACCATAGAAAGTGTCAGTTAAAAAGTGCAGTGCTGTTTACACAAGAACCTAATCATAATTACGTACACGTCATCCTGTTACGAACAAAAGGATTTACCAGTGAGGCACTTAACTGTAAGTAGAGTGTCACACATAGCCACTAAACATCCCATCCACAAAAACTTTACCTAGCTATATTTATAAGTGTTGTATTATTGTTACATTACAGAGTGCCTCGTATTTTATCCAATAAATTTACCTATACCGTATCCGTGTTTACCTGCCGTCATCCACCCTCACCTACATCCAGTCTCTACACTCCAAGCGTATCCTCGCATCAACCTTGCTTAGAGCCGCTGAAAGTTCGTAAAAGCTACCAGTAACACCGACCTTGCTCAATATAACGGGACAATCATTGCCCGACACGATCCTACCAACTTCACTTACATAATTCAAGCAAAAAAAGCCCTTTTAGTCAATACCGTAAGAACTTTGACACGTAACTTGTTTTCGTAGTTTTGTTATAATTAAAACGCATTCCAAACGTATGCAATTTGGGCTCGATGCATTACGAAAGCGTCTCAATGTAATCTTTCCAGATTTTTTTGCCTTGACCTTGGCAGTGTGTCGATACCGTTTTCTGATAATTATGTAAGTCATTCACAAAGTGAGGGTGTGATTCTCTGAAATAAAACTTCGCTCATAAACTTGCTTACTCCTCTGCTGCACTGGGAGTGAAGAAATAGCATAGAATGCGTGCAGATGCTTATCATCCTGGCATGTCGTAAAAGTCGACTAAGGGACGGGTCCTCTCCAACATGGTGGACTATCTGTATGGGCGATGGGCTGATCACCTGTCACCATACGGTTTTATCATACCATCTTAGGACTAATTAATCGAACGTGGCCGCAACTAGTCTTGTGGCTCTGACCACCCCAATAGGGATTTCGGGCGTGATGCTATGTATGTAAAGCCCAAACCCAAAAAAAGTAAAGGGAACATAGGTAGAATTATGTGCAACGTTAAGTAAAAATATCAATATCAGTGAATGATGTTCACAAAATATTCCCAAAATCCTTCATTTTAAGCTATTTAACTCCTGTAAAGACCATTCTAACCTCAGTGTTAAGAGGGCTGTGAACCTACAGCAAATTTTTATCACATTTTTCATACAAACTGTGAAAACGATTTACCTCTTTAAATGTTAACCGATTATGACGTAGTTGATATTATGACGTAATTATAGTTGAGTTGTTATTATGACGTAATTATATGATGTAGTAGGCCAAAATCTTGGTTTACAAGTTTTAGTTATTTTTAAATATTGAATATAAATAAGAATGATTGTGGCAAAAATATGTTTTGTATGAAAACACTTAACATTATTTTAGAATTTATTAACTCAATAAATGTAAAACAATAATCAAAGTCGGTTAACATTTGGGGTACAGATATAGTGAATAATATGTTTCCATCGGTAAAACTCGGATCTCAATCAGAAGACGACGGGACCCGAAGTGTCAATTAATTATTGTATTCAATGAGTGACAGGTTTATATTTTCGGTGTTTTCGAGACAATGTCGATTGCAAGATATTAAAAGTCAGATTCATACAGTTGTGTCAAATGACTGTAGCACTGACGTTTAATCTCGATTGTGAGATTATCTCGAATGCGCCGAGAATTGGGGGCCTGCTGAAGTGAATTGAGAGAGCACGATAACACGAACTTTTCCGATAAAACATGATGGAAACTAATTATGCACTACATCTGTAGGCATTTTTTCCGTTTTTGTATGGAAAGTTATTGATACACGATCCAATACCTCGATACCTCGGTCGATCCCAGAAACTTGTCACCCCGGGATAAGAATAAGACAAAAAACAATACTTGTAACGCCTTTATGAGCCTTTAAACAATTAAGTATAATCAATACAATAAACTATATCTTATTGACTTAGCAAATTAAATATATACAGGGTGTAAACAATTGCTCGCTACACTACTTATATTCTTTTCTCCATCATATGGACTACGAAACAATAGATCTACAGCAATTATTTACACCTTATACGAATTATGTACATTGTGTTTAATATGAAAATATATTTATTTATATCTATGACAAAAGCAAAAACTGATATCAAATCTAAAGGGGACGCAACATATGCAGTAATATATTATAATAATTAAGTGACGAGTCGAGAATATAGTACCTTATCTAACTTAAAATACAATTAACAACTATATCAAGGCAATGAATGGAATTATTATTTCAAAGCGACAGAGTCCTTTTAGTCATAAGTTAAGTCATAACGAACATATCAGTGTCTCTTTCTGTAGACTTACTGTCCAAGAGAGACATAAGATTAATATAAGTCGTTTTGCGTCGAATACGCACTTCCTCAATCTAATATCCAGTGGAGATAACAAAAAATGTATAAATAAGTGTCGCCCTGTGGTTTAAAATCTATGTAAAATAATTTCTAGAAGTTCCATAGTGAGAATTTTACAAACCAGTTCTTGACTTTGTTCTAAGTCAGGGATACTCAACCTGCGGCCCGCTAGCCTTTTCTTCGCGGGCCGAAGCCTAGCCACATTAATTCTGAGATAAATAAATTATTACATTTAACCTTTTGAACGCCACAGCTGAATGCGAAAAAGCGTGACGGCTGTAACCAACAAAATGTATGGAAAACGGCATGTCGTGGCGTCAGGGGCACGGAAATCTGCTGTCGGCTACAGCCGACTGTGGCGGTCAAAAGGTTAAATATCAAGTTTCATTGTAATATAGATCACAGTCAGACATATTTGGCCCAAGGAAAAAAGGTTGAGTATTTGATACATGCACCGATAGTTACTATGGTAACGAAATGTGGCTTATTTCTGTCACTTTCTTTCCAATGTAAGCTACGCAAAGTATGATAAAGACAAAGCTAGCTCTTACTAACAGTATTATAGCACAGATAATCAGCTGATTCCAAAGATAGATGTCTGTTACTGCAGAATTGAAGCTAACTATACTCCATTCGTTTAGGTAGTAAACTAAATGTAAACAAACGAACCCACGTGACTGAGCTAATCCAGTCAATTTTTGATGTGTAACAATCTTTCCTCTCGCTTTTCTGCAATCTGTGGTTCACGGTCAGAAAAGGGACGGAAGTGTGTAACAGGAAGCCGGGGAAGCGCGCGCTATTTGATTTGACCAATGACCGCGTGCTAATTAATTTGACCAATGTCAGGGCAGTCAGGTACCTACCCATTTTCCGACAGGTTGGTACTGTCAGCCAACAGTGTGATGTCATATGTGTCGAGTACTGTAAGGCTCGTTTTTATCTATGGTATTTTTTGATTGGCTGGTTGCCGAATCACGTGGGTTGGTTTGGTTACATTTAGTTAAATACTTAGACGAATAGAGTGTCGAGTACTTGAATTTGCGAAATTTGCACGATATGATAATAATCGTCTTCCTAAAGCTTTTCCCGTTCTCCTGAAATTAATCTCATACCCTCAAAATTTAAAGGTGATCAAAATTATACGAAAATTTACAATAATATACCATTGTCTTAACGCATTTTTGCCGCACTTTTCTATATGCCTCAAACGCACATGAGTTTAACCGACTATACCCAGTGTCTCACACGCACATATGAGTTCATACTAATTTGACGTTGAATATTAAAATTAATAGAACTCACATATGCGTTGAAGGCACTGGGCGAAGCTCGCTAAATATATGAACACACAGACGCGTTCAAGGCACTGGATGAAAGTTACAAAAACGCATATATGCGTTGCCGGCAGTGAATGCGTTAACGGTTCATCATTAATTTTGTTCCATAAAATGAATGGGCTCGCATCGTTCTCCATCGCGGCCCTAGCAAAGTTGACACAAGGATCAGTTAAACCGTCTTATCTCTAAGTGCGTCTCTCACACTAGTGCCGACGAAAGAGATAGTCAGAGATAACACGGGGTTAAGTTTTCCTCGTATCAACCTAGCCGCTAGACTCACCATATACTTTCATAAAAAAAATTAAGAATAAAACTTCTATTACTAATTTTCATTTCATATAAATTCGCGGACGGAAAACAAGCTGTATCAACGTAAGACTTCATATAAATTGACATTACTAAGTACATCTTTGAACAGCAGAATTGACAGACGTATTGATTTTTGTTATATGAGGATTTCTCAAATAGCTTTTACATAGTTGTAGCTAGTGTGAAGAGCGTCGGTGGCCTAATGGTTAAAGATGTCGACTCCGTATCGTGAGATCCGGGTTCGAATCCAAGCGGTTGCCATGTACCAATGAGTTCTTCTAACTTATGTACATTATCTGCGTGTGAATTGCGGTAACCGATGCTCTTACGGTAACGGTCTGAGCACACGGTGGAAGCGGCCGCTAGCGGACCACCCCTGCCGCGGCCAGCACTAGCCAAACCGAAGGGCTGCCACTATAGATCAGCAATGGTCGAAGCGGCACATATATTGCCCTATTAACCTCCAATAATGAATAATAGCAGTTAATTTGCTAACGGCAACAACTTTTAATTTTAATTTCGTTACGATTTCCAATAGTTTCAGGTACATTTCCATAAATTCTAACCGTATTAAAAAACCAGCAAATATTTATTTATCGTAACGAAATAATATCAACGAAGTTAATGTAAGTACAAACGATTTGAGAAATACTCATATAAGAACTCTTGCAGATTTACCGCTGACTTAAACGCAACAAAAGAATGCATGTCAAACCTTTTGCGATTAAATATCCGGTGTGAATGCCCAATACATTTATAACTATGTCTATTAATTGAACAAATGGATAAAAGTGTAAGAGGGTTGACAAACTAGCGTCTACATGTAGCGACCTACGAACTATCTCTCATAAGACTTTCATGCGGGTAAAACATTATTAATAATCATGAAGAAATTTTATATGTAAAGTTATTAAAATTAAATTCCATCTAGCGTGGTCACTGCTAGTCATCGATGCCGTATTATGATATCTATGAACCCAACGCTGTATGTGATTATTATCTCATTATAATTGGGCATAATTAATTCAGGGAAACTGATCCAATCCACAATAAAAACTATTAGGATTTTAGACATTATATCCATGGCATAGAACTTAATTATGAATGGCATTTATTTTGGTTTAGATCCTTTTTGTAAACCTTCGTCCAATTAACACTTTCACTGCCGAGAACCCTGTGATTTTTTCGGCATGAGGTGAAATTGCGATGTCTGATGCGTGAGGCTTAGCTAGGCTTTAAAGGTTCAAACATCTGATGGATTCTAGGCAATAGAACTCGATTTTTAGTGTTCCGTACGGAAAAAACGGAACCCTTATAGGATCACTCTTGTGTCTGTCTGTTTGTCTGTCTGTCTGTCTGTCTGTCCGTCTGTTACAGCCAATTTGCATATGAGGATCATAAATATATTTTCATTTTATAATTATAAAATAAACTGATTTGAAGTTATTTAGGAAAATAGGCAAAAATTGACCATTCCCCCCCGCCCTTATCTCCGTAACTATTGGGCCTAAAATTTTGAAATAAATACAAAAAATAGTCATTTACCTATAGATTACAGGAAAAACTATTAGAAGTCTGTGGTATTTAGAGTAACATAGGAAATTTCATATAATCGCGGAACCCTCTCCACGCGAGTTAAACTCGCATTTGTACGGTTTTTTGGGCTAGCAGTGATCATGTTAAAATTTTGAATGCCACAGCGGTTTTCGTGCCACTGACGCCACGATATGCCGTTATATTCATTTACGTCGGCTAATATCCCGTCGTTGGCGTCACGTTTTTGGTTGGTTGGTTAAAATACGAAATGTACAGTCATGATTATTGATAATGTCTGTTTTTAACATTCAAACGATACGCTGAGCAATTTATACAATACAATATTACAACGCTTTAGAGACTATAATTGCTTAGTTTTCAGAAGAAACTCAATTTCCACTGACATTAAAAGCTCAGTACTGATCTACTTTCGTAATATTTTTTATCTAGATGGAACCGGTCTAAGGTGAGACAGAATAGGCTAGTTTCCTAAAAAATTCTAATTAGTCTGTCTTTTAAGTACATTATAAAAAAATTATTAAACAAATATTTTTTTTCTTTTGCAATTGAACAAAAATTACGAAGATATAGTGCGTTGAAGTTCCGCGTGACATCACGACTTTGTACACTTTTTACCATTACGTGACGTCATTAGCCCGCACTCCCGAATTTTGATGCGCGTTATCTGTCAATTTTGATTGATTTGATAAAGCAAAAAATACGTGTTCAATATTTTTTTATAAATCTAACTGACGGACCAATTTAGAATTAGGTACTTTTTTTTACCCAGGAAACATCCCTATTTGTATTTCTTATGCATATAGTACAGGAGATGAGTGCGTGATTACCTATGACATCTTATAGAAGAATGAAACTCGTAAGGGTGGTGTGTTTGCAAAAGTAACTAGCAAACGGAGTCAAAGATGTCAATCTGATCAAAAATTTTAATCAGTAGATAAGACTATACAGCCGCAATCTGTCGCCATATTTAAGAATGTGTGCTTGAGTGGAATACATAGTGTCATCTCCTTTTCTCCTACTGTAATACTTGCGTTCTCTGTCAGTCATCCGCCATCTTTCGATCAATAATTTTAAGTACAACTGAAAATGAATAATGTGTAGAATCTAAGCGGTATTTTATTATTATTTCGTTAGAGACACTCTCATTGTTCAATGCTTAATTTAAATTTTTTATTTGCTTTTACCAAAATGGATATAATTTAATTGGTTTTCTTTTCTTGTTTTCTCTGGAGTTACTTTTGAAATTATAAAGTATGTGTACACTTGAAAAGGTAGGATTTAGTGACACTAGATTAAATAAATGTGCATTTTTTGTATCTGCCTATGTAACCCGAATTCTAAACACGGATAAATCATTCGTTCATTCATTCACTAACAACGGGACAAAAGGGACAGGGTCTTCCGGTGCGGTCAGTGTATAACATGTCCTATCTACTGATTTAAATTTTCGGATCTGTTCGACCGTCTACCAAGGTACTCCTGGCCGTAAAAATAAATTATTTACAAAACGCGTTGTTTTTTTTTCACACAGTTACCCATTTATCACGACACACGTTAAAAATCATGACAACTTGGAACGTAGACGGGTTGCCGGTAGGTGAGGGTGGATGATGCAGATAGAACAGGTAACAGGGTAGAGGTAATTAATTTTATAAATACGAGGCACTGATTAAGTGCCTCACTGGTAATTCTTAATAACAGGATAGCGGGTACAATCGTGCTTCCTTTGTAACTCGCACTGCACTTTTTAACTGCGGTTACTATGATTCTAATTATTTAGGTATTTTACAGTATGTATGTATGTATTAAAATAAAGCTATATTTCTTTATAATTCCAAGACGTTTCTAGGCCGAGCTCCCTTATGAAGTGAAGTCAATTGTCTAAATCGATCTATCGATCTAACGTTTGAGTTTCGAATTTGGAATTGGAAAATAAATTGAAAGAAGAAGAAGAAGAACATGAAGAAGTAGTCAGTCGAAGGAGTTTTGTACGAGTCGCGATATCGCCTCGTCACAAACTAACGCCACTGTTTCATTCTGACGTACTTATTACAGGACTAAAGTAGGCACTGACAATATTTAGAATAACATTATTAATAACAAGGTAGTCGTTGGATAATTGTTACTAATAGCACATTCATTAATCCGAGGCGAGGAACGCTTTAAACCCAGAGATACCGACAGCGGCTTATTGCGGCTGCTTACTTTATCGATTCTTTTACTTAAAGAGTGTGTGCCACATATCAATTTCTTGGTTCAATCTAATTTTGATCAAAGTAATACTTTACTAGACTGATGGGCAAAAATGTATGGAATGGAACCCAGCCCAATCACCAATAGAATTATAACGTATGTAGGCTTATTGATCCCACTATTTGCTGTAATTGTTATTGACTCCTCTCCTCCCCTGCACTCCTCTGCTGCACTGGGAGTGAAGAAATAGCATAGAATGCGTGCAGATGCTTATCACCCTGGCATGTCGTAAAAGTCGACTAAGGGACGGGTCCTCTCCAACATGGTGGACTATCTGTATGAGCGATGGGCTGATCACCTGTCACCATACGGTTCATCATAACATCTTAGGACTAATTCATCGAACGCGGCCACAAGTAGTCTTGTGGCTCTGCCTATCCCATTAGGGATTTCGGGCGTGATGCTATGTATGTATGTTATTATGACGACTAGACCGTGAAGGCGGGGTAAAATATATGGGAAATAGCATTGCAACGCATGCGGGGCACGACCAGTGTAGTAATAAACGTTGTGTGTGTGAATATTTGAAGGCTGATAACTATCTTCTCGGGGGTTTTGAAGTTTGTCCCCGTATTAGAAAATGAAGCTTATGTAACTAGTTTTCACGTGGTATACATGAGATTTGTATTGGTTATATAGGCCAATTTGCCCACCATTCTTTGTTGACATCTTAAGTGATGAAGCCGTGCAGAATCAAGTCGATTTTTAACGATTATCGACGAAAGTTTTCATAGAAAATGAATTCGTTTTTTTGTACGATTTACATAGCGGTATCAATTTGACAAGATGACAGATCCATTCATTCCATGTTAATTATTCAGCTCTTCACTTTCAACGCTCCGACGCATTTGAGGTTATTGAAATTAATAATTAAAATTTCATTATTTTAGATTTCTGTTTATTGTGATTTTATAAGAATAAAATATAATAATAAATAGTGCAATTTTTTGAACATTACCGTTTTTATGTTTATTTCATTTAATGGCTTCATTCGTTGAACCGGTTCATACGTGAAATGGATAAATAGCACCTGTCAGCGATACCATCCTATCATGAACCAACTATAATTTCTTGAACGCCCTGTCAAACGCTAGCGACGTGACACGAATTTGAACCTTAACTTGTTTCTTTTTTGGATCAAAGTACACCTTCGCTGGGACAAATATTATAGTTCGGTTTAAGTTGTATTGGAAAATCAATCTTATGAACTTAGTATATGGTCCAAATTTCGAAACAACTATACCACATATTCGGAGACGTCTCTGACGCAACGACTCAAATGAGTTTTTCGAGTAGGTATAGTTTTACATCAGAAAAAAAAATCCTACCAACATGCACTTTTGTTTTCAATTCGCTTTATAAAATTCTTACTCGTATTATGCGAATAGTTCGTCTACGTATTTTTTCTAATATTAAGATTATTTGGTACGAAATTAAAATTATAGCGAATAACAAGAAATGGCACTTCGATGGCTTTAAAGAATAAAATAATTGAGTTTTAGATTTGATTTGTGGCTTCCAATCGCTAGACAAGAGATGGCATTGCCCAGTAGTGGGCAGTGTATGAAACAATTCTGAAATCACTCATTTTTGCATCTTGAAAAACCGCTTTTGATTCGCTTTTTGAGGATCTTCGACTCCCTCATACACTTTGACCTGACCACAAACGATGGTGTCAACGAAAAATAAAGTTATCCATTAATCTTATTTAAAAGCCGAGTAAAAACACGAAAACCAAGTATTCCATATCTGTTTACTACGAAACGTAATTGGCATGACTTCTGGTGGATCCCAGACTACGTTTTCAGCAAATAAGAGTCTTTATTCCTTACTAATTATTTTGCATACGCAGCCTTACCAACCACTATCCCTGACGTTTTGACCAATTAGCTGGATGTGGATACTGGGAATACCAACTTCCAGATTAGATTATACTTAAGTTGTATTTAAGCACTTTAAACTGTCAATTTCATGTCAAAATTTAATCTTCTACCAGAGGCGTAGCGTGAGGGTAAGTCGGTGTATCTTTTCTATTTTTAAACATTATATTATTACTCATTAAATGTTGTATTTACATAAAAAAATAACGTAATATGCAATTATTATTTTAATATAAGAAGGAATTAATAATATTATAATGTTTGAGGTAATGAAGTAAGCACCGGCTTACCCTCACGCTACGCCACTGTCTTCTACTAACTGTTTACTGGACTTTTGTGTGTGAATATGATGTCTAAGCAACCATTTCTTAAGCACTTCTTAGATTAATTATAATAGTCGATAAAATGATTTTTAATTTGATCTTTTACGTTACCAATGGATTTAAAGTATAATGATATAGGTCTTATTGCGAACATAACAAAAAAAAATAACAATTTGTCCGGTGTCTGCAACCCTTAGAGCACTCACTCTAGACAGAGGGGTCTAGAGTTCAAATTCATCGGCGCCAGTTTTTCTTCGTTAAAACTTCGTCATAAAATTTTAATGCCAATATTTCGACCATGTTTGCGATCTCGCCGTCATATGACATTGTCCTTTTTTTCACTCACGTCGCTGCTGTCTCACTCTTATATAAAAGGAATATCACTTAGTATCTAATACAAGGCATCAAGCAAGCGGCGTAACTGTATAGAAAGGCGCCGCTGTGTCAATAATTTGTTGTCTGGTAATGTCCGATGAAGTTAGTCACGTTGTCACATGGTTACGTCACACCGCGTCAAATGTATGTGATAAATAATTAGTTTTTCTTCGTGGTGACGTAAGCAAGTGTCTGACATGTTTAATCAAATTAGGCCTGTATCCAGTGTAGCTGTTGGAGGCTAATTGGGCCTCAGTCGACGCCAGCGAAGCCCTGCGAGCCTTCGATGGCTTTGACGAGCTTCTCGCGAAGCTGTTGGTAGCTCTCGTACGGTGGTAGGTCGATGCGGTTGAAACTGGTAATAGAAAACATACATCAATACATATAAAACGGTACCGTGACTCACTTATAGACACGGCACAGCCTAAACGGGTGGTCCTAGAGGTTTGAAATTTGGATGAGACATTCCTCGAATACCCTAGAGGTGCACTAAGGAGGGATGTTTTGAAATTGAAAGGTGAAAAGGGGTGATAAAGTTTGTATGTAAAATACCGCGAGCGAAGCTGTGGCGGGTCCACTAGTAAAAGATAAAATAAGTAAATCTAAAAGAAAACATTTAGTTTTATTTTTGTAAGAAGTTCACTTTAATTAGTTGTGCAATTGTATTTAACCTAAATGTGTATATGAAGAAATGTATTTTATCTACACCCATATCATAAAACCTCCATAATGTAATCAAAAACCGTAGGAAATGACCAGCATTATGACAACCAATTAGGAAAAACCAGTTCTGTAATGTTATTATAGTATCTATTTTAGTATCGTAATGAGATTAAATTTGGAACAGCTGCCAAAACTCCAGTGGGTCTCAATTCTAGTATCCATAGATATTAAAACAGTTATTGATACGAAACATAAATTCTGTATGTTTTTTGTAATATAAACTGCACGACATTTGATTTCGAGTGACATGAGAATAGAGACTTCATTCGTTTGTCATAGACAATTTAAAAAAAAAAATGGTCTTGACGGAGGATCGAATTGCCGCCATTACTGTTTTCACTTTCATCATTTTCATGTTGGTTTTTTGCTGAACGAAAGTAGAATTGTAAAAAGTTGTTTGTAATTTAGATTTTAGTTGAAAATATGAATAGTTGTCTTCTCGGAGTGACAGTGTGATGTGAAAATGCGCCGGATATCGGAAATACAGCCACGATTGCAACAAATAACTTGTTGCCAGAAAATATTGTTTCTGAACACATCATGGAGGATTTATAATATGTGTGTAGATAAAGTTATGTATGCAACTCTGCATAATTAGGCCTTAAAACACACGTGCGATCTTATTATGAAACTCGCTTAAGCTCGTTTCATAAAACCGCACTAGTGTTTTAAGGCCTATCATTATGCAACCGTTGCATAAACTACTATTGTAACAACTGTTTGTGAACCAATAAATAATTGCGGTGTGTTGTGTTCCATTTGCGTGTGTTTTTTAAGGGTCAGAATAAGAACCATATACTTACCAAGTGTGAGCTCTGGGGTAGTTTTCAGGCGCTCCCCATTTCTCGATAGTGAACAGCTGCGGCCCGTTGGAGCCGTACAGCTCCTTGAAGCCGTTCATGGGCACGCGCGACGTGCCCGTCACGAACTGCAGCAAGCGGGACCGCATCTCGTTGGAGAAGGACAGCACCACCTGCGGGACATACCGACATTATCATTACATTGTGAAATAGCTGTGCCCGCGACTTCATCCGCGTAGTTTCATTATCGTTATTCCCTCGGGAACTTTTCAATTTTCCGGGATAAAAAGTAGCCTATGTGTTAATCCAGGGTATAAGCTGTCTCCATTCCTTTCATCAAAATCTGTCCAGCCGTTTTAACGGGAAGAGGTAACAAACATATACTATACACACACATACAAACTTTCGCATTTGTAATATTAGTAGGATTAGTAAGTACTTTTTTGAAAAGAGGAATATATATTTTGTTTTATAGTGGACGTCTCAGGGACCAAGAATGTAAAGGTAATTTATTTTTATTTTATATGGTTTCTTCAGGACATTTTTTAAATGACTGCAATGACATATCAGCCCTGTGCTCGGCTGTTTGATTATCTTTGCCTTAAAGTAAAAATTACTAATGACAGTTATATTGGTCTAACATGCATTTCTATGAAGAAAAACATTGAAAACCATCTTTAACGCACACAAACATGCACAGAGAATATAGATTAGCTAATATAACTGTCATGTGATAATATTAAAAAAATATATGGACCAGCTGTTCTTGATTAAAAATAATAACAAAAACATATGAATATATATTTTATATCTGTATTAATTTTAAAGCAGCAGAGAGCAAAATGCCACTTTAATCTCGCTACGCAGGGTAGAAATGAATAATTTGGTGCTCACCCGCCAGAACCACTGCACGACGAGGTGGTTGGCGTGGTAGTCGCCCTTGTACAGCGTGTTGGCGCGCCAGTCGCGCACGTCGATGTGCTGGATGCCGCACAGCAGCAGCTCCAGCTCGTTCTCGTCGAAGATCTTCAGCAGCGGCAGCGGCACCAGCGCGCCGAGCCCCTCGAGGAACGCGAACATCTGCTCCTGCACGCGGCTCACGAACCGCCACTCTATCACCAGCCTGGGAGTGTTTGACACCATCAGTTGCAGTTCGTTGTGCTTCCGTGAGTCATACATACGTTTAGGTTCGAAACAGCCCCCTCCTGGGCTCGTATGATGAGCTCCTAATTCCCTCATCCCCATCCCATCCCCATTCCCCATCCTCCCTGGACTGGCAACGCATTGGCAGCACCTCTGGTGTTGCAGATGTGAATGGGCAGCGGTGACAACTTAGCATCACGTGGGCCGTCTGCCGGTTTGTCAGCCAATTGACATAAAAAAGGCAGTTTCCGCCGTGAACTGAGCTGCCTGGAAAGTTCGTATTATGAGCGCGCTAAAGCCACCCTCTATAGTGCGCTCATAACAATATTTTTCCAGTCAGCTCAGTGTAGGTACGGCGGAAACTGCCTGGAATAACGAGCTCATAATACGACCCCTTTTCCCGAAAGTTAAGGACCCTGAGGGCTTATTTTGTTGCTTGGACTATATCCGCATGTACGACATTAGGCCTAGTTCTGGCCTGTATGAAGAAAATGTAAAATTAAGCAGTCGCTTTCGTTAACTTTTGGTCACAAGAGGGACAATTTTTGTTTCTTGCAGTTTGTATTACCCACGTGATAAGTTTGCGTCTATTAAGTTAGCCTCAAGCGGTGTTCGTCGCAGGTAATATCACAGAATAGATAATAGTACTAACGTAGATAACCGGACAAGCGCACGTTAAACTCGCGTGGAAAGGTTTCGTGATTATATGAAATTTCCTATGTTACATTAATAATTTCAGTGCCAGCCCAAAAATCAAATCCCATCCCAAGCGCCGCAAAATTGCCTCTATACAAAATTGCTATAGTAAAAACTCGACCAGCGAAGATTGAAAATTGAAAATTATAAAAAAATATACATTTAAGATACTCACAACAAGCCCTTTTATTTTTTATTTTCAAATTTATCCGCCAAAAGTGGCCGCAATGTTTAAAATTCATTCATTTACGTTATACGTCCATGTTGCGGTTACCCACTTACATATGTGTACCAAATTTCAACTCAATCGGTGCAGTAGTTTCGGAGCAAATTGGCTGTGACAGACGGACAGACAGACAGACACACGAGTGATCCTATAAGGGTTCCGTTTTTTTCCTTTTGAGGTGCGGAACCCTAACAAAACATCTAGACTACTTCATGAATGACGCGGTCGAACCGTTTACTGTGACAACGCTACTGTAACACGAAATACTTATCATTCAGGAGTTCCAGTGGTCATTAGTGACATTCATCATCAGTTCCACTTCACCAAATAATGCTTTTGGAACGCAACTGCTTTAATTGTTACAGAAAATACCAAAATTGCTATCTGCATGCCTATAATATTTGAGGAGTTCCATCGATTCCTCATTGATCCTACTACAAAGGTATATCCTACCGATTAAAAAAAATATTTTCAATATACGGTTTATAAATGACAGAGCTCTGAGATAACAAAAATTAAAAAAATACAACCGAGAACCTCTATCTTTTTTGAAGTTGGTTAAAGGAAAATGCGACGTAACCAGCTCAGCAAAAGGCGTCTAAAAGCAGATAGCAACAACAAAACGGTACTGACTTGATATATTCGTCCTTGTTGCCCTCGTCGACGGAGATGTTGGCGCCGCCCGGCTTCAGCTCGCGCTGGATGGTCTTGCCGAACTGCTCCTCGTCCACCGAGAACGTCAGGTACAGGTCCGAAGGATCATTCTCCTGTAACAAGGAACGGTATCTCTGTATATTATGGTCAGTTTGACAAGAGTTCCTTGGATGCCAGCGAATGACGTCATCAGAGAATATATCCATACTTAATCCTAATCAAGCGTCGGACGCCAACGACGGCATTAGCCGACTCAAATGTATGGAAAACGGCATATCGTGGCTTTCTCAGCAAAAAAGCATTTCCTCGGTAGAAGTCTACGTTAAATCCTTACCGACTCAATAATAAAAATGCGGAATTGTGTTCGTTTGTCACTGTCACGTCAAAATGGAGCCATGGCTTGACATGAACTTTTGCACAGCGATAGTTAAACTGGCACAGAATACTTTTTGTATATTGGTAAATCAGTTTCACGCGGACGAAGTCGCGATCAAATGCTAGTAATATGTAAATGAGCGTACCTTGATCCACATGAGCGAGTTGTAGTACTCCAGGTCGACGGACTCCATGTCTTGCAGTTCGATTGTCTTGCCGACCATCATCTTGTAAAATGGCCGGATGAAGAATGCTGCACACAAATTTCAATGTTCAAGGTAAACAGATTATTACATATTTTTATTTTTCTCCGTTAAAAATAAAAAATAAAACTAAAAATAAAAAATATATATAAAACAGTACCGTGACTCACTTATAGACAACGCACAGCCTAAACGGGTGCTCCTAGAGGTTTGAAATTTGGAGGAGACATTCCTCGAGTACCCTAGAGGTGCACTAAGGAGCGACCTTTAGAAATTCCATTCCTAAAGGGGTGACAAAGTTTGTATGGACTACGGACGCGAGCAACTTTAAAGCGAACGCGTGCGCGGCTGATGCGCGGATGTTTCCGTTGTATTTACCCGTCCCGCGCACGCATTCTGTGTGTTGTCGTCCATACAAATTCAACAGAATACAACCGCGCCTTTCCCGGGCACGCGTTCTGTGTGTTGTCGTCCATATAAATTCAACCGAATACAACCGCGCCCTTCCCGCGCACGCGTTCTGTGTGTTGTCGTCCATAAAAATTCAACAGAATACAACCGCGACGAACCGCTGTAACGACCCTACCTATTTAATATATATGCTAAACTCTATTCGCTATACGCCGCAGCCTACTACAAACTATAAAGGTCTCCAAGTAAACCAGACTAACTAATTTACTGTGGAATATTACTATCCCTTCTTATAACTACATATTCTTGTTACTCAAGCTTGAAATGACATTAACTGAGAAATTAACTAAGTATTGGCCAAGTGAATCGTCTAGCTTTATAGGAACCCTATTTTGTGAACCGAGAGAAAATAAAGAACTAAATCAAAAGTTAAAACAGTTAATTAAATTACAGAAATTAGATACTGAGATCCAAAGGATTCGAGAAGTGTTAGAGAATAATAATGGACAGTCAAACAACTGGGGGTGGTTAATAGGTAGATGTTTTGTAGAAAATGATATTTTATACTTTACAGCCGGGGGAACTATAGGTAGAGTAATATTTTTACCAGAGTGTTTGAGAGAAGAAGTCATTAAACAAGTACATATAGAAATGGGACATCAAGGGGCATTTAAAGTCATTAAATATATTAGGAATAGATTTTACTGGCCAGCCATAACAAAACAAGTTAAGAATTTCGTAAGAATTTGTCATGAATGTCAAATTAATAAAAACAATACAACAAAACATGTTGGAACTTGTTGTCCTATAGTTACGGAAGAAATAGGGGATTTAGTAATGACAGATCTATATGGACCACTACCATCAGGGGTATTTGGAATAGAGTTTAGCATATATATTAAATAGGTAGGGTCGTTACACCGCGCACGCGTTCTGTGTTGTCGTCCATATAAATTCAACAGAATACAACCGCGCCCTTCCCGTGCACGCGTTCTGTGTGTTGTCGTCCATAAAAATTCAACAGAATACAACCGCGACAAACCGCGCACGCGTTCTGTGTTGTCGTCCATATAAATTCAACAGAATACAACCGCGCCCGTCCCGCGCACGCGTTCTGTGTTGTCGTCCATATAAATTCAACAGAATACAACCGCGCCCTTCCCGCGCACGCGTTCTGTGTGTTGTCGTCCATAAAAATTCAACAGAATACAACCGCGACAAACCGCGCACGCGTTCTGTGTTGTCGTCCATATAAATTCAACAGAATACAACCGCGCCCGTCCCGCGCACGCGTTCTGTGTTGTCGTCCATATAAATTCAACAGAATACAACCGCGCCCTTCCCGCGCACGCGTTCTGTGTGTTGTCGTCCATAAAAATTCAACAGAATACAACCGCGACAAACCGCGCACGCGTTCTGTGTTGTCGTCCATATAAATTCAACAGAATACAACCGCGCCCGTCCCGCGCACGCGTTCTGTGTTGTCGTCCATATAAATTCAACAGAATACAACCGCGCCCTTCCCGCGCACGCGTTCTGTGTGTTGTCGTCCATAAAAATTCAACAGAATACAACCGCGACAAACCGCGCACGCGTTCTGTGTTGTCGTCCATATAAATTCAACAGAATACAACCGCGCCCTTCCCGCGCACGCGTTCTGTGTGTTGTCGTCCATAAAAATTCAACAGAATACAACCGCGACAAACCGCGCACGCGTTCTGTGTTGTCGTCCATATAAATTCAACAGAATACAACCGCGCCCGTCCCGCGCACGCGTTCTGTGTTGTCGTCCATATAAATTCAACAGAATACAACCGCGCCCTTCCCGCGCACGCGTTCTGTGTGTTGTCGTCCATAAAAATTCAACAGAATACAACCGCGACAAACCACGCACGCGTTCTGTGTTGTCGTCCATATAAATTCAACAGAATACAACCGCGCCCGTCCCGGGCACGCGTTCTGTATGCGTTGCGCTTTCCCATTTGAACGCCACGGCCAAATACGAAACTCGTGTCACGGACGCCGACGACGGCATAAGCCGACGCAAATGTATGAAAAACGGCAAATCGTAGCGTCAGTAATAAGTCATTTATTTGCTCAAACATGGTACAGGTTGGTGTTTTACAGTTGAATTTGGTACAGAACTACATGTTTTGCCGCAAAGACATGCAAATGTTGAAGTAATGTGTACCACATTACAACTTACTTATGAACTAAGAAACAATGTCACTTAGGTAATCGTATATTGAATAACAGTGGCCCGAAAATCCGCTGTCGTACATAGCAGTCTTTGGCGTTCAAAAGGTTTATTCTCACGATGTTCTCCATCACTTAAATGCTCGTGGTAAATTGAAATCGAGCAAAGTCGCGGGCAAAAGCCACTTTTAAATAATATAAGATATTTATTTTTTTACCATCCAACAATTTCCCGTGGTACACCGCCATACCGGCAACCCTTCCAATAAACTTGAAGTAGTTCAGGTGCTCTTCATTACACACCCCACTGTTGGGATTGATCTGGAGCGTGTAGTTGTCCATGGCCGAATACTCGAAGAGCCCGTAGTACGGGTTAAACATTTCCTTTGATAACAGGAAGAACCATTCGCGAGCGAGGCCGCCGTAATCTGAAGACAGTTAAAATAATCTTAATTGCTTGGTAATTTAAAAAAACATATATCATTAAAGATATATTGCATAAAGTACAGATGTAGTGCATAATTAGTATCCATCGTGATTTATCGGAAAAGTTTGTATTATCGTGCTCTCTCAATTAGCTTCACCAGGCCCCCAATTCTCGGTGCATTCGAGATAATCTCACAATCGAGATTGAACGTCAATGCGTACAGTCATTTGACAAATCTGTATGAATCTGACGTTTAATCTCGCAATCGATATTATCTCGAATGCATCGAGAATTGGGGGCCAGTACCCATCATACCATGCTGTCTTTTTTCATTTTGACATTTGACACTAAATAATAAATTTTCATATTAAT
This sequence comes from Tortricodes alternella, assembly GCA_947859335.1. Lineage (NCBI taxonomy): Eukaryota > Metazoa > Arthropoda > Insecta > Lepidoptera > Tortricidae > Tortricodes > Tortricodes alternella. Next base: position 13,841,436 of record OX401984.1, on the reverse strand, counting down.
GGATATAAACATATCGCTCACTTAATAAAATAATTAATTGACACTTCGGGTCCCGTCGTCTTCCGATCGAGATCCGAGTTTTACCGATGGAAACATATTATTCACTAAATCTGTACACAAGTGTGTTTATGTGAGGTTTTTGCGTGTAGTAAATTATAGATTTTTTTCTTTCAAAGTCCACAAAAACAATATTTATTCTTATTTATACAGTACTATTAAAATAAGTTCACCATTCGGCCATCCTCGGTTATTGTCGGCATCCCTCGTTTTTCACATAGAGTATATCAAATTACAGATATGACCTTTAAATATATTACCCGTTATATTAAACACAATACAACGGAAGGATTTGAGCAAAAAAACCTCCTAATAGCTCTAATGTAACACAAACTTTATATTGAAATAAGAAAAATAATTAGCGACTATTTTTTGACAGTATGACACGCATGACAAATATCATACTGTTACCTTACGTAAAACAGTAACTATTGATTAAGAAGGAATCATTAATATTTTTTATATTATATGCATGTCCATGTCGCTTCTGTAAACTTCTTAGGTCTACTGGTAAGTAATGTCATCATGGCAGGTGATATACATTGCGTTTACGATACTTTAACTTGAATGCTACCTAAAATAAATCGCAGCAATGTAACTTGTGTCATTTTCGTCTCCGGCTTTAGCCGATAATAGCAGAGGAAAGTCGAATCCTTAACTGATTTTAATCGTACTGTACGACTTATTTAATCAAGTAGTTTTGTGTAGTTAATAGAGTTAGTGTGTTTGTATAACGCACAACTACTCACCCAAGCCCACCTCCGACTCGAACTCAACCCACAACTTAGTCTTGAGGAGGTCGAGGCGGCTCACTGAGCTGATGATGCGATACGAGTCCTCCAGGATGGAATTGCGACGTACTTTGATTTCAAACTTGTTTGGGACATTGCTCTGAAACAGAAAAGAGCCTATTATGATCCCCGGAATATAAGTTGAACTAAAATGGCCGCCGTCCACGCAGGAGTAAGGAAAAAAGCGTCGGACCTCATACCGCACCTTGATTGAGGGTTAGATCATTTTCACAACAGGCATTTTTTTCATAGGAGCGAATTTTCACATATATTTTTTTCATAGGAGCGAATAATCACATGGAATTTTTTCATAGTTGCGAATTTTCTAATTCGCTTTTCTTTATGTAACGTTTTTCATATAGCGTTATTAAATGTTCGCGTTTATTTTAATTGCCTAATTTATTAGACGCAAATATTTCCAGTAGCATTTCATCACAATCTTGAATTTTTTTACGTTGATATTTTCCTATTAGCATCTCTTTTTTAGATTAGAAAGTTTATATTTACGACTTTGAAGATTTGGACGGCAGTAACAGCGATAACGTGACAAACTTTGTCCTAAAATGCAAACCAATTTTTTTATTGAAAATTCAGGTCAAGAATAGGAATGGTTACTGGATAAAAAAAAAATCTAATTAGTCCGTCAGATTATCAGAAAATATTTTGGACGCCCGACCCGCCTGCCGAGTGTGACGACTATGGCAAATCCCCCATTTTCGGGCGAGGCCTATGCCTATTTATGGTTGATGATGATGACTATGGTGAATTAATTAACGTGGAGTTTTCGCCCGTCCAATATAAACTACGTACCGGCTTACGTAGCTGGCTCTTGAGATACTCGTACTTTCGCTTGTAGTCTCTTGAGTAGGGCACGGCCGGGCCCGCGATCTGTGGGTTGGATAACCGCGGGTCCTCCCACTGCGTCGTACGCGTGTCTGCAAACAAATAAGAGTCAGTCTGTCACTCTGTTTGGAAATCGCAACAGCAGTCTTATGAAACATCAATGTGTCACCTAATAATTATAATTCACAATAATCTATAATTTATAAAATAAAAAACAGACTTCAAATGGGCTTTTAAAAGCAAGTTTTTTTTTTCACATTTTTGAAACATCAATGTGTCACCTAATAATTATAATTTACAATAATCTATAATTTATAAAATAAAAAACCGACTTCAAATGGGCTTTGAAAAGCAAGTTTTTTTCACATTTTATTTATTATCCTGTGATTTAACGACACACATTTAGGTACTACATCAAGTAACAATAGCATAATGCCAATAGCTCATCACCATTTACAACCTGTTGCTATCCACGGTGCAAGGATGTCAATCGTTGAGGAGTTCTCCTGATTCTTCAATTTTATTACATGAATTTTCATGGACATAAGTTGCTTCAGAACTTTATACAGCAATTTAATCGCCAACCGTGAAATACTCAACATTTAGGAGTTCCGGTGATCATCTATGGTCTTCATCAACAGTTCCACTTCACCAAATAATGCTTTTCGAACGTAACTGCTTGAGTTATTACAGAAAATACTAAAATTGCTCTATGCTTGCCTATAATATTTGAAGAGTTCCATCGATTCCTCATAAATCCTCTCATCATAACTCAACTTTGACTACAACGGGACCAACCTGTAGGTATATCCTACCGATAAAAAAAAGAATTTTCAAAATCGGTTTATAAATGACAGAGTTCTGAAGAAACAAACAAAAAAAATACAACCGAATTGAGAACCTCCTCCTTTTTTTTGAAGTCGGTTAAGAACTGCAAGGCCGATGTATGGAATACGTATGTCATTTGTGCTGCCAGTTTTTACTTGTAAAATTGTTAATATTAGCTTAGTGAAATTGCTCACAGTTGGAATAAATTTGAATTGAATTGGGTAGGTAAAGTTTTTTGAATAGGGGCATATTATATTTTGTTTTGATGGCGGGCGTCTCAAGGACCAATAATCTAAAGGTAACTTATTATTTAATTTTTAATTGTTTCTTCATGGCCGAATTCAGAAAGGCCATTTGAATTGATCTTTAATTAAAGTGAAGTTTCTGTAAGGGTTGACAACTAGTTGAGGGAAATTTAACTATTTAATATCTAATCAAATGCTTAAGTGGCGTTTCTGAATTCGGCCATTAGGAGATTTTTTTTAATGAATGCGATGACATTATGATATCCCCCTCTTCAAATACTATTTTTACCTTTTTACCTACCGAATTGCAGTGTTCTTTTCGCGGTACTGAAAATCAGTGTTAAAATATAGCTCGTAAGATGTATTTTGCATTTTTTGGACCAGTGACCCCTCACCCTGAGGCCTGGATCCACCCTTGGTATATAGGGTGATGTTGATACAATAAAGTAATGTGCTCACTGTGGTCGATGAAGAAGATCCGTCCGTCGGTGTGCACGCGCTCCTCCCAGCCCTCGGGCAGCGCGCCCAGCTCGTCGGCCTCCGCCGCCGCCGCCGCGGCCGCCGGCAGGTGCGACGCGCAACCTGAAATGCACCTTATTGCTATAGCCATAAGCCATATAGTAAGGGACTGCCCAACACGATTTTCGCGATGCTCACTTTTTTTCACACTCGGTAAATAATGCCGACATCGGCGTTCTTATTACATTGAGGAAAGGTCCATTATTGAATGATTCATGCGTTTCGGTTTTGTGGTTCGTAGCTCCTAGCGAGCGATGAATCAGCCAAAATAAGACTGTGTAAATGTCGACTGTGACGTCAGCAATAGAGCTTCGTAGTTTATAAACTTGTAAATAGATGGCGTTACCATGACGAACTAAGTTATTTGTTCAACGCTATTGTATTGAATGCCATACCTATCCTTCTTTTGAGATTGTTGGCTATAGCTCAAAGATCTCAAAAGAAGGATATGCCTATCAGTAAAATTTCGCGTGTCAAGTCTCATAGAAGGTTGTCAAACGCCAGCGCCATGGCTTAACCACACCCTATTGCTGATGTCTTAGTTCTTACGACATACATACAAAAGTCTAATATTGCTTGATTCACACGCTATTATACCATTGTGGACGGTGGGGTCGGTTGTGCTGTCTCACAGGTTATGGAATTGTACTGGATACTTAATTATAATAGTGTCACTTAAACGGGTATCTAGGACCGTGGTTGCCGTGCGACTAAACGTGTGATGGTGTCAGCTTCGCGTTCTGACACCTAAAAAGTAAGCATCGCGAGTATTGCTTTGAGCAGTTCCTTAGTATATATTTCAATGCTATAGCTAAAGTGTTTATTGTAGACTAGCTATCCCCGCAGTTTCACCCGCGTAGATCGAATTTTGTTCACAATTTCATGTTTTTTTTTATTGAGCGGAATTCAATTTAGTTTTCTAAAATAGAACTTGCCGAAGTTACTCCTTAAAATATCAGCTATCTACCAGTGAAAGTGCCGTCAAAATCGGTACAGCCGTTTCATTGATTAGCCGGAACAAACAGACAGACAGACAAAAAAAATTAAGTACCGTACCCGTAGTACTTTCATATGTATTAAGCAAAAAAGCTATTATTTTGACAATACAAACACATTTTTTATTTTTTATTTGTATAGATAATTACACTTTGACATATTGTAGCATCGCGACTTGCTTAAACCATCACACGAGCTTGGTCTATTCGGTGAACTCTAAAGTCAATTGGATAGATGTCATTTTTCAATGTCTATTTAAATAGACACATTTATCTGTAGGTCATTGAAAAATGAGATCTAAGGATAGAGGGTTAAGGCTTATTACATTTGCCCGGTCGCTGAACAGATTTTAATGAAAATTGTTATGCAGTTTTTATCCTAGATTAATATAGGATACTTTATAGTTCGGAAAATTATGTTCCCGAGAGAATGACACCTATGTCATAGACAAGAAAGATTGACCGGATTGGCTGGTTAGCTGTCACGTGGATTAGGTTTACATTTGATTAACTACCTAAACGAATAGAGTATACCACGAATATTTAAGTTTTTGCGAGATGATGGATAATAGGCAATCTGCTATCTTTACATAATTAATGTTTGTTTTTTTTCTTTTAGCTTGTAGCGTAGTTTAGTTTCTCGGTGTATTGTTTAACTACTGTAATGCCGTGTAAATATATTAGTAAAAATGTTGCCACAAAAAAAAAATTGCTTGTCAGCGTCTCCTGCCTTCTGTTTTGTTTACCTTGTTGTTTTGTTTTGCTGAGTTTATTTTAGTCCTCAATGCTTTATTTTTGTTTATTGGTCATAGTGTAGTATGTAATATGTTTGTGTCACCTTCCGTGTTTTCACCGAGCGGTCCCAACGGTGGTCTTCACAGCCAGCACATGCTGAGTTGGGACCGTTTCGAAATAATTATTTTTCTTTATTGTTTCTTAAACGTGTTCTACTAAATGTTAATTGTTAATACTTGAAAAACACACGGCTTTACTCACAGATCAACCCGCTCACCGATCTGACCGGGACCGCACTCAAACCCTGAAGAAGGACCCCAATCGAGTTCGAAACATGTCGGACTATTTCTGACAATAAATCGTGAGTAAAGCCGTGTGTTTTTCAAGTATTCATAATGTCTCACGAAAGTTTTAATTTGACTAATGTTAATTGTGGTGAATTTTATTTTCTTTATTCTTCCTTCTAATAATAAATAAATAAATGTGGCACTGTTCGTGAGGCTATTGACATTGAGTTTACGCACTGCTGTTACCTGTCCTGGGATCGATCCAGGTGGTGGTCTTCTGGTTGTGGTCGATGAAGAACACGCGCCCGTTCGGGGCGCGCTGCATGCTCCAGCCAGCTGGCAAACCTGCACATCAAATAATAAGGGTTTCTTTTAGAATAACAGACAGACAAAATAAAATTAACTGATAAGATTGTCATAAAAAAAATGTGTATACAAGGTGTCCGTGGAAGTATGGAGCAAATCGAACAGGGGCCTAGAGGCGGTCATTTCCAATCATTTTAACTGATAAGTGCTGATTCGATTCGTGACGGTTCAAAAGTTAATATTTAAAAAATCCTAAATTCGCTACCTCGCCGAAAAAAAAAGGTTTAAAAAAAATAACTGCAAAGCTATTGGCTTTTTTTTGCTGTAAGTTGCTGGATAATGTAACTATCTTTAAATGGTACCTTCAGCTGAAGAAATTCTCATTGTGTCAGAAAAATCTCTAAGAAAAACTCCGATTTTGTAAAAGTTCTCGTGAAAAAAAATTACTCTATCGAAAGTTGATCCTATGTTGTAAAAACTTGCCCGATTAATGTTTATTCTAACAACATACTAATTATTGCATTAATGTTATTAATTGAGGAATTTTTTTTTTATCTAGCGGGTCGATATTTCTTAATCGGTTTTTGTGTATGAGAAACGAAACTATTCCGTTATTCCAACACTAGTGTGTATTTTTTATATGTAAATTACTAACGTAACGAAATATAAAATGCAATTTCTATCACTAGTTAACGATTAACGTTAACTTCCGTTAAATCTTCCGAAAAAGCGTTTAACCTTTAACGAAGTTAACTATTTGAGTAACGGTGCCCAGCTATGGATTTAATATCGTTTAAAGGTTGTAACTCCTCTGCTGCACTGGGAGTGAAGAAATAGCATAGAATGCGTGCAGATGCTTATCATCCTGGCATGTCGGAAAAGTCGACTAAGGGACGGGTCCTCTCCAACATGGTGGACTATCTGTAGGGGCGATGGGCTGATCACCTGTCACCATACGGTTCATCATACCATCTGAGGACTAATTAATCGAACGTGGCCACAAGTAGTCTTGTAGCTCTGCCCACCCCAGTAGGGATTTCGGGCGTGATGCTATGTATGTATGTAAAGATTGTAAAATCCGTTCCGACCCGATGCGGTGCGGGCCGTTTGTTGGAATTTATGCTTTACTCACCGTCACTGTTGGGTAAGTTTTGGCTCTGCGCGCTGCTTGCGCTGCTACTCCTCGTGCTGTCGGTCGACTGGTTATCCGTCTCGTCCTGCCGAGAAACAACTCTTCAAGCACACACCTTAGAACTAAATGCTACTTAAATTTATGCCACCTTTACGTCTGTAAGTTTTGCTCAAGTATGTAAGTACCATAGGCCTCATTTTACATTTGTAAGTCGCTACCGTATTTATCGTAAGTTAATTAGGAAAGGTACAGTCGAGGTCAAAAATATCTACGCGGACAAAGTGCATTATATCACTCATTACATTTATCCTAATCATATATATTGTTTCACTTTATTTAGTTTTTTAGTATTCATCATATTTCATTTCTTCACATTATTCGAACATGCAACACGTGCACACATACAATCTTATTCATAAAATTTTTATTCTTTTGTTTTTTTTTAATGTACAATGTCGAATTTATAAGTACTAACGCTGTGTGCGCTGAATAAATGGTACTCGCTTCTTTCTTCTTCTATTTTTTTTTACCTGTCAACTTTATTGGGCGTAAGAGCGCTCTGATATTTTTGCCCCTTTTTTAACATATTATATTGATGGCTTCGACTGTACTTGTGAGTACGGCTTTTAGATGTAAAGGTGGCCTTAATTCAATGCTTTATTAAAACGTTACTTGACATTATTAAAACGTTTGGTTGTTTCCACTTTGAATGTTAAATTTGAACTTAATAACACGAGTTTACGGTTCATTTTCATTACACATATTTTTAATGAAAACGTTTATAAGGAGTCATTTATTATGTGAAAGACCAATGGTCTGTAAATTTTTACGATTTAAGTGAAAACTTTCTTAGCCTTTTAGAAAAGCAAAAGGTTCATTTATATAATACATAATTTATCTTAAATATTAGCAATTCGCATTAGCCTATATTCAGCGAGCTGCGTGCGAAACGCAAAACGTGTGCGAGCAAGAAGTCCGATGACTGAGCAAGACAGCGTTACCCGGACGATCACAATTATGATAGTTGCCAGAAATCCTTAGATTTTCTTTAATTTAGTTTTCCATAGTTGTTCATTTGCTATAATGCGTTTTTATAACAGTAGCTGTTCAAATTACAATTACTAGCTATCGGGTAGGTAAGGTAAGTTATTATTTAAAACTTACCTTAAAGTAGACGGTTCAGTGCATTATGACAAAGGAACTATGATTACCAAGTAAACAACCAAACAGACAAACTGGTTCCCAAGGACAAAGACACACCGGACAAGATTAGTAGCATGTCACTATGCGCGCGGTGTGGCCAGCGCCTCGGACTATCAGAGCAGACTATGGACTCAGCGATTCGCTTGCCGCTAAACAAGCCGCGTCCAGTGTGGTCTTGGCCTTAAGAGGACTGTGAACCAACGGCAAAAATTACCCTTTTCATACAAAAGGCGATAACGATTTGCACCCCTTAAATGTTCACCGATTTTGACCCATTTTTGATATGTTGTCAGTTAGAACAAATACTAAGTCTACACGTTATTTGAATATCGATTTAAGATCAACAAAGTCAAATAATGGCCGAAATTAGGTTTGTATGAAAATACCAAAACAACAATAAAACTGAATTTATTGACTATAGTGAAAAAAACAAATACGTATAGACCTAGGTATTGTTCTAACTGACAACCTATCAAAAACTGGTCAACATCGGTTAACGATTAAGGGGTGGAAATCGTTATCGCCTTTTGTATGAAAAACCGTAGGTTCACACTCCTCTTAATGAACAGAACACGAGCTTATTCAAACCCATTTTTTTATCAAAAAAACTCATACATACGCCTATGCAAATAAGCATTTCTGAGGCCATACATGCGTCATACAACTATCTACAAAACAAAAGCGGTAAACAGCACAGGAGTACAAGCTTGAATGACATATGAAATGACAGGTAGTTATGTCAAAATGTCAAGAGTTACTTTAGCACTTTTTATCATTTTGACCGAATGTTACAAATAAATTATGTAGTTTATTCTGAACATTAGTAAGCACCCAATAATAAGTGAAAACAAAACCATGCAGTGAGTATGACACAACTCGGAAATTCGGATCTGGTCGGACTGCCATTAGGAATCCTCCAGTAAGACATTAAGGCAGGCCGCGCATCCACTAGAGCTGTGCGAGACAGCTAGGCGGTGGCTATAAAAATACTTCATCTTGAACTAACCGCTTTCCTATTGGTGGATGTTTTACTCGCTTACGCTTAGCTGGATCGCACAGCTCTGATGGAAACGCAGCCTTATGGCTTGTTTACACCGGGTCGACTGTCGAGTTCGGCATACAACTTCGGCTTCGAAAGTTTGTTCACACCAAATCGACCGCCGTCTTCTCAGCGAATTCGGCTCGACTCGGTCGACAAACGACGTACTGTTTACACCGGGTAGCAGTGGCGGAGTGTCAAATATTTCGTAAGGGAAGCCGGAAGAAAAAAATACACCGTATATGTGCGAGTTTGACATTGACTTCACTGACAGTTACCTTTAGCTTTCTAGCATGGTAAAGCCGTTAGGAATCGGTTTGTAGTCAGGCTGCGCTACTGCCGGGTAGGTTAAAGTTTCGACGAGTAAGCGAAGGCAATTTGTCCCGTTGTACACAAGCCATTATATGAGAAGCAGTTCACACTCAGTTCTGAAGCAATGCTTATGCCGTTGCTACCTTTAACTTGTGACTTAGTTTATGTGTTTTTGTCACAGTGCCATCTGACGAATTCCAGTGGCATTTTTTCGTTTTCACTTATATTTAATAGATATCACATAGCTTGTTGTTCCTCACAAGTCCTCATAGACAATTTCCCGATAGAACGCGTTTCATGAAATATTGAGGGTAGAAAGGAAAGTATATGACGCTTTATCGCGATTTATTTGCGCGCCATCTATCGACCGACCGTGAAACTATCAGTCGTGCAATGGATACTGGCTAAAGCTTAAAATATAGATTAACGTTGTCACAAAATATTAAAGACAAATTAATTAATAAGTAGTTTTTAAAACCTTAGCTGGCGTTTTGTCTCGGATCGTGTATGCAAAAGAGTGTATACATATGTATGTAAACACGGTGCCCGGTATATAGATTTATATCGTTAGATAAGACAGGCTGTACAGTGACCGCACCGGAATACGTCACTCGTGAGGTTAGCGAAATTCGCAAAGCTGCAATTAGTGCTCATCAAAAAGCGGTAACGAGTGCAGGTGAAAGGTCATAATCAGCATATTCACTTTTCCTGAGAAAAGGTGTCTCATTATGCCATGTTGCTCATTTAAAGACGCAGTTACTGTTTAAAAAGTACTATTTGTAAACAAAATAATTTATTTTCATTTTCTCCCATTGTCAAAATTATTGATCATAAAAAGGCGGATGCGAAACAGAACTCAACTGTTGCAGTAGGAGAAAACGAGATGACACTACTTCTCTCGGTTCACGAGCACATTCATGAATGTGGCTACAGATTATCGCTGTAAAGTCTAAACTAACGATTTAAATCTATGGTGCTTGGAATTTCCTATTGCATTTATGATCCCAGAACTCAAGATTTAACGACTTTACCCTGGCATGTACTAAGAGCCGTAGTTCTTGAAATTGTACCGGCTTGAGGGCAACTATACTTTTATTCACAGAGGGTATCATGCTACTTGCATTAAGCCACATTGTGAAAAAACCCTATCATTCCTATAGATCGTAACGTTTCGCAAATTATTTTTTGTTCGTGAATTAATGTAGAATTTTCAGGATCACTTTGGGGTAAGAAAGGATGTCACGATCTTTTTAACACAGAACTTTAACTTTCGGATAGCCAAAGTTATGGGGAAACGACATCAAAACGAACGAAGCGAAATAGCCCAGTTTTTGCGACCGATTCCCTTTTCATGAAAAACCCATGGTTATGATAGTGATTGACATTTTTGAATATTCAATAAGAGCCCTATTATTTTCACTTTCAGCGCCTTACCTCTGTATCATCCATGGAGCTGCTAGTCATGCGGCGGCGCGACGGGGTCCGCTCAGGCGTGGCCCCACCCGTGGGCGTACTGAAATGGTTCTCGTCAAACGTCAGTGCCTCTTCAATCTCTTCAATATTCACGCTTTCCGCGTTTTCTACGTCAGTCCTTTCTATATCCGTTGCTTCTACATTTGCTGTTTCTAAATTTGCTGTATCTACATTTGCCGTTTCTACATTTTCTGTTTCTACACTTGCTGTTTCATCTCTCGCATTTTCTGCAACGTTCTCTTCAACGTCTGTATGTGTTTCTGTCTGTGGTTCTTCGCTAGTTTCTACGTTATCCACTTGGTCAGTTTCGTCTGCATTCTGCGTGTTAGTTTCAACCGCCTCTGATTGGTCAGGTAGCACGGCAGCGTCTGGTGATTGGTCAGTCTGTTCAACGGCGTCTTGGTATTGGTCACCATTGTTCACCGTCTCTTCGTTTTGACTAGAGATCGTATCATCACAGTCTTGAGCAACAGCAGTTTCGTTGACAACTGCTTTCGATCGAACTTCGTTCGCGCATACAACGTCATCTTCTTCTCTTAAATTATTATCACAGGTATTACTTAAGCTAGTTGGTTGAGGCACTTCAGTTAGTTCCGGGTTCGATTCTGGGACCGGTTCCGGCGATCGCACGGGCGTGGAAAATGGTGTCGCATCTATGGAATTAGCCTCCCCGCTCCTATTGCTATCCTCCTGTCAGAGAGTTAAATATTACTTGTACAAACTTATTCATGCAACATGGACTACTTAACTGCACATATAAGTTTGTAAGTGAAAGTGAGCTTAGTTGCTAGTAGCTTTTAAGCTCATGTTGGAGTAAATTGTCTATGATAGTGAGGACAACACACTGCTTATGATAACAGAACTGTTTCTGACGCATTTTCTGATGTAACCCTTGAAAATGCAGGGGTTAGTAAAACTTAGTAGCTGGCGCCTGAAGCCCATGCAGGGATTAGTAAAATATGGCGAAACGTAAAGGTAAGTCACGATATACGTAATGATAAATGAATTATGAAAATAAAAATATTATATTATATCAACAATTATAATCGAGAATTTAACCCATCTACGACAAAACTGAAATAGGGAGTCATGTAGCTGACCCAGCGTTTATTTTAAACCCCAATCGATAGACAAAATAAAGTATTTTTTATTTTAGCACCGCTTATCGACAAATCGCCAAAATTTTGATCGTAACACTTAAAGCTATCAGTTCACGAGGCTAGAAGTTACAATTTTACAGGCAACACTGCAAGACAGATCTATGGGATCTGTCATCGGAGTTGCCAGTATTTGTTTGTAAATTTTTAATTTGTAGCTTCATGCAACAAGGCCACAAGGCAATTTTGTCGAAGGTGATTTCAAATAATTTTGAATTTTTAAAGAACATTCCTGGAAAATACCCAACAACAATATACTTATACTATAATATTTTAAGGATGTTGAAGTTGCAAACCATGCAAGGCGTTTTATATTGATATGCTACGAAAAAACATGCATAATTATATATAATTCGATTATGCTGAAATCGACATAATGAATATAAAAATAAGAATCTAAATGCTACAGCGACAATGCGGAATATAAAATGCCACAATTATTAAATTCTATCGCAAGACGGACGGCGATTTTGATTCATTTTCATTTTTCTACATAATGTTACTAAAATTAGAGATTTTTTTGAAATAATTGAGTAATAGTTATTCGTTTAGTTCTTTAATTAACACATTTATGCAAAACTGTTGGAAAATCTGTTAACCTTTTGACCGTCAAGCATGTCTGAGAATTAACACGAATTTCAATTTTAAGTCAAGGTAATGAAGGAGTTTTTTACGGCTGCAGCCGACTGGGGCGGTCAAAAGGTTAACAAACTCGTAAAGAAATGGTAAAAAAAAAGTTGCTGACGTCAGCACGTTAACTTTATGAGGAATACTCTTAAGCAAGTTAAACAAAATGCCAGGAATCTGTAAGCGGGAATCGCGACGACATCTAAAGCCTTTTTTTACATTCTCATACAACTGCTTAAGAGGACAAACTACCGACGGCAAATATCACCATTTTCATACGAAGGGCTAAAATATTTTTACCACTTTAAACGTTGACCTATATTGACAATTTGACAACGTTTCATATTTCTTGCACTATAATTTGATAAGTTCACTGTATTTTGTTATTAATTTTAAAATCATCCTATCTTACGGCATTATGACAGCGTATTCTATGGACTGGTCTCTATTAAAAAATAGGCAATGTCAAATTTATGACAGTTCTTTTTTCTCGTGAAAACAGCAAAATTTATATATTTTGGCATAAAAAGGGAAAATACGGTTAGTTATTTCATTTTCTTGTATTTTCTTAAATGATTAAAATTTCATTTATAAAATATATCGACGTGTTCAGGTAATAAAAATTGAAATGTTGTCAATTTTATAATACTAATTTGAAATATCGGTAGTTACTATCTTATTATCTTTTCAATAATGTTTTACTGCAGTTTTACTTGTTCTTTTGAATAAAAGAATGTTTCCTTTAAGTAAAATTTGCTAGCATTCATACTTAAAGTAGAGGTTTTTCCACCTGTATAATACTGTTTAGGGCGCCGCCAGCACTTTCTTGCTACACTAAACCACAATAGAGATAGGTACAGAAATCAATCTACATACAAAGTGCGCTCGAACAACGCACACATAGAACTACTCACGGACACGATATCTCGAACCGGTTGGAACCAGTGCTAGCGCGAATGCCATCCGCTTAAGACACCGTGTTTGTGAACTTTTTTGTGCAGTGCAATAATGGAGTAACAAAAAAAAAAGATTTTTTATCTACACCCATATCATAAAACCTCCATTGGTTAATCAAAAACCGTATGAAATGACCACCATTTTAACAACCAATTAGGAAAAACCAGTGCTGCGATAAAGAAATGACATGACTTCTTTATCGTTTTTAGTAAAGAAATGAGATTAAATTTGGAACAGCTGTCAAAACTCAAGTGGGTCTCTATTCTAGTATCCATAGATATTAAAACAGTTATTGATACGAAATTCAGTATGTTTTTTTAATATAAACTGCACAATATTTGATCTCGAGTGACGTGAGAATAGAGACTTCATCCGTTTGTCTATGATTTAAAAAAAAATGGTCTTGACGGAGGATCTGCCATGTTGACGTTTTGCTGAACGAAAGTAGAATTGTTGTTGAATTGAATAGAAAAAGTTGTTTGTAATTTACATTTTAGTTAGAATGAATACACATGTTACATATGAATAGTAAGTAGTCTTCTCGAAGTGTGTGTGATGTGAAAATGCGCCGGATATCGGAAATATGCTGCCACGATTGCAACAAATAACTTGTTGCCAGAAAATGTTGTTTCTGAACCCATCATGGAGGATTTATAATATGTGTGTAGATAAAGTTATGTATGCAACTCTGCATAATTTGGCCTTAAAACACACGTGCGATCTTATTATGAAACTCGCCTATCGGCTCGTTTCATGAAAACCGCACTAGTGTTTTAAGGCCTATCATTATGCAACCGTTGCATAAACTACTAATAACTGTTCAGTGGACGGTTGTTTAAACTCAACATTAAACTGTGAATTGTTGTTTTTTAGGCTACCAGTGGTTTCAGAGAGGTCAGTAGGTATTTGCTTGTATTTCGATGATTCGTTTTAACGTTACACCGAACGGTTAGGTAGGTAGGCAAGCGCCCCGCCCCGGCCCCCGAACAATATATCTAAGATCGATTTATATGTATAATAGTTGCGTATTTGGAATCAGTATTTTAAACGAAGTAACTAAATCTTTGTAAGGTAACAAATACACGCCACCTTACGTAAGTTGAAAACATGTTTTTTTGTTTTTGTAATTATTGTGTTGGTTTTAGTGTCATTTGATAGGTTTAGGTCTAAAACGGATAGGGCAATGGAAATTGTTTAACTAGGGTTATCCGTTTAGAAGTTATTACAGATTTTCGATACTGAAAATTAACAAACGTACAATTTTGTAGGTATATTATTTTAGTTATTCTGAATTTATATTTCCATTCTTCCCGTTTCATTCTCAACAATAAATCACCAAGATACGAGTGCCGATACGCACGATAGTTTTTTGTGCATAAGCCATAGTTGACAACCTTAGAGCGACCGCCGAGCGTAGGCATGAAAAGTGAAGTACATACATGTGATTGACTTCTGTACCTATCTCTTTTGTGACTAAACTAACCTGTATCCTTATGAGATTAAGAGTATCGAGAGCTGAATACACTTTTCCTTCAAACGCGTGCCACGCCAATCAAAACCTTAACCCTATGGCACTAGTAAGAGCAATCAGCACTGTTTCCAGAGCACGCGGCGCGTGGCTGGCTCATTCGCCGCTTTAAATAATCCTGTTTAACAAGACATTCATGCCAATACGACCCCTATCCTAATACACTTAAGACCCAATTCCCTTGCCACAGCTGCAGTAGAGCTGCTAGTCTTTCTCCACGCTAATTTGACCCGTGCTACTGTGTATTTAAGAGCCATACCTGCGCACGCGACGCGGGGCTGGCGCGCTCGTCGTTATCGTGAGAGATGTGGAATCGACGCTGGAACTCCGTTGCTGCTGTCTCCATGCGTTCCGCTTGCGATTCCGTGCTCATGTGGCGGCTAAGGAAATAATTAAAATTAAATAAATAACGCTAAATTAACAAGTTTTTTTTTTTAACAAAACCTACATAATGTATCTAAAATACAAAAAGAAAATCGCCAAACAAATATAATAATTTATTGACGAGATCGCACTCAAACTAACTTTTTTTGTCATGTACCTAAATTAAATGAATCCTACACAAGTCTATATTGTAATAAAATACAAGAGACAACTTACTTATAAGAGGGGGTAACGAACGATACTCGTACTATTGGGAAAATTTCGTATCTCGGGTCATTTATCTATAAATATATACAAATAAATAAAATTGAATTGTCCGTTTGTAATGTAAAAACATATGTAAGTATACATATATGGTACTTATAACAACATTATTACATGCATATATCATTATTAATAACGAAATAACCGCGCGCGACCAGGAAATATTGAACACTATTGCTGCGCCCGAAGGTCGTTATTACTCCGCATCGACGCCACTCATTTGAAAATAGGAACGCGACAACCCACTGAAAAGGCCCGGCTAGACGGGCCCGCCGAAGTACTCGTAGCTTCGTGCCGAAAGCGTGGAGAGCGTCGGGCCTGCTAATTCCCTTAAACTTTCGATGGCTGAGATACGCGTCATACTCGTGAACGGGTGCTGTCTGTGGGGTCCGGACGGTTCATGCTCGCAAGGACCAATTAAAATTAGTTTTTAATGTATTAGTTTTGTGCGATGCCTGAACCTCATTAGCGAGACTTCATAGTGTTTTCTATGTCTCTATACTATGTTTCATAGTTTTTCATATTATGTTGATTTCATATTTTTATTTTTATTACACGGAAAAAATGGAAGGTCTAGAAATAAACAAATCATTGCTAATATCAAGCCAAGCGACTTATTTGCTAAAATCAAACAAGTCAAAGCAATCACATGTCTACAATTTACAAGTAGTTGTAGTTTACAAGTAGCCGTAAAATTTTAGACAAGCCAAATTGGTACTTTGTTGGCTGTTCGTTATTTCCGTGTAGTCTTAATAATTATCATTTATTATTGCTTTATTACTCCGTAATATTTCTATTTTATTTTATTTGACTGTGTACATATGATGCGAAATCAATGTTTGATTGGAAAATATGACTTTTTGCTGAGTTTCCTGCGGCGCTTCTCAGTAATGATGGTGCTGTCCGAACCGCTGGTAGATTCAACCCATTTTAATTTATTCATGTGACAAGTAAAAGAGCCCACAGGTGGCCAATTTGCTGAATAAGCGAACTCACGTGAAGGCGAGCGTGGGCCGCTCCCACTGCGTGGAGCGCGCGACGTGGTTGACGTAGTAGGTGCGGCCGTTGGGTACTCACGTGAAGGCGAGCGTGGGCCGCTCCCACTGCGTGGAGCGCGCGACGTGGTTGACGTAGTAGGTGCGGCCGTTGGGTACTCACGTGAAGGCGAGCGTGGGCCGCTCCCACTGCGTGGAGCGCGCGACGTGGTTGACGTAGTAGGTGCGGCCGTTGGGTACTCACGTGAAGGCGAGCGTGGGCCGCTCCCACTGCGTGGAGCGCGCGACGTGGTTGACGTAGTAGGTGCGGCCGTTGGGTACTCACGTGAAGGCGAGCGTGGGCCGCTCCCACTGCGTGGAGCGCGCGACGTGGTTGACGTAGTAGGTGCGGCCGTTGGGTACTCACGTGAAGGCGAGCGTGGGCCGCTCCCACTGCGTGGAGCGCGCGACGTGGTTGACGTAGTAGGTGCGGCCGTTGGCGTCCTGGCGCTCCTCCCAGCCCGGCGGCAGCGCCTCGCCGCCCACCACCTGACCACACGGAACGTTATCACAGCGTGTAGGCCCTGCTGGGCGCCCAGCACTACAGGCCTGCCCTGCCCTGTATGTACATCACAGCTGTTTGTGTGCTGTACAGTACTATTAAAATAAGTTCACCATTCGGCCATCCTCGTTTCTTGTCGGTATCCCTCGTTTTTAACATAGTCTTATAAAATGTTAGAAACAGGTAAACACAGAAAAACTTTAAAAACCATTCGATTAACTACCATTGGGTCACTCATACCTGATGATTTTTGCGAATGTAGCCTGTGCTCTTAAGGGGAAGCATCTTAATCCGGTGTCCATACAAGAACTCCGGGACTCCAAAATCGTATCAGTTTTTTACTTGCGCGAAATGAACGAAATCTACATAAATATCAGAACCGATACCATATTTCTGACAAAAAACAATATTTTATTTACTTCGCGCAAATAAAATTACGTCGTTACCAAATAAAATAATAAATATACAAAAATAATCAAATATTTATCGGGAGTCCCGTATCTCTTCTATGAAAAACGGGCGCGAAACGAATATCCACAACAGCTTTCATTTCAACCAGAAACCACCGAAACCCAAGGGAAGACGGGAACGGATATTTCGGGAAACGGATTATTTACGAAACGGCAATGACGGGAACGGAGGTTTCGGGATCATGTCTTTTTGGGAAACGGATATCATGCCAAATGTATCTTTTGCCAAAAACATATTTTGGGAAACACATATTTCGGGAAACGGATTATTTAGGAAACTATAATGACGGGAACGGATGTCTTGGAAACGGATGGTTTGGGAAACGGATAGCACGTTCAAAACCCCGTCAGCCTGCTTTTTGATAATCGCTTAAGTGCAAAGGCGAAGGAGAAAGCGCTAGACATATTCCGGTAAGGAAAAAAGGGACGTACAACGAAATCGTCATCGTCTTCTGGCAACAGCAGCAGCTCCCAGTCCCCGCCGCCGGTTTGAGACGACACCACCAAACCCTGTTCGTCAGGCAGCCGTTACTGGGTCATCCAGAAAGTACGTCACACTAATTTTGTGATTTTTTTACCCTCCCCCGTCCTTGTCACAGTTGGTCACATTTATGAGACCCCTCTCCCTAGTGTGACGTCACGTATTTTGCTATTTTACATCTAGACATTTTTAAAATAAAACAGCAGTTCCGAAATTTGTTTTATTTTCATGTAATAGTAGTTTATGCAACGGTTGCATAATGATAGGCCTTAAAACACTAGTGCGTTCATGAAACGAGCCGATAGGCGAGTTTCATAATAAGATCGCACGTGTGTTTTAAGGCCAAATAATGCAGAGTTGCATACATAACTTTATCTACACACATATTATAAATCCTCCATGATGGGTTCAGAAACAATATTTTCTGGCAACAAGTTATTTGTTGCACTCGTGGCTGCATATTTCCGATATCCGGCGCATTTTCACATCACACACACTCCGAGAAGACTACTTACTATTCATATTTTCAACTAAAATGTAAATTACAAACAACTTTTTCTATTCAATTCAACAATAATTCTACTTTCGTTCAGCAAAACGTCAACATGGCGGCAAATACGATCTTCCGTCAAGACCATTTTTTTTTTAAATCATAGACAAACGGATGAAGTCTCTATTCTCACGTCACTCGAGATCAAATATTGTGCAGTTTATATTAAAAAAACATACTGAATTGACGTTTCGTATCAATAACTTTTTAATATCTATGGATACTAGAATAGAGACCCACTTGAGTTTTGACAGCTGTTCCAAATTGAATCTCATTTCTTTACTAAAAACGATAAAGAAGTCATGTTATTTCTTTATCGCAGCACTGGTTTTTCCTAATTGGTTGTCAAAATGGTGGTCATTTCATACGGTTTTTGATTAACCAATGGAGGTTTTATGATATGGGTGTAGATAAAATATTTTTCACACTCGTTAGCGAGTTATGTCCATACAGATGGAGTTGGAAATATATTTCTTGTTAATAGTTCAAATTTGGCATTTTAACACTTAGATGTATTAGATTTTGAAATGTGACGTCACGAAACTTAGGACCCTCGTACCGTGTGTCGTACTTTATGGATGACCCCCTTATTGCTGGCAAAGTCATTTATTAACGCAACTCACGGTTTCGTTTCCATAAAAATATAATTCCTATGATGACCTAATTTGTTTTAATGGCTTCATTCGCTCCATTACGCAATACTTCATTCTCAAAATAATTAATAAAGTACTTTAAAAATAAACTTATTTCTGCAATTTTCGTTTTTTATAAAGTAACTTGACATTTGATTAAAAAA
Source organism: Tortricodes alternella (assembly GCA_947859335.1). Classification (NCBI taxonomy): domain Eukaryota; kingdom Metazoa; phylum Arthropoda; class Insecta; order Lepidoptera; family Tortricidae; genus Tortricodes; species Tortricodes alternella. The sequence goes on along the minus strand of OX401984.1, from coordinate 13,821,921 downwards.
ACTGGTAATCATGACAATAATGCATTGACAGAAATAAATTATGTGATTGGCCAATATTGAAAACAAAAATAAAAATATTTTCAATAAATAAGGTTTTGGTATGTATGGAAACCGAAGACCGTGACACTTCCCCTTAAGAGTTGGCAGTAAACAAGGTTTTTTCGTAGTTTCGTTAACGGCACAGTGGATTGAGATGAATCTTTGTCAATATACGGAGATGACGCATATCGAATTAGTACTATAATGTTTGGTTGAGAAAAAAACATAAAATATTAATTATCCTAATTAATATTATAAATGCGAAAGGAACTCTGTTACGTTTTCACGCCTAAATCACTGAACCAATTTTGATGAATTTTAGCATATAGACAGATTCGACCTTAGAGAAGGACATAGCCTACATAAATTATGTAACTATTCTATGCGGACGAAGTCGCGGGCACCAGCTAGTTCATAATAAAAACAAAAATATGTTTAACAGACAAGATTTTGGAGTCCTGAATCTCTTATATGGACACCGGACTTGAGTCTTCCCCTTAAGAGAAAACATAGAATCAATTGTGTTTTAAACTCCTGAGACGAATGTCAATTATGTTACTTGAATTTGAAACTTTCTCATATAAAAACAAAGTCAAAAATTATTATAGGTTTTGTGCTTTATAAAGGACGCGGTCTTAGGAGGATAAATGGAGAGTGATAAAAATCATGTTTTCAGTACGTACCGGATAAGTAAGTTTTCATAAACAGTTTGTCTCGAATATATCGAAGTGCGCGAGCGTGTTCCGTACTCACCGGCTGCACGTTGCCCACCTGTGGGCTCGGCTCCACCATCTCCCAGTCGTCGGGCGTCTGCGGCTCCTCGGTGCCCGGCTCGCCCACTCTGCCCACCAGTGCGTGGTACACCTCTATGTGGCCACGAACCCTTGAGCGCGCACTGGAAGATAAATATGAAACTTCAAAAAAATTGGACAAGTGCGAGTTAAACTTTCATGATTATATGTTTCCTATGTTACTTTAAATACTTATAAGTTTTCCTGGAGTCTACCAGTAAAGAAATATGTTCTGTATTTTTTCAAAATTTTTAGTTCAGTAGTTCCGGAGATAAGGGAGGAATGGCCAATTTACGCCTATTGTCCTAAATAACTTCCAAACTATTTATTTAAAAACTTTAAAAATATGTATTGAAGATTCTCACAACGAGCGCATTTGATATGCGACACGCCCTAGTTTAATTTAAGAAATAATAATATAAATATAATAAATAATAATATAAATTAATAATAATAATAATTAATTGAATTTAAAATTTTTTTTTAATTTTCTGTTATCTTCCAAAATTGACCCCCATGATTATAATTAATTTATTTACGTTACACGTCCAGTAGTTTCGGAGCAAATTGGCTAAGACAACCGGCCAGACAGACAGAGACACACAAGTGATCCTATAAGGGTTCAGTTTTTTCCTTTTTGACGTACGGAACCCTAAAAAATAGAAAAAAAAGGCTGGCTTCATTGGCTAATGACCAGTAATGCTTCAATAATGTTCGCATAATATAATTTTAATTTTTTATAACGTTAATTAGTTATAAAAGATTTCGTATATATTTTATCAGAAGATAAAATTTGCTTTGATATTTCAGTTGCGACTAAGCAAAAATTTCATTTGCAAATTGATGAAAAAGGTATACAAATATTTCTTAAATTTATTAAATACTGACAATACACAATCTACCTACAACATTAACTAAACATACATAACAATAATAAGGGCGGGTTGTTTCAAACCACAGCTAACGTAACTTTGATTCCTCAAGTTTTGTATGAAAACTTGACTTGTGTTTGACCTGTGAACCAAAGGCAAAAATCAGCCATTTCATACAAAAGGCGATAACGATTTTCACCCCTTAAATGTTAACCGATGTTGACCAATTTTTGATAGGTTGTCAGTCAGAACAAAATCTAGGTAGATACGTTTTTTAAATTTTGATTAAAGATCAAGCAAGTCAAATAATGCCGAAATTAGTTTTGTATGAGAATACTGAAATCACAATAAAACTGAATTTAAAGATTATAGTGAAAAAATCAAAACGTATAGACCTAGATTTTGATCTCACTGACAACCTATCAAAAATTGGTCAACATCGGTTAATATTAAAGGGGTGGAAATATCGTTCACACTCCCCTCTCCCTCACACTCCTCTTAAGGGTTGAAGGTAGCATCATATATTTTGTTACTTTACATTTAAACTCTGTAACTAACTACCTAACAACAAAAGCAAGTCACACACACATTCTAACTTATGCAAATAAAAAATAAAGCCGAAGCTAAAAATAGCACTCGTACACAGTAAACAGTTAACCATCGACTCACCGACCCTGTATTTCTGTCCCACTCATACTAGACGAATACGCACGAGACGGCGAATGATCCGCGGCGGACGCGCAGATGATTAAGACCTTACAATTATCTAAACTCAAGGAAATAACTGCCTTTTTCAAATTGTTATATTTCATAGTTTGATACAAATTTGTTACTTTACTACTCGGTAATCTTTTCATCAATACATATAAAAAAGTACCGACCGTGACTCACTTATAGACAACGCACAGCCTAAACGGGTGGTCCTAGAGGTTTGAAATTTGGAGGAGACATTCCTCGAGTACCCTAGAGGTGCACTAAGGAGGGATTTTTTGAAATTCCATCCCTAAAGGGGCGAAAAGGGGTGATAAAGTTGATATGGAAAATACCGCGGGCGAAGCTCTGGCGGGTCCACTAGTTTTATTATATTATGTGACGAGTAAAGAGCCCACAGATGGCCAACTTGCTAACTAAACGATTTGGATTTAGCTATATTCATGCTACGGCTACACACATCGCGATAACGCGAATATTCGCATTATCGCAATGTATGTAGCCGAATATTCGCGAATACTTCGGCACTTCGCCCGAAGCCGAAGCCCCTTCGCCCCGCTGTCGGTAAGTTTGCGCACATCAAAGGCTTTTATCGCGATGAACTTCGTTTGCGCGGCCACACTTCAGTCGGCTCAACTTCATCGTGCGTAGCGGACGTACTGTCAACTGCAAGCGGCGACGTATTGTTTACGATTTCATGGTTGTTCACGATGGATTGGAGTAATGACAGAATCTTGGAATTTATTTCCAATTACGAGGATGAGCCTATACTATAGAACCCTAAAGAATAATTGTTGAGCGCCATAAAATACAGAGCGACAGCTTCGTCCATTTTTCCGCGATAAACTCTGCGGCAATGCTCTCTATAGCAGTGTGGCCATGCACATTCGCCGTAGGCCGAAGACGAAGTTTTATCGCGATAATTCTATCGCGATGTGTGTAGCCTTAGCATCATAAATAATAATAATAATAGGTCAAGAATTATATCTCCAATGTTCTTTAAACACTTTCATTGCCAAGTCAAAAACAAGTGCGTGACTTGACGAACAAACCAACGCTACACTTCGAGAACTCAAGGGTTCACTTATCTCTATGCCATTGACTCGCCTAGCGGGTGCATGGTTGTGCTTAAAGCAAATGTTGAAAAGCAAAAGAAATGTAGGCTTTTTTAATCATCAGCGCCAACACTACCCGTCGCGTGAAACAAATAGAACTCGTTAGGCGGGTTCTTTGGTGTGGCCTCTAAAAATACATAGCTAGTATAGAATGAACTCGCTTTTCGTCGTCGGACAACGAACAACATTACAGAGAACTTATGAAGCTAATTTTTGGCAATGAAAGTATTAATCGACATGCGTTCAAGTTTTCATTTGGATTTGAACGATTTTGAAGGTAATTATAATAATTTGCAATTCGGGATATTTTTAGTTATTATTAGGTACTTATTTCGTTCCCAGTGCGTCACGGGGTGACACTTGCTACGTCACATGACGTCCATCTCTTATAACTTTACGAGAAATTCTTCAATATATATATATTTTTTGTGTATCTTGGAAACGGCTCGAAGGATTTGGATGTAGTGTTGTATTTAGATAATGTTTTACTTTCCAAGTTTATCTAGATAGGAATCATACCTGAGGAAATTCGATCTCACACACATGATAAACATTAGAATATTTTTTTTTCAAGCGCCATCTCATGGAACCACTTCTAATAAATAATAAAACTCACTAAATATCTATATTTAGTGAGTTTTATTATCTATTGAGTATTGGAAATAAATGTAAATAACTTATCCCGCGAGAAGTTATCACATTCCTACAGCAAACCCCAGAGACGCCGAGCGATCGCTCCGGTACCTAATTCTATATATTTTCTTATTTAAGTATTAGACCAAAATGACAAATTCGTGAAGTGAAATAAAGACTTCAGCCTCTCCAATGGGACCGCTGTAACACCCCGTTCACACGGCATCAAGTTTTGTCGGATCTGCTAACTATCGGATCCTGCAAAACCGGATAGAGTTCACAGGGCTGTACGGTTTTGTAGGATCCTCCGGTCCTGTAAAACCGGGCAGCCATGTTGGGCGCGGTCGGGGATGCACCCCGACCGCGCCCGCCCTCGTCAGATTCACCGGATCCGGTTTTTTGCAGGATTGTTGTACCGATCTTTTGTGAATACGAGTACTGTAATACAGTTGCCACTTAATCGGATCCAGCTTTTAATCGAACGACTGGACCGTTTGTAGTCGCAAAATCGGATGACACATTTTGATGGATCCTTTTTACTGCCGGACCCTGCAACCGTATGCTTGTGTGAACGCGTGCATTGAAATACCGTTGCCACTAAAACCCCGTTCACACGGCATCAAGATTTGTCGGATCTACTATCGGATCCTGCAAAACCGGATAGTGTGTTCACAACGCTATACGGTTTTGTAGGATCCTACAGTCCTATAAAACCGGACTCCGTGTGAACACACTATCCATCGTTGGCGCATCTCCTACCACGTCCGCCTTCGTCCGACTCACTGGATCCGGTTTTTGCAGGATTGTAGTACCGAGCTCGTGTGAATACAAGTATTGAAATACTGTTGCCACTTAATCGGATCCGGTATTTTATCGAACGAGCGGACTGATTTGTAGTCGCAAATTCGGATGACACATTTTGCAGGATCCGTTTTATTGCCGGACCCTGCAACCGTATGCTTGTGTGAACGCGTGCATTGAAATACTAGCCACTAAATTGGATCCTGCAAAGTTCCCGCAAAAGAACGGATGTCTCCATGTGAACGGGCTCTAAGACGGTTAATAGAAGGGACACTCACACTAGCAACAATGAAGAAGCTTGCGGCGCATGCCAGTACTTACACGGACCTGCGCGGGCGCAGCGCGTACTTGGCGGGCGCGGCGCGCGGCGCGGCGGCGCTCTCGGCGGGCGCGGCGCCCAGCGGCAGCTCCACCATGCCCAGGAAGTCGTCGCGCGTCAGCCGGTTCTCGTCGAACACCTGGATCAGCAGCTTGTGCTCCTGCGGCTTCACCTGCGGAACCGACACAATATTTAGAAACAAAGAAAGATAAACATAGGCTCGTTTCCTAAAAAACGGATTAGTCCGTCATTTACATTATAAAAAAATATTGAACACATATTTTTTCTTTTGTCGATTAAACAAAAAATGACGAAGATATAGGCGTTGAAGTTCCGCTTGACGTCACGACTTTGTACACTTTTTACCATTAAGCGACGACATTAGCCCCCGCTCCCGAACTTTCATGCGCGCTCTCTTTGTCAATTTTGATTGATTTGATAAAGCAAAAAATACGTGTTCAATATTTTTTGATAATCTAACTAACGGACTAATTAGAATTACAATTTTTTTACTATGGAAACATCCCTATTATGTGGTATCCCTATTAAGTATGTAATTGTTCTGGTCACACTGGGTATTCTCTTCGTTTCGTTTCGGTCAATGGTAATAAATACGACGTGTTGTAGTTTCAATAACCCAGATTAATTAATTCAGTGTTTAATTTGGAGATACGACACATTAATTCACTAACACAGAAAACACAGAGTAATCAATACATGTAAAACAGTACCGTGACTCACTTATAGACAACGCACAGCCTAAACGGGTGGTCCTAGAGGTTTGAAATTTGGAGGAGACATTCCTCGAGTACCCTAGTGGTGCACTAAGGAGGGATTTTTGAAATTCAATCCCTAAAGGGGTGAAAAGGGGTGATAAAGTTTGTATGGAAAATACCGCGGGCGAAGCTGCGGTCCACTAGTATAAATATAAATTTAAAACAATACAAAACGTGTGTGTGTGTATTTCAACCCAGGGAATCCGCTGATGGAAATCACCTCGAAACTAACATCTGAGGACAACTTTCTGTACCCGATCTGGCTTCTGGAGAATTCGTTCATAAAATACAAGTATCCTCGGAAATTGCAGACAACTAAGACGGTGAAAAACACATCCAAATACGTTCAGTATTTCTGTTCTCATCTCTTGAATCGAAACGCCAGATGGACTGACTCTGAAAACTTCATTACTGCTTTCTATATATTTGAAAATATGAGTATGAATATGTATACATAAACATACAAATAATAATCACACTCACCCTGAACACGAACTCTTGATTCCATACTGGATTCAACGTCTGTAACGGAATATTTGAAGGTTAAAAAATACCAAACAAACGCATCATATACCAATACATAAAATTAATTGACCTAAATTTATGATTCTTCTAAGTTATCAATTAACCTAAACCTTTTTTCCGCTAACTTTTCAGGATTGTTATAAAACAAACCCTAATGCTGAAAAGTTTATGGTTTCAGGAAAAGTAACTAAGACAATCAATAAAATTCAAGATATATATTTTATCTACACCCATATCATAAAACCTCCATTGGTTAATCAAAAACCGTAGGAAATGACCACCATTTTGACAACCAATTAGGAAAAACCAGTGCTGCGATAAAGAAATAACATGACTTCTTTATCGTTTTTAGTAAAGAATTGAGATTAAATTTGGAACAGCTGTCAAAACTCAAGTGGGTCTCTATTCTAGTATCCATAGATATTAAAACAGTTATTGATACGAAACGTCAATTCAGTATGTTTTTTTAATATAAACTGCACAATATTTGATCTCGAGTGACGTGAGAATAGAGACTTCATCCGTTTTTCTATGATTTTAAAAAAAAATGGTCTTGACTGGCTGGAATTGCTTGGAGGACGCCGCCATGTTGGTGTTTTGCTGAACGAAAGTAGAATTGTTGTTGAATTGAATAGAAAAAGTTGTTTGTAATTTACATTTTAGTTGAAAATATGAATACTAATCTTCTCGGAGTGTGTGTGATGTGAAAATGCGCCGGATATCGGAATTATGCAGGCACGATTGCAACAAATAACTTGTTGCCAGAAAATATTGTTTCTGAACCCATCATGGAGGATTTATAATATGTGTGTAGATAAAGTTATGTATGCAACTCTGCATAGTTTGGCCTTAAAACACACGTGCGATCTTATTATGAAACTCGCTAAACGCTCGTTTCATAAAACCGCACTAGTGTTTTAAGGCCTATAATTATGCAACCGTTGCATAAACTACTATTGCAAGTACGCCACACGGGCTATTTCACATGTCTGGAAATACCAGCGCTTCGAAAGAGGACACCTGTGGTCCGTTTCACGAAGCTACAATTGCAAATTACAATTTTGCAGGCAAAAACAGGCAACACTACACGGCAAATGTATCGGATCTGACGTAGGTGTTGCCAGCGGTGTTGTTAGAGGTAACATGCATGGCACAAAGATAAATTAGAACCGTTTATCTCTAAGTGCGTCTCTCTCACACTAGTGCCGACGAAAGAGCCAGTCATAGAGATAAACGGTTCTAATTTATCTTTGTGGCATGCATGTTAGGGCTGCAGTTTACTTTTTGTAAAATTTGTAGATTCCTGAAACGGGCCGCTGCTTAGAAGAAACGCCTCAAGGAAAAGATAGATTAGGACAATCGATACTTTAGGGCAGTTGGCTAAATTCACAAAGTCCACTCAAATTGATCTTTAATCAAAGTCACGTTTAAGTGACGTTTATGTATAGGTTGACAACTAGTTGAGGGACATTTATCTATTTAATCTCTAATGAAATGCATAAGTGGCGTTTGCGAATTCTGGCAAATCCCAGGAGTCACATGGCCATATTAATACTGTGTCAGTGGACCCCATGAGCAAGAGTTTGACACCCCCTGGGGGATAGCGACCCACTGCTTCAGGGCAATAACTTTTATGGCACATAACGGAACCCCATGTATCATATGACGAAATGTAAATGTTGTAATAGTATTTATTTGAATTAAACCAAAGCCACGTCATCATTATAGTTCTGCAAAAAATCTCACCTTTTTCTTGGTCTTGGTGAGAAACGTCTCGATGGTGACGTCACCGTCGATTTTCTGCAGCTCCACCCGGACATATGGGTCACTGCGGACAACGAGACATTACACACCAATCAGTATGCTTACCACAAAATGCCCCCGAGTCGTTGGTAGCTCAGTGCGTCGCTTACATTTTAAAACTAGTGGACCCGACCCCGGTATTTTCCATACAAACTTTAAGCCAGTTGTCGACTGACCAAGTCCACCAAGACCATGCACGTGCTGGGTCCCAAGGTATACAACAAACTACCTGATGACATTATAAAACTCGAAAGTAATGCTTCTTTTAGAAGCCATTTGAAAAAGTGGCTTGTGCGCAAGTCATTTTATAATATTGATAAATTTTATGTAATAATTAATGAATAATTCTAATAATAACAATATATAATTTTATTAAAACTGATTGTACTTAACTATAGAAAATGACATGTAATATTAAATAATATTATGAATAAATGAGTATGAGTATGAGTATCACCCTTTTTCACCCCTTCAGGGAAGGAATTTCAAAAAAACTCTCCTTAGTGCATCTCTAGGGTACTCGAGGAATGTCTCCTCTAAATTTCAAACCTCTAGGACCACCCGTTTAGGCTGTGCGTTGTATATAAGTGAGTCACGGTACTGTTTTATATGTATAGAGATTTGACAGTGACGCACTGAGCAACAAAACGTCCCCTAAATAGTTGTTAATCATCTACTTTTAAGTTATATATAGTTCACGCGGGCTGGGTTTCCGCAACTCGACGTCTGAATCGCGCCTATTTTGCGTGGTATTTTTAAGTTATTTTAAAATGTATGTTAGTCTGTAAGGTATCCAATCCACTTAACCTTTTGAACGCCACGGCCGAGTGCACGAAAGCGTGCCTCAGACGCCGAGTGACGGCTGTAGCCGACAAAATGTATGGAATACAGCATGCCGTGGCGTCAGGGGCACGGCAATGTGCTGTCGGCTACACCCGACTGTGGCGTTCTTAAGGTTTAGGATATAGTCATTACTTTGAAAAAAGCTCATATCTCAATATTGGTTTACAGGAAAATAAACTTTACAAGCTTGTAGCACGGTTGATTTTGAGATACGAGCTTTTTACAAAGCAGTGACGATATTGTTATAAACCGCGTATTAAATTGATAAATAATGATGGACCGCGCCTCAACAGACGGGCATAATGATGACTCATACTGACTTGAGTCACTCTTTAATATAAATGCACTTTGATTGCACCATGCCTACCAAACGGAAGTTTGCTCTCTACAGATAATAGAAACAATACTAAAAACCGGTCAAGTGGTCTGGTCTAGTCCCATACTTACCTATGAAAAACAAACAGTACCTTTTAGGTACGGAACCCTAACCTCCTAAGACCCAAATCCCGATTATGATTGTACAATTTAGAACTTTTGTATCATCAACTTAAAGGTCAAAAGAAAATTTTAATTGGTAAAAAATTTTGTACAAAATTTAATTAGGAGGGTAAAAATGAAAGACAATCTATTCTATATGTAAACCTGGGATATAATCTAGTTACGCGCAAATTTTCATCGGAATCAGTTCAGACATGATTGAGTAACGAATTGGATACATTTGTAAAAAGAGGTAGGAGTGCCCCATGAACTTGACTCCCTGGAGCCACCCCATGAGACTGACATAGGCAAAAATGTGTACTATAGCTTCTATATTTTTTTTTACATAAATAAATTAAAGAAGGAAGTAGAAAAAGTACTATTAGATAGGAAGCAGTGGCGAAGCCTGCCTACAAGCCGATTCCTGAGTCAGTGAAGTCCATGTTACTCTAGCTAACTTTCAGACTCGCACGTAACGGTTCTAATTCTTCCGGCTTCCCTTAGGAAATATTTGAGGCTTCGCCTCTGATAGGAAGTAAGATATAGGATAGGAAAGGTAGTAGGATAGGATCATTCCTGATTGGCAAGGCTTAACACTAGTAGTCACAATAATTAAGGATATTGCTACAGAAATATTTCAGACAATGCATTAGGCCAATTGCTGTTCGAGCTTACCTGGCTCCGAATATGTCTTTCTTGGCTAGTGAATAAGCTCCCAGGATCTTCAAGCGAAGCAAGAAGCTGTTTTCATCAGTCTGAAACATAAAAAATTTAACTGAAATTGTTGTCACTGATCTCTAACATACTGAGCACCACTGCCATTAGGGCATATATCGCAAGAAGGGCCTAAAGTCTGACATAAGGTTGAAGTTTGTCACTTCATAGACATGCTTAGTGCCCCAACTTAATATTATCCGTTGCACGTCATCTCTGTGGAATTTTTTCATCCTATTCTATAAGGAACTGTGCACCCTGGCCCTTAAACTATAGCTATGCTATAAAAATCATTCAGGTTAGATTGGATATGCCTGACAGAACTCTGTGAAATATAATTATGCGAGATTAGTTATCCTTAAACTGGTTATGCATATGCAATATAGAATTATAACATAAACTAATATGCGCAAAACAAGGGGAAGTCCCGCTTGAAAGCTAAAATCATAATGTGAAAGAGTAACAGACAAACATACTCTCACATTTTATTATATTTAGTATATTAGATTAGAATATTATTAAGTGGTTATAGCCAAGGTTTGAAACCGTTTATGAAATAACCAATATTTATATACTTAGATTAAACCAGTTGCATTATTTAGGTTTCTTTCCAGAGCCAGCATTAACGATCTAGGTATCCCGGGCGAGTATTGCATTTGGTGCCCTTATATCGATAGAGATATTAATTATCACCCACCCCTAAAGGTTGCACTGTCTCTTTCAAACTAATAGATGTGGGAATGCTATTCTGAACACCTCCCTAATGTCTTTAATGTCACTTAACAGTTCATGTGACTTAACAGGTAAAGAAAATTAAGCAGTTTTCAAGACATGATTATAGTTGTGATCATTCATACAGTTTCCCTTGCGCAGAGATAGAGACCAAAGAACGCAACTTTTATCTAAGCATACTTCAGAATAAGAATAAGAAATAATTTATGTCTTCCTTTGCTATGTCCACATTCATTCGTTTTCTGTGCAGTTGTGGTTTCTAATGCTATTAATTAAGCTGTTTTAAGTACGTCACTAATTGGGTCACTGAGGACAACGTATACCAACATACCCATGTGTAACCAACCCATCCTAATAAGCACTCATGAGTTTAACAACAATCAAATATCCCTAATGACATACATACATATAATAACATGCATATCTTTAAATAAATAGGGAGAAGGTAGGATAATTGACCTACAAACTTAACACAAGTCGATATCTACCTCCTTTAGAATCTGTCAAGATTTACCTCAAAACTTTGTTGTTTAGTTATTTATTTTTATTTAATCATTATGTGCACAATAATACACTTAAGAGTACAAAAGGTAGCCTTAATACCTTAAAGCATTTTCTACCAGTCTTTTGGGTATAGTAGATATTTTAATTTTGTTGGTCAAAAATTCCATTTTTTTATTTTGGTAAAAAATATACTGTAATTGAAGACAAATCCTAAATGTTATTACGATATTGCCAAGCTAACATAGCTTAGTATGTTGCATATCCTTATTTTAAAGAATGACCTTGCTTTCGACTGTCACTTATATTCATATCCTATTATTGCAACAATCATGAAGGCACTGCTGAATATCAATATTATCAACATTATTTATAACAAAGAATGATTTAGAGACACATCAATCATGCCAATTCCAGCAAATTAAAAGATAACAGGATTTAAATCAAGCCAAGGACCTCTGTTTGTAAACACCATCAAAACAATGACTATTTTATTTAAACTCTTCTTGTAGGTACTTAAACTGTCACAAGTTACGGTCTACTCAAACTATGAGTGATACGGCAATAGCTTAAACGAAAGTGGCTAAGTTAAAGGGCAAATCCCATTAAATGGCTTAAGTTACACCTACACGAATTTGACGCACAAAACTTCCTCTAGAAAATTTCTAACAAGATTTGGATAAGAAAACTACTAATTTCCATCAAAATACAATACAAACGAAACATTTAAGACGTAAGCTAAGCATTAATAATGTATAGGAAAGGCCATTGAAACCAAAAACGTGTTTACAACGTACATTATCGACACGGTAATCTCAACGAACTTACTGATATTGTTCTTAATATTTTAACTGGACCTTTCATATGCTACTTACACGAGTGTCCGACTGCCAAGCCATTACCCATATGAGAATGAACTAATTTTCAAACGGAATGAGAAATAATCCACATTCCCTGTAAGTCATAAGGTTGAAGCAATCTGTTTTATGACACGTCGTTTGTTCGGCAACTCCTCGCAACTCCGTTTGCACGTTATTAACATGTGAAATCAGATATTAATTGTTTCATGTAAATTCTAAACACCAAAATTGCACTAATCCCTAACTGAATCATGTAAAAATACAAACAAAAAACTAAAAAATTGTGAAAATTATCCACTTCTCCTGACAATCAAATGACAGAATATTTGTCATTCTTTTTCTTTACGCATTGCGTTTCGTTCTACGGATGTCATAAAGCCAGTTTACAAATTAATCGAGTTCTAGTGATGTGCTTAGCTTGGAGAATTGTCACTCGATTAATTAATGACCTTAACAGTAAGCAGAGCAGGCTTATGAAGACCAGTAATTTGATAAAGATTTAATTCATGAAACATTTTATCTATCGATAGCAAAAGAAACAATATATATATATGTGTGTTTGTGTTTTTAACGGTAGTATTTTGCGTTATAATGTTTAAATGATATTTAAAGTAAGTTACTAGTCAACCGATATTGCATGTTGTTTTTACATATACGACAAATTAAAATTAAAACAAATTCTATATGATATTTAGTTTTTTAGGGTTTCGTACCTCAAAGGGAAATAACGGAACCCTTATAAGATCACTCGTGTATCTGTCTGTCCGTCTGTCACAGCCAATTTTCTCCGAAACTACTGGACCCATTAAGTTGAAATTTGGTACAGATATGTAAGTTGGTGACCGCAACACGGACGCATAGCGTATATAATGAATTTTAAACATGGGGCCACTTTTGGGGAGCAAATAAGAAAATAAAATAAAAATGTTTTACAAACTATATCGTGTGACATATTAAATAAACAATTTGGAAGTTATTTAGGAAAATAGGCGAAAATTGACTATTGCCCTCTCCTTATCTCCGAAACTACTGGGTCTAAGACCTTCTGTATTTTTGGCATTCTTTCGAACTAGACACGTTTTCCTTAGCATGTAATTAGACGATAAATATTCTTCTCTGGTGTGACGCCATCATAAATCACAATATACTTAGTGGCAGTCATTGGTTCGCTTAGTTCGATTTACTAAAAGAATGATGTTTATCTAACACCGAATTATCACAAATTACCATAATGAATCCTAGTGATGTGTGAGTTTTTGCGATCTTATTATTTACCGATAAATGTAATATTGATAGGTGATATTATTTTAACCCGATCTGGATTAGATCGTCACCTGATACTGCAGAGAGTATCGTGGCTCAGGCCTGACCACACGGCTGGGCCGTCGCCATGAAGACCACGATGAAGATCGGCTGCGGTGACCTTCGTCTGCACCATCCGCCATCTCTAGAAACCTAGTGACATGCATCACTCCGACGGTATCACTCATTTTTCAAACTCAATGCACACAAGAACCCAACACTCGTATGGATACTCCACCATAACTTTGATTTACACTCCTAACTTAATTCGTAATTAAGACAATGGACTTTTATTTCTTTATATATTGTACGCAAACCCCTCTCAAGGTGTAGAATGAGCCATATGACTGTTCTAATCTTATCAGGACAAGAAATAGGCACGATAAAAGAAGTCAGCGTTTGCAATTAGCATTTCAGTGATAACTCCGTACATCCGTGCATTGATAAAACGTTTAAGACTTTATTCATACGTAATAAATATTACTTTCCTTTAATTAAATTATGCACACATATTAAAACAATTTTTTCGACTTAAGATCGCTGTAGATGAACTGATGCGTTTCATTTCAGTAACCTGTAAGCGTAAAGTAAACTTAGATGCAAATGACTTGAATATTTGCGTTTGGCTTTTAAACAGTAGCCTTTAAATACCTTTAATTAAAAAATAAAACAAAACAAAATATGAAACTCGTTTATTAAATATTTCACATTTTTACAACCACACACTATGTATTGACTTTATGATACCACTTATTCTTTAAAATTTACAATCCCTCTCCATTATACATTAATCTATGACGTGTCCGCGACGTAAGCGGTCAGATTTGCATTAATTATCTTTTGTCTTGCCGTTGCCAATAACTGCATGCGATTTGGTCAGTTGCGTCATTACTTTGTAGAGTTGTATGAAGGGGTGTTCCACCATGAGGCATAGAGGGAGAGAGAATATAAATGTCAAAGCTGACACGCTGATACCATCTGCTAACTGAAAAGTTATAACGTTTTATTTGAGTTTCAAAATTATACGATAAGCATTGATATTTTAAAATAAGCCATATTTTTTAAATCCACCCAGTCGCGGTCGCAGCCTGAAATTTTGGGGGGGGTCACTAATAATAAAATATGTCGAGTAAATTAAACTTTATTTTTAGGACTTGATTTTTCTATTTGACGTGTACGATTTTGGGGGGGGGGGGGGGGGGGTCATGTCCCCTGTGACACCCCACCCCCCTGGGACCGCGCATGATCCACCATGTACGGTACAAAACATATGTACACTACACTGCTGTTTATCTGTGCAGTAGGTAATATAATTCAATATTTGAAATTAAGATACCTAGACTTCTTTATAAGTCTACTCACCATGTTAGCTATAGATGCGTTGAGAGGATAAAGCCTGTTGCCCACCAGAACTCTATTCACGATGACATGCATCAGCAAGGCAGATAGAGACAAACGACTGAACACCACCCATCCTTGCCACTCTATTACGTTGCGGTATAAATCTGTAAGAACAACAAAACAATTTACTGCGAAAACTTGGAGTTTCAAATTTTCAAGCTCAAGTCATATAAGATTATGAAAAGGTCACAGCAGAGTTGATTGATGCTGGATTTTCCAAAGAAATAAAACTCATTATTGTTAAGTTGAAAAGTCAAGTTGTCAGTATCATTTAATAGGTTTATAGCACGAGGGCAACATATAGCATACGTGAATAATTTGTTGAAAGATTTGTTAAACTGTCTGATCTCTTCTTATGCATTTATCACTTGAGACATGCTTCTGATTTAAATATGTAATTTTGAAAACCATCTAACTAAATACATTGTCTAAACACCTTAAATTGGATAACGATTAAATGGTTGTTCATTAACGCTTTTTAATGGGAATAAAATTTAAACATTTCATAAGTAAATTGATTCTCGAATTAGAATTGTTGTCGATATTATTATGATCTTGGATCTTTTTGAACCTCAGTCGATACCATGTTTGGTATGTAACCTACATAAAGACCACGGACGTGTATGGGTTACTAAAAACTAAGTACAATACGATTTATACCCTTGGCTCATATAATAAAATACAAGATCGTACAAGAGTTGAAACTCGTTTTTTAGTTACACTGTTCAAAACTTTTTATTTATATTCAAAAAGTCTGAGAACATTTAGGTAGACTGAAGCAATAAAAAAGTAAACGTTAAAAAATATATATATTCAATGTTATTAATAAAAAAAACTATTTTACAAATTCTTCACGAAACATTCGCATGTATCGCGTATGAAGAATTCAAACTTTTTTATTTCCCGATAATTTACAATAATAATCGATAAGTTGATATTAGTGATAATTTCCGACTCAAAATAATTCTCAAAATATATACTACCTTCAACTTTAAAAATGCAGCCTAAAACAAAGATTCCCATAATCACAGCATACACGGGCTTATCCAAAGTGGCGTATACTGAAACGGTTAGATGTGACGTCATGGTGAATAGCAAAAAAATGCCCATAAATGCGTACACAAACGCCAGAGGTATCGCCATTTTGAATGCAAACACAAATATCTGAAAAAGAAAAACATGAAATTAAGTAATATATTTCTCTTTACCTTGTAGTATTCAAGCTATTTTAGAGATCATAAATGGTAAGGCGAGATCGGCGGGATTATGCTTACATCTCATGTTTAAATTCTACTTAAGACAGTTTATTTCCAAAGACAAACTTATCCCTAGAAATAAATCTTGCTTGAGGCCAATAACCAAATACTTGCCATAAAAAAAGAAAACATTTTTCCTCCACTAAATGTTAACCGAGTTTGATAATTTTTGGAACATATTATTAACCTAAAAAACAACTAGGTTTATAACTTTTTTATTGAAATCCAAAAATATTGATGATTTTGATTTATATACAAAACACATTTTTGCCAAAATTTCCTTATTTACAGTCAATATTAAAACAACTTAAACCTACGAACCTAGACTTTGATTGTAATATTATCAAAATTAGTTACAATAATCCGTTTGTATTAAAAGTATGATTTTTGCAAAAGTAATAGCTCTAATAATATTCATTTAGCTTCAAATACATTTACTAGGGGTGTATGCCCTAACAACGAGTTGACTGAATTTTGATATAAATCGGTCTAGAATTAATTATGTTAAATTTCCTTTACTTACGTACTAAAAGAGTAAATCAGTTTAACTTTTACCTTATTTTTCTTCAAATCGTAGTTAGACGATTTTATGTACAAGTATGAACATGCTGTACAGATGCCAATAATTGCAGAAGGCAAGTTTCCCCACAGCGACTGGTACAGCAAGTGAAACGACTTTTCGAACCTGAAGCTTGTTAAGAGATTCCTGGAAAACAATAACAAAGGGATAAATATTAGTTTTGTACATACGTAAGTGTTTCAAAATATACAGAGTCATGGAAAAATTCATTTCTTATTTGTAAATTTTGAGAGTAGACTTGCATAGGAACGGAGATCATTTAAACTCGATCATTAAACTGACTGCCTTGTTTTAAATGAAGAGGTAAGAAGTTCTACTAAATTTATACGCTTTAACAATTAAGGATAGCGAAAATTTATTAACTGTTACAGCTATCAGATCCGTTCGTTCCATTTAAAATTCTTTATAATATTAAACTAAATTGTTCTTTCTACTCAATCGTTAGCTTAAAGCTGTGAGCATAGCGCAATGACTTACGAAAACATTAAAAATGTTCATCATGTCACTATTTATTGAAATATATAATTTACTTACTCTGGGTTCATTATTTGTAAGCTCGGCTTCAGTTCCAAGCAGTATACGATGACAAACACCAAAGCTAGCGTTGCTGTCAGCAAACTGATTAGAATTCTAGGTATTTCAGCTTTTCTTCTTACCAGGTAGACGGTAACGATAGTTGTTATTAGATATACTTGAAAATCTACTGACAAATACCTGTGAAATACGAACAAAACAGTTTCATAAATTCAAAGCCATAAGTCAAAATATCTTTATTCAATTTAGGCTTGCTTATAAAAGCCTAAATTGAATAAAGATAGTGACTTATGCAGGTCAAGGAATAAACAACCCACCAGTGGTTAGGAAAATATTTGAACGAGCTTTACAGTAGTCGCATATAATAATTATGTAACATCTGACATCTCACACGCGCGTGCGCTCATTGGTCAAATCGAATAGCGCGCGCTTCCCCGGTTCCAACTCTATCACCGCGTGCCATCATTGGTCAAATCGAATAGCGCGCGCTTGCCCGGTTTCAACTCTATCACCGCGTGCCCTCATTGGTCAAATCGAATAGCGCGCGCTTCCCCGGTTTCAACTAAGGTCCGACCGAGACTGCTTTTTTAATCCCGGCCGAGACCGAGACCGAGACCGAGAATAAAATAAATTCTGGGCCGAGACCGAGACACGGTTTTTTTTTAATTTTTTTCTATATTTTCGTTTTTTAGGGTTCCGTACCTCAAAAGGAAAAAACGCAACCCTTATAGGATTACTAGTGTTTCTGTCTGTCTATCTGTTGCGGGTGTCGGTAAAGTCGCACGACACGAGCCCGGGCGGGGCGACATGTCAAAATCGCAATACAAGCTCGCGCCACCGCAGTAAACCGCGCGCTAAAATTTAACTTGATTGCCGCGGAGTCTCGGCCGCGGCCAAGAATCTCGGCCGTTTTGGGCCGAGACCGAGACCGAGACCGAGATCTCGGTCGGACCTTAGTTTCAACTCTATCACCGCGTGCCCTCATTGGTCAAAACGAATAGCGCGCGCTTCCCCGGTTTCAACTCTATCACCGCGTGCCCTCATTGGTCAAATCAACCGAGCGAGCTCATTGATCAAGTCAAACAGATCGCGTCATTAGTCAAATTAAATAAGCGCGCGCCCGGTGTTACACACTTCCGTCCCTTTTCACAAAATCACTCCCAAATATTGCAGGAAAACATGAAAAAAATATATGTTAGGTATACATCAAAAATGTCTACTGAGAAGTTTGTTTAGTAAGTACCCTTTTAATTAGATAAGAAGTCATTATTTACATGAAAGTGAATTAATTACGACTCACTATTAAACTAGGGAACATTTTACTTAAACTTTGATAAAGTTTATATGCAAAATACCGCGGGCGAAGCTGTGGTTGGTCTTCTAGTTTCATTATAAAATTGTGCATAATATGATCATACATTTTAAAGGGAGTGCACAGTAAGGTCCGACCGAGACTGCTTTTTTAATCCCGGCCGAGACCGAGACCGAGAACGAGAATAAAATAAATTCTCGGCCGAGACCGAGACCGAGACCGAGACACGGAAAAATTGTATATTTTTTCTACATTTGCGTTTTTTATGGTTCCTTACCTCAAAAGGAAAAAACGGAACCCTTATAGGATTACTAGTGTGTCCGTCTGTCTGGCTGTCTGTCTGTCCCTCTGTCCATCTGTCCATCTGGCACAGCCAATTTGCTCCGAAACAGTAAGTCGGTGACCACAACACGGACGCGTAACGTAAATAAATGAATTTTAAATATGTGGACCACATTTGGCCGGTAGGTAAATTAGATTTTTTTTTTAAAAGTTATGCAAGCTATATCATGTGACATATGAAATGAAAGGGCTTATTGTGAGTATTTTAAATACATATTTATATATTTTTGGAATTTTAAAATGAATAGTTTGGAAGTTATTTAGGATAATAATCGAAATAGGCAAAAATTTACAACCCCCCCCCCCCCCGCCCCCTGTTTCCGAAAATATAAAAAAAACAGGACTTATTTAACCATAGATTACAAGAAAACTTATAAGAAGTCTGTGGTATTTAAAGGAAAGGTTCCAGATAAACATATACGGAACGGAACCCTGTTCACGCGAGTTTAACTCGAACTTGTCCTGTTTTATAACTAAAAAAAATACATCCGTTATGATAAAAAAGGGTTTTATTATGGTTTAAACGTTCTGCCGTGTACTACAAACAATCTTAATAGTCAAAAATGGAAAATAGCAATATTATACGACCGAAAAGCATTTTTAAATTGATTGCCGCGGAGTCTCGGCCGCGGCCGAGAATCTCGGCCATATTGGGCCGAGACCGAGACCGAGATCTCGGCCCGATTTTTGGCCGAGATTTGCCGAGACCGAGACCGAGACCGAGATCTCGGTCGGACCTTAGTGCACAGTGCTTCACCTGTAGCCTATAATAGAAGTGAAGCACTGTGCACTCTCTTAAAAAGGTTTTACAAGGCCACCCAAAAGATGGGCTAGGTAATGATCATTCCGGTCGCCAGAAGGCATGTAATGTCAACGTCCGTTACAGAAGAATGTATGGAAGACTTATCCAGCAATACCCATCCCATGATTAATAACGTTTTACATTTAAGATATCCAGAAGAGAATAATTACCAAGCTTGAGGATGACAAGATGGCGGATAAAAATTTTGTAGTAAAAACAATTGCCGCCAGAACGTAGCTCGGCATAGTTCGGCTTCGCCATCTACGTACTTCCTCCATAGCGGACCGTCGCTCAAATGTGGAATTAACGTCGCTGCCAGACCCACTGCGGTTATGAAGACTGGAGCAATCCTGGTTTATACAAAAGAAACAAAGTCGGTATCGATCGGGCTATGAAGTACCTACTGAATAAATTAGCAAAGACTTTCGGTGGGACTATTGTCAAAAAGTACAATAATAACCTTTGAACATAATATTTTTTTAAGTCTCTAAGAAACCAAAATGCTAACGACTTCTGAAGACTCTTGAAAATGTATAAATATTTAAAGATATACATCAAAAATCGTTTTACCTGACATATCTATCAATAACAGCTTTCAAAATTGACTTAAAGCCTAATTTGGTGCCCTCGGCGTCTCCAAAGGTTTTCAGGGTTCTCAGAAAACTGGTTATTACGATAAACGTTTGAACTACAACCGTACCATTAAAAAATATAACTAATTCTGGGCGATCACCTATCTGGAAAACAAGTAAAAATCAATACAAATTTATTACTATTCTCTTTTTTAATAAATATTTTTGATAAATTTAGCATCATCCCTGCGGTCCTAGCAAGGTTGACATGGGAATAACTTGACCCCGTCTTATCTCTCTGACTATCACTTTTGTCGGCACTAATGTGAGCGAGACGCACTTAGAGATAGGATGGTGTTAACTTATCCTCGTGTCAACCTTACGATGACTGCTTGGTTTATACGCAGCTTATTCTATTATGAAATCAGTAAGTCCTCGTCGTAATTTATTTTATCTACACCCATATCATAAAACCTCCATAATGTAATCAAAAACCGTAGGAAATGACCATCATTATGACAACGTGTAATGTAATGTTATTACAGTATCGATTTTAGTAACGTAATGGTCATAACTATACAGATATGAGCTACAGGCTGGCGCGCCGCCGTCGCCGCAGCGGGTTGCGTGCGTGTCCGGCAGGTCACACTGTGTCCGGCGTGTTGCGCGCTGTGTTCGGCAGGTCGCGCTGTGTCCGGCAGGTTGCGCGATGTGTCCGGTAGGTCGCGCTGTGTCCGGCGGGTTGCGTGATGTGTCCGGCAGGTCGCGTTGTGTCCGGCGGGTTGCACGCTGTGTCCGGCGAGCTGCGCGCTTTGTCCGGCAGGTCGCGCTGTATCCGGCGGGTTGCGCGTTGGGTCCGGCGGGTTGCGCGCTCTGTCTGGCAGGTCGCGCTGTGTCCAGCGGGTTTCGCGCTGTGTCCGGCAGGTCGTGCTGTGTCCGGCAAGATGCGCGCTTTGTCCGGCAGATCGCACTGCGTCCGGCGGGTTGCTCGCTGTGTCCGGCGGGTCGCTGTCGGTCCGGCGGGTTGCGCGGTTTTTTTTGTCTAATTTTTATTTCTTTAAATGCAGCCACGATTGCACCAAATATCTTGTTGTCAGAAAATATTGTTTCTGAACACATCATGGAGGATTTATAATGTGTGTGTAGATAAAGTTATGTATGTAACTCTGCATAATTTGGCCTTAAAACACACGTGCGATCTTATTATGAAACTCGCTAAAGCTCGTTTCATAAAACCGCACTAGTGTTTTAAGACCTATCATTATGCAACCGTTGCATAAACTACTATTATCATACTCACTTTTCAAACGTACCTATTTGGAAGCTAAATTGAGTAAGTAGGTAATTGAAAAACATCCATCAAAAGCTGTAATTTTTACACTTGGTTATTAAATAATGATTTAGGTAATAAAAAGCAACGGCGGCCCTGACATGCAAGATAGAAGGATAAGTTAAACCGTCTTATCTCTAAGTGCGTCTCTCTCACACTAGTGGCGACGAAAGTGATAGTCATAGAGATAAACGGGGTTAACTTATCTTTGTGTCTTGCATGTTAGAGCCGCTACTTGTAAAAGTAAGTTTAACTCGTTAAGTATCCAATCTCTGCAACTACGACAGTTGGTTCCAACGACTATCTAAATTGCACACTTTATTAAGTTATTCCTAGAATATAGTAATTGCAAAAAATCTGTTAATAAGACTTAAAAGCAACGTACCAATTCTAGGTATCTCGGGTTTGGCAGAAATCCCAACACCAATCCCATGATTGAATGTGCTATGTGCACCAAAACTGTTAATATGGCTCTGTCAAAAAAAAAACTAATTTAAAAAATACAAAAATATATAAAGGTGATAAACAAAGTCAGGATTTTCCCGTAATAATAATAATAATAAATCAGGGGACAATCTTTTACACAAATCGATCTAGTCCCAAAGTAAGCTCTAAAGGCTTGTGTTATGGGTACTAGACGACGATATACATACTTATATAGAGAAATCAATACTTAAATACATAGGAAACATCCAAGACTCAGGAACAAACATTCGTGCTCATCACACAAAATACTATCATTATAAAAATATTTAATTAATCAATGGGTTAAATAGTGTTGCATCTACAGATAAGGGGCAAAGTCGGGTATAGGATGCTGGTATACCCGGTTTTGGACCAGGCATGGGGCAAACCGTAAAAACTTGAGGTTTTAAAATTATTTTTTATTTTTTTACTTACTATAATGAAAACAGTGATCTCGTTGAACAAAACTTTGACTAATGAAGTAAACTGAACAAAAACTAAAACAAATGATTTGAAAAATCCTAAAATATATTTTTTGTTTAATATTTCCCTTAACGTCCCGGTTATACCCCACTTTCCCCTATATTTACGACCATATTCTAAGGAACTCCCTGTGTAAATTGACTTATTTTTATAGATTTCAGATCTAAATAGGATCTGAAATCTATAAAAATAAGTCAATTTACACAGGTTATTTTTATAGATTTCAGATCCTATCTAGCTTTTTGGTTCTCAAGATAAAATTTGACCGGCTTTTTAGTAATTTACCAACATAAAAGCAATAAACCTATAAACATCAGAGCCAGTTTTCTTTTTATTTGATTAGTCGTCATGCATGATACGCCAAAAATATTGAAATCTCCATACAAACTATTATATATTTTGTAAAATTATTCTCCCTCACCTCACCCCACCACCCACTTCACCCTTCACCCACGTCGAAGTGGCACTTCAATAACTAAATAATGGCATTGATTCCGAACGGTTAACCCCTTAAATTAGGTAATTACCTTATTCCATGAAAGCATGAAAAGTTCTGCCCCGACGTTCCCACTTTGCTCGTAAGTCTTTTCCAATTCTCGCATAGTGAAAATGCCAATAGCCATGAGTATTCTGTCACAGAAATATTTTAATATAGTGCCTTAAGAATTTTACTATTGAGACAGTAACAAGAAATTACTGTAAAGTGTCTATTGATGTTGTCAAGCTATTAATGCTACTACAATTGAATTATGCTTGGTATTTTTTGTTTCAAAAACATAATCTAATATACACAGCAAAATTAATTTATTAATTAACAACAATCCTGCACCTAGCAATTACGAATACTTAGGCTCTGAACTGCAATCTTTGAACTTTCAAGTAATAATGTCAGTTCTCTATGTACATATAATTAGTCTATTTATCTCACCTTCTGACCTATTATTCTTGCGGAAAAGGTCATATGTGGTCCCAATGAAATTTAAAAATACGATAGCACTGATATATAAAATAAATATAATATCTATGCTATCGAGTTTTCTTTTATCTCCACGGTTTTTGCAATAGTCTAAATTCGACAAGTGAGCCCGAAGTCCAAATTCCTTATTGATGTCTCGATCGATACAGTTTTCAAACGATTTTTCCATGGGAAGTGTTTTGCTGATAGGACATGTTCCAATACTTCCTAAACACTTGCCGCGGTAGAGTCTCGTGTGATTGAAGTTAATTAAGGTATCATCTGTTAATTTCTAAAATAAGAACAATGAACATCTTAAACATAGAACATTTAAAAGTAATTCCAATTTAATCGAGTGATCCATTTTAATAAAGGACTAACGTTTTATTACGAGCCCTAAACAAATGTCATGGTTACGGGAAATCAGTATAATATAGACCTCGAAACTGGAAAGTCATTATCATCCTATATATGTCCCGGCCGGGCAAAGGCCTCCTCTCATTATGAGTGGGACTGAGCCGTCGTCCACACGCGAGTCCAAAGGTGATTGGGGACAACGCGTCCAATCTTCGCGGACGTGTGTAGGTTAGGTTTCCTCCCGAACGATGTTTTCAGAGGTGGCTTTACCTATGGTGCAGGGTGTGCGTTGCACACGGGCGCAGCGGTCTTAGGGTCGAATCACATCTATCAGCATCGAATCGCATTTAGCTGGATGATTCTAGACACATTATACGTATTGCCATTTAGAGGATGCTAACGCATACTTTCCGCTGCCAAAGGATGCTTACGCATGCTTTCGGCTGCTAAAGGATTATAACGCATACTTTCCGCTGGCAAAGAATTCTAACGCACGCTTTCGGCTGCAAAAGGATGCTTACGCAAACTTTCCGCTGCCAAAGGATGCTAACGCATGCTTTCGGCTGCAAAAGGCTGCTGACGCATACTTTCCGCTGCCAATCAATGTTAACGCACGCTTTCGCCTGCAAAAGGATGCTTACGCATACTTTCCGCTGCCGAAGGATGCTATAGGATACTATAAGTTACTTTGTATTTATACTACGTCGCACTGTTGGAGTTAGACACGGAAATGGATTGGTCTGTTGTAAAGGCCGTTATACTATCATGCATTCTTGAAGCCCATGAACGAAAAAAATGTACGACGGAAACGGAGGATGTAGGTTGATCCACTTTGGAGAAAAATGGTAGAAACTAATAGAGGTTTTGTAACACTTGTGTCAATTCAAAAGTTATTTTCGTATGACCATTGAAGAATCTGATGCATCAGTGAACTTACTAGGGCCCACGGTCTACAAAAAACAAAGCTCGATCGCTCGCGATCTTTCCTTTCGTATGCGTAAGCAGCCGTTCTCATGCGTAAGCATTCTGTAAGACGAGAGCCAATGACCTTGAGTGATCGGTTACTGTCTGTTTGCACCGGAGTGAACAAGAAGCACTGTGCGGTTTTTTGTATGGGGAAAATCAAAAACGGATGAATTATATAAGTAAAACTACACGTAAAATATATATTAGTCATTATTTTAGTATGGACGTAATGTAATACTGGTATTAATTACAGACCTATAAATTAAAAAAATTAAGACATAAAACTGTTTAAAGAGGATTTCAGACTAGAAATATTGAAATACTTGGCTATTCCGTTAAAACAGTGGGGTTAAATCGTGCAAATAGCGGCGCTTGTGTTGAATATTTATATGTTTGTTCGTGCAATTTTCGCAAACGCCCTCCGGATATAATAAAATAAGCAAAAATTAAAGTAATTCAATATTTCTAGTATAATATAGATTTCCGCAAAGTAACGCCTGAACCTATTAAGGATTTCAGACGTAATTTCACGATTTTTTTCTATCCTATCGATTTCATTGAATCGTGTTTTGGAAATTGTCATTTTTTCAATAATGTAACGAATATGAACGTATATTTTTTTCGCTTTGCCAAATCAAATAGTCTTTGTAAAAAAAGTGTTTAAGTAAAGCCGAATTAGGTCTTTTCAGCGCCTTAACTTGAACAAACATTCTTTAGCATGTAAAATTTAGTGTTACACTTTACGCATTTGACGCTGCAACTGAATCGTTGCGGAAAGGTGAATTTCATACTAAATAGCGATTTTCCGTAGATAAAATGCGATTCGATGCTGATAGATGTGATTCCTCCCTTAAGGAGCGCCGCTCGCCGCGCGCGCCGGCCGGCCGGCCGCGGAACTTTCAATGAACCTGCACCCGTGTTATTGCCTTACATGGGCTAGAGATGCTTCTGTGTTTTCCTACACTGAAATGTTCATGGCAAATATTCAATGAATTTATATACGCTGTATATACATATAACATACAACGTAAATAAGCCTCGAAAAAAACTGGCGATGGTCCACTACGCTACCACTTGGCACTAAAAAGAACTTGACACATTTAATTTTAGTATGTACTCTAAGTACTGATTTGGTTGAAAATATGTTTACGCACCTTTAATGTATCATACACCTGAGAGGGCCTCGTCGGCGCTTGTAATTCGAAAGTTCCTACGCAGAAAACTGTATCGTTTTGAGATAAACATTTTTCATAATTATCAAGGACAAATAATTCTGGCAATTTATAGTAGTCTTCATCTGAAATAAAGTATAATGAGAAATTTATCATGAAAACAAAAAAATATAGACATCAAACTGTCTAAATTCAATAACACACATACCATGTCGGATGATATGTTCTGTTCTACGTATTTGATATAATCGGGCTGGCGTTAAATGATTATTTAGTTTTAACTCAAATTATATGTATTTATACGATATGATGCGGATGTCATGTTTATATACCTATGACTAGCGACATGCATATAAAAATGAAATCCTATACATATATTTTTGAGGCCAGTATCCCTAATAAAATTTAAAAAAAAATTTTTTTCATTTACTTACCCGAAATCTTGTAAGGGAAATTCGAACACAAATTTCCAACAAAGCAGACGCACAATAATAAAATTAATGATTTAATTTTCATTCTGTTTCATTAATTTATAGTAATTGTCACTGTTTCTTTATATATATGTAATATAT
The DNA here is from genome assembly GCA_947859335.1 of Tortricodes alternella. Taxonomy (NCBI): domain Eukaryota; kingdom Metazoa; phylum Arthropoda; class Insecta; order Lepidoptera; family Tortricidae; genus Tortricodes; species Tortricodes alternella. Next base: position 13,795,008 of record OX401984.1, on the reverse strand, counting down.
ATATATGTATATATTATTAATTATTATTATTAAAAATATACATAAGAATAATAACTTTTTTCTTCCTATTCGTGATCAGTTCCGATGATGTTCGTGTCAGGATATTTTAATAAGTTATATTTTTTATTTTCTTTGAACAAAGTAAAGCGACTAGGCGCCAGCGACGGCAGTTGGCAAGTAAACATTCGAAGCATTATTATCTTTCTGTGACCAAGACGCTCTAACGCTAACCAAAGCGTTAGAGCGAGTTCAGAGTCGACTTGGTAGGCGTTTGTTGTATGTTTGTTTCGATATTCATGAAATTTAGTAGACGAGGGAGATACAATTTTTAAGTACAAACGATCAGAATCGAGCATATACGGCATCCCCCTTTAAAAGCGGGATTTCATTATAATGCTTTTATAGGTTTATCTAGAGGTCTTTGTACACCAGCTTGAAAATAATATATCCTTAAGAAAGATAAGCTAGTAAGACATATCGCACCCCCAATACAATACTGCACTAAGTCAAAAAAGCTCATTTTTCAGAATCGACGAAAAACCGTTATCTCATGTTATATCAAAGTTATTGAAAATGTCTTGAACGTAGCATGTGTAGAATGCAATGCGTATCAGCATTATAATAGTTCAGACGATTCAAACTACGTTAATAAAGAAAAATACTGCATATTCTGACTTAATTCACTGTTGTGGAATGACTGAACAAAATAATAAATAATTATTTTGAGTTACACGCTTTTTACTGATTCATTTTGAAATAATATCTTATCATTCTACTGTTACTGACTAAGTACAGTCACCAACACTGAAATAAAACTAAATAATTCAGAACAATTTTCGTAGTGCGTTCAACAACACCATATTATTACTAAATAATTCACTGTTGCGTAAAAGATCTACGTGCTGTCGCTAAGGCAGACACGTTGCAACTGGAAATAGTTTAGTGTTCGCGGTACTGAGTCTGGCAGCGCGTCGTCACCAATAGAGAGTTAGCGGGCCATCTCTTGGACATTTTTGTAAGTATAAATACGCCGGTCTTCGTGGTATGTGCGGCAAATTTTGGGCTATTCAACCATATTAATAAGTCAATTTTGACATTTTTCGACATAGTGCAGTATTGTACTGGGGGTGCGAATAGAAAGCTTCAATAAAACAAACCGGCCAAGTGCGAGTGCAAATTTTCGGTGGAAGTTTACATGGTCATGTACATCATATATTTTTTTTAGTTTTATCATTCTCTTATTTTAGAAGTTACAGGGCGGGGGGGGGACACATTTTACTACCAATTTATTGGAAGTGTCTCTCGCGCAAACTATACCTCAATATCATGTTTGAAGACCTATCCATAGATACCCCACACGTATGGGTTTGATGAAAAAAAAATTGAGTTTCAGTGCTAAGTATGGGGAAACCCCCAAAATTTATTGTTTTTTTTCTATTTTTGTGTGAAAATTTTAATGCGGTTAACAGAATACATCTACTAACCAAGTTTCAACAGCATAGTCCTTATAGTTTCGGAAAAAAAGTGCCTGTGACATACGGACGGACAGACAGATAGACAGACAGACATGACGAATCCATAAGGGTTCCGTTTTTTGCCATTTGGCTACGGAACCCTAATAAGGAACGAATATATATATTTGTTTCTCTCTATGCTAATTACTATTTTTCATAATATTTAATTACTTTCAAATTCATTCTGAATTTACAATACAATTTCAAATTATAAATAGCGAAAAATTCTGTAATTTAGAACTAATAATTAATCGACTCTTTTTTAATTACGTTTGAGTTTTTTCGCATCCCTACGAAAAGTGACATCTGATTGTCATTGTCATGAATGACAGATCATGACATGAAAGTGAGCGTAAAATAATCACGCTTACTTCAGCGATTATTCTGTTTTGTGGTTAATTTAATAACAACTTTAACGACAATTGATAGAGTTGAATTTATAAAATATTTAATAAGGAATTATGTTCATGAGACTAGTAAAGCTTGCAGCAACAAACTAGATTAATTCAGTAATATGTTGTAGAATGTAAAATGTTTATTGTAGCTTTAAGCATTTCAAACTAATTGAGTCATATTATAGTTCCGTTTAAAAATGACCCAACAACTAATAAACGAGAATAGTAAATACATATTAGAGTAAGTTAACCAGTTCGAAAGCATAACCTGGGTTTGAACTTCTGTTCATATTTCTTATAAAATATCGTTATTTTTCAGTTTATTTTCGGAGCAAACAGTCGATTCGCAAAGTTTAGACTCAATATGTGCTCAAGTGCAAAAGAGGTTTCCAAAATCGGAACATTTTAATTGTAAGTACAGTTTTTCTACTCCTTATGATTAAATCCAAGGGTAAACAAAACAATGTACAGGGGAAAGAGGCAAAATATTAGTATTTGGAGCAGATATATTATTCTGGAACATAAATCATAGATTGCACCTATGATTTCTGTTCCGGAATATTATATACAGAATAAAAAAGAATTAAATAAGTCATAACAATCATCTCAAGAGAAGGATATGCCTATCAGTACAATTTCGTGTAACAAGTCTCATAGAAGGTTGTCAAACGCCAGCGCCATGGCTTACCCACACCCTATTGCTGATGTCTTAGTTCTTACGACATATATACAAAAGTCTAATATTGCTTGATTCACACGCTATCATATCATTGTGGGAGGTGTGGTCGGTCAGTGGTACTTAAGTATAATAGTGTCATTTAAATGGGTGCCAAGGACCGTGGTTGCCATGCGACTGAATGTGCAATGGTGTCAAATTCGCATTCTAACACCTCAAAAGTAAGCATCGCGAGAATTGCTTTGAGCACTTCCTTACCATATATTTCAATGAGTCGTAATAAATAATTATCTCTACAGTATGCCTGCTACTGTCCTCCCTCATCACCGGCGGAGACTTGTCCCTCCCCGGACAGCGTGTAGTGGCTCTATCGCTGCTCCATGATGTATACAAGGTGGACAACCCATTCAGCCCTCTGTTTCTACACCTGCTGGAAGGCAAGCCGGGGTTGGTGCCGCTGGCTCCACAAGAGAGACTGCTGATTGGCCAGCTCCATGGGTTCCTGGGAAGTAATGTCAGAGATGTAAATATTGAGGTCTTATGTTCATGTACTGTAGTATTACATTTTGGATATTTTTGTGGCAGAGTTATTATTATTATTTATAACATGTCACCTGATGGTAGGTGACAACCACGTTAAAGGTGGCATATTCAGAAAACGCCTATTAACTCTATCAAAACAACAAGGTTATAATGATTCTGGAAATACAGACCTGGGGAGACCGTTCCATTCCTTGGCAATGCAAATAAGAAATTACGCAGCAAACCGCTGCGCGTGAAATATTTGACATTCAACTACATGCAGATGGAAGTCCTCCGGGCGTCTGGTAGACTGATAGGGGAAAGTGGATGGTGGGATTAATATTAGCTCAAGCTAAACCTTTTACTGTCCACGTGGAATTTATTTATTGGTATTCCCTCAATATACTGCCTTTTTCCAGGATTAATAGAGGCATATGTCAATGTACAGGAGTAGTTTTATAATTATTATAATAAATTAATTTATAACCATAAAGATGGCAAGATGATCTTGATGCCTTTCTAAAAGACTGACAGGAGATTGCTAATACATTCTTTTGTTATGTATATAGTACAGATCTTGATTGAATTGAATGAATGAATAAATAAACGAATGATATAAATAAACACACACAGACACACATGCACCCGGAGCGGATTGTTAGTAAAGTACCCAAACAAATCTCTTGATATGCAACACTCGAAAAGTTGTAGCTTCGTCGTATGTTCATTATGAAACTGCACAAACTGTGTCTGTGCAAACTTTAAATGTGTTGGGTCAATATTAACAACCAATACTATACTGCGTGCATAGTTTGTGTACAGCAAATATACCGACGTGAAAAACTTGTAGCTTTGTGGACATGGTCAAAATAACTTCCTTTATAATATACTTTGTCTCTTCAAAAAACAGTTGCACAATCTAAAAAACCGGCAAAGTGCGAATCGGACTCGCGCATGAAGGGTTCCGTACCATTATCTATAATCAAGCAAAAAAAAAATACACATATCTTTAAATTGAATATATATCTTAATATTCTGTGAATATTTCAAGCGTCTACCTTGTTGTTGTTATCAATATCAAGCAAAAACGAGCAAAAAAATCACGTGTTGTATAGGAGACCCTTAAATATTTATTTTATTCTGTTTTTTAATATATATTTTTTTTATGTCAATTGACTGACAAACGAGCTGACGGCCCACCTGATGGAACGTAGTCACCGCCGCCCATGGACATCTGTAACACCAGAGGTGCTGCCAATGCGTTGCCAGTCTAGGGAGGATGGGGAATTGGGATGGGATAGGGATGAGGGAATAGGCCTCCGGATCTCGTCACTCACCGTACGAAACGCAATAGCAAGCTATTACTTTACGCCGATATTCTGTGAGAGTGTGGTACTACCCCGGTCGGCCCATTCGAACAGTAATCATCTAGTGAGGATTACTGCTTGGCTCTACCACTACAACTAATTTGTTGTTATAGCGGCAACAGAAATACATCATCTGTGAAAATTTCAACTGTCTAACTATCACGGTTCATGACATACAGCCTGGTGACAGACGGACGGACGGACAGACGGACAGCGAAGCCTTAACAATAGGGTCCCGTTTTTACCCTTTGGGTACGGAACCCTAAAAACTACACTTTTGGATTTTATTTGTTACGTTCTTCTGTATCATTTATTGAATGAATATACACTGCATTGAAAATGGCTCAGACTCTGGCTAAGGAGGGTAACATAGTACACTGGACCATGCTGTAAGTAATACTTAAGTGTGTGTATTTGTTTCTTTCTTCGCCTCTCGAAACCAAACTAAAAGAGATAGTTAAAACAGAAAATGCAGTTCCCCAAGAAATAGCAATAAACAAATTCCATGCAGGCAAAAGAAAGTTATTAAATACGAGCTGGTGCCCGCCACTTCGTCTGCGTATAATAATTATTTAAGTAGTGTATGTCCTTCTCCAAGGTCCAATCTATCTCTATACCAAAACACATCAAATTGGGTTCAGCGGTTTAGGCGTGAAAATTCTACCCGCTACTTTGTCCGCGTCGTGGAAAAGTATCCTATATCCTTCCCAATACCTTAGAGAATATGTTTACGAAGTTTCATGATAATCGGTTAAGTAGTTTTTACGTGAAAGCGTAACAAACAAACAGACTTACATTCACATCCTACTTATATTATAAATGCGAAAGTTTGCGTGTTATATTTGTTACCTCTTCTTGTTAAAACGGCTAGACGGATTTTGATGAAATTTAGAATGGAGATAGCTTATACCCTGGATTAACACATAGGCTACTTTTTATCCCGGAAAATTGAAAAGTTCCCGAGTCCATGCGAACGAAGTCGTTGGCACAGCTAGATTATAATATTAGTAAGGATCATTACTTATTCTCCAGGTGATGAAAAAATCGGCAAAGCAAGTGATGCTAACAGAGGTGAACCCTAAGGACCTGGAGTTTGACTTCTCGCCTCTTCAAGCGTTAGTGGCTGACCGGTTGGCGGACATGAGCTCGACTGCGCGCGCAACTGCGCCGGCGCTAATACCTTTGAGCGATGGGTAAGGCACATTGGGGTTTTTGCATGCGCAGAAATTCAGCGGCGTGGTGTGAGGTTTTTTATTGAGTCTGAGCCATAGAACCGATGAAAATGCTTACGTTGTCTCATTATGAAAATTAGACCAAACTTTATTGTTACTTTCAAATTATATTAAGCATTTTATCCAGGGTTCGAAATTATCAATATTTATCATCATAATCATCATGACAATTTTCTGATAATAATCCCATAATTATTCATTTTTGACACTAAATAATACTAAATTTGAAAACAATAACTAGAGTGGTGTATAGAAAGACAGTTATAAATAACTAGTGGAGCCGCTACAGATTCGCCCGCGGTATTTTCCATACAAACCTTATCACCCCTTTTCACCCCTTTTGGGATGGAACTTAGTGCACCTCTAGGGAACTCGAGGAATGTCTCCTGCAAATTTCAAACCTCTAGGACCACCCGTTTAGGCTGTGCGTTGTCTATAAGTGAGTCACTTTACCTACTATTTTATATGTATAGATTATTAATTGTGTTATTAACGTGTTTTCATTTCGCGTCACAATAACGTAAAATCCTTTATCTACACCCATATCATAAAACCTCCATTGGTTAACCAAAAACCGTAGGAAATGACCACCATTTTGACAATCAATTAGGAAAAACCAGTGCTGCGATAAAGAAATAACATGACTTCTTTATCGTTTTTAGTAAAGAAATGAGATTAAATTTGGAACAGCTGTCAAAACTCAAGTGGGTGTCTATTCTAGTATCCATAGATATTAAAACAGTTATTGATACGAAACGTTAATTCAGTATGTTTTTTTTAATATAAACTGCACAATATTTGATCTCGAGTGACGTGAGAATAGAGACTTCATCCGTTTGTCTATGATTAAAAAAAAATGGTCTTGACGGAGGATCGAATCGGCGCCATGTTGGTGTTTTGCTGAACGAAAGTAGAATTAATTGAATAGAAAAAGTTGTTTGTAATTTACATTTTAGTTGAAAATATGAATAGTAAGTAGTCTTCTCGGAGTGTATGTGATGTGAAAATGCGCCGGATATCGGAAATATGCAGCCACGATTGCAACACATAACTTGTTGCCAGAAAATATTGTTTCTGAACCCATCATGGAGGATTTATAATATGTGTGTAGATAAAGTTATGTATGCAACTCTGCATAATTTGGCCTTAAAACACACGTGCGATCTTATTATGAAACTCGCCTATCGGCTCGTTTCATGAAAACCGCACTAGTGTTTTAAGGCCTATCATTATGCAACCGTTGCATAAACTACTATTCTTAGCGAATATCTACACGCGAAAAGGAACCTACCAGCCATACCTTGAAGGTTTTATATTTATCTTTTATATATCAATAGTTGTACATTTATTATCCCTATAATTATAAAAACGTTTCTCCCGCAGCCCTCCAAACCGCATAGCGATGAAGGAGCTGATAGAAGCCCTGATGTCCTCAGAATACTTGCCCTTACATCGCACCCTCAAAGCTTGTGGGCCCATACCACCACCTACTTTCCTATTGGACACCACCGAGATACCCTTCTCTGATGAGGTAATATTATTAACGAATTATGGCCGGAATCAGAAACGCCAATAAGCATTTGATTAGAGGTTAAATTGTTAAATATCCCTCAACTAGTTGTCATCCTATACAAAAACGTCACTCAAACGTCACATTAATTTAAGATCAATTTGAGTGGCCTTTATCAAATTGGCCATTAATCTCTTAGATAAAAGCAAACGCAGAGAATAATGCAGTAGTCTAACTCAAGGCCTGTCGTACAGTCGAGGTCAAAATAGTAGTTTATTCAACGGTTGCATAATGAGCCCTTAAAACACTAGTGCGGTTTTATGAAACGAGCTTATAAGCGAGTTTCATAATAAGATCGCACGTGTGTTTTAAAGCGAAATTATGCAGAGTTGCATACATAACTTTATCTACACCCATATTATAAACGGTGACACGGCGACGATGGGGCCCCGCCGGCTGCGGCGACGGCGCGCGCCGGCCTGTAGCTCATATCTGTATCGTTTGACCATTACGATACTAAAATCGATACTGTAATAACATTACAGTACAGGTTGTCATAATTGTGGTCATTTCCTACGGTTTTTGATTACATTATGGAAGTTTTATGATATGGGTGTAGGTAGATAAATACATATACGTTACCGAAGAGGCAAAAATAGCTCTTAAGCTCGTTACAATAAGGTCATGTTCACATATTTTTTCCGTGTAGATATTTTTGACCTCAACTGTGTAGTGGATCGCGGGCTCGGACCTCTTGAGATTTTCTGATTTTGTGCGTCGAAATATTTTTTTTTTTTACCACTAGTGAAGGAAAACATCGTGTGCCGCACTGGGCCTACGTAGGGCCCACGTGCGATAACAGTTTATGCTCAAAGCTTAATATGGCTATATAGATTAGAGTCATTCGGGTCAGAGCACGCACTTTTTTTTTGACGGTCTCGAAGACCTATACAAAATAAGATGTCTGACTTGTGAAGATATAAAATTGGTGGAATATTTAATCTATTTTCATTATTTAGGCAAATTTACCATGAAGGTTAATTAGTTTGTGCTCTACATACGTTTAAAGTAAAAAAATCCGAATGCGTACTCTTGTCCCGATATAGGGGTAAAATTACGCACGCCTTAGGGTAAAGATACGCACGCGGGGTAAAAGTAGGCATTCAGATTTCTAAGAGTTAGCTTTCAATTAACTGGTCTTACCATTTTAAGAAAATTGCTATAAACCTCATTGCAATAGGATAAGTACAAAAAAATTGTAATTCTTTCTCCGAATTGTAATTTAGTTTTTTGGCTTTCCTGAAAAGTCGACTTTTGGAGGTTACGTTAATGCATATTACAGCTGACGATATTTATGATATTTATTTGTAGGTGGTGTGGAAAAACTTGGTGAACCGTGGCGCTCACGTGCCGCTGTACGACTCGCAGTACGAGGGGCTGACGGGGTTCCTGCCCGCGCCCCGGCCCACTAAAGACCACAAGGTCAAGGTATGTCTCTAGATGGGGATGGGGATGATAACGAATTGTTTTTTAATTCTGATTTTAGTTTTCTGGACATCCTGATCAAATTTATGTCATGTTTTATTTCTACGATGTGTGTCTAGAAACAGTATTTTCGGAAATAATCGTAGATTTCGTTTAAACACTACATTTTGTACAGTCTAACGACACCTGTGAAGTCATAGCTGTTGTCCATTTTGTAAGGAGTGTTTTTGCGAGTGGTATGAACAATGACTTATCAACATAATGATTTATCACTATATTATTAATGAAATAATTAATTAATTAATTACCTTAACACATGCATAGTAAGATAAATTGGTTCCTGTATAGAGAACTATGAACTCTCAACTCGGGTTCGGATACCACACAAAACTAATAAATTACGTTGGTCCTTGCGAGCATGAACCGTCCGGACTCCACAGACAGCACCCGTTCACGAGTATGACGCGTATCTCAGCCATCAACCAACCAACACCTAGTCTAAGAGACGTAGGAGATCGCCAATCAGATAACTTAATTACACATATTACCTATTTTTAATTGAATTAATTTTAATTTTAAAATAGCTATGAAAACTTTTCGATAGGCATAGTTATCATAGGCATGTTTGTTCATAAATTATATTTGACTAGAGAACCCGCCACAGCTTCGCACGCGGTATTTTCCATATAAACTTTGCCCCTTATGGGATGGAATTTGAAAACTACCCCAAAATCAATTTACTAAATTTTCACCCCTACAGGGGTTGATTTTTTCAAAATGCTTTTGCAGTGCCCCTTTGTTTTTGTTCAGAAGCCTAAATTCTCATTTTCATGTTAATAAGCTAAAAACGACGGATTTTCATACAAATTGTTAACTCCTTCTTCACCCCTTTCGGGATTGATTTTCGTCAAATCCTTTCTTAGCGGGCGCCTACATTACCTAAAGAATACCTGTACCAAGTTTCAGACTTCTAGCTCCAGTAGTTTTGGCTGTGCGTTGATATGTCACCCGATCAGTCAGTCAGCTTCTACTTTTTTATATATAGATAAAAAATATGTCTCATCAAGTTATCTGATGGGTGAAGATCAATCTTCCACATCTCCTCTATTAAATCATGTTCTTTCTTAGCAGGAAGAGAAGAAAGAGAAACCAGAGGAGAAGAAGCCTGAACCGGAGAAAGACGTCAATCCAGTGACGGAGGCGAAGGAGCTTACTCAGTTAGCGCTGAAGGGGCCGCTGAGCGTGCAGCACCAGCAGAGGCTACTGGCGCTGCTGGACCAGGAGCCGAGCGTCGTGTACGACATAGGCGTCACTCCTCATCAGGTGGGAAACAGAAATGCTTAGAAGTAGTTCATTCATTTTTAGGGTTCCGTAGCCAAATGGTAAAAAATAGAACCCTTATGGATTCGTCATGTCTGTCTGTCTGTCTGTCCGTCCGTATGTCACAGCCACTTTTTTCCGAAACTATAAGGACTATGCTGTTGAAACTTGGTAAGTAGATGTATTCTGTGAACTGCATTAAGATTTTTACACAAAAATTGAAAAAAAAAAACAAATGGGGGTTCGCCATACTTAGAACTGAAACTCCAATGATTATTATTTTCATCAAACCCATATGTGGTATCTATGGATAGGTCTTCAAAAATGATATTGAGGTTTCTAATAGAATTTTTTTCTAAACTGAACAGTTTGCGCAAGAGACACTTCTACTCGCACTTGGCCGGCTTTTTTTTTCATCACCATGCTCGGAAAGGGTGTTATTACACGCAGGCGTATAGAGCAGCTATAGCCGATGTAACTCCCACGGGAGTTATGAGTTTGGTATGATTTATAACTCCCGCTGACGGCGGGGCGTGTGCGCCAGGTTCGGCAGGGGCGCGCGCCGGCTCCGGTGGGGATCGCTTTCTTATAGAAGTAGTGCGCCACCGACGCGACATACAGTTTATTCCACCCACCTGATGGTAATTCACGGTGTACAATGGGTTTTTTTTGTCTAATTTTTATTTTATTTTCTCGCAAATGTGATGAAGAACATTGTGTGTATCACGGGCAGTAAGGGGATAACAAACTCAAGTCATTAAAAGCCCTCGCCTTCGGCATTGGGCTTGTAACAGACTCTCGTTAGTTATCCCTTTCTTACGGTCCTAGATGCACAATGTACTATTATTTTATTCATTTCATACAGTTGACCTAGCAGACTTTATCACCAGTCCGAGGGCCCCCTGAGTTTGGGGGCCTTCGATAGCTACGCCACTGGCAGGACATATTCATTCATTTGTATTGTACTCGAAAACGGCAAGGGTACTATTTTTTTATGATTCGGTACTATGTTTTGTCATCATCAAATCCGCTATGACTTGTTGGTGTACGCTACCTTAAAAATATGTATATATATATATGTATATATATATATTCTATGATTCTACGCAAACGCATAGAATAAATAGGTAACATCTAGGTAAAGAAAGCTAATAAGAAATCATTCTTAGACTCATCCTTCAGTGTGCCACTGTCCATACTAATTCCAACCTAAGTATCGCAGCCGTAAAACTTCAACTGGTGTCACTTGCCCCCAGTTACCAGACCTTGTGGAGAACAATCCATTGGTGGCGATATCCGTACTGCTGAAGCTGATCCACTCGGCTCAGATCACCGAATACTTCAGCGTGCTGGTCAACATGGAGATGTCGCTGCACTCCATGGAGGTTGTGAACAGGTCAGTACATATTTGATTCTGACCGACTGGCGCAGTGGTAGAGAAGCCAGAAATGAAATATACCATGGATTACCACATAGGCTACTTTATCTCAATAGGGATGTTTCCTGGGTAAAAATTTTAGACTTGCGCGTTACGTAATTTGTGGACGACCCCTAATTTTTTGGGGTTTTTATAGTATGATGTCGAATGTCGATGTGAAGAGCGTCGGTGGCCTAATGGCTAAGGATGTCGACTCGTGATCGTGAGGTCCGGGTTCGACTCCAAGCGGTTGCCATGTACCAATGAGTTTTTCTAACTTTGCCTGCGAATTGCGGTAACCGATGCTCTTACGGTGAGGGAAAAACATCGTGAAGAAACGTGCACATTTGGGTAACTCAATGTATTACCATGATCCAGTTGGTCTGGTTCCCTGGTCACAAGGGTTACAGAGGTCAGACGGCAGTCGCTCCACTGTAATAACCCGACCTGCTGAATCCGGGAGCATGGTCAAAGCGTACCCCCCGCATTAGAAACGGGAAAAAGCGCGAGGAAGAGAGAGAGATGTAAAATCAATGTTTTGACTTGAAAATATGACTTTCTGCTGAGTTTCTCGCGGCGCTTCTTAGTAATGATGGTCCCGTCCGAAACGCTGGTAGATACAACCCATTTTAATTTATTCATGTGACAAATAAAGGAGGCCACAGGTGGCCAATTTTCTAAATATATGATATGAATTTGAATTAAATAGATATATATGTGTATTATTGAATAATGAAAAATTGATGAACATTTTTATTAGACATTTTGGTTAATGTATAAATTTATATCAGATATTATAAATTCATTTGGGAATTGCGTATTATATTGTTTCTGAATAAAATGACCATGACTGTAAAATTGTACCATTTTTCCCCAGGCTCACAACGTCAGTCGACTTGCCCGTAGAATTCGTCCATCTATACATAAGCAACTGTATATCCACGTGCGAGACGATCAGGGATCGGTACATGCAGAACCGGCTCGTGCGCCTAGTGTGCGTGTTCCTGCAGTCGCTCATAAGAAACAAGATTATCAACGTCAAGGTGAGAGAATGGTACATGTGCAACCGGTACAGGTAACTAAATAAACAAAGTCATTCAATTGTCATATTGTTAGTTACTACTACTTATTTAATAAAAGCATTATTTTTTATCAAAATAATTATGAATTCACGTATTCTGTTTCTAAAAAAAACCGGCCAAGTGCGAGTCGGACTCACGCACGAAGGGTTCCGTACCATTATCTATAGAAGCGGCAAAAAATCACGTTTGTTGTATGGGAGCCCCCTTAAATATTTATTTAATTCTGTTTTTTAGTATTCGTTATTATAGCGGCAACAAAAATACATCATATGTGAAAATTTCTAATGTCTACTATCACGGTTCATGAGATACAGCCTGGTGACAGACGGACTGCGGAGTATTAGTAATAGGGTCCCGTTTTTACCCTTTGGGTACAGAACCCTAAAAATAGATTTACTAATAGTCAAATTAAAACTTTCGTGAGACATTATGAATACTTGAAAAACACACGGCTTTACTCACGATTTATGTGCGCGGGTTGATCTGACCGGGACCGCACTCATACCCTGAAGAAGGACTCCAATCGAGTTCGAAACATGTCGGACTATTTCTGACAATAAATCGTGAGTAAAGCCGTGTGTTTTTCAAGTAGATTTACTAAAATTTCGACAGGGGGTAGCAGCCTCTAAAACAATACTAAAATTGTATAAAAAATACTTATTTATTATTTTTGTACTAAAATCAAATCAGGTGGTGTCCCACACAAAAATTTAAAACAGCTCATATGAGAACCACCCTAACACCGGTATTTAAATTATTATTAATCCTCATGTTTTACTTAACCCTGCTTCATGTCCAGGAGCTGTTCATAGAAGTGGAAGCCTTCTGCGTGGAATTCAGCAGAATCAGGGAGGCGGCCGCGCTATTTCGACTGCTCAAACAACTTGACTCCGGCGACCCGGCGCATAAGGATGCCAAGGAAACATAGGCCTTATTTCTATCGCTTCAAGATCTATTAACCGTTTCATCTCCTGAATCATGACAGGATGAAAAGTTCCCTCAGCGCCACGTATAGATGATAAAATTGTCATCATTTATTTTAAGCTATAAAAGTCACCCTACTCGCCTAAAAAATTACTTTAAGAGTGTGGCACTGGTGGCACTATGCGTTGGAAATGCCCTGGCGGCAAAAAGGCTAACTGCCAACTTTTGGCCGCGAATAAGAATGCCAAGCCAAGGAAAAATAGGCCTTATTTCTTTCACACTACGACTAGTCCACAGTAAACCCTGGGATCCGTTGAACAAAGATGCCAAGGAAACAGACTTTAATATAATGTTATTGTGACATGGGGATCTCGCAACAACACAGGCCTCGATGGATTTGTTTTATAACTATTTCACACAGCGAATCGATAACTGATTTTGTAATTAAGTTCTTGGGCAGTTCCAACTGACACTTTACAGGAAGACGATTTTGTTTTATTAGACCAGGGATGGCGAACCAATGGCACGCGACAAAATATTTTGGGCAAGCTACCGATCGAAACGTTTGGGAGATGACTCCAGTTCAGCATGATTTCTGCAAATCAACCTGTACAGATTTCTGCACGTCTATGGCCTCATTAAACATTTCTTTAGATTTTTTTTTAAATTGCTTTAATATTGCAATAAAATGCGTACACAAAATTTCGTGTCTGTGCTGTTGACCGTTGAAGAGTTCCTTTATCTGGAACTAACCCTGGATGTCGATTCAGGTCATGCTTACCATAAAAATGCATTGTCATCGGAACTGAACCAACATGTAAAAATTCAACTCGGTAGGATAAGAGGAAGTGGTTCTAATTCAGATTCAATACAAACATTGCAAGTTAATAAAAAGCTTTTAAAAACAGGTTGATTCATAAAGGTTCACCATCCCTGTATTAAACCATACTTAGCTTTCTTACCAATGCAGTTCGTCCGCTCAAATAGTACGCTTTGATATGCCACAACAAACAAGCTGCCATCTCGAGCCGAAAGCTGCGTCGGCTACTTGAGACTTGTACACCCGCAGTGTACTTTGGTAAGTCGCGTTGAATGGTTATTTCGCTAAGAATTAGTGCATTCAGAATAACGCAGCATTGAATGAAGAACCCATGAAAGTTGATAAATATTACTATGCACTAGAAACTATTATAATAAACATACAAAGTGATTTGGACAATTCAGATGATTATGTGTATGCTGATTTTCCGTAAGTTCATTATTGTAATTTATTTAAGAAAAATAAGGTACTAATACGTAATAATTAAATAATGTACTTATTTATTTTTAGATGTAGTTTCCAAAATAACGTGTGTGTACTGCATAGTATTTGAGCGGACGAACTGCGGCCTATTTCACGAAGTTACCAGTTACGAATTTGTAACCAAAAATGGCAACATTGCAAGCAAAATGTATAGAATCTGACATTGTTACCAGTTTTTACTTGTAAAATAGTAATTTGTAGCTTCGTGATAGCGGGGCCACTGTAGTTATTTATTATTAAATAATAAAAAATAAATAAAGCACTTAAATTGTTTTATTTTATTCCGCTTGTAAGTAACCAATTGGCAGGAAAATTGATTCATTAGTAAAGACCTTCAGGTACCTTAGGTCCACTTTCCTAAATGGTCCACTTGCCTGAATGGTCTACTTTGCTGAATGGTCCACTTGCCTAAATGGTCCACTTGCCTGAATGGTCTACTTTCCTGAATGGTCCACTTGCCTGAATGGTCCACTTTCTCATACCGTCTATTTTCCTAAACTGTCCACTTTCTCATACCGTCTATTTTCCCAAACTGTCTACTTTCTTAAAAGACATTTTATAACCTACTTGTGTTTAAAGTGGACCTAAGGTAAAAAATACAATTTGAAAATGAGAAATATTTTAGTTCTGTTTCAAAATAAAAGAAGCTATTTTTAGTTTTATTCAACATGTTTATAAAATATAATAGAATAAATACCTGAAAATAGTCTGCTTATTTGTCTTTTAGTGTTTGTCCGGGCTAATCTTGACTAGTAAACATTTAATTAATTTTATCTACACCCATATCATAAAACCTCCATTGGTTAATCAAAAACCATAGGAAATGACCACCATTTTGACAACCAATTAGGAAAAACCAGTGCTGCGATAAAGAAATAACATGACTTCTTTATCGTTTTTAGTAAAGAAATGAGATTAAATTTGGAACAGCTGTCAAAACTCACGTGGGTCTCTATTCTAGTATCCATAGATATTAAAACAGTTATTGATACGAAACTTCAATTCAGTATGTTTTTTTAATATAAACTGCACAATATTTGATCTCGAGTGACGTGAGAATAGAGACTTCATCCGTTTGTCCATGATTTAAAAAAAAATGGTCTTGACGGAGGACCGAATCGGCGCCATGATGGTGTTTTGCTGAACGAAAGTAGAATTGTTGTTGAATTGAATAGAAAATTTGTTTGTAATTTACATTTTAGTTGAAAATATGAATAGTAATTAGTCTTCTCGGAGTGTGTGTGATGTGAAAATGCGCCGGATATCGGAAATATGCAGCCACGATTGCAACAAATAACTTGTTGTCAGAAAATATTGTTTCTGAACCCATCATGGAGGATTTATAATATGTGTGTAGATAAAGTTATGTATGCAACTCTGCATAATTTGGCCTTAAAACACACGTGCGATCTTATTATGAAACTCGCCTATCGGCTCGTTCCATGAAAACCGCACTAGTGTTTTAAGGCCTATCATTATGCAACCGTTGCATAAACTACTATTATTGTATTCTATTTTATCATTACTGCGTAGTTGAAAAAAAAAAAGTGATTAGTACTTATTATTATTGACGTAAATTAACTGGGGACTTAACCCCTTTTTCACTAGGACCCCAGTTATACAAGGTGTGCGGGAGATAGTAGCCAATCTTACAGGACTGGATAGCTCAGCTCTTGAGTGTCCAAAATATAAAATAGGAAATTGGACCATGCAGGAAAATAGACCATGTAGGAAAGTGGACCATACGGGAACATGGACCATGCAGGAAAGTGGTCCATGCAGGAAAATTAAGTGGACCATATGGGAAAGTAGACCATTCAGGCAAGTGGACCATTGAGGAAAGTGGACCTAAGGTACCTGAAGGAGTAAAGAGTGGAGTGGTTTGCTAGTTATAAATTTTCGCGTATTAAGTATTTTAGTCCAAAAATCGTGTCAAATAGCCCCGTTTTACGGTAGTATCAATTTGAAAACACAGATCTTCAGTATTTTTCTTGTGTCCATTAGTCAACTAATGATGATACGAGAGCAGGAGAAAGAAAAAAATTGCAATCATAAAACTTTATTCCAAACTACTGAATTTTACCCAATGTACAACTAAATTAAATAGGCAACACACACAAATACCACAAAACTGATTCAATCTAAGACTTAGCACCCCCCAGGACCTTTCTCACCTCATCATCAGTAGCCAGGTCTAGAGGTGTGCAGTCTTCACTGTCTTTCACAGAGGTGGCTCCAGCCTCTACCAAGATAATGGTAGAATTAAGATGACCACAGAATGCGGCGTAGTGTAGCGCCGTCTGTCCGGAATCATCTACGGCATCAATGAAGCAGCCACCATTCAAAGCTGCCACTAAAGCTTTAGTAGCATCCCTGTCGGCAGCCCAATGTAATGCTGTCATGCCATCCTCATCCCTTTCATGTCTAAGCTCAGGCTTTTTTGACAATAATTCCGTGATGCGCTCTGGGCGGTCCTCTCTTGCTGCATCTAGTAATGATAACTCGTTTTCCATAAGCTCGGGCTCAGGACTTTTTTGAAGAGTGGATACTGTAACCCAGGTCTCTTTTGGATTAGTATCACTAACGCATTCTGGATCACATTTGTTTACTAACTCAGTGTATTTTTCTTTGGCCTCAACAGATGGCATGTCTCCGAGGGCCCTCCATGCCTCCCATTTTCTACGGCCTCTTCCGTCCAACCAACCTGGTTTGGCTGTGTTGCATTGGCCTTCTGTGCCCTGCTTGTATAGTCCGTACAGCTCTAAAAGCTGGTTATTACTGAGCTTTGAAGTAATTTTCCTTACATGGTTGGCAGCCTTGTTGAAAGATATGTCTAATGGTGACTGATCATCATCTGAGAAGTCAGAATCTGGGTAATTGAGTGCCTCAGCCATTCTACAAGCTAACTATGAAACTTAATTATTCTGGACTTGCACAGACAAGGTTAAACCTTCTAAAGTGTGCAGTTGTTTGTTGGTAGCATCAGCAGCACCTGAAGGGCTTGCAAATTCAATGAAACCGTAGCCTTTGCTCAGGCCTGTTGAACGGTCAAATATGACTCTGGCAGTTTGAACTGGGCCAAATTGAGCAAAGTACTCCCTCAATTGGCGATGGCCTACCGTCCATGGCAGGTTGCCGACATAGAGACGTGCAGCGCGTGCCGTGCTAGCCATAACCTACACAGAAACCACCTCAAGTAAATGCAAAGATCTGTCGCCCACCAAAACCCTGTAGTCCACACCAGAGCTCTCACTGAGGGAATCCAAGTCGAGTAAAGCGCCCTTCAGCCCCCACTTCTTGAGTAGCGCTTCAATGGACCAGTCGGCGCTGCGTTCCTGGTAAGCACACAAAAATCTTGCGTCAGTGCCGTCCAAGAGATACGCTACGGTGGATAGGACTTCTTCGAACTGCGTCGGCTCGTAGAAACAGTCGGACGCTAAGAGCAGGTCAATGGGGCGCAGGGAATGTACGTCCGATAGGAACAAGCCCCAAGCTAGCCCGAGGAGCTGCACGTCACGGCCGGGAACGAGTTCGTTGGCTTCGCAACAATCGGATAAATGCCTCAGCGATCGCGGTAAAGCGACGCTATCAGTTAATGTTACGTACGCGCCACACTTCGCAGCTAATATACCTGGCAGCCCCGTCCCGCACCCTAGCTCTAACACTCTCAGACCGCGCAAATGCCTCCGTTGCGTCCACAAATACCAAGCCAACAAAGGCGCAGATGGCCACGTGTAGAACGAGTAGCCTGCCGACAGTATCTCCGGTATTACGATCTCTAAGTAGTCACCTCGAGTGTCGCCGTTGCTACTTGATTTGCCACGAAATACGAATTTCTTCAATGGACCGCTGTCAGGAGCACCGCTCATTGCATAAGCATATCCAAGGAAAACAGATTTTTACCGATTATATTCGCCTACCAAAAAATTTACTGTCAAATTTCGTGTTGCAATGACATGACAAACTTAAAATGTCTCTTGCTTCGACGTTAATTTGAAATTACAACGAAAATATATTTTTTTGTATTATAACAGTACTGTTGTTATAATATTTTGATATAATTAATAATAATTTTAATTTGCATTTGTGCTGTATTTTTCATTTGATAGATAATCTCGCTTTCAAACAAATAGAAATTAACGATGTCTCGAACAAACGTAAACGTAGGTCAAATTACCGTTCTATCATTCAATTAATCTACTTGCTTATCATTCAATCAACAATTTTTAGTCATTCATTCACTTCATTTGTCCTCAAACTTTTAATTGACGGACAGTGCTGCGTTGTTTAGTTGTATTTATTTAAAATATATATTTACGCTTAAATCTATATCTATACAATATGTCTGTAGCATCAAAAGGTTCGTAAACTATTTTTGTATATTGTTTTAGCATAACTACTGCCAGTTGCACTTGCAGTTTTCACTTGGCCGGTGTGGGGTCAAACTCCAAACTTTCAATCTTTGCTAATATACTTTATAATTATGTTGTTTAATCTATTTCGATGCACTGTCTTAACAACAACAGGGCAAAGGGTCTTGAGGTTCTTTGAAATGTATTTTTTATGTAGGTAGGTCGTTTTAGATATTTATTAGTGGCAAATTAAACCCTACTCCTCTCCTCTCGTACTCCTCTGCTGCACTGGGAGTGAAGAAATAGCATAGAATGCGTGCAGATGCTTATCATCCTGGCATGTCGTAAAAGTCGACTAACGGACGGGTCCTCTCCAACATGGTGGACTATCTGTATGGGCGATGGGCTGATCACCTGTCACCATATGGTTCATCATACCATCTTAGGACTAATTAATCGAACGTGGCCACAAGTACTCTTGTGGCTCTGCCCACCCCAATAGGGATTTCGGGCGTGATAATATGTATGTATGTATGTAAATTAAACCCTTACCGTTTTTGCCAAAATTCAAACCTTGGCATGTTTAAATTTGAAATCATGGTCATACCTAAGTACCACTAAGTAAAATTATCAGAGTTATGTGATCAATTCTTTAATAACGACTAGGCAACTGGGGAATGATAAATTCTCAACTACCTCCCATACAATTAAATAAAAGCATTAGCCAAGTAATATAAACAAGGTTCATCAAATACAGTGTAAGTCTTTTACCCTGACATCAGAAATTCTTTGGTGAATATGGATCTTAATGTGGAGAATTGGAAATCATAGGAGTTGTGTCACACTGACTACAAAACAAAAAATTGCCTGTAGAACCTCTTGGAGACAGATTGTATTAAAAGATAGTGAGTGGGTGGCTTGAAAAAGTAATAATTTATGGGCAATACCCATACTTCTATTTTAAACGCAAGCAATAGATATTTTATGGGGCAATATTATTATAATTTGCTTGTTTCTAAGTCGTCATTTAATTATCAATTTATTTACTCCAGAACTATAACATCACATGAATGTTCAGTATGTACCTATAGTATGGTATATATTTATTTGTATTATTGTATTTTCCCATAGTTTCATATACCAGGGATCACCAATTAGTTACATTTGGGGTCGGTTTTTAGGGTTCTGTACTGCAAAAGGAAAAAACGGAACTCTTATAGGATCACTTGTGTGTCTGTCTGTCCATCTGTCTGTCACAGCCAATTTGCTCCAAACTACTGGACCGATTGTGTTGAAATTTGCTATATATGTGTAAGTCAGTGACTGCAACACGGACGCATAACGTAAATAAATGCATTTTAAACATGGGGGCTAATCTAGAGAATTAAAAAAGAAGTTATCCAAACTGTATTGTGACATAGGTATCAAATAAAAGTGCTTAGTGTGATGACTTAAATATTATTTTTTTGGAATTTTAAGATAATTAGATATGAAGTTATTTAGGAAAATAGGCGAAAATTGACCATTCCCTCCCAGATAGGTATTAAATGAGCCACATCTTTTATTTTATTAATCCCGTGTGACGATAAATGTTGAAATAATGATAAAAATATTCAAGATAATATCCATGAAGTAAAAACAATTGTAAAGATAAAGAAAGATACTCTGCAGAATTGCATAATATATAAACTGAGTTTTTGGAAGAACCAAAAGCACCATATAGCACCCACAGAAATATAAATCATGGTTATCAGTATCATTTATTTATGACTATCAGGATAATTATTCGATTATTAATTTTATACTTTTTAAACCAACAGTTAAGTGAAAGGCCTGCTTCTGTTATTCTTTTAATATAGATGGCAAGCTTCGTGGAGAAGTACATTTTTAATTGAAAAGCCGTTTTATATAAAAAAAAATACTACATAAAGTACAGTTTTTAAAGTGTAATTTTTGAAATATCTATGCTATAAAAATATGTATATTATATTGTATTCTAAGATAATTGTCTTTTAGCTGGCTGTTATGAACTTAAGATCCATCAATCCGAGTTTTTCTAAAGGAATTAAATTTACCCTTTCAAAAATAGGAGTTTTCATTGTGGGCGCTAAGCGCACCGCCTTCGGCACTTTTGGTGGTGCGTTCCGGAACACTTCCGCGACCGAACTGCAGACTCACGCCTTCAACGCAGCGCTGAAGCAGGCCGGCGTGGCGCCCACACAGGTCGACACCGTCATCGTGGGACAGGTCATGTCGGTGAGTGCCGCAAGCATACTGATAAATAGACAGACTGACTGACAGATAGACAGACCAACAGATAGATAGACAAATTGACAGATAGATAGAGAAATTGACAGATTCATAGACAAATTGACAGATAGTTAGACAAATTGACAGATAGATAAACACAGATTGACAGATATATAAGAAACAGATAAATAAACAGACTATTAGAAAGATCCGCAGACTGATAGATGGAAAGACTGATAAATACATAGGTAGACTGATTCATGCGTGGCACTGAAGCAGGCCGGCGTGGCACCCACACAGGACGACTCCGTCTTCATGGAACAAGTCATGTTGGTGAGTGCCGCAGGCAGACTGATAGATAAATAGATAGGCTGACAGAAAAATAGACAGATTGACAAATAGATGGAAAGACTGACACATAGGCAGACTGAGACATACAGACTAAACTGCAGACAGTAAGGAAAGCGGCGTGGCGCCCAAAAAGGTCGAAACGGTTATTGTGGGACTGATTGTGTTGGTGAGACGCAGGCTCGGCCCTAGCGCGAATAACACATGACATAAGGATAAGCTATCTGCATCTTGTCTCTCAGTGCATCCCTTTTTTCAGTAATAATAGAGAGAGAGAGTCATAATTTATTAGTGTCATTCATGCTAGGACTGCTGAGAAGTAAAATAATTGAATAGATAGACTGGTAGTTACCCAGACTGATAGATAGACAGACTGACAGATAAATAGATTTACACAACTACTCCCACTGAGTATTGGTAACGGCAAGTTATGTGTTGGTAGGCATCTCAAACGGACGGCATCTACACTCCTCGTCACGCGGCGCTGAAGGCAGGCGTGCCGCAGGAGAAGCCCGTGCTTGGCATCAACCGGCTCTGTGGCTCAGGGTTCCAGTCCGTCGTCAACAGCGCGCAGGTGACTTTCATAATATTATCTGTCCCTCTCCAGAAAGAATTATACCACTCTTTCTATCCCGCTCTACAGAAAGTAATTTATCACTCTCTCGAGAGAATCTATCTTAAACTGTCCCACTTTCTTTAGAAACTGATTAATCCTTTTCTCTCCCCATAAACTTATCTATTCCACTATCTAATACAAAGTAATCTATCACATTCTCTTATCAGATAGCAATCTATTCTACCCTCTCAGAAAGTTATCCTGGGGTTCATAACATGAATGCAAATTGCGACCAATTTCAATTATAATGATATGTCAAAACACACATCACGTTCCATCAGGATATCATGACAGGCGCAGCGAAGATCTCTCTAGCTGGTGGTGTCGAGAACATGTCCCAGGCTCCCTTTGCTGTACGCAATGTTCGTTTTGGCACCATGCTGGGTGCCACTCACGCCTTCGAAGACACCCTCTGGGCTGGGCTGACGGATTCATACTGTGGTCTGCCCATGGGAATGACTGCGGAGAAGTTGGGAGCCCAGTTCAAGATCACGAGGGATGAGGTTGACAACTATGCGCTTCAGTCTCAGCAGAAATGGAAGAAATGTGAGTGGTTTTGTTATTAACTGCTGTCCACGAAAGTGTTTGTTTTGTTTGTCTTTTATGTTGAAATGGAGCAATGGGTCAACGTGGTATTTTGCACAGATGTAGGTAGTTGGAGGATTGGAGAGTGACATAGGCTACTCTTCATCCCGGAAAAGCAAATTCTATTGGGCATTATCCCCGAGCCACGAGCGATAAACAAATTCCATGCGGACAGACGTATATAAGGGGTCCGGGTACCCCCCTTTCATATCTATCTTTTGTTTCTGAACCACAAAAGTTGCACGCGCCGCCGCTCGGTTCTAATGGGAATGAGAGAATTTTACAAGCTTTTTATTAACTTGCAATGTTTGTATGTATATAACTATGTATGTTCGGGTCAAATCATGCAAGCTGAATGAGAACTGATTTTTTACATATTGGTTCAGATCCAATGGTTGGCTCCTCTGCTGCACTGGGAGTGAAGAAATAGCATAGAATGCGTGCAGATGCTTATCATCCTGGCATGTCGTAAAAGTCGACTAAGGGACGGGTCCTCTCCAACATAGTGGACTATCTGTATGGGCGATGGGCTGATCACCTGTCACCATACGGTTCATCATACCATCTTAGGACTAATTAATCGAACGTGGCCACAAGTAGTCTTGTGGCTCTGCCCACCCCATTAGGGATTTCGGGCGTGATGTGTATGTATATGTATGGTTCAGATCCGATGACAATGTATTTTTATGGGAAGGTTGACGTGAATCGATATCCAGTGTTAGCTCCAGATAAAGGAACTCTTCAACTGTCAACAGCGCAGACATGAAATTTTGTGTACGCATTTTATTGCAATATTAAAGTGCAATGGGCATATCAGAATCAGAATCAGAATTTTATTCGCATAAGACACGGTACAAATAAGATATTAAGTAGTACAATTGGTTTCACGTGTTTTGTCATATGATGACGTGCAAATTTTAATAAGTAGGTGACTATAAAATCTTATAAAAATGCTATTAAAACAACTTATTATGCCCAATGTCAAAGCTATAGCCACGTCCGTGGAAGCGGACAAAGTAGCGTGCAAAATTTAGTTGTATAATAATATAATTTTTGGTAAATAACGAATAAGTACTATTTATTGTTTTATCTAAAACGGCAAAACAACAGCAGGTAAAACTGATAATAAAGATAGTCGTGAACTTGTACTTTTGGTATCTCAGTTCAAAGTCCATTCTGATTTTTCACGTATTGTTTAAGTTCAGTTGTTTTAGAGCTCTTTTTTATGTCGGGGTTTTTGAAATTATCAATGAAATGAACCTTTATCTACACCCATATCATAAAACCTCCATTGGTTAATCAACAACCGTATGAAATGACCACCAATTAGGAAAAACCAGTGCTGCGATAAAGAAATAACATGACTTATTTATCGTTTTTAGTAAAGAAATGAGATTAAATTTGGAACATCTGTCAAAACTCAAGTAGGTCTCTATTCTAGTATCCATAGATATTAAAAAGTTATTGATACGAAACGTCAATTCAGTATGTTTTTTTAATATAAACTGCACAATATTTGATCTCGAGTGACGTGAGAATAGAGACTTCATCCGTTTGTCTGATTTAAAAAAGAAATGGTCTTGACGGAAGATCGTATTTGCCGCCATGTTGACGTTTTGCTGAACGAAAGTAGAATTGTTGTTGAATTGAATAGAGAAAGTTGTTTGTAATTTACATTTTAGTTGAAAATATGAATAGTAAGTAGTCTTCTCGGAGTGTGTGTGATTTGAAAATGCGCCGGATATCGGAAATATGCAGCCACGATTGCAACAAATAACTTGTTGCCAGAAAATATTGTTTCTGAACCCATCATGGAGGATTTATAATATGTGTGTAGATAAAGTTATGTATGCAACTCTGCATAATTTGGCCTTAAAACACACGTGCGATCTTATTATGAAACTCGCCTGCGGCTCGTTTCATGAAAACCGCACTAGTGTTTTAAGGCCTATCATTATGCAACCGTTGCATAAACTACTATTACTGCACAGCACACTGAACTCGAAAAATTTAAACTCCTTGTGTTGTTCCTGGATCACAGGTAAAGGTTATCGTGCGTTTGACCCTCGTCTCACCTGATAGAATACGAAGACAGCGTCTAGGATAGAACATAATGCCTCATTTACATGCAGCCGAAGTGGTCATGGAAGTGGGCAGCGCGAGTATGTAAATGAGTCACTTCTACTCCTGCCGCTGCTACTCGCGTTGCGGCGCGCAGTGAGTCAGGAACGTTTAGGGGTGTGACGTCTAGTTCCCACGACGTCTGGTGACTGTTATGACCACTTCCCAAAATGTGAACTGAAAGAAAAGAAAGAAAGAAAGAAAAATATTTAATTTGCATCACACCACCACCAACTAACTGCCACCATGGCTTTCTCCCATTATGCACACTTCTCAAAACCTCCATCCATTTACCGAAATGTCTATATCCCATTATGCACACTTCTCAAAACCTCCATCCATTTACCGAAATGTCTATATCCCATTATGCACACTTCTCAAAACCTCCATTTACCAAAATGTCCATTACCTCATTTAGGGAAGAAGCCAGTTTGAAAAAGTTTACATTTTGGGAAGTAGCCAGTTTGAATAAGTTTACATTTTGGGAAGTAGCCAGTTTGAAAAAGTTTACTTTTTGGGATGTGGTCATTATAGCCTCGAGACGTCATGGGAATCAGATGTGAAACCCCTAAAGGATCAGGAAGCAGCATGTAAACACCCACTGCCTTTGAAAGCAGTATGTGGGAATTATTTGTGGCAGCGCGAGCAGCAGTGGCAGTGGCATGTAAATGAGGTATAACCATGTTCCATTCAAGACGCTGTACAACCTCTTTATCAAGAATGTCTCCCAACAGCCAACGACGCCGGCATCTTCAAGGCCGAGATCGAACCCGTGACCCTGACGGTTAAGCGCAAGGAGGTCCAGGTGGCGACGGACGAGCACCCGCGCCCGCAGACCACCCTTGAGGGCCTCAAGAAGCTGGCACCAGTGTTCAAGAAGGAGGGGCTGGTTACTGCTGGAACTGCTTCGGTGGGTCATCTTAATCAATTACCTTGAGTTTGTTAGCGAACATAATAATAAATAAAAAATAATATCTTGGACCTAAATACACATTGATACAGTCCCAAACTAGGATTCTCTGTGCTATGGTTACTAGACAACGATAGGATTATTTATATAGATAAACTAGCGGACCCGCCACAGCTTCGCCCGCGGTATTTTCCATACAAACTTTATCACCTCTTTAGGGACCGAAGGACCGGTCGGAATGACGGAAAATAACAGTCAAAATAGAAATAATAATATATATACATTTTTGAAATGTGCTAATTTATCACTTTCATTTAAAGGCCAACACGTCCAATTTAATATGCCGTCACATAGCCTATAACAAGCTGACGATCAAAACGCTTCCAACGATACCTTATTTGTCAAATTGTGATACTTAAGTAGTAGAAGTCACGAGGGAAGAGATGAACATTAGGTTCATACATACCGGTCAAAATCATAACCCTCCTTTTTGCTTCGCCGTAGTCGACTGTCAAATTGACTTTTAAGTTAACTTTAAAAATTATAACGGACTCATTAACTTAGGTTAAAACATTTAAAGTCCGTTAACCGTTGATTAAGTACCTACTATTTGTGAAAAGGAAACCGAAACCGAATCTGAGCTCTAAAAAAAATTGGTATTATTGCAAACTCTAATGTTACACCCTTGTTTTATATTTTTTTTTATGTCCTGCCTAAACTTCCATAGCCCATACGATTTTTTTTTTAGAAGTAAATTACTTATTAACGCAACGACACATAAAATGCAATTTCTATCACGAGTTACCGATTAACGATTAACGTTAACTTCCGTAAAATTTTCCGAAATGTAACGCTTTATCCTTTAACGAAGTTCACTTTTTTATTAACGGTGCCCAGCTATGGTTAACAGGTAGGTATTGCTCATTCTTTCTAAGATAGATACCCTTGAAAAATAGTGATTCTACAATTTGTTCAATAGGGTATCAGCGACGGTGCCGGAGCCATAGTCCTGGCCAGCGAGGAAGCCGCCAAGAGCCTGAAGCCCCTCGCGCGGCTCGTGGGCTGGTCCTACGTGGGCGTGGATCCCAGCATCATGGGCATTGGGCCTGTGCCCGCTATTGAGAGCCTACTCAAGGTCACCGGCTTTACTCTGAACGATATCGACCTGGTTGAGGTGAGTACTTTACTACCTGTGATTTCACGTACTGTCGACACTTTATTTAAAGGATGTGTAACGCAACCAACACATTAGCGACTAGATACTTCACGCAATTGACACATTCGTGTCTAGGTATGTCACATAGACACCTTCGTTACGAGTATGTCACTAGATCGACACAATGTCGATACAGTATTTCGCGCTAACGACACATCCGTCATTGAGTATGTCACGCAACTGATTCTTCCGTGACTTTGTATGTATCACAGTGACAGTGTGACAGACGAACAGAAAGACGGACAGCGGAGTCTTAGTAATAGGGTCCCGTTTTACCCTTTGGGTACGGAACCCTAAAAACTAGTAATTCAGCACTAAAAAGGAATATTTATTTTGTACGTATTTTGACCCTTAATTAAAAAAAGGAACACTCAAAATGATCTTTATTTTTTTACATGCATTTGTTTACATTTTCTTTCATAAGATATAATTTAAACCTCATTTTGATTCTCATGCATATGCATTTCTGACCCAGCTTTCACTCACCACCTCCTGCTCCACCTCAGCTGTTACTACCCAGTCGGTTGTCCGCAGATCAACGAAGCGTTCGTAGCGCAGACCCTGTCCTGCGCGAAGGCCCTGAAACTGGACATGTCCAAGCTGAACGTGAACGGAGGCGCCACCGCGCTCGGACACCCGCTCGGGGCTTCGGGCTCCCGCATCACGGCGCACCTCGTGCACGAGCTCAAGTGAGTATCATCATCAGCGCGTGGCTGTCCACTGCTGGACATAGACCTCGCCAACGAGCCCTATCTGAAGCGCGCTGCATCCAATATTTGTCGGTTAATAGGGATATTTCCTGGGTAAAAAAAATGTAATTCTAATTAGTCCGTCAGTTAGATTATCAAAAAATATTGAACAAGAATGAAGAATCAAGGGCTCATGACGTCACTTAATGGTAAAAAGTGTGCAGTCGTGACGTCACGCGGAAGATCAACGCACTATATCTTCGTCATTTTTTGTTTAATTGACAAAAGAAACAATTTGTATTCAATATTTTTTTTATAACTACGAATGAGGACTAAGAATTTTACAGGAAAATAGCCTATTTGCGCACTTTTTAACAGTCTTGAACTTGGTTTCGTAATATTCCTCCTTTTATAGACAATTGCTTACCACTTATATATAATACAACTAGCTTTTCCTCGCGACTTCATCTGCGTAGATTTAGTTTATCGCGTTTCTCTCGGAAACTGCGATTTTTCTTTATAAAAGTATTAGCAAGTACCAAAAATTAGATCCTTACCAATTTTCAACAAAATCGGTTCATCGGTAATCTTAATGACAATAATTATTATCGTAACGTTTATGTTAATGCATGTCCTTCCCCAGCGACCAAAGTAGATCCATGCAGAATAACATCCAAATCGGTCCAGCGGTTTGGCCGTGAAAAGGACAGACAGTCAGAGTTATTTTCGTATTTATATAATACTAGCTTCGGCCCGCTAACTTCGTTCGCGTGGAATTCGGTAATTGTTATTCCCTCGGGAATTTGTAAATTTTCCGAGATAAAAATAGCCTATGTGCTATTCCAGACTATAATCTATCTTTGTGCCAAATTTCATCCGGATCCGTTCAGCCGTTCTGGCGTGATTGAGTAACAAACACATCCATCCAAACTATCACATTTGTAATATTAGTAGGAAAGCAGGAGTAGTATGGATATATATGTATACTAGTGGACCCGCCACCGCTTCGCCCGCGGTATTTTCCATACAAACTTTAACACCGCTTTAGGGATGGAATTTCAAAAAATCCCTCCTTAGTGCACCTTTAGGGTACTCGTGGAATGTCTCCTCTAAATTTCAAACCTCTAGGACCACACGTTTAGGCTGTGCGTTGTCTATAAGTGAGACACGGTACTGTTTTATATGTATTGATTTATGATTTATGTACTCATAACTTTTTCTTAGACGCCGCGGTCTCAAGCGGGCGATCGGATCTGCCTGCATCGGAGGCGGACAAGGCATCGCTGTTATGATTGAAGCTGTTTAAACACACAACCCTCCATCGGATATCCTGCACCAGGCAATATCAATGAAAATTGAACTCTGATTGGTCTTCAAGAAGTTTAATTTCGATCATGTATTTTTTAAACCAGTCTTAAGAAGAAGCTTGTTTTCAAAAATTGACTGAAACTTGTGTTGAAAAAAACATAAGCACAAATTAATATTTATCCTTAAGAGGCGTCTTACACAGCTAACGAGCAACGTGAATATTAGCGTTTTTCTCGATTATTGAGAGATAATCAAAAATGTAGTCAATGTAGTAGTATAGGTATATGGTCTGTCTGTGATGTAATGCAATATTTGGTCATGATGAGGTATGCAATTGTGTATTTATTCACAAATATATGTACACAATTACACCAAATGGGAAATTTTAACAGACTATATTTCTGATTTCCACTCAATTTTGTTTAAATTATTGAGAAGAGCCCGAAAACTGTTGCTGCCAGGTCAGCTTTGTAAGACGCCTCTTAAGAAACTATATGTTCTGCAATAATGAATTTAAATACTGCTTATAATATTGTTAAGGAGTTAATTGCAGATTTAGCCTAAATATAAGCAAAGATGTGATTTTTATAGCATGTTTATAAATGTTACAGATCATGTACGTAAATCAATTATTTTGTGGGATTTAAAGTATTTACATGTTTTAATTGTTATAAGAATACAACAATAAAAACTTTTATTATTAAATATGCTGTTTTTTTTAAGAACTAAGAATATTTTGTTAAATATATGGAAAGATCCATCGACAGCCTTGTTGGTATCTCGATATCGTCAAGTAGTATTATGTAATCTGTGCTCTTACCGTCTTGGCTAAAAACGAACTACACTACAAAACCCTATGTACAGTTAGCATCAAATGTATATATAAAAAAAATTGTCAAGGCATTTCATTTTGAGGTGTGGCGGTGCATGTACACGTACTTGGTATGATGACAGTACTAAAACGGGTAGGTATTTTTGACAACATATACTTAGATGATAATCATCATCGTATGTCACGTGGTACCATATAAAATATAAACACCTTTATCGTGTCCCACGACAGCCTGATATTTATGACATTATTATGTGTATGTTTATGAAAGTTATCTTATCGATAATCCCAATGAAATCCCCTGCACGGCGACATTTTTAGGTATTGTTAGTTATATTTATGAATATTTTTTAAATGGAATAACTAAGGAATAGGTAATTTAACCTTTTGAACGCCACGGCTAACGGCGAAAAAGCGTGCCACGAGCGCTCGACGACGGCTGTAGCCGACGCAAATGTATGAAAAACTGCATATCGTGGCGTCAGGGGCACGGAAATCTGCTGTCGGCTACAGCCAACTGGGGAAAGTTAAAATAACAATTATTGATCTACTCCCACGGCCGTAGCTAGCGGGGGAGGGGACGGGGGGCATTGTGGGGCAATGCCCTACCTTAAAAAATACAATCAACACAAAATTGCCCCTTCCCCACCCTGTAAACTAAATCCTGTATCTGTGCCTGTATGATAGCTACACGACCCTGTGAACTAGACATGACATAATAGGATTCCCTATGCTGTTTACTACACAATGATACATATACTTATACCTATAGATAACAATTAAACTAAACATCCATGACTCACGGTTTGAACTCTGGACCTAGCAATACCGTATACCTAGGTAGTTTATGAAAAAAACCTACCTACATTAGTAAAGTAAGTAAATAAAAATCGGAGAAAGGGTTATTAAGTGTAAAATATTTTAAAATTCAAGAAAGCGTAAGTATAGTTGTGTAAAATTCCTTAGCCGGCTCGCTTGATAATAACATTATCATTATTTATCATTGACTTCGAAGACCGGTTCGGGCGTTGACGTGTTGGGTACGATGGCTGTCGCAATAAACAAAGGTAAGATAGGAAATTACTTTGAATTAAGTATAAAATACGTTATTTGTAGGTTCAATGTTTGCCAGGTTAGTTTCTCTCGGTTTTAGTTATGAGTAACAAATCGTTTTTAAGGTTATGTTAAGGTTAAATACGTACCTTAGTAGTTAGGTAGTCCTTTATCGTTAATTTGAAGTTCAGTTTAGATTCTGATAAAGTTTTATGTCTTTGCCAGAGTTGTAAACTTAAAAAAAAATATCAGAACTGACAAGCATTAGAAAAGAAAAGGAAGATTTATGTGTCTATACGTGTAAAAGAGATGGACGATGTTTTGATGAGCTAAGTTCAACGTCCTCCTTAGAAATCTTCAGGAAAGCCATTGTGGTATTGTAATTGCAACTTTTTCAATGAAGTGATAGGGTAGAGATTTAATTTGTATCTTGTATAAAATAACTCTGTTTACTACCTGACCTTGACCGTTGTATTTGCGGTCCGCGGTGCAACCACGTCAACCAAAGTCACTTTTCTTTCACTTTTCTTTCGACTCATTTGTAATTCTGAAAATCTAAAATCTGTAGTCATGTTCACTACAGTTCCTTAACTACGTAGGTATTCCTGTTATTACACTTATTCAATGTACCTACCTTAAGTAAGTAATAGGTAAATGATGGTAAGATGGATGTTTCTCCATCGCGCCCTCATCACTGTATTTGTGTTTTCTATGAAACTAAAGTATTTTATTAAAATCGAAGCTATATAAGTTATGGCGCAACTTAATACATAATTTATATGGTAGGTATGTAATATAGCTTTTTATTCATTAATTTCTCCGTCTAAGGTTTTAAGTAAAAAGCAGCCACTTTTTACTCGCGCCCTCTATTTTGCAACTTTTTGGATTTACGCTTGATTTATAAACTGCTCATACGCGGTTTTGAACTATCACCGATGATTTGGTTAAGACACGTCTTTAATTTTCTGAGAGAAAATCAAATCAATAAACATTGAAATCACATGATATGTCGAGACATGAGGCAGGGGGGGCAGATTCAGCCGTCAAAAAAGGTTATGGATGGGTCACCTCAAAATCGGCCAAGTGCGAGTCGTAATATGAAATCGGTCATTGATCGATATAGGGCAATTAGGGTTTCCTACATACAAAGGACGTCACAAGTCTATTAGGGTTGTGGGCATGCCCATTGTGCCAAAAACGGTGGATCCGCCCTTGACATGAGGAGCAGCATTATGCCCATCCAACAGTCCTAGCACTGAGCACCTATTATTTATCCATAAATGTCCCCAGGTATTTTCATAGTGGCAGCCAAGCGCACGCCATTCGGCCGCTATGGGGGCAAACTTCGCGACGTACAGCCTTCAGATCTGCTGGCTGCTGCAGCCAAGGAAGCCTTCAAGGCGAGCGGTATAGCACCTGCTCTAGTCGATACCGTCAACATCGGACAAGTTAATGCGGTAAGCTGTAATGAACTGTATATTCCTAGGAGTATGTATTAATGCAATGTCTTTAAATTCAGAGCCAACCTGCGGCCCTAGCAAGGTTGACTAGGACAAGTTAAACCGTCTTATCCCTAAGTGCGTCTCTCTCACACTAGTGCCGACGAAAGAGAGTCGGAGAGATAAACGGGTTTAACTTATCCCCGTCTGGCAGGATAGGGCCGCTGTACCTGTTTGTTCCAAATATTAACACATTCAGTGCCGAAAACCCGATATCGGGTTTTTTATTACTATGTCCCCACGCCGAACGACTTTGAAAATTGCTATAGCAATTTTGTATGGAGGTAATTCTGCGGCGCCTGGGATGGGACTTTGGGCTGGCACTTTACCGAGGTTTTCAGCATGCAAAATTTGGTTCCAGTTAAGTGGAACGTCAGACGGCGGTCTGGCGCCGCGCCACGCTTCTCTGAAAGCCGGCGTGCCGCAAGAGAAGCCAGCGCTCGGAGTTAACCGACTCTGTGGGTCTGGGTTCCAGGCCGTCATCAACAGTGCTCAGGTAGTGTTTGGTTCATGTGTGCACCGGACGTAGCCCCTATCTTCTTCTTCTATCTTCAAAAGAAACTTATAGCTCTGCATTAAAAGCGGTTAAGATGACCTACATAGGGTAACTTAATTTAAAAAAAAAATTGGACATTTACTATTTTTAGGTTGAAATAATTGTAAATTCGTAGCGGAGATTTGTAGCAAATTTATCAAAAGCGATTCACAGTCTTTTCATGAAAGGAAATTGAGAAACTGTTCTAGAGATTGACTAACCTGAATCGTTCAATAGATAAATTTGAGGCGAGCTTCGATTCGACTGACTGACGAAAACGTTATGTTGTCGATTGCGAGATTAAACGTCAGTGCATACATGTGTCAAACGGCTGTATGCAATGACGTTTAATCTCGATTGTGAGGCTATCTCGAATGCAGCGAGAATTAGGGGCCAGGCCTGTTACTGCTTTCATTGAATTCCTTTTCCTTTTAGGACATCTTGACAGGAGCCGCGCAAGTATCCCTAGCTGGAGGAACCGAGAACATGTCAGCTGTTCCATTCTTGGTGCGCAATGTGCGCTTCGGAACAGCTCTAGGCCAGAGCATCGAGTTCGAAGACTCACTCAACCGGAGTTCCCTCGACACGTACTGCAATTTCACGATGCCTCAGACCGCTGAGAACCTTGCTGAGAGATATAAGCTGCAAAGGAGCGAGGTTGACGCGTTTGCGTTGCAATCGCAACAGAGGTGGAAGGCTGGTTAGTTTTATCAGCCTACGCCATTTTCAACCTTCCCAACAGGCTGAGCTTTTCCTATATGCAGTTGGAGGAGCCACAGGATGCCACTTTACTTATATCTTGGTATAACCTTTGGTATCGCTTTGGTAAACAACTGATAACTTAAAGATTACGTTTCTATTTATGTGTAACGGTCAGCGTCAGAGAAAGATATCCTCTACGCGAAATCCAGGGGGGTTACTTCTCCCTGACGCTGGCTGAAGTTGTATAGCAACAACGAATTTATCTATATCATAAACATCTACACATAAGTTCTGGAAAAACTCAGAGGTGCGAGCCAGGATTTCAACCTGCGAACCCTTGCATGAGATGTGTATGTCTTCCCAATCGGCTAACCAGCACTCATTCTTTATCAATTGGTAATGGTAATCAATGTCAATCATTCGGTTCCAGCGTTTGACAACGGCGTGTTCAACGAAGAGATGGCACCAGTGACGGTGAAGGTGAAGAAACAAGAAGTAGTTGTGTCTGTGGACGAACACCCGCGTCCGGAGACCACGGCCGAGGGGTTGTGCAAGCTGCCCGTGCTGTTCCGGAAAGGGGGTGTTGTGACTGCTGGAAACTCTTCTGTAAGGGGCTAAATCCAAAAATCTAAGAAAATTTTGGCATGTTTTGACTGAGCATAAATGATATTCATGGTAACAGCTCTTGGATAAAGGTTCCCGTGTAAAACTGGACGATCAAATTGCTTACCTGCATAGGTACAGTTAACAAGAAAATAACGTTAGCCTTGTGATCAAACCACATAACTATATTGAGATAGAAGGAAAGAGTGTATGTTCCAGCGTGCTAAAAGATGTCGTGAGATCATCTTTGTGTGTAACAACGGCGGCGGTGGATGTGGCGGTGCCTAGACTCGGTTTTCCGCGTGCTAATCGATGCTTTTGAATCGTTTTCGCGCGACTTATGCTTCCCGTCTTTAAATTACACTCGTGATATCAAAGTAACCGCCCATAAATGTTACACGCTCAGTTTCCATACAAATCGACGAACTCTTTCCTTCTATCTCAATATAGTTCTGTGGATTCAATATATCGATGTATCTTGGGTTTTAAAATTCTACGTCTGACTTTCATCTAGATTTTGCCAAACGCCCTGAAGCAATTAAAAACAAAATCAACATACAAATTTCAAGTTCAGTTCACTCATGATGTCAGTGGTATTTCGCATTGTAGTAAGTAACTCTAATTGTTCAGGGTGTGAACGATGGCGCCGGAGCGCTGGTCCTGGCGAGTGAGGCTGCCGTCAGCCAGCACGGCTTCAAGCCGCTGGCGAGGCTGCTGGGCTGGTCGTTCGTCGGCGTCGACCCAAGCATTATGGGCATCGGGCCTGTGCCGGCCATACAAAGCTTGCTCGCCGCTACCAATATGAACCTTGGTGATATTGATTTGATTGAGGTAAATTTTATAGTTGTATAGCCATCCGTATCGTATGTCCGTCTATTATCTTCAGATTATAATTATATCTGCGCGAATCGTTCCCAAGTATGCGATAGTGACAAAGTGCCTTTAAAACAATGGATCATTATACCAAAAAATGAATTGTTACAATTTTCAATTGGTAGCAAACTAAATATAGAAAGCCTTTGAAATCTCTCAGTTTAAGTTCATTCAGATCAGTTACTTTTATTACTCGTTGGATCATCTTCAAAGCCTTCTCAAACACTCTTATACTTCCAGCTTGTGAGTAACACGTTCCAACTGAACACACTTCTGTCTGTATTGATGCCATCTCCAGATCAATGAGGCCTTCGCAGCGCAAACCCTGGCGTGTGTCAAGGAGCTCGGCATCGACCAGAGCAAGCTAAACGTGAACGGGGGCGCCGTCGCGCTGGGCCACCCTGTTGCGGCTTCGGGGGCGAGGATCACCGCGCATCTCGCTTACGAGCTCAGGTACGAGGATCTGACCCTCTAACACACTAGGATGGGATCCCTATATTTTCCATAATTTTATTTGACTTAAACTTTTTGTGGTCCGTAAACTTGACCGTGGAGACTGTCTAGGTACACCTCTATTTAACCTAGACTAATCGATTTAGATGTTTCCTTGTTTCAATTATTATTTTTATTATTATGACCCTTAGAGGCTTCATACATCTCCAAGTCACTTAACTTGTCCAGACGCGGAGACTATGCATCTCCCTTATTAGTTATTTAATATAATTAATTTGTACCTATTAGGTTTGTTTGTTGCACCTTGGTGTTAGGTTTTAGATAAAATTGACAAAGTTGAAAAAAAACTTACTGCCGAGTTTCTTGCGGCGTTTCTTCTCAGCAGATGTCTCCTTTCGAAGCGCTGGTAGATTCAGACATGTGAAAGAGCCCATGTGGCCTACTTGCAAAATAAATATTTTCATTTTCAGTTTTCATGTCAAATGAGGGCCATATCAGAAAGCTTTCTTCTTTCAGGCGCCGAGGACTAAAGAGAGGCATTGGTTCAGCTTGCATTGGCGGCGGACAAGGCATCGCTCTTCTTGTAGAAGCTGTGTAAACAAAAAGTAGTTATGACGCATGGAACTTGGAACAAATATTGAGCATTTACTTTTCAATTTTAAGATTGTTTTGTTTAAAAGAAGTCGCACGTTAGCCTGTGAGCTGATATTTTCAACGGGTTTGAAGGAGCACTAGTCCTGTTATTTATAAAACTTGATATACACTATATGAAATAATATTTACTGACTTTTATTTTTAAGGTTTTGTTAATCCGACGCTTCTCTTATCACTCGGTTTGCGAACAGGTACTGTAGCTCTCCTACCTAAACTAATAAGAAAATTATTAACCTTTTGACCGCCACAGTCGGCTGCAGCCGTCAGCGGATACAGGGTAAAAAAGTCCTTCGTTACCTTGATTTAAAGTTGAAATTCATGTTACTTGTCAGACATGCTTGGCGGTTTAAAGGTTAAAACCCCCAGGGCCGCAGAATAAAATCCCATGTTAGGTACAAGATTTGCAAGGCGTTTATTTACTTTCTCACTTACCCTACGAGCAAGGAACAAGATAAATATAACTTATGTACTTATTTCCTATCACTAAATCCTTCGTTCTATCATTTCGTTTCAGATACCAGTTTTTAAAAACAAATAAAAATCAACTCGAGTACACGACATTATCAGGAATGCTATTGATAAGAATCATTTCACTGCTGCTACCCGAACATTCGTTTAGATAACACTGTTTACATATTATACATACATCTATCAAATACAACAAAATTATCGGAGTGCGGCGAAATCTGGAACTAACGTGGTTCTATACCAACTTCCCATCTACTGTAGATGGCAGCGCCGCTGTGACCGCTTCGGATAATTTGGGTAAAATAAATTGGGAGTTATTCAAAATGGCGCTAAAGTGCAATGGTAAGTTTTTCTTTATTATAATGTTGTTTTGTATAGTTTAATATCGATTTCTTGACGTTTAAATGAAATGTAATCAAAGTTTTAAGTTCTTTTAAATACTTATTGAAATCTACGCTGCAGCGTTACTAACGTTATTCAACAAAACGAGAAGTCGGTTAAGATTTCGATCTACGTACAATACACGTTCCTACGATTCATTGACGCGTGTTAATTATTTTATTCTTGGGCAAATATTTATTTTCACAAAAAATAAAATAATCGACTAGCTGTGCTCGGCATGCGATTCAATGTTTTTTAATTTCTTTTTGGTCACGAGCCTTCCCGGGCTTGACTAAAGTTTCATCATAATCGGATGAATGGTATAGGAATGGATGGGAGACAAACAAACAAACATTTTAATATAATCTATTTTTAGGTATAATTAACCCGTTTATATTTATTTTAACACAGGTGTTTTTATTGTTGGCGCGAAAAGGACGCCATTTTGTAGTTATGGCGGGCCGTTGCGAGAGTTGCCAGCCTCGCAGATGTTCGCAGCGGCGGCAAAGGACGCGATTCGTTCAGCCAACGTCGATCCCAACACCATTGACAACACAGTGGTTGGAAATGTTAACTTCGTATGTTTATTTTTTACCTTTATTCAAACTATACAATATTAAAACGGTATAAGTAAGTATTTGTGGTTGCTACCTTTTTAATGGCTTAATACAGACCGATTTAACCTTTTGACCGGCAAGCACGTCTGAGAAGTAACACGAATTTCAACTTTAAGTCATGGTAATGAAGGACTTTTTTACCCTGCATCCGCTGACGGCTGCAGCCGACTGTGGCGGTCAAAAGGTTAAAAAGATATATTCACCTTAGAATTTGAGGGAATAGCAGTACCTACCTATAAAGAATAAGGAATAGTTAATCATTTCGGTATATCATTGGTTCGAAAATTGTTTTAATTTACATTTAACGTTCAATTGAAACTTTTTAAAAGCTAATTCGATTTTCAGTTGAGCCAATGCGATGGCGGGAAAACTGCCAGATACTGCGGCATTTATTCAGGAGTCCCGCTGGACAAGCCAGCTTTAGGTGTCAGTAAAGCTTGCGGGACTGGTATCCAGGCTATTATCACCGGTGCTGTGGTTCGTATTTATTAAAAAAAAAATGTTTTCATTAAATTTCAAATTTTCGACCACGGAGGGTCCTTAACAATCGACCAAACCTCAATCTTAAATCAGTCGGGATAAGTAATTATGTTTTTAAGATTAACCACCCAAAATAAAGCCCTAGAAACTGATTTCGAGGATGACTCGTAAGTTTTTTCGTCAAATATTCATCATTCATGTCTAATTTTCTGCAGGATATTTTGACTGGGGCAGCAAAAATATCCCTAACTGGTGGTACGGAGAACATGTCATCATTGCCACTTCTAGTTCGAAACGTTCGGTTCGGCACTGCTTTAGGAGGTTCATACCAGCTAGAAGATTATATCACGAAGCAGCATCTGGACTCCTATAGTGGCTTGACACAGCAGCAGATCGCTGAAGATGTGGCGAGAAGTTGTGGGGTAACCAGAGAAGAGGTCGACGAATTTGCACTCCAAAGCCATTTGAAGTGGAAGGCAGGTGATTAATTTGAGCATTTCATAAGAAAAGTTTTCGTCATTAGAGTTTGGTTTGAGTTCAGACTTTCTCGTATAGAATTACCGTCAAGCGACCTCATAGTCAAAGTTTTGTCAACAGGTACCGTAACGATGTGGTTTTTAAACCAGTTCAAACCTCGATAAACGTTGATTACAATCAATATACCTCGCCCAATGTAAAAAGAGCGCTGGCCGTCAGCATTATTTTTACATTGGGCGAGTAATACACATTTACATTTTACTTGCAGGTTATGAAAACAAGGTTTTCGATGATGAAATCGCAACTCTGACTGTAGAAATAAAGAAAAAGAAACTGACGGTTATCAAAGACGAACTGCCACGAACGTTCATCACCGCTGAGCATCTGTTGCAACTGCCACCACTGAAAGGACTTTCAACAATCACTGAAGGGAATTCTGCCGTAAGATTAAGATAAAAAGCGGGGAATTGCTATGATATGAATTAGAAGACTATCCTTCTACGACAAAAGCCCACGTCCTTCTATTAAAGTAAGGGTATGAAACGAAATATTTTCACTGGAAACTGGATAAATGTCAGGGTTAACGTTGCCGCACAATCTTCGATTGATTTTATCGAATAACGTCGATCAATTGATATGGTAGCGTTATTTCCTTTGAAAAATAAAGTAATGGTCCTTTCTGACCGGTCATCTTATGCAGACTTTGGAACAGACTAAACTTTATGATACCTTTAAACTCTGAACTCCTAAATACGCAGATACTGTGGGCGCTCAGCCCTTAGCAGCAGCTGTACGGGGTTCGTAGGACTTGCTCTGCTCTTGTGAGCTAAAATAAGAACTCCTTTCTTTTCGGTAGAACTATTTATTCAGTAAGGGCACACGTGTTGTCGACTCGGCTATCTAGCTTACATTGTGTTTTGTTGCATGCTGACGTCGTTCCTACTAAATTTAAAATCAACATTAAATGAAAATCCGATATTTTAGACGATAAGATTGCCCAAGCAACCTATTTGTACTAAAATACCTCTAAAATTTCAGTCACCAGCCGACGGTGCTGCCGCATTACTCCTAGCCAGTTCTGAAGCTGTGCAGCGTCAGAAACTACAACCCTTAGCTCGCATCGCGGGCTGGGCCTGCGTGGGGACAGATCCGGCCGACGCTGGTCTGGGGGCGGTGGCGGCAGTGAGACGGTTGATGGAGACTATGGGGATGACAGTGGACGATGTGGACTTATTTGAGGTGAAACATAAGGTTTTGCAATCTGCTGCATTAGAGCTCGCATTAATAGTCTGTTCATGACTGATACCGAACTCAAGTAGGCACTTTCTCATACTTGAAATCATTTTCATTCATGAGTGCAATCTGTCAACGGTTTTAGATCATTTTAATCCAGGATTGACATTTATATTTTAATAAGTATTTAATAAAATCTGGTGGAATCTACATATGAATCTAGTCTTCAACATTTGACAGGTAAAGTGAATTAATGGGGAGAAATGATGTCAATAGAACTAAACCTATGGTTGCACATCAATATGTTAAATTTTGATCCAAACCCTATGATATTAAATTAACTTTTGTATTTACATTTCATCAAAATCTGCTCCATTATACACATAATAAGATAAGAAACCTCCTTTTTGTCAGACTGCACGAGCAGAGGGCTTAGCACATTATTTTTTATCGCGCACATAAAGCATTCATCCCTTTCGCTCCCGCATATTAGTTAAAAAGTGACACAATAGTGCACGATAAAAACTAGTGTTCTAGTTACTCAAAGAGGATATGTGTTGTATGCAAGTGCATGGATTTTTACAATTTGTACCAAATTCCAGATCAACGAAACGTTAGCAGCGCACGCTCTCGCGGCTGCGCGGGAGTTGAAGGTGGAGGGCAGAGTGAACCGGCACGGCGGCGCCGTCGCCGTGGGCCACGCGCCGGCGGCCAGCGGCGCGCGGATGGCCACGCACCTGGTGCACCTTATTAGGTACCTAATCATTAGCGATCATAGACCAAATATCCTAAAGGCTAACTTTTACTAACAAATAAAGCTGCCAAAGTTGCGGGGTTTTAGAGCGCTGTGATTGGTGCGTTCGCGGTTAGGGGTCGTCCACAAATTACGTAACGCAAAATTAGCAAATTGCGTTACGTAATTTATGGACGACCCCTTATGCGCTCCGCCTGCCTGTAGTCCCGCCATTTATGGCTTTTAGCCTCTAATGCGGGCGGCGGGGGTCGACCGGCTATACGGAGTCTATTGGTGTATGGTCTGTATTAGGGATAGATCAATAACACACATTTCCCGTGACTTGAAGCCGAAATAAAAAGAAACTGTCGATAAAAGCTTGTCATATAATGAAACTAAAACTACGATACGACTAACTAAACTAAGATAAATAATAGAAGTAGGTAAAATAAAATCGGGGGCGATCAGGAAGCTACAAGTTTGCACGAAGAAATTGGCAACACTGCCCGCCAAATAAATGGGATCTGTGTGTTGCCAGTTTTGCTTGTGGAAATTGTAATTTGTAGCTTCGTGAAACTGGTAGCACTGATAGGGGGCCGTCCATTAATCACGTGATATTTTTTAAGCATTTTTTAACCCCACCTCCCCCTTGGTAATGCATGGTGAGGTTTAAGACTACCCCCCCCCCCCCCCCCCCCCTTGTGACATTTCGTGATTTTTTGTCAAACCCCTCCCCCCCCTTTCAAGCCTCACGCGATTAATGGACGGCCCCTATAGGATCCCATACGTTTGCCTAGCAGTGTTGCCAGATTTTACCTATATAATTGTAACTTTGTAGCAAATTAGCTTTATGATATTAGACTCTGAAAGAACTTTTTTTACAGCCGGAAAAACGTGAAAAGGGCGGTAGCTGCGTCAAGCTGTGGCGGCGGCCAAGGAGTCGCTCTACTGTTGGAAAATGTTTAACTATAAAGTGCTTAGAAGATTATAGTAAATTCATGATCCAAAGTCCTATTGTATACTATATAGTTACCTAATTCCGGGAATAGGATATGCAATACTTTTTATACCGGAAATTTCCAAAGTTTCCAAGGGAATACTACAACCAAATTCCGTGCAGACGAAATCGCAGGCAGAAGCTGGTTAAAAATAAGTATTACTATTGGTATTTTAGTATTTCATATATTGTAGCAAATTCGGTCATAATTATTATGAAATAGTAGAGCTAAGTGGAGATTGAAGGACTGATGGATGCGAGCATCACAGGATCCGTTGTGGTGATCAATGAGGGAAGCCTATGGCCAGCAGTGGACGTCTTTTGGTTGGCATGATGATAATGGGTTAATAATATTGCAATTACGCATTAATAATACAGTATTTGCTATATGAAAGTGTATTTATAAACGACTAATAATAGAATAAATTAAACATTTGCTGACTACTGTATTTAAATGCATGCATACTGATCGTATTAAATCTCTACTAATCAAAATTATATTTGATTTATTTACATTATTATTATTATTATACTGTACCACTTAAGGGAAAAATATTGAAGAATAAAATTGTTCAAAACCACATAAATACACACATTCATCACTTGTCATCATTCTCTAATAACAACATGAGCTAACAAATGGCGTATCACTAAAAACTCCAGCAGTATTGGAGTATCTATTTAAAATGTTTAATAATACTACCCCTTTTTACAATTTTCAACGTGATTACCTTATTAAAACCCCTGAATATTATCCCATTTAAGCTAATCTGAACACAGATTGTGTGTTAAATTTTAAAATTTTATTTTACCAGTTTGGTTGGTATATTGGCATTACGTTATGTACCATTACTGTATATCATCCTCGACTCCTCGTAGAACAAAAAGTCACTAAATCCCAAAATGACCAAAGTTTTGTTATGAATGTCATCAAAACTAGAAAAAAGGCGGTTTTAATAACATCCATAACTAAATTTTGGTCATTATGTGATTTAGTGACTTTTTACTCGATATGTGGATCCATGTAAGATAATGAACCCAAAACCCGGACACAACCAGGAGCCCTAATTCTGACCAACTGCAAACTATGATTCAATCTGAACAGTGAGCTTCCTTTTAAGATCTAAGGTTGCCATCAATAAAATTATGGGCCCTTGAAACTAGTTTTTTAATGTTGAACATCTGGCATAAGTGCATACTTATCCTTATTGTGCAAGGCGATTATTAACCTCCAAGATGTAACTTTACACGAAAAATATGGCAACACTGATGAGTTCCAATTTAATATTTACCACTAGTATTTCACTGAAGGAAAACATCACAAGTAAACCTGCACACATTGGTGAACTAATTCGACAATGTATGAAGCCTCCAAAGCCAGGCCCACGTGGGTTCTACTGTACCATCCCTCTTGCTGTTAGAGGAGGCTTGTGCCCAGCAATGGGATGTATGTAGGCTATCGATGTGTGTGTGTACCATCAGTGTTGAAAGTTGTTAACCTTTTAAATGCCACAGGCGGCAATATAAAACAGCAAAATTTTCATGCCACTGACGCTACTATATGCCGTTTTCCATACATTTGCGTCGGCTAGTGTGATTGTTGGCATTCATGGCATGCTTTTTCACATTGGGCCATAGCATTCAAAGGGTTAAACCCATGAATGGCAGGTCTACCCTCCCACACCAGTACAAATATAGGGAAACCCAAACAGACAGCAGCCGTAATCTTAACAAGCTTGACAAATCTCTTCATATTCTTTATTTGGTACTTAGATAGATAGGTTATACTTAGTGTAATAAATCATATGTAAATTTCTAACCTATGTTGCTTAAATCATGTTAACGTTTCTCCTTTCGTCACCTGAAAACAAAGAAAGCTATTTTATTTACCTTGCATTCGTTCTCAGTGATAAAAAGTGATCATAATTTCAAAGTTCTCTGGTAAATTATGACTCATAATATCAGGCTTGTAATCTTATTACATTCAATGGCCATAACATTGTTTAGCTGAAATAATCATGAGGATTATTCGAAACCCTTAATTAAAAGAATACTTACGCAGGCTTCTAAATAGTCAATCTTTCTTTCCAGTGATGTTAATTTCTCGTTCAAAATGGCAAGGCGGGATCTGCAAGACATATCTGCAACAAGAGAACAATTAAATGCATCAATCAACACCTAAGTCTTCATGATATTTTGCTTTAATTATGGAGAATTTGTGGTTAAAAAGTGGTTGCTTTCCCTTACCGAAAGAGTTGAGGAAGTCGATGATCTTTTTTATGCTCCCTGTGATGACTTCGATGTATTCTCTGTTTGCCCAGTCTTGCTGAATTTGTTTCTGAGTAGTTTCTCGTGGCGGTGCAGCCATTTTTCATCAAAATTATATTATTTTTAGGTAAATATTTAACATACAACAACAAAGTATCAAACACACCCTAACCCAAACGGAACGGATATTGATAGCCAAATAAAACAAATAGGCAAGAATTATTGACCAACGCCTAGAAAATGTAGCTACATTTTAATTTTATAGGATTATAATGATGTTGACGTTTCTCGAATGTGTTTAAGGCATGGTTTAAATCGCTCAAGGTTTCGTAAAATGTTCTGATTGTGAGTGACCGCCGCGTTTTCTCACGACTGATTCCAGTCACTGTCTTGCCAATTGTCACTGTCATCAATAGCTGTCTGTATCCCGGCAAACTTGCTAACTTGCAAAAACAGATTCTCTAATTTTCTCAACAAAATAACCATTTTCCATCCACGATGGACGAAATAGAATACAAGTTAAATACAAACAATAGCGTATTAATAGTAAACGCCGTCGATAAG
Source organism: Tortricodes alternella (assembly GCA_947859335.1). Lineage (NCBI taxonomy): Eukaryota > Metazoa > Arthropoda > Insecta > Lepidoptera > Tortricidae > Tortricodes > Tortricodes alternella. The sequence goes on along the minus strand of OX401984.1, from coordinate 13,750,444 downwards.
TTAATTAGTACTATTAAATCTAAGTTCAAACCTGCTGAACGTCAGAAGTTTGTATTGGAGAATGAGGAACTGAAGTTTTTGAGGGAGAAATGCTCGGCGAAGCAGAGTCTGGTGAGCTTGACGGCATGTCAGGGACTCCTGGCGTTAGTGGAGCTCCGGGTCTTGGAGATTGCACACACCATGTCGACGGTAGTGACCCTGCTGCCTAGCGCACAGTAAGCGTGTTATTTATTTCGTGTAGTGTGTTATTGTTTGTATGCGTGTTCTTCAAGATGTTTTGAATGCATTATATGAATCAAAATTACTCTTTTATTTCATGATTATCTTATGATTCATTGCAACTATTATTATTATTACATGCCTTTTCCATCATGAGACTATGGGAGTCCTTTGGAAGGCGTTAATGGGATCGAAGCCAACACCTGTAGGCCCTTAAGACAACTTTATTATTATTATTACTTATAGCTAATATGTGCATAATCAGTGACCTGTGTTTTTTAATTTAAAATGTTTATTTATCAAGTCTTTTTTAAAGAGTTAACAGAAGGTGCACAGATCACTGTCTTGGGCTGCAGACTAGTTTCTTCTTTGATCCCTTACTCCTAAGAACCTACTACTTTCTGGTAGAAGATTTAGTATTGTATTGGTTTTTAACATAATCAGTGATTTAACAATTTTGTCTGTACTCAAGTAACTACTCAGCAATAATCTCCACTATGGCGGGGCTTCTCATCTTGGACCTGCGTTCGCGGCTGGTACCAGGGCAGCCCTATCGGTGCCAGTTCAACCTGCGCTCCCCGCAGCACCCATTCATTTCCGTGATGGAGAAAAACAAGGATGCCGAGGATGATGTTGTTACCCAGATGCATGCGTTGTGCACTCATCCGGATTATGTGTGAGTTGCCATTTGGTTAAAAATAACCAAGTCCTATGTGGGTCAATATTTGAAAATCGGCCGAAAACGACTACAAAAAAAATATGTATTTTTTGTCGTATTTTATACATAATTGATGTTTAACTGATAGAGTCAAGTTAAATCTATATAATAACTACCAAATCGATACACTTTATTCGATTTTAGGGATTTTTGAGCAATATTTGCAAATATACAGAACAGGAAAATGACATTAGTGGCAGGATAATGAAATGGACCGACAGACTAATCAAAAAAATGAAAATTATCCATTATTAGTAATTATTATATTCATTATTAATCCATTAATAATCAGTATCACAGAAAACACAATTACATTGCTCTTCATAAAGTTTTGAAGAACATACAATTAATAATATTTATTAAGTAACATATATGACCAGATTCATGAGGAACTTTAACTTACTGTATTAATCAACACATTTAAATCACGCCTCTTTCCTTGTACCTTTATATTATATTCTACCTTTATTCAATAATCAACAAATAAGTAATATTCTTTCATTTAAGAGTAATTATGAATAGCTAAATCAAATACAGAATTTTTAATCAGTTACTTGAAGAATGTATCATTCTATAATAATATAATTAGTTTAAACATTTCAACTTTAATAATAGTAATAAAAACAGAAATAATGTTTTTCATTTTTAAAAGTACATAATAAAAAAATATATATTAAAAATAGTTTATAGAAAAAGAGCAAAACCCGACAACAAAGCTATTTTTCGAATACATCTAAAGCATTTGCGAACTTATAAAAAATACGTTCTCCTTTGAGTAATAAAGACGGTTGAGGAACTTCAAAAGTATATCTTCAACTGGCAGATCATAGCAATTATCATCAATTTTAAATAGTTTACCATCATTACCAGTGGTTTTTAAAAATGTAACTCTAATTTCGCCATCTTCTTCATCTACTTCTCCCATACACACAGCAACATATCTATATTCTGTTTATTTAGAGCTACATTTAACAAGAATATAGTCGCCACTGTGATAAGTTAACATTTTCTTTTCTTGGAATGTTAGACGAACTAGTTGTCGCAGCGTGATCTTCAACAGCATCAAAATTTATATTTGATGTATTTGGATCGATGTTTTCTTTGGGTGTTTGAATTTCGCGTTCATTCTCTGACTCTGAACTTATGTAAATATGTTTAGCCTTTTTAGCATTGACATTATCCACATAATTCAAAGTGCCCATCAAATAATGTTCGCAGCTAAACATATTCTCACAAAAGCAACTCAAGGATTTCATTGTTAATTTGAAGCTATCTTTATTACCGATTACTTGATGGACTTTTAAAGTTCCCGAATAAGGCTTAGATGAGTTTCCAATCAATTTAATTTGAGTATGGCCATAATCTTGTTGCGTCACTGTTATAATCTTAATGTTGGGACAGTTTTCTTCTAGAACCGTTTGTTTTTTTTTTATATCGACTTCACATAAAGCTACCATTCGAACGGCAGTGCGTTTACAAACGGCCCCAACACCATCAGGGGTACCCTTTGCGTGCCCAGCTTCACTATAGTTCCAAGAGAAGAAAGTGTAATTTTCATGAAAATATTAAGTTTGTTTGCAAGAATGAAGAACATGAACCTATTCCTATATTGGGTAACGGGCCCATCGCTAAGAAAATGCAAATTTGTTACAGATTTTAAATTTGTGGAAATCCAATCAAATATAGGGTGCAGGTGAGTCCATATGGCATAAGCATCGTGATCTGAAACAAAATTACAATGAATTAATATCATTACTTACCTTGTGTTGTCATTTTCCTGCCTGAGAGTCATTTTCCTGACAAGAAAATAACAGGAAAATGACCACAGGAAAATGACAAAAATGCTCATTATATTTTTTATACATTCTAATAACTAAAATAACTACAAAATCATCAGGTGATACGAATTATACCTTAATTCGTGAATGTTTATTACAAAAAGCAGAATGATTTACTTACGGTTCACCTCCTAATAGCCTCACAGGAAAATGACAAAGTGTATCAACTTTACGCACGCACATGTCATAATCAGTCCACAACGCCGAAGCAACTGCCGACACCGCGTCTCTCTTCTCACCAGCCACAAACACGGACACCGCGTCTATTTAGAATGCGCGCACGCGTTGTTCGCGACATTATAAAACGCGGTAAATTCAAATTCAAATTTCGGCAGCCTAATGACGCCGTGACCATTCGCTTAGATTTTTTATGATTTTTTTTGAGTTTAATATCATATTATCTTAAATAAAATACTGAACAGTTTTAGATTAATGCGTATACAATGTAAATATAGTCAAGCTTTTATAATTCACTTTTAATTCTCCATGTTATTATTAAAAAATGTCACCAAAATGGAAATTTCCACCGACAGGAAATATGACCTCTAGCACTTTTTGTTTATTTTTAATATATGAAAACCAAACATATACTCACCAAAGTGTTTGGATATGTAAACAAAGTAGTGCACTACATTATGAAAATACTATTCAGTTTAAACATTACATTAAAATTACAAAATAATTATGGGGACCTGTTTTGGCCGATTATCAAAGATTGACCCATGTAAAGATCATCATCACGAGTTTAGCCTAGTAGTTCCAATGTTAGACTCCAAAGACTGAGGTGATGGTTTCATTCCCACTGGAGTCAGATACAAATTATCATAACACAGTTATATTTGACTTGGGGGCTGGTTGTTTATGGATCTTTGTTCATGGAATCAAGAAACAAGTTATCCTAGTTTGGGCTGTTAAGTATAACTCGTTACCATTATCATCAAACCTTGCAATTCCACTGTTGTACAAAAGCAAATGAGACTTATTCTGTGTAACATAATAATACTGGGTCTGAAAATCCTCTTTAAATTTTTAGAGTATCATCAAACAGTTTGGAACTGCTCCGACCCGTATTCCTCTGGCTGACGAGCAATCCACAGCGTAACTGCTCGCTTCGACCGTGGCAGCTGCTACTGAGCCTGCCCAGCACCCAGGCACAAGCTGACTTACTGCTGGCCTGTGTTAGCTGCCAGCAGGTTTGTACAGAACTAAATTTACATTTTGAATTGAAGATAACTCTACGAGGAAACTGATGCCATGCAAACAGGCTAAGCGTTCTTGGTGTTTACTTGATGTATAGCCCTCCCATAACTATATTGTAAAGCCGTCACTGACTGACTCTTTGTAAGCATATACACTTGTTCAGATGGATCATACTATTAGTTAAACATAACTTTCAGTCAAGCGTTGAGTTGTTTTAGCCTAGAACATTAACAGTTCAAACTATAATTTAAAACAGCCGAGGGCCAAGCTGGCTAACGGACACTTAACCGTTTAATCTCTGATCAAATTCTAAAGTCGCGTTCTGAATTCAGCCATTAGAGCTGTTTAAACACTTGATTGTTTGTAAAGATAAACTTTACTTCTCTGTCAGATCAATAACCCCCAACTCGTGGAGCGCGCTTTCGCTGCGTACTCAGCGGTCGCCGACTCAGCGATTTACCAGCAGCAGAGACATTATGTAATGGCCCTTCTGCCGATGCTAGCAAGGATATCCAACGAGCTGGTCAAACACGGGTAAGATACTGGCATTTTTGTATGTGGTTTATGTAAGTAAATTAAATATTAAATTCAAAAAATGTATGTATAAAGGCGAACCCTTTAAGCAATTGCATTGTAGGAATCGGGTAGTCTGGATTAGATCGTTAATATGCGATAAGGCCGCTTCTGCGTTACTGACAATACACAAAAATAAATATTTTATTTGGTGGTGTTCAGTTGTTGAATGCGCCGTGCCTTCGTTTCGGTGAAGGAAAAACATAAAGAGGAAACCTGCAGCACACATTGGCGACGTAATTCAAAGATCCCACTGGGCCGTACCGTTTTATGCCGTGTGATGATGGTTAGGTGATGATGAGTATCATGATGGTAATTGTGATTATAATGATGATGAATTACCATCACTATCATTAGTATAGACACCACCATCGTTATAATCATATAATGGTGGTGTTTATAATGATGAAAAATCACCATCAAATCATTATTATAGATACCATAATCATATAATGATATTATTTATAATGATGAAACATCACTATCATTATTATATAGTCCATCATCTTCATAATCATATAATGCTGATGAATCATCATCACTATCATTATTATAGACACCATCATCGTTATAATCATATAATGATGGTGTTTATAATATGGAAGTCACCATCAAATATTATTATAGATACCATAATCGCTATAATCATATAATGATTTAGTTTATAATGATGAAAAATCACAATCATTATTATAGACACCATCATAGTTATAATCATATATTGTCTTTTATAATGATGATGAATCACCATCACTCTCATTATTATGGACACAATCATCGTTATAATCATATTATGATTATAATGATGATGATTATGATTATAATGATAATGATAGCGATTATGATGATGATGATTGGTTGACTGACGCCCTCGTCCCAGCCGTGACCCGCGCGCGTGCTACACGGTCATCGAGCGCGGGTTCGCCGTGGACGCGGGCGAGCTCCGCGCCGCGGCTGGCCTGACGCTCTCCATACTCACGGACAACCTGACAAATAGCTCCGCGCTGCACTTGCACGAGCTGTTTAATCTGTGTGAGTAATGACATTATCACAACACTATCTTGGACATTAACACACATCGATTTAGTCCCAAAGTTAGCTCTGAAGGTTTGTGTTATGGGTACTAGACGACAGCTCCGGATTTACGATTTTTCCGAGCCGCGGCTAAAACTTGACATTCGCGCCGCTCCCTTCCAGCATATAAGATTATTGAATTTATTTACACAATAGGTACCTACAGTACAATACAATATTGAACACCACAAAAAGAACAGAAAAACATACACTAACAAAATAAAGTTGGGGAACAATAGGCGGTTTAGTAAAACAAGTTTTTTTTTAATCACATTAATTTGGTGCCCCCTTAAGTGCCCCCCCCCCCTAGATTCAGGCCTGCTAGACGACGATATACATACTTAAATAGATAAATAATAACTTAAATACATAGGAAACATCCAAGACTCATTAACAAACATTCGTGCTCATCGCACAAATATTTGCCCTTACCGGAGATCGAACCAGGGACCGCTGCTTCGGAGGCAGCTAGGCTAACCGCGTCCACAGCCCTCATGACAATAACTTCATTTATTTTCAGGCCTAAACATAATAAGCAAGTACGAATATTCAACTTTATCCCTAAGCACGTTCACAGCACTTTCGCTCCAATGGCTCCATCTACCGTCACATCTCACCGCATCCGCTTTAAAAACCGCCTCGAAAATTCTAGAAATACAACAAAACAATAAACCACACTCCAGACTGTACTTACCTAATCTTAAAGCGAATAAAATATTCCAAGCCTTACTATACACTGATTGTAAATTAAGTATTACTTTCAAAATGAATCAGACGTGGGAACGAATAAAAGATAACGAGGAAAAGTTTAAAAACTGGATGGACTCTTTTGAATCTGTGGACAACGTTTTAAAATTGGAATTGCTTCCGTTCTTTTTTGGAATAATCATGGAGCGGAGGCAGGAGAATTGGTATTCCGTTATCATTTTGAAAGCGTTGAAAATGGTCGTGGCTTTGGTCGATTTTAAAAAGGAGATATCAGTACAATTATTACCTATTTTGATGTATAAATTAGCGAATGATTCGTCGCCGCATGTTAAGATGGAGTGTCTGAAGGCGTTACCGTTGATGGCCAAAACTAAGGTGAGTTTGGAAAACGACTTTACAGTACGATTAAAATCAGTTAACGATTCGATTTCCTCGGCTATTATCGGCTAAAGCCGGAGACGAAAATGACACAAGTTCCATTGCTGCGATTTCTTTGAGGTAGCATTCAACTTAAAGTATCGTAAACGCAATGTATGTCACCTGCCATGATTACCAGTAGACCTAAGAAGTTTGCAGAAGCGATATGGACATGCATTATTTATTTATGTACATAAATGTACCTATAATATAAAAAACATGATTCTTTATTCATCAATAGTTACTGTTTTACGTAAGGTGCGTGTCATACTGTCAAAAAATAGTCACTAATTATTCTTCTTATTTCAAAATAAAGGTTGTGTTACTTTCGAGCTATTGGGAGGTTTTGTTGCTCATATCCTTCTGTTGTATTGGGTTTAATAAGATAACGGGAAATATATTTAAAGGTCATATCTGTAATTTGATATACTCTATGTGAAAAACGAGGGATACCGGCAATAACCGAGGATGACCGAATAGTGAACTTATTTTAATAGAACATTGGTTGTCAAGATGTTTGTTTCAGGAAAACGTTCCAACGATAGTGACAATATTGAACAAGTTAAAAACTAATAAGGGAGTGCCGACGTCTTTCTTGATCATGCTGTATACAAACTTGGCTGAAACGCAAGTAAGTTTTTAGAAAATAAACTAAAATCTCACCTCCATTTATTATTTATTTATTTACCTCTGTTCCTCTCACTCATAAAGCTTTTCTAATTTCGCACCCGCCAATTGGTTAAAAAGTGACATGCCCAGGGGGGCAGGGGAAGGCAGGGGGGGAGGGGGGGCAGCTAGAAGTGTGAGTTAAACTTGCGTGGAGATTGGCATGGCATCCTTTCCGTACATGATTATCTGAAATTTCCTATGTTACTTTAGATACCATAGACTTCTTATAGGTTTTCCTGTAATCTAGAGCTAACAGAAGCGAAGCGTGAGGGTAAGCCGGTGCATAATTTCTTAACTCAAACATTATTATTATTATTAATTACTTCTTGTATTAACGTAACAATTACATATTACATATTTTTTTAAGTAAATAGATAATTTAATGAGTAGTAATATATTTTTTAGACCGAGAAATGATACACCGGCTTACCCTCACGCTTCGCCGCTGAGAGTTAACGAACTATTTTCTGTATTTAAAAAAAATAATTAAGCGCAGTGGTTTCGGAAATAATTTGGTATGGTTAATTTTCGCCTATTTTCCAAAATAACTTCCAATTTAGTCATTTTAAAATTGTAAAAAAATATGTATTTAAGATTCTCACAGTGAGCCCTTTCATTTGATATGTTCTCAATATAGCTTGCAAAACTGTTTTTTAATTTTCTAATTTCTCTTTATTTAAAATTAATCAATTTAGGTTACATGTATATTACAGTCACCGACTTACATATGTGTACCAAATTTCAACTCAATCGGTCTAGTAGTTTCGGAGCAAAGTGGCTGTGACAGACGGACAGACAGACAGACACACGAGTGATCCTATAAGGGTTCCGTTTTCTCCTTTTCAGGTGCGGTGCTTTTACCCTAAAAATGAACTTAGAACAGCCAATTTATGTCAGCGTGACAATAACAAATTGTTGCTATATGAAGCCTTAAATCTGTGTCCCGTTTCGGGGTTTTTTTGTATAGTTCTGGTTTACGAATACCTATTTATTTTCACTGCTGCACTGGGAGTGAAGAAATAGCATAGAATGCGTGCAGATGCTTATCATCCCGGCATGTCGTAAAAGTCGACTAAGGGACGGGTCCTCTCCAACATGGTGGACTATCTGTATGGGCGATGGGCTGATCACCTGTCGCCATACGGTTCATCATACCATCTTAGGACTAATTAATCGAACGTGGCCACAAGCAGTCTTGTGGCTCTGCCCACCCCATTAGGGATTTCGGGCGTGGGAAAGCGAAGAAAAGGCGTTAGGGTTAGGGGGTCTGACCTGGTTCCATAAATTGCAAACCCTCGCGTGCTAGGTGGTGTTGGACGCGGCGCGTACTTCCCTTGCACCTCTTCCGCCCCAGGGCGTAGAAGGGATGATTTTCTTGATGGATTATGTTGATTTTCGCGACCGTGTCGAAGGGAGCGCGTGCTCGACCCGACGTACACAGTGACAAGAAGGCTGTCATGCGGAATTGTCTTTCTACCCCCTAGTCAGTCAGTAAATGGTCAGGGAAAGAGAGGGTAGTTTAAAATGTTAGAGATGGGGTAAAATCGGTATTCGCCATACCGCCTCCCGAAGAGCAGACGTGCTCTTGATTGAAATATCTGAGAATTTGAGCAAAAAGATGCAAAAATTAAATGTGACAAATGAAATTACATTACGTTGCAGTAAGTTGACATTTGCAAAAAAAAACTAAGACTAGGTAGAGCTACAATACTGGGTATTAGATCTAAAGCTAATAGCCAGTTGTATGATATGTAGAGTTTAATTGTCATGAAGCAGAGGGCAAAGCTTGACCACTGGGCGCATAAGCGTGCCAGTGGAAGTTTTAATTTCCACCACCCGAACTATACCGTCCGTGCCAGGGCATGTTTTTGTAACACGAGCCCTGCGCCATTGCAATGGAGTAGTGTTGGGCTCAGTGAGAAGCACCATGTCACCTATCTTAAGATTAGGTTTTGGAGAGAGCCACCTATAACGTTGTTGTAGAGTGTGGAGGTACTCGTTGTGCCACCTTTTCCATAAATGTTGCGTAATTTGCTGAAGCAACTGCCAGCGACTTAGACGATTGCCAGGCACCTGCTCTACATTTAGCTCGGGAACGCAAAGAAGCGGTTGTCCGATTATAAAATGTCCCGGAGTCAAAACGTCGAAGTCGCTGGGGTCGCTGCTAAGGGGGCACAGCGGTCTCGAGTTAATGATGGCCTCGATTTTAGTGAAGACAGTGGTGAGCTCCTCAAATGTGAGAACTCGTTCTCCTACAATGCGTAATAGCAAGGTTTTAGCCGATTTAACGGCGCTCTCCCATAAACCTCCGAGATGCGGGCCTGAGGGAGGGCCACTTGATCTGCTGTGGAGCAAGTTTTTGTTGAAGTTGAGTTTCGTTAATTTGTTTATATATGTGCTGTAAGTGGTTACGAGCACCCACAAAGTTTGTGCCACAGTCCGAATGTATATCCGACGGTAATCCTCTCCTGGATACAAATCTGTCCAAGCAGGCCAGAAAAGCATCAGTAGACAACGCGGAAACTACCTCTAAATGCACCGCTTTTGAGACGAAACAAATGAAGACGCAGAGATACGCTTTATAAGTCTTGGGAGTGCGCATGTGAGATGCTCTGACCGTGAACGGACCAGCGAAATCGACACCTACCTTCTGAAAAGGCCTTGCCTGAATGACACGACTGGCAGGCAGGTTTCCCATGAAGGGGGTTACCGGCTTCACCTTGAGCCTGTAACACCGCAAGCATTTAAATATTCTGTGTCTAACAACTCTGCGGGCGGATAAAATCCAAAAGCGACGATTGATGATCGTTAGTAGAGTGTCGGCACCGGCATGGCCAAAAATCAAGTGATAATGGTCTATCAAGAGATGCGTCAGATGATGAGAATAGGGAAGAAGCACGGGGTGCTTTTGAGCATAAGCTAGACGCGAGTGCGTAATTCTTCCTCCGACTCTTAACAGATCAGTGTCTTCGTCGATGAAAGGGTTGAGACGGATCAACTTGCCTTTCATCGATTTATTCTCACGCAACGCCTTGATGGCGTCGTGAAAAACTTTGCACTGCACGAGCTTAATACAAGTATTTAAGGCAATATTTAGCTCAGTAACCGTTAAATAACCTGTAATTCTGCGTTTTGGTTGGCGCGCGTTGTTGATGAAGCGCAGACACCAACCGACGGTGGTTTGTAGTCTTATTAAAGAGCTGAAACGAGTTAAAATCTCGGGTTCCTCGACGGCGTAAGTTGCGTTCGCAACAACCGGAGAGTTGTCGTCGGCGTGCTCGACAGCCTGCCCAACGTGTGCAGCAGCTGGAACATAATTCTTGAGCCATTCAGGCCCCCACCACAAGTTATGATTTTGCAGCTCCGAAGGGAGCAGCCCTCGACTGGCGGAGTCCGCAGGATTGAGAGTTGAAGGCACGTGTTTCCAGGGTACATCTGGAATTAACCCTTGTATCTGAGAGACGCGGTTTCCTTCGTACGTTTGAAGTTTATGCGGAGCCGTTTGTAGCCAAGACAAAACGATGGTTGAATCGCACCATGCTGTGGTAGAGTCGATGGTAATCTTAGCTTTTAGTACCTTGATGATGTGCGCCAGTAGTCGGGCCAGCAGGAAGGCACCACAGAGCTCTAGCCTTGGAACTGTCAGCTTCTGCTTGACCGGAGCGACGCGTGACCTCGACAAGACCAGATGCACGTTGGATTCATTCTCTGTCCTTACCAGAAGATACACGCAAGCTGCGTACCCGCGCTCGGAAGCGTCGCTGAAGCCGTGAATGCAGCATTCGTACGGTTCATCAGCGAGCACGAACCTAGGAATACGGACCTGATGCAAAGCTTTGAAATCCTCAACAAACTTCGACCAAGTTTGCTGAGCGTCGGCCGGGATAGGATCATCCCAGTTGAGATCGATGAGCCACAGATTCTGCATAAATGACTTTGCGAAGAACGTGACTGGAGTAATGAAGCCGCATGGATCATATAGACGAGCTATATTTGACAGGATTCCACGCTTTGTGTACGTGCGAGACATTTCTGCCACACGGTATAGAAACACGTCATTGGTAGAGTTCCACTCAATGCCTAGTATTCTGAAAACGTTGTCACCTGATTCCTCGAAGCGAAATGGAGTCTCTCTGTGATCCGTAGGAAATCCCTTTAAAAGCTCGCTGCGATTGCTAGACCATTTTCTAAGCTGGAAGCAACCTTGACCCAGTACTGTCACCAATTGTTGTTGTAGAGCCTTGGCTCTATCTAGAGTATCACAACCACTAACTACGTCGTCGACGAATATATCCTCGTGCAGGACGCGCGAAGCTTCGGGGTAGAGTTTTGAATTTATGTTAGCTAACTCATGGATGACTCTGATAGCCTGGAACGCTGAGCTAGAAACACCGTATGTAACAGTGGTCAATTCGAATTCGCGCAACGGCTCGTCGGGGGTCTCTCGCCAAAATATCGTTTGATAGCGCCAGTCCTCCGGATGCAAGCGAACGTTGCGGTACATTTGTTTGATGTCGCTTGTGAATACGACCTGATGTAACCTAAACCTAAGAATGATGTCCTGGATGTCTTGTTGAAGTTTAGGACCTGACATTAGGTTTTGGTTAAGAGACACTCCTGTAGAGCTCGACAGTGATGCGTCGAAAACCGCGCGTAGCTTTGTGGTGCTGCTGCTCTCCTTCAAGACTCCGTGGTGGGGAATGTAACACCTCTTCTCACCTGCGTCATCGGATGCCTTCAACTGCATGTGACCAGAGTCGCGGTAGTCTCGCATGAACTCTACATAGAGCTCTCGCAATCTCGGTTCCTTGATGAGCTTTCGCTCCAAATTGTGAAAGCGTTTGAGGGCGGCTGGCCGAGTTCCACCGAGCTGTTTATGCTCTACCTTAAAAGGTAAGCGTACAACAAACTTACCATTTTCATCGCGGCTGTGCGTCTCGACGAAATGTCGTTCACAGGCGATGTCCTGGGGATCCGGAACAGGCGTCACTGGAGCCTCCTCATTCTTCCAAAACTGATTTAGAGCTAATTCTAGCCGAGAATTGCAGGAAACTAGATTGGCGTTTTGATAGCCTCGGGATGTCACAGGTGATTGTCCCATGACAACCCAACCGAATATTGTTGAATGGGCAGTGGGCATGCCCTCTCCCAGCTTGCACCTGGCACCTGTGAATATTTCATCGAACAGGTCAACTCCTAATAATAAATCAATGCGGCCAGGCATATGAAATGTGTTGTCGGCCAACATTAAGTCTCTACATTTATTAGAAACAAGAAAACTAACTTGATTTGCTGGTTGATATCCAGTGATACGCTTGAGTATGATGGCATCCGTGGACAAACCATGATGATGTGAGTCTACAAGTGAGGTAATACGGCACTCTACCTTACCATGAGTGACTTGCCGTTGTTCACCTACACCAAACAAATCGCAGGACCTGTGGCGCTGTAGACGCAGCTGTTGAGCCAAACACTCTGTGATTAGAGATATTTGCGCACCGGGATCTATCAATGAACGAACGACATGAACTTGACCTTGGGCATCCTGGACTCCGACAAGAGCAGTCCCCAGCAATCCAGTTGACAATGGCTCCGCATTGAACAAAATTTGTTTGCCACGTTTCTCATAGGAGGGCTCCGATGACAATATGTGGGTATTCATAACCGCTTTAGAAGTATGATCTGAATTTGTACTTGTACCTGCTGAGACATCAGCAATGTGCATATCAGACTTTGATGGGACATGAGTACTAATAGAACTACTTGCCGCCTCAGGTGTATGCAGCCTTGTATGATGTCTGCCACCACAAACCTGACAAACTGATTTTGACAAACATTTTGAGACATGATGTGGCCGCAGGCAATTATAGCAAAGATTTTTACTCTTAACATAAGATTTCTTATCACTCAAAGAATTAAATTTTTGGCAATGATAAATTGGATGACTTCCCCCACAGCAGATACAGGCCGATTGAGCTATATGTAAGGTGGTAGGAGCATCGCTAAAAGGTACTTTAGTTAGGGTATTTGAAGAAACTTCCAAAACCCGTAAACTTTGTTCGAGGAAAAGCAGCAAGCTCTCAAAGTCGGGCAACTCATTTGTTTTTAAAGTGAATTCATATTTAGTGCGTAATTCCACAGGCATTTTCTTTGAAACTATGTGGAACAACATGAAACTCCACGATTTTGTATCAAACCCGAGTGATTTGAGCGCTTGTGTATTTTCCTTCAGCGTGTTGACAAACTTGCGCAAGTTTTTATGCACTAGCGTAGGACAAGAGACAGAAAGTAACAGCTCTAAATGTTTAGACGCAATCAACCTCTTGTTCTCATAACGCTCTTGTAGAAGAGTATAAGCAACCGTATAATTATTGTCCGATATAGTTAGATGTCTGATCAAACTCAAAGGTTCACTCTCCAGTACACTCAATAAATAATGAAACTTTTGTATGGAACTCAATTCCATGTTATTGTGTATCAAACTGTCATATATAGAAATAAAGTTAGGCCAATCTGTATGTGTACCTTTGAACTTGGCCAACTCAATTTTAGGTAAATGGAAACGAGTGTTTTCCATAGCCGGCGACTTGATATATTGTGCCTGAGATCTAATTTCATGCTCATTCAGATCATCGTACATTGTTTGTAATGAGTAAAACATCTCGTAAAAACCACTATACTTAGCTTCCAAATCTACTTTATCTCTATCTTCACCTGTAGCCATAATTTGCGAAAACGCATCATCCAATTGATCACGCAAACGACCGGCATCGGAGAAACGCACCTTAAAGGCTTTTAGTTGTTCGGGTGTTGGTTTTCTAAACTTCATTACCGTGTCATACAATTGGCTAATAAAGCTACATGAAGTATTAAACTTCACACGCAAAACCGAAACCATCGTTATAAGAGAACGATAGCGAAACTTACTTGTAAACAAAAACACAACTAAAACTAGCTCAGGTTATTCCGCAAATGTCAAACTCACAGGCGTTTTTAAGTTTCACTTAACTACACTCTGGATGCTGGTAAATTGGCCAACTTATGCCAGAGCTGTCAACTTGATATAAGTGACGTCTACAATGGACGTGAGATTGAAAACTCAATGAGCGAAATTAAAAAAGTATGTTGTCTATGGTAGACATGATGATGCAATTTGATATGAAATGATTTTACATAGAAATTTGGATAGAATTTTGAAAAATTATTACATTTAGATCAAAACTTGAAAATAAATAATATCCGGTTCGAAGGACCAAAATGGGAAAGCGAAGAAAAGGCGTGTAGGGTTAGGGGGTCTGACCTGGTTCCATAAATTGCAAACCCTCGCGTGCTAGGTGGTGTTGGACGCGGCGCGTACTTCCCTTGCACCTCTTCCGCCCCAGGGCGTAGAAGGGATGATTTTCTTGATGGATTATGTTGATTTTCGCGACCGTGTCGAAGGGAGCGCGTGCTCGACCCGACGTACGCAGTGACAAGAAGGCTGTCATGCGGAATTGTCTTTCTACCCCCTAGTCAGTCAATAAATGGTCAGGGAAAGAGAGGGTAGTTTAAAATGTTAGAGATGGGGTAAAATCGGTATTCGCCAGGGCGTGATGCTATGTTGTATTTATTTTCAGTCGCGATGTTTCCCATACCTGCAAGAGCTCTTAGTAGAAGTTGGCACAAACAGACCAGATGATCTGAAGTGGGAGATCGATATCGCTCGCGCGATTGCGGTCAAACGGATCTGCGACATCAGGTATTTTTAGACTTAAATATATTTTAATATAATGATTTATTTATTTCAATTCTCTTTGTATTTAATATCGTTTGCTGACGATCTCAATTAAAATGTAGGTACATAATTTGAGATGCGCAATTTAACAGAACTGTTAACCAAAGGCAAAAATCAATCTTTTCATACAAAAGGCGATGATTTCATCCCCTTTAAATGTTAACCGATTTTGACCAATTTTTGATAGGTTGTCAGTCAAAACAAAATCTAGGTCTCTACGTTTTATGAATTTTGATTAAAGATCAAGAAAGTCAAATAATGCCGAAATTAGTTTTGTATGAGAATACTGAAACCACAATAAAACTGAATTTAAACAGTATAGTGAAAAAATCAAAACGTACAGACCTAGATTTCGTTCTGACTGACAACCTATCAAAAATTGGTGAACATCGGTTAAGATTTAAGGGGTGGAAATCGTTATCGCCTTTTGTATGAAAAACCGTAGGTTCACACTCCTCTTAAAGGTAGGTCGAAGCGATGTAAAAGGCATTTTTACTCCTAGTATGACGGACCCTTAGAATTTTTATATAGCCCATTACACTCGCACGTTCTCTCCAAATCATATGATACCCCATTTATTTAGATCGGTCCAGTGGTTCCAGAACTAAATTGGAAAATCCGAAAATGTTCACAGTAAACTTGTATCTGTTCTACTAATTTTCATATTCGCGCAATTTTTTTTAAAAGTCTGTTAGTAGTCTAAAAAGTCTAGTATTTTGTATTATTGTACCAACTTTTCTGTGGAATCCTGAGAGGTAAAAATAGGTTTTATCTAAAATTGTCATTCGAATTACAGATGTAGTGAATAATCCTTTCCCATCGTATTTTCTCGGAAACGTTCGTATTTGTCATGCTACTTCCGTCAGTCTTAGTACCTAGCAAGACAGCGTAGGGGATGATCGCATCGCGAGATTAATAATTTATATAAAGTGGTTAATACCAAAGTTAGGATTTTTATTATTTTAAGTTTGTTTACAGTTCTTTTTAATAGTCATGCCGAATGCATTAAGGCCTAGGAAACGTTTAGATTCTCTTCAACATTTTTTTTATATTTCTTAAGTGAAAATGATAAATTTAATTACCTCTTTGCGTCGCGCAGTCGGGTAAAAATAGCAACATTGCTGATTATTTCTGTAAAGTCCAAAAACGAGTGTCGGAGGCCAGTGGAATTTCTCGAGGAACAATTCTCGGTAGTTCGATTTTTGTTAACACTACATTTTCTGTATAATTTGATCGTGGTGGTTATAACATCTCAGTGTGATATACAGATATAGTGAATAATATGTTTCCATCGGTAAAACTCGGAGCTCAATCGGAAGACGACGGGACCCGAAGTGTCAATTAATTATTAGATCCAATGAGTGATGTTTATATTCATTAAAATGAAAGTTTATTATTTACTGTCAAATGTGAAAATGAAAAATGACAGCATGGTATGATGGGTACTGGCCCCTAATTCTCGATGCATTCGATATAATGTTGATTGCTAGATTAAACGTCAGATTCATACAGTTGTGTCAAATGACTGTATGCACTGACGTTTAATCTCTATTGTGAGATTACCTCGAATGCGCCGAGAATTGGGGGCCTGCTGAAGTTGGTTGAGAGAGTACGATAAATACGAACTTTTCCGATGAAACACGATGGAAACTAATTATGCACTACATCTGTACTTCAAACTCGTGATTTGACATTTGTCACTGATAAAGAAAGTCAATCAATCAATCAATCAAATCATTTATTTGTGTTCATAGGTATTTTTTTACAATTGGTTGTTAAGTATGTACCCTATTTATTTAATACAAACATGTCACTTATTAATACAATAATTCATAGACACGTCGGCAGCTTTCGGAAGTGGTCGTGTGTTCCGAGTTTTCACGATGGTTAAGGATTATTCAACTTGTCAAAAGTTCATAAAGTATCAGTTCAACGGATTATCAAACCGCTTATTACAATGGAATAAAGTGTTGTTTCGCTTGGATAAGAACTTAAACACACATCTAACTCGGTCAATTTATATGAGGCCATCAGAAACCCAATCCGAAAGAAGGCACATTCGCAGCACGAGTCGCAGGCGCACGGAAAAAAAAGATTCCGAGGTGTTTTTGGTTCAAGAAATTTTGTTGTCTTGGAAATATAATCTACATTTAATTTTTTATTTCCTTGCATCAAAATAATATTCTTCAGTTAACAAATCACGTTTTCTTTTTCTAAATAAACGAAAATGCATTCCTTCAAGATAATATTCTTAAAAGGAGACAATATGGAGATCTTTGTTTAAGCAATTGCTATTTTTCTACTTAAAACAATACTTTCTTTAATGAAGAAAGTAATTTTTTTGGTAATAAATGATGATTCTTGGCTGAAATTAAATGGTAATGTCAATTAAAAATAATATTCAATACGTTTAAGATATGTTGCTTTAAAAGGATTAAATCATAATTTTAAACTAAAACTTACATTTCTATTAGTCCTAGACAATAACTTTCTTAATCCAAGAAAAAAAAAATCTTGACTTAAAGAAGTAGTTAGTTCTAGTCAAAAGAGTCATTTTTCTTTCTTCAAGAAAATACATTTTCTTGAAGTAAGAAACTACTATTTTTAACACAAGAGCTTTAGTTCTCTTTGCCTAAATAAATCAAATACTTGACCTAGGAACTTTATAATCTCCAATGTCTGCCCAAGAAAATACATTTCTTGAAGTAAAAAACTACTATTTTTAACACAAGAGCTTTAGTTCTCTTTGCCTAAATAAATCAAATACTTGACATAAGAACTTTATAATCTTCAGTGTCTGCCCAAGAAAATACGTTTCTTGAAGTAAGCAATTCCTATTTTCATCACCAGTGTTTTAGTTCTCTTTGCCTAAATAAATCAAATACTTGATAATAAAAACCTTTTTCTTGATTTTAAAGAGTTTTTCTTGATAATCCAGCTAATTTTCCGTGGCCCACTGTCCAATCACATCGTGTTAAGAAATAGTGATGTGACGCCCATCATAAACGAGACGAAGTCAGTCGACAAAAATAACTCCTCGTAAAAAATGTTTCATGAAGCTGGCTACTGGGGCCTTACTAAAGCGATTCAGGCCTAAAATTTACTTATAATAAATTAAACAAGTAGTCGTAATAATAGTTAGCAATCCCATTTTTAGAGGTCTGCTGTATAGTATTGGATAAGTAAATATTAGAACTTTTACTTACTTTAATATGAGGGCTTTGAGGATAGTCCAAATTTACCATTAAGGTTTGAGCGTTAATTTGAATATAAGAATTTAAAATAAAAAGTAGCCTATGTCATTCTCCGGCTTTCCAATCCAAATATCGCTGTGCAAAAAATCAAGTCAATCCATCGCTCCGTTTTGACGTCAAAGTGGAACAATCAATCAAACACACTATCATTTTTAGCGTTCGGTATCTCAAAAGGAAAAAAACGGAACGATAGGATCACTTGTGTGTCTGTATGTCTGTCTATCCGTCTGTCACAGCCAATTTGCTCCGAAACTACTGGACCGATTGAGATGAAATTTGGTACACATACGTAATCGGTGACCGTAACACGGACGCGTAACGTAAAGAAATGAATTTTAAACACGGGGCCACTTATGGGGAGTAAATTAGAAAAATAAAAAAAGGGTTGCGCACTATATCGTGTGACATATAAAATGAAAGGGCTCGTTATGAAAATCTTAATACTTATATATTTTTTAGAATTTTAATGAAAATAGTTTGGAAGTTATTTAGGAAAATTGTTCTTTACCTATAGATTACAGGACAAACAACAAGACCTATACGAAGTATATGGTATTTAAAGTAACATAGGAAATTTCAGATAATAATGGTTTTAATATATTAAATACTAGCTTTTACCCGCAACTTCGTCTGTGCGGAAATGTATCTTTAAAATATAACTAAATTTCATGTTCATTTAAATTTCGATATTTCCCATAAAAGTTAGTACTTTATACATTGTTTTAAATTAAATGAGAGATTATCGTTTTTAATCAATTTATATACGAATTTGATTAGCACATCACTATATTCCGCGCGGTTTCAGTGGGAGCGGGGAGGGAGCGCGGAAGCCCACGCACCCGCGCGACAGCCATTTTAAATCCCGTTTGAGTTTGATGTGGTTGGATCGCATGTGCAGTGCACTCATTGTTTTTATAGTAATTAAGTTTTGTAAACATCATAGTAAAGATTTATCACAATGGATTATATAACTTAAAACATGGTGTTTACCAGAAGATCTCGTGGAATCATTTTAAAGTAAGTATGTTTTATTGTATTTTAATATGTAAGTGGTCGATGAGAAGGAGCACGAAGCGATACATGGCGCGCGACGATTAAGTGTACCTATGTAGTATTAGAGATAAAACGGGTAGTAATTGTTGTTTTGTGAGTAATTCATACTATTTAGATTTAAAATTCTATTTAGTCGAACGGTTATTTATTTTCTTTTTCCTTTACAAAGCTGCTTTTTATATGGAAATTATGCATAGGTACTTACTTCATTTATTTTTATTTTTAGTCTTTACACTAGCGAAAAGTATAGCTTAAGTTTTAACCTTCTTCATAATTTTTCCTATTGTTCACAGATAATGCAATTGACGAAACTCATCTTCCTGATCTAACCCATGAGCAACTTAAAGAATTATGTCCTGTGTGACGGGTCTTCGTATTGATCTGAAAATATGAAAAAAGGTAGATACACCAGGTTAGTTCATTTGTATTTTATATTACTTAAATGTAATCCCTGGATATTGAGTGAGACAAACTGGGTTATTGTTCTAACGCGGGCCTAATGCAGACCAACCAGGAACTGTACAAAAATCCGTGTTAAGTTACTTGATGCTTTTCTTTTAACGATTAATTGAGCTTACTTTGTTGAGAACCAAACTGCGCACGCCTCTATCCTGATGATGTCTATTTTAATGCTAAATAATTCTTTTTCAGGACTTTAGTTGGTGGGAACTACCTTCGGTTCACTTGTGCTACTAATTGTACCTATATGAAACGACGACCCACTTCTTTTAATCTGTAAGAAAGATCGTTATGTTTTAATAAAAAAATATTACTAATTTGTTTTATTATTTGGTTTGTGCATTTCACATAACATTACTTCAGTTTTTATTCATTTAGATTAAATAAATACTATCTTGCATTGAGAGACGCGTTCGTTCAGTTTGAGATTTTGATGGTTTTTATGCACGAAAATGTTGGTAAATTAAATTGTATATCCTATATTATATATTCTGGTACCCAATTGCTGCAGCAAAACAAGTTTCATATATTTAGATTTTGCTTAAGTTCATTAGAAAGTATTCTTACGAAGTTAAGTAAATTCTAAATACATATATACAACTTGTTTTACTGCAGCGATTAGGTACTAGAGTATATATTATAGGATATACAATTTAATTTACAAACATTTTCTTGCATAAAAACCATCAAAATCTCAAACTGAACGAATGCGTCTCTCAATGCAAGATAGTATTTATTTAATCTAAATGAATAAAAACTCTCACACCAAGAATCCCACTACAGAAAGCTAAGATACTGTAATTCTTGAAAGAAAAAAATGATTCATTTACATTGAAAGTATAAAATTTTGGTTAAAGACTAACATATTTTATATTTAAGAGGCTCTTAATTACATTAAAACTATTTAATCTTATACGGAAATAGTGGAGTTCTTCTTCTAAGTGATATTTTATTTACATCGAAAACAATATTGATCTTGGTTGAAGATAATCAAATTCTTTAAGACAAGAGTCTCTTGATTACATTAAAGTAATTTGATCTTATTTTAACGTAGTAGAGTTCTTCCTCCAAAAGACATATATTTACATCGTAAACACGACTTTCTTGAATAGATTTTAATGATTTTAATGCAATTGTCTGAAAATCTTGATCTAAGAAAACCGTAGTCTTAAATTAAATTTACTTTTATTGATCGAAGCAAAAATTACTTTGCCGAAACGATTATAAACTCTTGGTTTTATACGATGTTTCTCATAATAAGAGATACAATTTCTGAAGAAGAAAATATCTCGTTTTCAAATGAGACAACATTATTTCTCGACTCAATAGAATATAATCGTATTGCAGTAAGATTCGATATTATTTTGATATAAGGAATACTGTCTTCAACTAAAACAAAACCTAAAAATCTATATCTAAGAGCATAGAATCGTTCGGATATATTTATTTTTTTATTTCTTTGGATTAAAGAAATATGCTTTAAATTAAGAAAACCTTTTTTTCCGTGCGAGTTTATGTAATGACACTTGTTATTTATTTATTTAATACACATAAACTTACAGTACACGTACCAAAGCTTGTATTATTGTGGTAAACGACGAGAAACGACGAAACGAAATCAACGTCAGTTATTAAATTTAAACTTTTGTTTCTTTTTATTTAATTATAAAACAACTGACGAATTAAAGAACATATGGAACCTCAGACCGCCTCCCCGCGCACTTAAAATTTGTAACAAGTTGATACTTGCTCCATACAAGCTAACAGGGTAACAGGACTTTAGAGATAGCTCAAGTGTAGCCGGATATCCGACTATCAGGCCAATAGCAATGTCGGATATCCGGGCAAACCACCATCCGTTGCATCTATTCTTAAACAGGGCGTCGTCCCACGGCCTGGAGCTGGTGTCGATCATATCGTCGACGCTGAACCGCTGCAGCGACAAGCCGGGCGGCGTGGCGGCCGCAGTGGCGCTCGGCGCGCTCGCGGCGCTGTGGCGCGGCGCCGCCGTGGCGCCCCCCAGCGCCTGGCGCGCGCTCAAGCACAAGCTGCCCGGCGACAGCAGGCCTGCCGTGCAGATCGCGTGAGTCACTGCGTCACCAGCACGTTTTATTGTAGACGCATGACCTGTAGGGATTTATTGCACTTCTGCAAACGCTTCCGGTCAGTAGCTAGGTGCTGCTCCCTTAGGTCACACTTTCGCTGTCCGATCCAATTTTTTTTGCAGGAAATTCGGTAAGATTACGCCTGACGTACTTGGCTACCTCAATAATGTACAAACATGGTTACGTAATAATAAATTCCAGGCTATGCGATCTCCTCTCGGAGATTCCCGCTCTCCGCTCGTCCGCGCCCGAGTACGACGCGCTCATAGCGGAGGCGACGCAGGCGCTGTGGCGGCAGCTGGCGGAGAGCCACGAGGCGCGCGTCGTGGAGGCGGCCGCGCGCGCGCTCCAAGCCTTCAAGCTCGAAGACTACCGGCTCAAGGACATACCTGAGGTGAGATGCGGATTTATTGCGGGTTGTGCTTAATTTTAGACGGATTTGTCTTAGTTTTAGACAGGTTTGTCATAGTTTTACACAGATTTGTCTTAGTTGTAGGCAGATTTGTCTTAGTTTTAGACAGATTTGTCTTAGTTTTAGACAATTGGTCGTTATTTTAGACAAATTGGTCTTGGCTTCAGACAAGCGGTCTTAGACTTCGACAGATTAGTCTTAAGTTTAGACACATAGGTATTAATTTTAAAGCTCTTGTTTTAGTTTTAGACAAATAAGTCCTATTTGTCTAAAACTAGTTTAAATGACATTAATGTACATTTTTGGAAAGATTCTTCTTAGTTTTAGACATAGTGGTCTAAGTTTAGGTAATTTGGTCTTAGGCTATGTACTTGCTTAAGTCAGTTGATCTTAGCTTAGAATGGCGCTTTGTCTTCAGATATGTTAGTCCGGGCTAAGACCTCTATCTTGAGACATTATGGGATTTAATGCGACGCAATGATTTATTTAAGGGTGGAATCATTTTTATCTACGGAAAATCGCTATTTAGTATGAAGATGAATACGCATCAATTCACCTTTTTGTTGAAGATTGAAGTTTAGATAAAATGCGATTCGATTCTGATAGATGTGAGTCCACACCCTAACTCCCCGAATTTGACGATTGACCTCTTTCTCAAAGGAGGGGTATCGATAAGCTAAGAAAATTGGCCACACTAAGTAATAAAAAATACTATGTTTTTTTTACATATTTCTCATTCTTTTAGTAAAATACAGGACACTAACTTAACGCTACAATAAATTAAAATTAAAAATAACTACGTTTTTTTCACGTGGTAAAGCGACAAACTGAGGTCGAAATCGCATTTTTGGTAAATTGTGCCCGTTTTTTACTAAATCGAGTTGTAGACATGAGCGCATTTGTTTAGCATGGTGATTTTTTTATATGTTGTTCTTTAGACGTCAACAAATATATTAATCCAAAAAATAAACTGCTTCCAAAATGCGCTCATGTTTAAAAACAACTCGATATAGTAAAAAACCGGCCAAGTGCGAGTCGGACTCGCGCACGAAGGGTTCCGTACCATTATCTTTAAAAACGGTAAAAAAAATCACGTTTGTTGTATGGGAGCCCCCTTAAATATTTATTTTATTCTATTTTTTAGTATTTGTTGTTATAGCGGCAACAGAAATACATCATCTGTGAAAATTTCAACTGTCTAACTATCACGGTTCATGAGATACAGCCTGGAGACAGACGGACAGACGGACAGCGGAGCCTTAGTAATAGGGTCCCGTTTTTACCCTTTGGGTACGGAACCCTAAAAATGGGCTTTTTTACCACAATTTACCAAAAATGCCATTTCGGCCTCAGTTGGTCGATTTTTCCCGTCAAGAAAACGTAGTTATTTTTAATTTTAATATATTGTAGCGTTAAGGTAGTATCCTGTATTTTACTAAAACAATGAGAAATATCAAAAATATATATAGTGGATTTTTTTGTCAAATTGGGGCCAATTTGCTAAGCTTATCGATACCCCTCCTTTGAACTTACCCAACTGACAAGAGTCGCACACACAAATATTGAATCTCCTAATTTGTTACAGATATACAGAAGGACGGTGAAGCTACCAGCGTCGTATTGCAAGACGCCGGCGGACGCCGCCCGCAACCCAGAAGATGTACTGGATTACGTACCGTGTAAGTTATATCCTATCCTTTAAAAAATTGGTGTGTACAATACTTCAAATCCTGGATTAAGTTTTACAATACTTCTCAGCTTAAAAAAATAATAGGTTCCAGGGAAAATTTTATAATTAACTTGTAGGTAAAAGCTGGTATGTAGTTCTTTCTTGAAGTCGCCATGTCACTGTACTTGATTATCTGGGATGATAATCGTATTTATCCTACTAATATAAAACGCGGAAGTATGTGTAGAAGTTTGGATGTTTGTTCCTCAATAACGCGTAAACGGCTGGACGGCTTTGGATGATGATGATGGCAGACAAAAAGATCAGATATTAGAATGAAACAGGTTTTTTTATCCCGATATTCGACAATTCGAAAGTGTATTAGCTAAATTTAAAAGTCACTTAACGTAAAATAAAAAACGTCAAACTTGATTTTGACAGCTCTGTGTTATTATTACTAATAACCATTTATTTCCAATAACCGAGATGCATATACAATTACAAAAACAAAAATTATTATTAAATTAAATTAAATTCCGAGGTAATAGTCATTTTGTGCTATATAAAAACGAGTTTGACGTTTCTTTTTTTATTTATTTTTTATAAAACAGAAATGTTACATATTTGCGTGCTTGCGAGTGTGAATGTGTAAGTTTAGGAAATTCCCGTGAGATAATTGACAAACAATGTTGCAGGCTCAGCTAGTTACATATAATACAGATTATTTAGGTTATTTTTCTTGAAAAGCACTTAGGTTTGGTTAGTAGTTAAGGGGCTCGTAAACGGGCCCGTTTCTTTCATAAATTCATTGCTGCAATTCGGGCTATCCTCAAAAATTTACATTCAAACTTATTGTCCCCATTAGTTATGTAATATGTAATATTTTGGGGATAGCCCGAATTGCAGCAATAAATTGCCAAAAAACTAGCCAGGGTACATAAAATTTGAGATTTCTTGTTTCCTATAGGCGAAGTCTGGCCAGAGGTGTTCAAATACACGAATCAAGCGGCACTTCCTGGGGTGGTTCGCTTAGCGAGCAAGCTGGTCGAGCGAGAGCTGCGCGGGTACCGCAGCGGGGTGTACACTGCGCACGCGCGGATAGAGCCCGCCACCGCGGAGTACCTGCCGCATGCCAGTGTTGCCAGGGGACTGTTGGAGTGTCTGCGGAAACAGGTTAGAAAGATCATCATTGCTTGTTATCATCTCGTCATTTTCACTAGTTTTATTACCATCATTATCATTTGGACGTTTTCACAAAAAAAGTATACCTTTTTTTTTCAGAATTTGGAAGTTTTATGTTATTACTCAGATTAAGGAAAACTATTGATTCTAATTGAAGAAAGAAGTGTCCCTATTTTGTCCCATTCCAGTATGGGACTTTTTAACCAGTCCCAAGGCAAAGAACACAAAGACAATATGTAAAAAATATTAAATTTTTATATTTTCGCTATTTACACTGTCGTTATTATTTTTTCTTCTTGTACTATTTTTTTATTTCATTATTATTTTGCTTTGTAATATTTAATAATCCTACGCAAGATTCTTTATAAATATATTTCTTGTTTTTAATGTCGGATTTGAGATGTAAAAACCACATGAGTTAAAGTTTTTTGAGTAAAGTACATAGTACTTACTTAACTCTTGCATATAAAGGGTAATCAAAATACGAGTAGGTGTTTATGAAACGAGCCGCAGGCTTCTGAATTTACAATAAAGTTATGGTCGAAACAGTTTAAGCTTGGCCGTGAGAGCCTTGAAGATGATCCTCGTAGTGGACGACCAGTTTCCGCTGTCACCGATGAAAATGTGGTCAAAGTGAGAAATTTTATTTTAGAAGACCGGCGAATTAAGCAGTGGGAGTTAGCCAGGGATGTGGGCATTAGTAAAGAACGGGTCAATGAAATAATTCATGAACATTTGCACATGTCTAAGGTTAGTGCACGCTGGGTCCCTAGAATGTTGACTCCGTTTGACAAGGACAGACGTGTTCAATGTTGCGAGGAATTTTTAGACATGAGCCGTGGAAAAGAGGAGGAAATTATTTCTAGAATAGTAACCTGTGATGAGACTTGGATTCGGCTGTGGGATCCCGAAAGTAAACAGGAGTCATTACAATGGAAATTCAAGGATGAAAAGCCTCCTCGGAAATTTAAGGTTCGCCCGTCAGCAGGCAAAGTAATGGCAACATTTTTTTGGGATGCGGAAAGAATTCTGCTTGTAGATTACTTGCCAAAAAAAACTACAATGAATGCTGAATATTACGCAGATTTACTTGACCAGCTCAGAGAAGCCATAAAAGAAAAAAGAAGGGGCAAACTCATTAAAGGGATTCTGCTTTTGCATGATAACGCACCTGTGCATACTGCTCGCTTTACGAAGCTAGCAATTAATGGAAATGGGTACGAAGTAATCAACCACCCTCCATATAGTCCAGATTTGGCCCCATCCGACTACTTCCTGTTCAGACTTTTGAAGAAAGAACTGAGGGGACGAAGATTCGTAACCGATAATGACATGAAGGCTGCTGTTAATGACTTTTTCGATGATAAACCTAAAGTTTTTTTTTTAACGGGTTAATGTCTTTAATTGATAAATGTAATAAGTGCATTTCCCTGTCAGGAGACTATATTGAAAAATAAAAAAAAACTAGCCATGATCGTCTTTTGTTTCATAGTTAGGTAGATAACTTTTCAGCCGCCCCTCGTATATGTAAATGTAGCGACGTGGATATAGCGTGTCAAAGGTCTGGCTCAGGGAGCAGAGCGCACTTTGAGTATGTTAAAAGGACTTTATGACGTGCACGTTTTGGTAGTGGTAGAGCCAAACAGTAATCCTCACTAGATGATTACTGTTCGAATGGGCCGGCTCGACCGGGGTAGTACCACACTCTCACAGAATATCGGCGTAGAGTAATAGCTTGCTATTGCATTTCGTACGGTGAGTGACGAGATACGGAGGCCTATTCCCTGCCCCATTCCATCTCCATTCCCCATCCTCCCTAGACTGGCAACGCATTGGCAGCACTTCTGGTGTTGCAGATGTCCATGGGCGGCGGGGACCACTTTCCATCAGGTGGGCCGTCAGCTCGTTTGTCAGTCAATTGACATAAAAAAAAGCCTCACAGCCTTTAAAGGTGCTTGTAAACCAGCTAGTTGATGGCACTTTATTGCTACAATTCGGGCTATTCCCAAAACGTTACAATTTAACTTTTTCTTCCCAGTAGTGGCCCAAATTGCAGAAATAAATTGCCAAGAATTACGTACGGACCTTTTACGAGTCCCTTACTGAATGTCCCGTAGGTATCGCACCCGTCCTACGACTACCCGGACGCCGTGCTGCTGGGTATGCTGTCGGCGCTGTCGGGCGAGCTGCCGCGGCCGCTGCCGCCGCTGTCGCTGTCGTGGCTGGGCGCGGCGCGCGCGCGCGGCGGCGCGTGGAGGCGCGCGGCCGCGCGGCTGGCTGCGCGCGCACCCGGCCCGTCCGCGCGCGCGCTGCTGCTCGCCTGGCTGAAGGACTTCGATGACGGGAGCGTTGAGGTACTACGATGCTTTTTATCACACTCAATCATATTACGATTGTATGTTTGAAAAATAAAAATATAATCGAATTGAGAACGTGCTCCTTTTTTTGAAGTCGGTTAAAAACGGATCATACGGCTAAAATACGATCGGCGAAAAAATTATTGTAAAAGTTTACATCACACTTTAATAAAATAAATTTTGGGATACATACGTCATGTTTCAAAACCAGGCGCGGCCCGGGCGGAGGGGTCACAGGGAACATGACCCCCCCACCCCAAAATCGTACACGTTAAATTGAAAAATCTAAAAATTCACAAAACGTAAAAAGTCAAGTCTAAAAGTAAAATCGAACTTAGTCGACATATTTTAATATTAGTGACACCCCCCCCCCCCCCCCCCCTCCAAATTTCAGGCCGCCACCACGCCTGTTAGAAACTTTGCTATTGAAATATTTAGCTTTCTTTTTCCTATCAAGTATTTTTGACATCGAGAAACATCCTGCCATTATTGAATGTCCCATCATTCAGTTCGTTCATAATTGCTTCGTACTGCTCTATACACAATGTACTGTAATGCAACTATTGCATAATAAGGGTTATTGAAACATGAGTGAGCGTTTATAAAACGAACCGTAGGTGAGTTTCACAATAGGATTTCACGAGTATTTTAATAACTAATTATAGTAGTTATGCACAATTGCATGAAAAACGTTATTTACACTCATACGAAATGTTTAATAACGGTTGTATAAGTGAGGTTTTAAAACGCGAATGGCTTGGGTTTTGATACGAGCCGAAAACGAGTACCTTTAGCTCCATCTTCTTTTATGCATTCTCTACATGAACAATAAAAGGTTTAAAAATTATATAAAACTAGTGGACCCGCCACAGCTTCGCCCGCGGTATTTTCCATACAAACTTTATCACCCCTTTAGGAATGTAATTTCAATAAATCCCTCCTTAGTGCACCTCTAGGGTACTCGTGGAATGTCTCCTCCAAATTTCAAACCTCTAGGACCACCCGTTTAGGCTGTGCGTTGGCTATAAGCGAGTCACGGTACTGTTTTATATGTATAGATAAATGAAATTAAAATTGCAAATATATAAATATTGTTCACCATGTTTACTTATTTAGAGCTTTTTTTTTTTAGGAAGAAGAATCCCTGGAGCTGTTTGAGCTTCTTCCAGTACTCTGTCGAAACATGCCGCCCAACTCCCTCCGGTCACCGATAGAACGATGCCTCCACGAGTCCTACCAGGACACCTTAAAGTACAAGCAGAAACAAGCGGATAAGACATCTAACGACATAGCGTCAGAGCTCAGTTTCGTGAAGCAGCTGGAGTTGATAAGGGTGTGTTTGGAGTGCGACAAGATTCACGAGGCGAACAGGACGCTGCTGTCACAGATTGTGGAGAACTACTTTAATATTATCGAGGACGATAATGTGGTAAGTAATTCTTTCTAATATGATCAGCTCCTGTCCCCGACTTTGTACGCGTAGAATTGCGATTATTGAGATAAAAGCCGGACAAGTGCGAGTTAACTCGCGTGGAGAGAGTTCCATGATTATATGAAATTTGCTATGTTACTTTGAATACACTACATAGACTTCTTATCGGTTTTCCTGTAATCTATAGTTAAATACCATTTTCTATAATTTTTTCAAAATTGTTGGCCCAGTCGTTTCAGAGATAAGAGGGGGAATGGTCGATTATCGCCTATTTTCCTTAATAACTTAAAAACGCTTTACACTTAAATTATAAAAAATATATATATTTAACATCCTCACAACGAGCCCTTTTATTTGATATGTCACACGCTTTAGTTTTCAAAACTTTTTATTTTTAATTTTCTAATTTCCCCCCAAAAGTGGCCCCCATTTATGAAATTCATATATTTACGTTACGTGTCCATGATGCGGTCACTGACTTTATATATTTACCAAATTTGAACTCAATCGGTTCAGTAGTTTCGGAGCAAATTGGCTGTGACAGACGGACGGACAGACAGACAGACACACGAGTGGTCCTATAAGGGTTCCGTTTTTTCCTCTTCAGGTACGGAACCCTAAAAAGCATCCTATGTCCGTCTCCATGAGCTAAGCTATGTCCATGCTAAATTTCATAACAATTTGTGACGTCCCTTACATATTTAGGTTGAGAATACGGACCTTTAATTTTTATTTAATGGGATAATTGAATGTATCGTTAAAAGTGAGGTTAAATAGCCGTAATCTAGACACATGGCAGTGTGTCAGCCAAAGTTCACGATACTTACTTCATAATCAACCGTCAGGTTGTGACACTACAAGGTTATATTTAGATTACAAAAGTAAGTTAAATTAACCTTTCGAACGCCACGGCTAACGGCGAAAAAGCGTGCCACGAGCGCTCGACGACGGCTGTTGCCGACGCAAATGTATGGAAAACGGCATAGCGTGGCGTCTAGGGCACGGAAATCTGCTGTCGGCTACAGCCAACCGGGGCGTGCGTTCAAAAGGTTAACCGACTAAAACAACTTTCAGATATTTAGATATATAATAGGCGTGAAAAAGAATTGAAAATCTTAACTCAGCTATTAGCTACTCTATATCGATTATTAATCTCGCGTTGCGAGCTTCCTCTACGCTGTCTTGATGGGTACTGAAACTGATTGAAGTAGCGTGACAAATACGAACGTGTCCGAGAAAATACGATGGTAAAGGATTACTCATTACATCTGGTACTTATTATCAAAATTATGAAGTGCGGCTCGCTTCTACCTCATTTTACCAGTGGCCCTTGACTGCCAAAAGGTTGACGGCCCCTGACCTTACTTGTTACTCCAGGCGTGGCCGAGCTACGTATCGACGTGCTGCGCGCTCTCGAGCAAGTACATAGAGCTGATGAGCTCCCCGTCGTCGTGGTGGGAGCTGAGCGCGGGCGCGCTGCGGCGCGCGGCCGCCGTGCGCGCGCGCCTCGCGGCCGCCCGCGGCGCCGCCCTGCCGCTGGCGTGGCTCAATGAGCTCATTGACGCGCAGGCCGGGGAACCCACGTGAGTCCACTAGTCCCTTTTGTACACTTAGCGTGGCCAGTATAACATATGCTGCATCCTTTAACCTCGTCGCCACCATATTGCAGCCACACAAGCGCCATAGATAACCTATAGTTTTAAAGAATCCTAATAATCGATATACCTATAATAGTACTTATAAGAAATCGAATACTTTAAATGATGATTTTGACCACAATTTATAAACTTGTAATTTAAATAAAAATAAAAAGCGTATAAAAAATGGACCAACATTTGTGCGCTTGCTTGCATGCTGAATACAAATATTCTGACAAATAAATTATTTTGATTTGTTTTAGAATATGACATGTCAAACTAGGTACTAACGAAAAAACCGGTAGGCTACCATAGTACTCGGTAGTAGATTTTCATTATCTATACAAATAAATATGAACAAAATAAAATATTTTTGTAATGGCAACATAACAGCATTTTACTAAATAAATGGGGCCAATTCGAAACGGTATCGTCGCCTAAATTTTAAAATTCCCGAAACTGAATATAAGAAAGATATCAAGATGTCAAAATTGAGTTAGTTTTTTCTTATTTTAAGTATAGAGATACTTTTAAATTAGCTAACACACTTTCGAACTGGCCCCAATATCGAATAAATAATAATAAAGCCTTTATTTCTGTTAACATTTGTTTTAAAAGTACAGTAATTTTATTTATCTTTTTCTTAAAAAAAAATATGCTAGTTTTATGCAGTAACTTCAGCTTTACTTTTTCCTTTCCTTCCTTTTGCCTGTTAGCAGATTGTCTTTGGGCGACATAGGCCTCCTCCAGGTTTTTCCATTCGTTTCTATTTCTCGCGATTTGAACCCACTTTTTCCTACTGTCTTTATGATGTCATCCTCCCATCTTTTTAACTTTTCTACCTCGTTTTCTTGTGTTTGCCCTGGGGTACCAGTCTGTGATAGTTTATCTCCATTTGGGTGTTTTATCCCTAATCATGTGCCAGTCCATTTCCGTTTTAGTGCTTTTACCGTGGTCTCTGCATTATTGAATGTTGTTTTTTCTTTTATTGTCGTTAGTTTTATTTTATCTTTTATTTTCACTCCAATAACGCTTCTTTCCAGTGAGTTTTGGCACACTCTTAGCTTGTGCATATGTTTTTCTGTAGGGAGGGCCCAAGTCTGACACCCATATGTTAAGAAGGGCAAGATGCACGTGTTGAAAACTTTTCTTTTAGTCTTAAGTGTTATATCTTTGTTTTTCATCACTCCCCTTAATGACCAGCAACTTTTCCAAGAGTTAGTAATTCTTCGTTCTATTTCTTTTTGCATGATATCTTTTGTTGCTATTACTTGTTCTAAGTATATATATTCATCAACATATTCTAGTGGTTCCTTGTTAACTGATATTTAATTTTTTCCGGAATCGAATAAATACCGTACTTATAACAAACTCGCAATTTTTTTTAAATTTATGGCTGTCTGTCTCTTTTTTCCGGCTTATCTCCAAAACGGCGGGACCGATTTTGACGGGACTTTCACTGGTAGATACCTGATATTACCTATAAGAAGTAGCTAAGGCTACATTTTAGAAACAGAATTAGGTATCGCGCAAAAACTTAGACCCATGAAATGATATCCAGAACCAGAGTTATTCAAGGCTTACCACTGCGATTCAAAAGTCACTTCATTGAAGTGGTGAATGCTATGGACTAAGTTCTTAGGAGAGGGGTAATTACACAAAAGATCCCGTAGGGTCGAAGTGTATCAGCAAGGCACCCCGTTCTAAGATAAGATAAGATAAGATAACCCATGAAATTTAGAACATAATTCGGTCTACGCGGGTGACCGCGGGGACAGCTAGTTGTAACTAAAGAAAAATATTTCTTGGCAGGGAGCAAGAATATTCGTTGCGCTGTATGCTGCCAGCTCTGAAGGCGGCGAACGCGGACGATGAGAGTACCAGGGATTGGCTGCTGCAGCTCATGGCGAGGACGCAGGCCGCTTTCAAAGAGTAAGACTTACAGGGTTGAATCCGCTAACTTTGCGGGACCGACGCGACCGAAACATCTGCTGCATCCGGCTGTTCCGACGACGCAGCTGTACCCATCCCATCCCCATTCCCCATCCTCCCTAGACTGGCAATGCATTGGCAGCACCTCTGGTGTTGCAGATGTCCATGGGCGGCGGTGACCACTTTCCATCACGTGGGCCGTCTGCCGGTTTATCAGTCAATTGACATTAAAAAAAAACCTTTATCTACACCCATATCATAAAACCTCCATTGGTTAATCAAAAACCGTAGGAAATGACCACCATTTTGACAACCAATTAGGAAAAACCAGTGCCGCGATAAAGAAATAACATGACTTCTTTATCGTTTTTAGTAAAGAAATGAGATTAAATTTGGAACAGCTCTCAAAACTCAAGTGGGTCTCTATTCTAGTATCCATAGATATTAAAACAGTTATTGATACGAAACGTCAATTCAGTATGTTTTTTTAATATAAACTGCACAATATTTGATCTCGAGTGTCGTGAGAATAGAGACTTCATCCGTTTGTCTATGATTTAAAAAAAAAAAGGTCTTGACGGAGGATCGAATCGGCGCCATGTTGGTGTTTTGCTGAACGAAAGTAGAATTAATTGACTAGAAAAAGTTGTTTGTAATTTACATTTTAGTTGAAAATATGAATAGTAAGTAGTCTTTTCGGAGTGTGTGTGATATGAAAATGCGCCGGATATCGGAAATATGCAGCCACGATTGCAACAAATAACTTGTTGCCAGAAAATATTGTTTCTGAACCCATCATGGAGGATTTATAATATGTGTGTAGATAAAGTTATGTATGCAACTTTGCATAATTTGGCCTTAAAACACACGTGCGATCTTATTATGAAACTCGCTAAAGCTCTTTTCATAAAACCGCACTAGTGTTTTAAGGCCTATCATTATGCAACCGTTGCATAAACTACTATTCCAGACTGCACTCTACGAAGAAAGAGGAGATCGTAGCCTATGTCAGAGTGAAAATCAGTTTTACCCCGAGGGTCGAGCGGTTGGAGTCCCGTCACAAAGTCAATTTTACGTCCTTTGTGGTGGGGGTACCGACCGACCAACTTGCGGCCTTCACGAAGCAGGAATTCTGGCCGAAGGGTGTCGTATTCCGTCGTTTTCGCGGTCGGTTATTGGACACCGAGAAACTATGTCACACGTTGCAGACCAAACGCGTTATTGTTTGTTATTGTTTTATTGTTACTTATATACATACATACATACATGGCATCACGCCCGAAATCCCTAATGGGGTGGGCAGAGCCACAAGACTACTTGTGGCCACGTTCGATTAATTAGTCCTAAGATGGTATGATGAACCGTACGGTGACAGGTGATCAGCCCATCGCCCATACAGACAGTCCACCATGTTTACGAGGACCCGTCCCTTAGTCGACTTTTACGACATGCCAGGATGATAAGCATCTGCACGCATTCTATGCTATTTCTTCACACCCAGTGCAGCAGAGGAGTTATTGAAATAAATGGTTATTATAATAAATATATATTATTTCATTTTCACCTTCCAGGTCAGACGACGACTCATCTAAGCTGTACCTGTGCGATGTTTTCATACTTAGCACGATCGCGTTCAGTGGACTTTGGTCCTGCGAGCCGGATGACGTCATCGTCTCTAGCAGGAGCGCCAGGACCGAGCTGATGCCGGCCGCCGTCGCAGCGCTGTGCTCGCGGCCGGTGTGGAGCGACAGTGTCGCCAAGGTCAGTATATCATCATTTCAGCTGAAAGACTTCCACTGCTGGACACGATTATGAGCGAGTTGCCTACAAAGCAAGATGCCCTACAGGCAGGATGTCTCAGAAGCAAGATGCCTCAGAAGCAAGATGCCTCAGAAGCTAGATGGCTAAAAAGCAAGATGCCTAACAAGCTGGATGTCTCAAAAGCAAGATGTCTCAGCAGGAAGATGGCTAAAAAGCAAGACCTTGACCTCGTATATTTGTTTCTATCTTTATTTTATCTGTTCTGTTTACCAACAATAAAAACCATTTTAGGTGTCTTGCTTCGCAGACTTTTAATTACCAAGCAATTTGTCTTCAAGACAGTCAACTACTTAGACATTTTGCTTGGTATTCGTTTTAGCAAGTAGGCCATTTGGCTAGACGGCATTTAATCACTTAGACATTTTGCTTTGTAGGCATAATGCTTAGGCATCTTGCTTTGTAGGCAACTGGCTCATAACTTGTTGGACATACCTCTCCCAATGATCGCCACAACGATTGATTCCATACTGCTCGGATCCAGCAGACCCGCAATTTACACCAGGTCATCAGACCACCGTGTGCTTTCCAGTAAGTAGTCGCTACCAATCAAAAAGTCTTCAGCCCCATCGGCAGTGGCGTAACTATAGGGTGGCAGGGCTGGCAAAATGCCACGGTCCCCCGACCCAAGAGGCCGCGAGCTCAAAAATATAGTACAACGTGACGATTTTTACTGATAGGGCCCCCATCAAAAGAATTTGCCACGGGCCCCAGAGGGTATAGTTACGCCACTGCCCATCGGTCATCATAATGGATGGACGGACGAAGGAAGGACTATCATTTATACATATAAAACAGTACCGTGACTCACTTATAGACAACGCACAGCCTAAAGGAGTGGTCCTAGAGGTTTGAAATTTGGAGGAGACACTCCTCGAGAACCCTAGAGGTGCATGCACTAAGGAGGGTTATTTTTAAATGTCAAGGTTCATATGGGGGGCATTACAGGTCTCTCAACGTAGGGTGCACCCATTTATTTCTTGACTTTCGGTGGTGGTCCTTCGAGCCGGATGGCATTTCAGTGAAGGGCCATTTTACTTTCGTCGGTCCTCGCCCGTCACATTACAGGGGTACAAAGATCGCTTTAAAACAACGTTACAATCTTCACGCATTCTGAGAATAAGGAAGTCTTCTGAAAAATTCTGATTAGTCCGTCAGTGTGATTATCAAAAGATATTGAATACATATTATTTGTTTTATCAAAACAATCAAAATTGACAAAGAAAACGCGCATCTATTCGGGCGTGGGGACTTATGACGTCATAAGTGTACAGTGTGCAGTCCTGACGTACCGCGAAACTTCAACGCACTATATCTTTGTCGTTTTTTGTTTAATCGACAAAAGAAAAAATATGTGTTCAATATTTTTTTATAATGTAAATACAAATACAAATACAAAATACAAAAAATACAAATGGCGGATTAGTTTGAATTTTTCAGAAAACTTCTTTATTACGGTTAATGACCGAATTAAGCGGTCTATACCAACACGTGTGGTGCCGGCGTCCGTGTGGTGCCGGCTAGGACTAGCATCACCCCATCTCCTCCCGCGGGTGTCTTAATAGGCGACAGAGGGACCGACCGAAGGATGGGCAGCAGCGTCTTTGGAGCACTATCATGACCAATTGCGGTCGCCAACCCGCCTGCCGAGCATGGTGACTATGGCAAATCCCCCCTGTTTTGGGGAGGCCTATGTCCTGCAGTGGATGTTTTACGGCTGATGATGATGATGACGGGGGCCAAATGGTGTCAATGATCTCAATAATTATGTTAATATGGATATTCCCGGGATTCCAGCATTCGAATCGGTAAAGGAAAATAATTTATTCTCATTTCAGTAAGTAGGGAAAAGGGTTTTTGTGCACTTAAAATGATTATATTTTAACACTTACATATTTTATATGAGTGCACGTAATGTTTTACGCCGTATAAAATAAAACCAAAGTTTATCAATATTTTCTTTAATGAAAAATGATACATTTTATGAGTTTATTAAATATACTGACTTCTATTTAAAAATACATATAACTCTTACTTTTTGCTAATCATGTCATGTCCATATTATTATTTCCTCTTTGAATCCCGCGGTGTGGCACCCATCGTGCCGATCACTGTTGATGACGCAACGTGTCTGCGGGCGTAGATGCTGGAGTGGCTGTGCCACACGCGCGCCGCGGCGCCGGGGCCCGCGGCGGCGCGCGCGGCGCAGCGCGCTGTGCTGGCGCTGCGCCACGCGCCCGCCTTCGCGCAGCAGCGCGTCTGGACCCGCCTGTGAGTCGATCACATTCCCTTTTCCTATTCCCCAGGGCATTACGTGTACTTGATGACGTGTACAGTACTATTCAAATCAGTTAACGATTCGACTTTTCTCGGCCATTATCGGCTAAAGCCGGAGACGAAAATGACACAAGTTACATTGCTGCGATTTCTTTTAGGTAGCATTCGTCTTAAAGTATCGTAAACGCAATGTATTTCACCTGCCATGATGACATTACTTACCGGTAGACCTAAGAAGTTTACAGAAGCGATATGGACAACCATTATTTATCGACGTAATGCACCTATAACTAAAAAAAATATTCATGAGTCTTTAATTATCAATAGTTACTGTTTTACGTAGTACGATATTTCTCAAGCGTGTCATACTGTCAAAATATAGTCACTAATTATTCTTCTTATTTCAATATAAAGGCTGTGTTACTTTAGAGCTATTAGGAGGTTTTGTCGCTCATATCCTTCTGTTGTATTGCGTTTAATAAGATAACGAGTAATACATATATTTAAAGGTCATTTCTGTAATTTGATATACTCTATGTGAAAAACGAGGAATACCGACAATAACCGAGGATGGCCGAACTGTAAACTTATTTTAATAGTACTGTACGTGATTAAATCTTTGCCTTAAGTTAAATAAAGACAAAGAGAGTGACAGCTCAGTGAAGAACTGTCACTTTCTTTTTCTTTATTTGACATAAGACAAATATTTAATCAAACAGCCAAACAAACGGCTGTAACGGGGGAAATGTCATCGCAGTTATTTCAAAAAATCTCCTGGATAAACAATATGAAATAAAAATTACTTATCTTTAGATTCGGTTCTTGAGACGTCCACTATCAAAAAATATATAATATGCCCGTTTTCAAAAAACTTTACCTACCGAAATGGAGTTCTACTCAAACATGTTTTTTTTTTTGTTTCTAGCTTATTTCTTCGACCGATGTCCTTTATTAAATCCTTTACATGGAAGTAAGTGTGTTCTAAGTTTTAACATTTTGGTAATAGATATACCTTATTTCAGGGAAAGCTACTTCGGCCGGAATGTCAACATTGAAGATTAATTATAATGATAATGACAATTTAAATAATTTATCTGTGGTACTTATGACTTCTCCATCAATATCATTAAGACTTAAAGGACCACTGCGAAACAAGCCATGTAATATGAAATAAATATTAATAATCGCGACTAATAATTAATTGTTACGAAATAACTACTATTTTTTTATTAATAAATAAAATGACGTTGTACTATAATCGTGTTTATTCTGCATTAATAACAGTACTAATGAATAAATAGCTAACTTAAAACTAGGGATATGAGATCATTTATATATTAATTACAATTATATGTACATTATTTACATATAGCCTATAATATTCCTATAGATCAATTAACGGAACCAACGAAGTAGATAGGTGTACTACAGACCATATATTTAATACTCCGCATAGCCAGGCAATCCTCGCTGCCAGCAATAGAGACGAAAACCTATAAGCGTCGGGGCTATAGATAGGTCCGGGCCATTCCAGTGAGGCTAAGCGGTGTCTCGGTATTTGGTCTGTGGTTTGATATAATCTCACTGGTAATAGTTTCAATTGTCATAAGATAAGGTTAATTTACAATTATATAATTCCTGAATACAGTTCCATAATAAACTGAACTTGGAAAAATAAAAAGAAACTGCAAGCGATGCAATAGGGAAGTTTCCTGAAAAATTCTAATTAGTCCGTCATTTACATTATAAAAAATATTGAACACATTTTTCTTTTATCAATTAAACAAAAAATTACGAAGATATAGTGCGTTGAAGTTCCACGTGACGTCACGACTTTGAACACTTTTTACCATTAAGTGACGTCATTAACCCCCACTGCCGAACTTTGATGCGCGTTATCTTTGTCAATTTTGATTGCTTTGATAAAGCAAAAAAATACGTGTCAATATTTTTAGATAATCTAAGGGAGCGTTCAAGTATTACGTAACGCAATTTTTGGAGATTTTTGACCCCCGCACCCCCACATGTAACGCATCGTAACGTTCTTATGTACCCCCTCTCCCCCCTAGTAAACCGTTACGTAACCACCAAGTGACCATTTTTACCTAAACAAATGTTCAAGTGTGCATTCCATTTAAAATTTTGAGAAAAAAAAGGTTAAAAAATGCGTGAACGAATTCGCGACCGTTCTGAAGGGTTAAAAAAAATGTTACGTAACGCGTAGTTCAAATCCCCCTACCGCCCCTGTAACGCATCGTAACGTTATACAAGACCCCCCCCTCCCCCCAAATTCGTTACGTAATACTTGAACGCTCCCTAACTGACGGACTAATTAGAATTACTATTACCCAGGAAACTTCCCTTTTTTTGACCGTGTCTACAAACTTACAACTGCCACTTAAACGTCACTTTTAATCAAAGATTAGCTTGTGACCTTAGTGAATTCGGCCATGTCTAATGATTTTTTTACCAGACCTCTGTGAAGACAACCTTCCCCTCAGCCCCCTTTCCCCTTGAGTGGTCGCACGCTACAAGGTGTTAGCCTCGTGGCGGGCGGGCCGGCCTCACACCGCGGTCTCGTCGGCCGGCGCGAGGCTCTTCACCGGAACACGGATCAGATCTTCCTCTATTTTAGTGTCTGCTGGTAGATTCTGTAACAAAAATATACATTTTCTCAAAAATGATAAGTAAAGTCGCCAAAAAGTTAAGAACCTGACAATGATCCAATGTCTCAACATCAACTGAATTTTCAACTGTCTAACTATCACGGCTCATGAGATGCAGCCTGGTGACAGACGGACGGACGGACAGACGGTGTTAATGCCATCTAGCTTGGCTACGAGTGAAGCTCGAGCGGCGACATACCCGCCGCCGCTGCCGCCTGACGCATAGTTTTAAGTAAAAGTTCTTTATTATATCGAGTCATCCACAACCAAAACTTGCGCTAATAAAGATAATTTAACATACATACATACATATATCAGTAGGCAGAGATCACAGATTTCCACCTGCTACGATCCTGACACACAATTTTGGCTTTGTCTACTCTCATTAAGTTCTTCATGCACGCTCGCCGGTTTAGGGTACTCTTGACCCGGCCTTTCTTAAGAACGTCCTCGATCTGGTTTTGGTACTTTCGCCTAGGTCTTCCCCTTCCTATCCTACCATGCACACTTGCCTTATAAATCTGCTTCGTTCGTTCATTCTTTGTAGTAGTAGTAGTAGTAAGATAATTTAATATTCCAAAATATAACCGATTTCTACCCTGAGTTGCACCAGTTGAACTTTACTATAGGCAGGGCTTGGAGAAGAGCAGAAAGGAAAAGCTGGCCACACCAACCTGAATTTGAATAACCCTTCAGCCCTAACAGACGGACAGTGGAGTCTTATTAATAGGGTCTCGTTTTACCCTTTGGGTACGGAACCCTAAAAAGGACCATGGTACCTTAGCTGTAGAGCGAGTTACCTCCAGCGCGGTGTAGTGGTTGTTGGCGGGGCGCGCGGCGCGGCGCGCGGCCTCCAGCCGGCGCGCGCGCTGCGGGCTGCCGCGCGGCGACGAGCGGCTCGCGCCCACGCTCTTCAGTAGTCGCGCACTGCAACAATAATATCATTTGTTAATACTAGCCTTAAGACACGAGTGTGGGTTTATAAAACGAGCCGAGAGGCGAGTATCATAATACGATCGCACGAGTGTGTCGGCCAGATACCGGATAGTGAGTCGGTATCCGGCCGGATACGGGATATGCTGGGATACTATCGGGATAGTCAAAGCTTGGATAAAAATAGGATAAAACAAATAAAAGCTATCAGAAACAAACTACCTAAATCTATGTCAGTTTTTAAATTAAAGCTTAGTTTCTTTTTATCTATACATATAAAACAGTACCGTGACTCACTTATAGACAACGCACAGCCTAAACGGGTGGCCCTAGAAGTTTGAAATTGAAATTTGGAGGAGACATTCCTTGAGTACCCTAGCGGTGCACTAAGGAGAGGTTTTTTGAAATTCCATCCCTATCGGGGTGATAATGTTTGTATTGAAAATACCGCGGGTGAAGCTGTGGCCGGTCCACTAGTTTATACATAAAACTTCACTAACCATCATGTCGTGCACGTTTGAATATTTAATCCCAACTGACGTAATAAAGCTCGTATTGAAACTCAAAGGGCCTCCCCATGCACTTACAATTCGTAACAAGTTGAAACTTACACTTCGCGGAGGCCACGCAAGCCAACACGACTTTAGAGATAGCTCATGTGCAGCCAGATATCCGGTTGCCGGATATGCGGCTATCCGGCCAATGGCCATGCCAGATATCCGGTATAATCCGTCTACAGGAAAAAGAGCGCTGGCGGTGGGGGCTGCGCAGTAGTCGATTTACCGGTCAAATTGGTGGTATGAGGTGAGGCGCGACGGAGGGGATAACACGCGGTGTGTCGCTATTGGTTCGGCTCGGCTCGCCAGTTGTCATTTACTTCCCGCACAGTGACTACGTTTCGTTCGCTCGCAAAGTACAGTCACGCACGATTCTTTGCACGATGGTTTTGCATAAAAAGGAAAGAAAAATTGTTTACAATGTTTATTGTTTTATGAAGAGAGAAGCTGATAGTGATGTAGTAAATAATTTAAAAACAATGTATAAAACGAACTGCAGAGGCAACAAAAACGTCCGAGAATACAGGTTCTAACTCGAAAAAAGAGCGCTGACGGCCATATAATACGTATGGCCATCGGAGCTCTTTTTAACCTACTTAAAAAAGGAGGAGTTTTTCAATTCACCTGTATTATTTAATATGTATATTTTTGCCAGTAAAAATGTTAGTTGGAATATTACGCGGGTGATGGAACTCGTGAATGAAAAGGTGAATTTAATGGGTGAGGATTGGGAAAAAATGTGTAACAGAGTAAAAAATATAGAGGAAGAGTAGAGAATAAAAATGATCGTGTGGTGGACTTGATGACAGAAACATTTGTCATTCGCGTTAATGTCGATGGTTCTGATACTAACTTAAATGATAGTGGCTCATGACGACAATGACGATGAAGTTGTAAGCACCAACACCGCGTCGTCATCTGCATTCCATGTGACCCGCGACGATTTGATGGAAGGCGTGTCACCATTAGTTTAAGTTTTTTTATTTTTTTAATCGTGATTTCGAAATAAACATTTTTTTTCTGAAGTAACCATTTTTTATCCCAAGGTAGCTATTGAAAAAAAATGAAAAAATGAAAAAATATTTATTGAGACAGACATGTTTACATTGATCGGTATCCGGTGGACCCCAAACTAGGCTGAGCCTGTATCTTGGGACCCAGTGAGAAGGTTTACAACATGAAGCTTACTGGTTAACACTCATTATTAAGCTATATAAAAGATACTAAAAAACAATAATTACTACATTACAATCCAAGTTTGTTTGTTTGAAGCTAAATTTCTCTCGCTAAAAGTATGTGTGTGTTTGTGTGTGTGTGTGTGTGTGGGTGTGTGTGTGTGTGCGCGTTTGAATGCGTGCGTGTGTGTGTGCGTGTGTGTGTGTGTGTGTGGGTGTGTGTGTGCGTGTGGGTGTGTGTGTGTGTGTGTGTGTGTGTGTGTGTGTCTGCGTGAGTGGATGTGTGTGTGAGCATGTGTGTTCGTGTTCGTGTGAAATACTCCTATGAACGTATAGTAAGAATATCTTCCGTTTCCGCATAAGACAGTGATGCCAGCCACTTCTTAATGACGATTGTGACTGTGGAGGTCCTACAGTTCTTTATGTTAACGCGTTTGCAAACCGCATTATATATAAAAGGGTGCATAAAGCTGGGCGAACGTCTGGCAAGAGCAGAACTGACTCTCAGAACGGGCACTTTGTAGGTTCTTTTTTCCAGCAGCTGTTTATATAAGGTAGACTTAATAATCGAGCTGTGAGTGCGCGATACTGCCCTTAGTACAAACAACTGCCTGACTCTTAATAACCCAGTTTCCCCGTACAAGGTGTCCGTAGGGAAGCGGAGAGGCTTTCCAAGCATCACTTTAATGACGGCACGCTGTGCACGCTCTAATTCAATTAGTGAAGTCTTGGAAGCGCTGCCCCACACTGAGATACAGTACTGTATGATTGACTGGCACAGCGCACGATAAACGGCAAAAAGTATGTCGGTAGGGGCGCAATTACGGAGCCGCCTTACTAAAAAGATAACCTTCCTCACCCTCTTCGCAAGGGATCGGATGTGCTCCTTGAAAGTAAGGTGTTCGTCGACGAGTAGTCCCAAGTACTTAACAGAGGTACATCTTCTTATGCTGCAACAGGAGCATGAAGGATCAATGTTCCCACATGAGTGCAGCATTAGGGATTTTGCTAAGGGAGGGGAGGAAACAACAGTTTTAGAGAAGGGTACATAATTCGATTTGTCTATATTAAGAGTAAGTAAATTTCTATCAAGCCAGCACGCCAACCCGGACAGTCCCCTTTCAGCCAAAAGATACGTCTCCTCCCACGACCAGCCGCTGAAAAGGACCACAGTATCATCAGCATAACAGATCACTTCCGAATTTGAAGTGCATCTATTATTCTACAAACCATAACCTTTCTAATATTAAACAATAGACAAGTACTTTCGCGCGCGACTGTACACATGCGCAGACACATCCCCT
Organism: Tortricodes alternella; assembly: GCA_947859335.1. NCBI lineage: Eukaryota > Metazoa > Arthropoda > Insecta > Lepidoptera > Tortricidae > Tortricodes > Tortricodes alternella. Next base: position 13,707,032 of record OX401984.1, on the reverse strand, counting down.
CCACTGCCACCCAGCTCTCTTTTTCCTGTAGACGAGGTATATCGGGCCAAACCACTATCTGTTGCAGCTCTAATTACAATATGTAAAGGCAGTTTCAGGCGAGAGGATAGTAAGCCTCAAAAGGCTGGTTAAGGTGATAATTTTGACTTATGACAGCCTGTTTAACTACCCCAACAATCACAAAAAGTTTTTTTATTTAAACTAGGTTTAACCTGTCCTATCCCACTAACCCTACCGGTGCATCGAAAGCTTGACCTACCTGTACGTCAGCGACAAATGACGGTGTAGGTCAGGTTGTCCAGTGAACTGGTGGGTCTATCGGAAAGGACAGGTTAACTCTTTGTTTTGTAACTGGTACTATTCACACACACTTACGCATCTAGCAGCTTCAGGAGCAACCGCCCATATGCTCTATACTCGTCATCCCCAAATTCTCCAGGATGATGTCTCGCAAACTCATATGTGTCACAGAACTGGTGCACCAGCTTCTGACCGCGACCATCCAGTGGGGCAGCCAGTGAGGACAGCAAGAAGGCCCGCAGTGACTCGCGTGGACGCCGCTTGAGGCAAGGGTCCTGGCGAGCTATCTCATCCTCTGTTAAAATTCAAATTCTTTATTGGATTAGCACATAATGTTTGTGTGGTAGAAACTACAGTCAGTGCCAATGCAATGTATGCAGTTTCATTCGGCAGGGCACATACAAACAACTGTTTTTTTCTCACTTTCACAACCCGTTGCAACAATATTAACATTTTGAATGCCACTGCTGTGTGCGAGAAAGGGTGCTTCAGGCGCCAAGTGACTGCTGTAGCCGACAAAATGTATGGAAAACAGCATGCCGTGGATTCAGTGGGACAAAAATCTGTTGTCAGCTAAAGCAGACTGTGGCGTTGAAAAGGTTAATGGCTGTACCACAACCTTGGTAAGCCAACACTAACTTTCGTAAGAAATTCTTCCCACTCTTCCTTAAAAAGCAGTATCACTAGAAACGAAAAACAATAACACTTAACTGTTGTAAATTCTCACCTAATGTCTTCACATCGTCAACAGCTTTGAACCGATAGTGATAGGGCTGCTGGGGTTCCAAAATGTAATGCGAGGGCTCTGAGCTGATGAGGCGGGGTTCGTGCATGATGCGCGGGACTGCTTCAATGCGGCGCTCAATCTCCTTCTTCAGAAACTGAGGCAATTATGTTAAAAGTTAACTTAGTGTTATTTCCGTTAGGAGAAATGCGCCAGCGAGAAACTGAATTGTGAGTGTGTGGTATGACTTGTTGAACCAAATATTGCTCTATAACATTTTGGACTGTTGTTTTTCGACTTACCTGGCTCATATTTCCTAAGATTTATGAAGCTTATCGACACTTTATGTAATTAGTATATTGGATAATTATTTTATTTACCTTTTTAGCATCACTGCCTATTGGAACGTGAGGCCCTCTGCTAGATCTCAGGGCGAACCTGGTAATCTGTCTCTTAGCGAAAATGAACAGTATAACGAACAATAACACACCGCCACTAATTATTAATATTATATTGAGTACACTTGTCTCCTTAAAGTTCTCCATGGTTTTGTATCTGAATCACAATCTGAATTAACTTGTGATATAGTTACAAATACTTAATGAAAGAATGAAAACACGGTGAAACACGGACGGTCACTGTCTATGTCTAGTCTAGTCTAGGTTGGGTTGGTTGACGTTGACATTTGAATACGTTGACAGAGCAACCAATGCTTTGTTTTGACTGACATTATCTAAAAAAATTAAAATAAGTTTTATTTCATTACAAAAGAGTTTATTTTAGCAAAACCAAATACGGTATCCAAAAAAACGTTTATTCGTCTTACTTGATTAGGATTTTAAGGCGTTTTCAAGGTTTTGTTTAAACAAGTGCAAGTTTGTGGATAATTCTCGAATTTATTTAGCCGATTTATTTAGATCGAATTAAATAGGATGGTTTCAAAGATCTCAAAAGAAGGATATGCCTATCAGTACAATTTCGTGTAACAAGTTTCATAGTAGGTTGTCAAATGCCAGCGCCATGGCTTACCCGCACCCTATTGCTGATGTCTTAGTTCTTACGACTAACTTAGTCTAATATTGCTTGATTCACACGCTATCATATCATGGTGGGGTCGGCGGTGTTGTCTCACACCGCACGATTCAGGAGGGCATTTTTTCAATAATAACAGTGTCATCACCATGTATCAAGGATGGTGGTTGACATGCGACTGAACGTGCGATGGTGTCAGATTCGCGTTCTGACACCTCAAAAGTAAGCATCGCGAGAATTGCTTTGAGCAGTTCCTTACTATATATGTCAATGCCTAATAACAAAATTCAACATTTTTTTCCTGAGCCTTTACAACATTTGCTTGATGCCTTGATGTGAATTTATATTTTTGCTTGACGCTTTGGTGAATAAATAGTAAGGAACTGCTCAAAGCAATTCTTGTGATGCTTACTTTTGGGGTGTCAGAGCGCGAATCTGACACCATCGCACGTTCAGTCGCATGGCAACCACGGTCCTCGACACCCGTTTAAGTGACACTAATAGGTATTATAATTAAGTATCCAGTACAATTCCACAACCTGCGGCCCTAACTTGCATGCCACAAAGATAAATTAGAACCGTTTATCTCTATGACTATCTCTTTCGTCGGCACTAGTGTGATAGAGACGCACTTAGAGATAAACGGTTCTAATTTATCTTTGTGCCGTGCATGTTAGGGCCGCTGTGAGACAGCACCATCGAACTTACGGTCCACAATGATTATGATAGCGTGTGAATCAAGCAAAATTAGACTTTTATGTGTATATCGTAAGAATTAAGACATCAGCAATAGGGCATGGCGCTGGCGTTTGACACGAAATTGTACTGGTAGGCATATCCTTCTTTTGAGATCTTTGTTATTAGGTAGGTACGTGAGTTTTCCAAGTCAGCTTGGAAACCGCATAGCGCACCCTAAATAAAAATGAAAATATTTATTTTGCAAGTAGGCCACCTGGGCTCTTTTACATGTCTGAATCTACCAGCGCTTCGAAAGGTGACATCTGCTGAGAAGAAACGCCGCAAGAATCTCAGCAGTGGGTCTTTTTTTAACTTTGGCAGTACAGTTTTATCTAGAAACTAACACAAAATGTGCAACATAAAAACCTAATGGGTACAAATTAATTCTAATAAATAACTAATAAGGGAGATGTACCTATAGTCTCCGCGTCTGGACAAGTTAAGTAACTTAGACATGTATAAAGTCTCTAAGGGTCATAATAATAAAAATAAAAAATGAAACAAAGAAACATCTAAACCGATTAATCTAGGTTAAATAGAGGTGTAGACAGTCTCCACGGTCAAGTATAAAGATGGAGATGTAAGGTCTCCAAATATCAAAAGAAACAATTTGAAATATAACATTTCATGTCCTAATACTGCGCTAGGTATGGAATCAGTGCCTACGGAAATGGTCTAAAAGCTTTATTTGAACTACCTACCGCAATCTAGTCACCTCTCGTTACAAATAAGAAACAATGGGCAGTAAGAATTTACAATTGTTATTCCTAGTAGCCAATACTGATTACTTATTCATCGTATATCATACACTTGAACATAAAATTCCATCGTCATGATTCTTTCTATTCAGAGTTGGGCGCGGCGCTGATGCTTTGGCGGGAAACGCGACATGCATTACAAATTTTATTCAAATTAGGGTTGCCAACTCTTAAAAGAGGTTTCCCCTAAAAGCAAGTCGAACAATTAACTACTAACCGCCGTTTTATATATAACATACCATACTCTTGTCATTGTTATCAGTAAGTTCATGTAAATACGATTTTTAACCTTACTCATTTTGAATTCGTTTTTTCATACCTCTAAAAAGCCGTGAGAATATTCTGTCCTTACAAACCCCGATCCACTTATTTTGGGGTAAAACCCCTAGTTGGTAAATCTTCAATATGGCGACACGTGTTAAATGATTTTCATATCAATATGGACTTGGAAATTGCTTATCGGCCGGTGTCCATAATGGTTTCTTGTACAAATAGGGAGCGTTATATTCCATTATAAATACGTTGGATGGTACATACATTATTGCTGATTCATAATAATGGGCCAAGGCAGAATAGTCACTCGATGGCGTATTGTTAAGTTGAGTTCGAAGGGCAGATATCTGCCTACATAAGTTATGCAATACGTACCTAGGTACTGCAACATCGATATTGATAATGATTTTAATGATACAGGTCTTAAACATGCTTACAATAACACCTATAAAGAAAACTACTTAAAAAACACAAGTTCCTGCTATAACACTTTCCTGGGTATAAATCGTTTTCAAATAACAATCGGCAGTTTCAATAATACGGATGTTTCCATGGTAAAAAAAATAGTAATTTTAATTATTCCGTCGGTTAGATTATCAAAAAATAATGAACACGCATTTTTTGCTTTATCAAATCAATCAAAATTAACAAAGATAACGCGTTGTAAAAGTTATGATTAAACAACCAAGATTCTAATCAGTATTTGAACGCCTGGACAACGCGTCTCACGGACTAGTTTTTCAGAAATTTATTGCTGCAATTCGGGCTATCCTCAAAGCTTAAATTCAATCTTATCCCCATTAGTGATGTAATATGTAATCTTTTTGGGGATAGAACTAATTGCAGCAACAAACTGCCGAAAAACTAGCCCTTTATGGCTTCCATACACTGAAACACGGAGCGGAAGCGGAGCCGTGTTACGGTGTGCACACAACAAGCACACATTTTTATCCTGTAAATCAGTGTTTTTCAATCTGTGGGTAATCGAAGCCTTACTCGGAGGGTCGCCGGCAAAAAGAAAAAGGCAAAGTTCTACACTACAATAAAAACACAATTTTAATTAAATTATTTCCTTGCCTGTCTATGGCACAAGGGGGTCGCCAAATTTTTCAACCCGTAAAGGGGTCGCGATATCAAAAAGATTGAAAAACACTGGTGTAAATAAACCATTCGTCTCTTTAGCACCTGACTCATAGTTAAAAAGTGACAGATGATTTATGTGCGCGATAAAAGCTAGTGTGCTAGACCCTCTGCGGCCCTAACATGCAAGACAAGGATAAGTTAAACCTTCTTATCTCTAATTGCGTCTCTCTCACACTAGTGCCGACGAAAGAGATAGTCATAGAGATAAACGGGTTTAACTTATCTTTGTTCCATGTTAGGGCCGCTGGCGACTTTGTGGAAGGGTGCAACCAGGCCCCCAATTCTCGTTGCATTCGAGATAATGTCGATTACGAGATTAAACGTCAGATTCATACAGTTGTGTCAAACGACTGTATGCACTGACGTTTAATCTCGCAATCGACATCATCTCGAATGCAGCGAGAATTGGGGGCCAGGGCCAGGCAATCCCGATGCTCATAGTGCGGGGATTGCGCAACGTTACTATGGGTACCCTTGGGATTAAAGCTAGCGATTTGAAATATTCAGAAGCTTGATAGGGATAAGATGAGCAAATTCTTAAAACGCGGTCACTGCCGATGCCAGCCAGTCCGGACCTCCTCATTCATATCCATCTTTTGTGTCCGAGCCGCAAAAGTTTCCAATTAATTGATTTTATTGGCGTTCAGAGCTCTGTTTTTTTATTATAGACCTGCCTAGGTCAAAATTCTCCAGATACCTACCTACGCGGAGACTACGTCTCCCTTATTGGTTCTTTATTATAATTAATTTGTACATACCCATTAGATTTGTTGCACTTTTTATGTGTTAGTTTTAGATAAAACTAATCACACCTTTGGAAGCGCTGTTAGATACAGATATGTGAAAGATCCCTTGTGGCTACTTGCAAAATAAATATACTCATTTTAATTTTTCACTTTCAAAGCTAAAGGTCGTCTGTGCTTTTAGAATTAAAGTCATTTTAGGTGTCATTTTAAGTACTTCAACTCCGTTCGTGACCTCTCGTTTAGCGCGTTCTCTTGTCGTTTGCCGATTTGACATGTTTCCGCTAAAACCGCCGGCCTTGCCGTTATGAAACGGCACCGACTCGACGAGAATAAATAGAATATCTTTATTGTATTACAATAAGTATGTCGTAATAGCCGTTCTCGGGATTTTGTTTGCCCGCGATTGGGATGAAAAGTGTACCATGGTACCATTTTTTTTACAGATATTTCTGCCAAGCGCAATTGACGAATAAACATCCAAACATCTTCACACACTATAACATTTATAATCAAATCAATATAATATCTCAGAATAATAACTCGAGCATTGATTTTAGTAAATACATTCATAGCATCACGCCCGAAATCCCTAATGGGGTGGGCAGAGCCACAAGGCTACTTGTGGCCACGTTCGATTAATTAGTCCTAAGATGGTATGATGAACCGTATGGTGACAGGTGATCAGCCCATCGCCCATACAGATAGTCCACCATGTTGGAGAGGACCCGTCCCTTAGTCGACTTTTACGACATGCCAGGATGATAAGCATCTGCACGCATTCTATGCTATTTCTTCACTCCCAGTGCAGCAGAGGAGGAAAATTAGTAAATCAGTAACATTTTTGACATTCGTGTCTGAAATCGCTCGAACTGAGTGCCTAGCTTTTATCGCTATATTTAACTAATAGGCGGGTGCGAAATGGACGCTTTATGAATGCTTTATGTGCGCGATAAAAATTAGTGTGCTACGGGGGCTGATCATAATAAAACCCAGCCTGCACGTCAAAAAATAACAGACGAAATTACGGCTATTGCGGTCCAATATGGGACAAATAATATACCATAGAACCTTACCATAGAGGGAAGGCAAAGGCTACTTCGCCCATAGAGCCAAGTCCGTTGCTATAATATACTTATCATAGAGCGTAGGGAAGACATCAGTCAAACGTCCGCGCACCCCGAACGTATGGAGGTACGCTGCCATTTTTTCTGTGCACTGTCAAAGTTCTTATGTAAGCTAAATAATACCTTATTTTGATGCAATAAGAGCTCTGACAGTCCAATAGAGGCTACAGAAAAGTTGGTAGACCTAACGCGTGCGCGGGCGCATAGCTCCGCGTGCCACTATTGTGGAGGTGCTGCGCGTGCGAAGAATAAGTTGCGGGTTTCCAAACTATTTCGCAAGAGAGAGTACGAAAAGGCTGACCGTTGAGTCCAATTACTCAATTATAAAAGACAAAACCCGACTGCATAACCTCAAAACAAAGGAAACAAGAAATGATTCTGCATTTTTGACGTGTAGGAAGAACAAACTACACATTTTCGCATTTATATCGCGGTGTCGCCGAAAACCACAAAGGTGTCCGACGAGAGACAATAGAATAGAATAAAATAAGTATATTTCTTCGAATTGTTTAGTATTTGTTGTTATAGCGGCAACAGAAATACATCATCTGTGAAATTTTCAACTATCTAACTATCAGCGGCCCTAACATGCATGACACAAAGATAAGATAGACCGTCTTATCTCTAAGTGCGTCTCTCTCACACTAGTGCCGACGAAAGAGATAGTCATAGAGATAAACGGGTTTAATTTATCTTTGTGGCATGCATGTTAGGGCCGCAGTTATCACGGTTCATGAGATACAGCCTTGTGACAGACGGACGGACATCGGACTCTTAGTAACAGGGTCCCGTTTTACCTACGGAAATAGAAGGTACTTTACTAACAATTAACGGAATTTAATTGTTTTAATGGAAGTTAATGAGTCCGTTAACAATTTTTAAAGTCAACTTATAAGTTAATCCGTTACTCGAAATCTTAATTTCGTTAATTAACGATTAACGAATTAACGGTCTTGTGCCCAGCTATGGTTTTCGTGTAGCTTTTTAACGAGTCGCATTTTTCCGCGATCGATTAATTTCTTGATCGGAATTTTACTCGTAGCTTTTTTCCATGTCGTATTTCGCCTCGATCGATTAAGTAGTTTATTCGTATAAGCATTCTACTCCTGGAACGAAAAAAGAATGGTGGTTACTTTATCAAAAGTCAAATACAACATGCTGGGTTAATAACTTCCATCTTTAACCTTATTTGCGTAAAAACATTTTGAAAGTAAAAGTGAAATGACTCATTAAAAGATCTACGAGTAGGTATACCCATGAAAATTATTCTTGGAAGAAAGCTACGCAAAGACGTTGCGTGTGCGGAACCCATCTAAAAAATCTTCTACCAACCTACTCAATCAATAATGAACCTTAAATTTTAGGGGAAGTTTAGTTTTTGAGGACCTATAATTAACTAAAGCTTCAAGTTCGAAGGCACAGCTTTTATAGTATCGTCGATATCTTTTGAGCAGAGAACAGACTCGTTAAAGCATCATATAACATGTCCCCGGCCATGTTAGACAATGCTACTTACATCGTAACGAAGGCGTAATTACTGAGTCATCTGCCTCGCCCATTCATTCGAACGCCCACGTTGGAAAAAATAGGTTGACTAATGTTCCCTTATGGGCTGTCTGGCGCAATCTTCAAGATTCATTATAACCAACCGGCTGGAATGAAGGTAACATATGGAATTGGCGATCTTGAGCGGCTCAAGATAGGCTCAAGAATATAGGCTTAAGTTGAGCTTATATTCGACAATGCTTAAGCCATAACAAATTATTTTGCTACGAATTATTAACGGAAAAAACTGGCGGTCGCATCCTAAAAACCGGCCAAGTGCGAGTCGGACTCGTGCACGAAGGGTTCCGTACCATTATAATCAAGCAAAAAAAAAACACATTTGTTGTATGAGCCCCGCTTAAATATTTATTTATTTTAATTTAATCAATCAATCTTTCAATCAATATATTTATTTGTAAAACATAGGTAGGTGGTACAAAGGGGGAGAGTAAGTGTTATGTATGTGTCACTATGCTTAGCCATGAGGCATACAAACATGCAGCATGCATTACATGCACATGGTTTTTACGTAGGTACTTAATTAATTATTTTGTGAAGTTAATATACATCTAAATATTCTGTGAATATTTCAGGCGTCTACCTGTTTGTTGTATGGGAGCCCCCTTTAATATTTATTTTATTCTGTTTTTTACTATTTGTTGTTATAGCGGCAACAGAAATACATCATCTGTAAAAATTTCACCTGTCTAACTATCACGGTTCATGAGATACAGCCTGAGGACAGGCGGACGGACGGACAGACCGACAGCGGAGCTAGAGTAATAGGGTCCCGTTTTTACCCTTTGGATGCGAAACCCTAAAAATGCCGGCCAAGTGCGAGTCGGACTCGCTCACTGATGCTTCCGTATAATTCGGTGACATTACTGAAGTTCATAAACTATGAAAGCACCGAACATTGCTCTAATGAAAAGATCAACTGGATTGAGGGACAAATTTAACTTTGCCGTTGGAAAACTCTTGTCTTCATATACCGTCGTAGGTCGCGGTCAGTTTACCAATTGCAAATAAGTTAATAATATTTTTTGGGCATGCAAATAAATATTCGGTTTTCGGATTTTTCCCTTTACTTGTGCCCTTTACATTGCTTCTTCCCAAATTTCATGATTCTAGATCAACGGGAAGTACCCCATAGGTTTTGATTCCCTTGCGAGTGTCAAAGATAATATTTTATGCGTCATAAACGGCCGTATTCATTGCGTTGACTTAGAAGCGGCTCTAGCATGCCAGGCACGGTGATAAGTTAAACCCGTTTATCTCTCTCTCTTTCGTCGGCACTAGTGTGAGAGAGACGCACTTAGAGATAAGACGGTCCTTGTGTCAACCTTGCTAGGGCCGCAGATACTTTGATTAGGGTATCTTGTACATCTCTGCATATCGGTTTGAGCGTACCTACTCTTGATCGAACGTTCGTCGGCGAGTTACAGAATCCCTCCCGAGCTATAACGTAACAAACTTTGGAGTTGATCTGTTCGAGTGGTGCACCACATATAAAACACGTGAAAAGGCACAAATACTCGTAGGTTAAGGAAAAGGTTATCAATTCGTGGTCTTATAGCAACAGCGATCCGTTCCAGACAACCCTAGCGGTGAACTCAGGAAAGCAGTGATATAAAGTAATTGTGTGTTTCAAAAGTCATAATTTCTATCAACTTTTCCGCGTGCGGATCGGGGGGAGGCAATTCTCAGTCTCGGCCAAAGCGCCTTTTTTGATCAATTTTAACGAATCAAAACAAATTTGCTGGAAGATACTCGTAGGTAAAATCACTTATATTGTTTGCACCTTTTGGTTCTTCTGCTTGGCCCACAGAATACAGCTTTCTGTGGTCTGTGGCTTGGCCTGTTGGTTGACGGATAGGTAAGTAATGCCATCGGGCATTAAATCCGCCATTTGTACTTTCTTTCAGACAATAAAGTTTACATGTATAAATAAGTAGGCTAGGCTAATTGTGGAATAAGCTACAAGTAAGTAGGACTCCAAATAATTAAGCATAACCTACCAAACACACAATCCTAACCAAACATCAAAAACATTATTTGAACAGTTGTACATTTCTCAATTCGATAGCTCTATTCAAATCTGTATGCATGTCACACGCATCCCCTCTAAGACAATGGGTAGGTAGCGCTCTTTTCGTCGCAGGAAGCGGCGTACGCGCAGACGTTACAAAATGGCCACCGTCGCCATATTTTAAACCTCAAACGGCGTTATAAGCGCGTCTGGATGCTAAGGAGACACTGAACCATAAGGGGAAAGGATGTCCTGGCTTCTTTCCGTTTAGTTATTTTAGAGTGTTTAAAATTCTAGTTGGTACGGTAGGTTTCCTTCCGCATTTAAATGAACAATTGATGGGTTGCCAATTTTGGATGGGTTAGGCAGTGTTAATTAAAGTAGATATATAAATGAATGCACTCTCAACGTCCCAAACTAAGACGGTTATAATGTATTTCAGATCAAATGAAATCTATACATATAGAACAGTACCGTGACTCACTTATAGACAACGCACAGCCTAAACGGGTAGTCCTAGAAGTTTGAAATTTGGAGGAGACATTCCTCGAGTACTCTAGAGGTGCACTAAGGAGGGATTTTTTGAAATTCCATCCCTAAAGGGGTGAAAAGGGGTCATAAAGTTTGTATGAAAAATACCGCGGGCGAAGCTGTGCCGGGTCCACTAGTTCGGTATAAAACTTTCCAAAAAATCATAAAGTTCAAGCCGGGTTGGAATTTGCTATCCTCTACTCAGAGGCTCGAGGTATCCCTAGGTGCCGAAGGTAGTATAATGGATAGTTATATTGAAATGATGCAGTGGCGTAGCGTGCCTTGGAGGGGCCCTGTATCAAAATTAGTTGGGGGGGCCCAAATGAAGGGTAAAGATTTCTTACAAAAGGCTTCTGTAGCCCGGGGGCCCGTATAATTGATACGGCTGATACGGCGGTAGCTACGCCCCTGAAATGATGTCTCATATCGTCAATTTGAATTTCGAAGTCCTACTTGCTTATTCACTCACCAAAGTCACCAAATAAATTTGAGAGATAATTAACCATGTGAACTAATAAGAGAATAGGGACAGGAAGTGTTTTTACAACTTGTATTTGTGCCTTATCTCCGGAACTGCGATAAGTTCTATTAGCACACAACCTGAGATGGCTTATCTCATCCTATACAAACAAAAGAATTTGCCGCCAGTTTCAGTTGCACTATTCATGTTTAGGTATTAATAACAAGAAGTATTGATAGCTAACCCTTATCCGGGTAGAGGCGTTTTATCGACCACATTCTTGTATTTAGAATTTCAATCTAAGTAACTACATAGTATTAGGCAAATTAGATTTTATTTATGTAAACAATAAATGGCTTGTAAACGATTCCCTAGTAAGTGACAAACATTAAACTGTATTTGAATTTTACGTAGCATATCTGTATGTATGGGGCCCGCTTAAGGGTTAATACACACGATACGCAAGTTATAAATGGAATCCCTGGGCCTGTATTCGGGACTGTGGACGCAAAACCCGTTCAAAACAACGACACATTACCGGTGTTGGCATTTTAGTGACGAAACAGTAAATCACTTAGCAGTACCGAATAGAGCCTCAGATCTTAATTAAATGCTAAATACTAGAAAGTACTGGCCATGCATAGAATTTTATTACGCTTCACTGGCTGGCGAGTCAGTTCAGACAGATCGAAAACCAGTTTATGCTTGTATGGAGTCATCGTCGAGCCTTCGAGTTAGGGAATTGCAAACATTTAGTAAAGGAGACGACGGCTTAGGGCGCTCGAAATGGAGGGTGGCTTGGCGTGCCGAAGTTATGGAACGGGCGAGTTAACCAGAAAGAGGCGCGGTTGAAGACATTCGTCTTGGCCGCCAAGTTGGCTCAGGCCACCACTGCAGTACTGCTCACTGCGTTCTTAAGTACGTCTGCAAAGTATTTCGATGGAACTCGCACTCAGTCGAGTTGGGATGGGACGTACATTATTGCCCGATTATTTTATTAGGTACCTACCTAGACAATTAATTAATATTTAACTACCGCACAGTTGTAAAACTGGTTAAATCGTTAATCCACATTTGAAGTCAAATAATAGGTATTTTATCTATACTTTTCTAAGGCCTAGATATTATGCAGCCCTTTGGCTGGCAGATGGCTTAAAATAGTTGAGTGACCAACCGTTTCTTTTTTATATATTTTAAGTAATGTCTAAGTTCATATCCATAATGTAAAAGCTGTATGTCCAACAAGATGCTTAATAGACGTAAATATTCATGTTTCTCAGCAAGAAAGCCGTACCTATGCATAGTAAGCATTACCGCAGGCAGGGTCACATTCTGACCCACTCTGTCTATGCGTAGGAGGTGCTCACGTCAATGAGACAATCGAACTAGCATAGATGTCAAAGATTCCGGATTTCATGAAGGTATTTCAGCCCTTATTGTTGAAATATTTTTTTAATAGGGGACACTTCTAAATAATGACAAGCGTACAAAGAGTGTCCGACTGATTAGTATTCATCTGAGCATGTGTAGTCCTCGGCGGTGGGGACGGGTTAATAGCCGGCGCCGCCTCCGCGCCCGGCCATATTGTACCGACCTGCCCCGAGCGCTGCCGCGCCAAACGCTCTCCGCCTAACGCTAATTCACTCGGTCAATATTTGAACTGTGTTAATGCTCCGCCGATTTCACCAGAAACCAAGCCGGTGGCTGGGAAGGCAAGATGTCGGCATAGCTGATTGACGTTGATATACGGCTGTGTCACATCAAGCCAGCTCAAACCACCGGCGTTCTACTATCGAAGATTCATCGTGGTTGCACCCGTGCGAAGAAGAAATTTTGGATCGCTCCCGAATCGTTTCGCGCCGTCCCGGAGGGGGCGCTTTGACAGCTGTCATCAGGCTTTCTCGGGCGGTCGTGGGACGAGTAAAATTCTTATTTATATCACACACGACGATGTTCCCGTAGAGTGCGACCGGGTGTGTACGTGCGTGGCGAAACGATACGAAAACACGACGAGAGAATGGCGAACGAGGAGGTTTTGGGGTCGCGGAAGACGATGTTCGTTCTAGTGATTGTTGTGGGGTGTTTCGCGGTGCTGTGGCCGCGGATCCTGTCGCCACTGATGCTGGGCCAGGGCCAGATGAAGCCCAACCAGTTCGACCGGGACGCAGGTAACGGCGGTATTTATAACTCTAAGCTCAATGTCAATATCGCTGGACGCCGCGCGACGAGCGCAGCCGTTCCAAACGCTTTGCGCGTTTTTAATTTAATTATGCGAGTACACAAACCTATCGCATTTGCGTTCAAAATGGTTTTAAATTTCTTTATAATTTTTTGGTTGGTTCCGTGGATTTGTCGCAACGTAACTTTCACGTATTTGCGTTTCTCAGCGGGTCGGCTGTACAAATATGTCGCAGTTCAGCTGTTGACTGAGCATTACCTAATGTTGACATAAGATCTGATTGGAATGCCGTTCATCAAACTAGTTGGTCAACTCACCTCTAAGACATCTTGTTCTTCAAATATGTGTCAGGGATATTTAATAGTAAAAGCATTAAATAATATGAAGTACACAATTCTAGGTAATTAACTTTACATTTAGGTATTTTCCTGTTCTATCATGTGACTGTTTTAATTAATTATTAGTGTTGATTAAGCTACAGTTATTTATCTTAATTACCATGCGCCCTGTTAAAGTAGTACAGTATCAATAGATAAACATTAATATTTTTAACCTTTTAATAATAATTGCTGTAATTTATGTTAGTCAAAAGATACATCCTTATTAAAAAATATATTTATATAAAAATGTTACCAATTAAGTAACATTGTTTGGTGTTATACAAATTGGATTTCAAACTTTTTAATGAAACAATGCTAAAATTTTATTTTGTACTTTTGTTCCTAGGCTAGGATATGTCTAGGTATGTGTAGTTTATATTACCATAGCAGAACACTATAAGATAGATATAGGTATTTTAAAGTATAAGCCCTAGTTAACACTTTCATTGCCACTACTGTGCAGTGGCGAAGCGTGAAATATTTCCTAAGGGAAGCTAGAAGAATTAGAACCGTATGTGCGAGTCTGACATTTAGGTACAGTAACATGGACTTCACAGACAGCTAGCCGTAGCTTTCTAGCTTGGTAAAGCCGTCAGGAATCGGTTTGTAGGCAGGCTCCGCCACTGCTACTGTGTATTCATTTGCAACGTTATTACGCTTTGTCAGGAAACCTTGCTATGAAGAGAACCTGCCTACCAGGTCCTTCGCAATAATAGTGTTAGTTAAGGCAGAAAATGTGTTAGTGTATCCGCTTATGGCGGACTTGCATTGGTCCAGAACACATGCCTAACCAATAGGTACAAATTTAATTGAATTTAATTGATTTCCAATTCACTGAGTCAATGGGCTAATAAGTACTATTTTATTTTATTTTATTTTATTTTATTTATTAGGTCAGCCAACAGCGGTTACAACTTTTCATTTATAATGTTAAGGTCTATAGTAACACATGCTGTAATTGCACAGCTACTTAAAGGCTAACACCACATGCATTGTATACAATATTAAAGGAAGTTAACACTAAGAGAAGGTGAGCTTATACAAATAAATTACAATTGTTGGGTCATAGGCGTGGATCGGATTGGGGTTGTTTATTTCGTGATGTTTTTGAGAAACGTTGGTAAGGAGTCGAAATTAATGTCACAGGAGGTACAATTGTCATTTAGTAGCTTGATTAGACGGGGGACTGGTGAATTGTTGCCAAGAACGGTTCTCCGGAAGGGAGGGGCTAAGGGCTTAATGATGTTGCGGGGGAATCTATTAGGAGCTCTGAACTTAATCTTTTCTAAAAGTTGGGGGCAGTCAATTTTGTTCCGAAGAAGTTTATATAAAAATGAGTAATCTAACATATTTCTACGTTCAATTAGAGGGAGTAATTGAAAATGTTGCAATCGCTTAGTGTATGACGTTATTCTATTTGCCACACCAAAGGCACGTGCCAAGTGCCAAATGAAACGTTTTTGCACCCTTTCAATACGGAGGTTATGTGTTGCAAAATGAGGCCGCCAAACTACACTACAATATTCCAAAGTATTACGTACAAAAGTGAGCATGTGATTGTTCTACATCAATGAAAATCTGCTTTGACAGTGTTCTAGTTGATCCAATCCAATCCAAACTCATTTTATACTACGTAATGCCAAATGTCCAATGCAAAGTGACCCTACAGGATGCTGCGAAGTCATCTTCGAATCCGAAATGGCCGTTCTTGAGCTCGTCAACGAAGTATGCAATTCAGCTGTGGGGGCAGACGGCAAAATGTCTCCATTTGCTGCAGCAGAATGTAGAAAAACTGTGAATGATACCTGCGGGTTGGACATAGCAGCTTTTTTAAAACGAAGTGACAACGTTGGAAAGTCAACAAAGGTGCTCCTGAATACAATGAAGCAAAGCAATAGTTCATGCTTGAAGGAGCATTTTGGAGTGCCGGTGTGGAGTCTAGGAGCCCACACGGCATTGAATTCTTGGACGCAGCAAGACAGTTAGTGGGTTTTGTCGATGCAGTTTGTGAATGATGCTGGACGTTTTTTTGGTGACACAGTTCGCAATTGTTTGAAATGATATCCAGTTTTAAGTTTTACCATCATAATTTGTTGTAAATATGGCATACCCAGTCACTTTTTTTCTGCCTGTATTTGGGCCAAGATTTTTTTATTTCAGAGTAAGAACATTGGTCAAGTTGTGACGGAATTGTGTCACTAAAAAGTCTCTAAATTAATTCTGCCTAAATTTTTCAAGTGCCGTGTGACGGACGTGACGCGTGATTGCATGATTGTGTTCACTAATCATATAACTGTAGATTGGTATTTTAACAGTGTAAATAATAACTTTAATAATTACGTGAAAAGCCGTTATATGTAACTTGACGTTAACCTTTTGGCTGCCAAGCATGTCTGAGCGGAACACGAATTTCAACTTTAATTCAAGGCAGTGAAGGAATTTTTTACCCTGTATAGCATGTCACGCATAGTCGACAACGGCGGCCAAAAGCTTAAACTTCTATACCTAACAAAATTATTAATGCAAATGACACTCATGTTTTATGTACGGGCCCTGAATTCCGAAATTCTTTCCTTTTGAAATGCTAGTAATACTATCTCTATCACTAGCCAGTGCGTGAAAGAGACCGTTAATTAGGGATAAGTAAGAGAAGATATTAAGGGTTGTCAAAAGGATAAAGGAATATGGTCTTAGTACTTAGTGTTCGTAAGGCGAAATCTTAGAATAATAACACATAGAAGGAATGTGTCAAAAACCCGACCCGTGAAAAGTGAGGCACAAAATGCATTCATGTAGGCGTAATCAACTCGTACTTACACATGACACACACACAGGTGCACAAATAATGTTGCTAGCGGAATCACATTTACCCTGAAAATAGGGAAACGTATCTAGTATCATTTTTTTTACGTTTTATTGTTGATTACGAGTACATAGCAAATTATTTATTTATTATAATATAATAAACAGGGGAAAATCTTTACGCAAATCGATCTTGTCCCAAAGTAAGCTCTAAAGGCTTGTGTTGTGGGTACTAGGCGACGATATACATACTTATATAGAGAAATAAATACTTAAATACATAGGAAACGTCCAAGACTCAGGAACAAACATTCGTGCTCATCACACAAATATTTGCCCTTACCGGGTATCGAACCCGGGACCGCTAGCTTCGGAGGCAGGGTCACTACCAGCTAGGCTAACCGCGTCGTCATTTATTCATCCTATGTTTACCGTAAAATTTTGCTATATTATTCTATTTTGTGTTATTATTCTAAGGTAGCAAATAAATATAAATAAACATAAGTTCTCCTGAAATGGCCCGTGGACTGTAAACTGCTACTTTCGGTTGTCACATTACTCACGCGGATATTCCGCTCATTCCCTTTATAATACGCACCTATAGAGTGTACCTATGACGGTCAACAACGGTAAAAAAGTTATTGTCTTGTTCACACGTTTGAAGTTCGCTCATTCTTATGTTGCGTGTAATTTAAAATGTAATGTACACTTTATTTGTTAAGTCAACGACAACATGGAATGCATTCTTAGCCACTTAAAGCCTGTTATGAAGAAGCGATATTTAACAATGTGTCTTGTTTATTACACAGCGAAATGCATATTACGTTCGAAAGTAATACGCTTCGGTAATGTTCGGTTAAGTTCGGTCGTTCGTGGCCAGTGCGAGTGGGACAACCATGTTATTTTTGACGACACGAGTATGACGATTGATAATGAGTTACTAATCGGCCTATAGCTACTCTGCTCTGGGCGCAGGATGACGTCACAAACGGGTTGAGTTTCCAACTACGTTAACTTTATATCTGGGTACGAAATTATAAAGATAATTATTTTCTTTTATAATTATCACAATAATTAACTGATAATTATCCGATAATTTTCCATGCTCATTCTTAGTTTTGTCTCTATAACTTTTGACTACAAATCACTACAAATTAAAATACTAAAATGTTGTGTAAATAAGACATATATTAAGTTACTAGCTGGTGCCCGCGACTTCGTCTGCGAAGAATAATAATTAAAGTAACCTATGTACTTTTAAACCTTCCCTAGACCTCCACGAACATTTCAAGACTAAGATAAGATAAATCCGTTCAGCCGTTCTCGAGTTTTAGTGAGACTAACGAACAGCAATTCATTTTTATATATATAGATTGTTTTATTAACTAAGAGTGTAGCGTCTTTACTTTTTGGCATTTTCGTTTCGCATCACGGTTAACAGTGAGGAAATAAAATGAAGTTTTGCGTTTGGTTACATTGACATTTCACTCTTTCGGATACTCGCAAAGCGTCAAATGTAGCATTTTGTTTTTCCTATAAATTTTATTATTATCGACGTATAATTATTAAGATAATTATCAACGTATACTTATCATGATAATTATCAACGTATTATTATCAAGATAATTATCATGATAATTATGACTTCAAATCCTGCTCACAAGTCACTATTTTAGTTCAGTTGTTCAAGCAGGATATAGGTATCAGCTAAGTCTTTGGGCCACTCAAACCGTCCATACAAATACAACGCGACCTGATGACCACTGAAAGCCGGGGCAAACCAAACGCGGTTGCGGCGCGTTTGCGGCGCGAACGCGGGTCCGCGCCGTTGTCGAACGGCGCGGGCGGATATACCATGCCACACCGCGGCGGCGCGGGACCGCCGCGGTCCCGCGGCTACTTTGGTGTGCCATAGTAAATCCGCCCGCGCCGTTCGACAACGGCGCGGACCCGCGTTCGCGCCGCAAACGCGCCGCAACCGCGTTTGGTGCGCCCGGGCCTTGAAGATTGATTTAGTAGTTACCAAGCAATATTCAAGGAGATATTTGCCCAAGTCGCAGTGAAACGGGCATGTGTGTGGCGTCGCTAAAATTAGCAGTTATTCGCAAATCACGTGTAGTATGTCTAGGCATTATACACGGTATGTACTATAGGCGATATGAGAAACGACGATAGCTATTCCATTCGAAGATGGGTAATAAAGGATTACCTGTCCTCTAAAAATGTGCAAGTAGGGGGGACGGGCAGAGTTTGCTGTTGTTGGGAGATTTTTTTTTAGTAATTTAGGGTATAATTTTTTTTTCTGGTCTGCAGCCTTGTATTGGTTTAAGCCAGGGCTCAGAAACTGGAGATCTCGCCCTTTGCCGGTTACGAATACGAGTCAAAAGGCCGGTTCATATTGGTTACCGTAATTCTTTAATTTGCACTATAATTGGCGGAATGTAAGTTGAACTTTGACCTTGAATGCGCAGAACACATTCGAGGTGCGGTATGTGGTGCGACGCTTTTTTCCATACTTGTATATGCGCGGATGGCCGCTATTTAAGTTCAACTTAGCGCGCCGGGGATTAATTATTTATTTTATTTAATTATCAAACAAATATGCAATATTACAGGTAAAAAACAAAAGTCATTACTTTTTACAGGTAACAGATGTCATAAGAATTTTATAATTACAGTCAGGGCTGCTGTGTGATTGAATGAGATAAGATGGATTTGGGTGGATTTGAAAAAAGAGAAAATCGCTTTGGTGACGTAAAATTTAGGTCGGTGCTACAAGTACTTAAATCCATTCATAATATCGTAACTATGAATCCAGGTTTGATAAAGCCGTAATCAGCTCGGGGTATCTTGGCCTCAACATTACGGCACCGTGAAAAGGGGTCGTCCACAAATTACGTAATGCAAAATTCTCAAATTTTTGACCCCCCCCCCCCCCCTCCCCCCATGTAACAGGACCGTAACGCTTAGCCGGGACCCCCCCTCCCTCCTTATTCCGTTACGTAACAGGTCCTTTGTAAAAAGTTTTTGCCTAATATTCAGGTAGAAAGATTTATATTTTTAAATAAAATACTAAAGTGTGTTTCAAGGACGACATAAGAATTATTGAAAAGAGCGCTGACGGCCATACATATAATATAGCCATCAGCGCCCTTTTTACATCGGGCGAGGTATAATCATCTATGAACGTAGTTATTTCGGTTCCATTTCTTAATAATATAATTATAATTTCATGTGTTTACATTAATTGTACAATATAATAAAATCGTGACGTAACGCCAACCTTGAACCCCCCCTCCCCTAACGTAACAGGACCGTAACGCTTGGCTCGACCCCCCCCCTCCGTCCAAACTACGTTACTTAACTTGTGGACGACCCCAAAGGCACGACGCGTGCCGTAAAATTTCCGTTGCACATCGCCCTTATTTCTATAGCTATAGAGGTGATTTGCAACGGAGTTTATCACGACATGACGCGGTGCCGTGGTTAGGGGACGTCCATTAATTACGTGAGGCATTTTTTTAAATTTTTTGCCCCTCCCCCCTCCCTCCGGCGGGTTGTTGTAAGAGTTTTCTCGACTCCCCCCTGCCCCAATCTAACGTGAGATTTTTCAAAATTTGTGTTTTGGGTATAAAAGCGTTGAATTTATTTAAAAAGAAAAACATACGATAACACTATTGTGTCAGATTTTGCCATATTTTATTCAAGACACTTTTTTTACATTCATTTAGCTTTAATTTAACTTAACTTTCACGAAGTTTCACACCATTTTCTGCTAGAAAAAAATTACGTGATATTTGCCAAGACCCCCCTCTCCCCCAAGTGAGATTTAGTAAGATTCGTCTCAATGCCCTCCCCCCCCTGTGCACCTCACGTAATTAATGGACGCCCCCTTATGTAGCGGCGCCGTGCCGTTTCTCATGATGTGGCCAGGCCCTATTTTCCTCAAAATTTCGAACAGGGGACTAATATTGGTTGTAACGTTCAATAAAGAGCAGAACTTATACGACCCTGAAATTAATTAACATTGAGGTACTGGTGACAGCCCTAGCAATAATTAGATCTATTTAGATGAGCGGAATTGCTAAATTAAGCAGGTCGTGGGTGGGCTTGTCCAGTTGGGCGGCTTTTGGCGCGCACATGCGATTAATCCAAACATCTAAACAATTTCGTCATCAACCTAATTATTATTATTAACTGCCTACGTTCTCTAACATGCAGTAGGGTTGGTAACAGATGGCGTGCATCTGTAATAAAAATGGGAGTACACGATACCCAAGCTTGTTATCATTATTCCTTTATTTTCTCGTATCTTATTTTGTACATTTTTCTATTTTATAAATTTACATAATGTAAAATCGGTGAAGTACCGACCGCGGAACAGGACCCAAGCGATCGGTGGCTAAGGCTGCAAAGAGGAACCTCCTGACGATGCGTGCAAAGTCCAGGACTACCGCCTTCTGTATTCGGCCCTTAATCCAGCCACATAGCGGGAGCCTCTTCAGATGGTGGTCGGGTCGAGGCTCTTCGCTATTACAATTATTATTAATAGTATTTAGCCTGTTATAGTGCCGTTGCAGTTCTGCTGCGAAAATATGGTTACAGAGAAGCAAATGTCATATTCTTACTTTTCTGCTTAACTTGCTGCCAATTGTTGGACAAATGCCAATCGAAGAGTCTAACAATTGCACACAGAAGTATTAACAGCCATTGTGAACCATATTATTGCAATGTTAGTCAGATTCAATTATATTGAAACTCAAGAGGCTGCCCTCTTGAGTTTCAATATCATACCAACTACCTACCAATGCGACCAGCGGTCCTAGCATGCAAGACACAAGTTAAACCCGGTTATCTCTGACTATCTCTTTCGTCGGCACTAGTGTGAGAGAGACGCACTTAGAGATACCATTAAAATATATAGTAAGGAACTGCTCAAAGCAATTTTCGCGATGCTTACTTTTGAGGTGTCAGAACGCGAATTTGACACGATCGCACGATCAGTGGCATGTCAACCACGGTCCTTGATACCCGTTCAAGTGACACTGTTATAATTAAAAAATGCCCTCCTGCGCACACCGCGGACCACACCCTCCATAATGATATGATAGCGTGAGAATCCAGCAATATTAGACTTTTGTATGTATGTCGTAAGAACTAAGACATCAGCAATACGGTGTGGGTAAGCCATGGCGCTGGCTTTTCACAACCTACTATGAGACTTGTTTGACGAAATTGTACTTATAGGCATACCTATCCTTCTTTTGAGATCTTTGGATAAGACTGTGTAACTTATCCTTGAAAAATGAAAATGAAAATGAAAATATTTATTTTGCAAGTAGGCCACATGGGCTCTTTTACATGTCTGAAGCTACCAGCGCTTCGAAAGGTGACATCTGCTGAGAAGAAACGCCGCACGAAACTCAGCAGTAAGTCTTTTTTCCCCAACTTTTACATTAGAGTTTTAACTAAAACTAACACATGAAAAGGGCAGCATACAATCCTAATGGGTAAAAATTAATTATAATAAATAACTAATAAGGGAGATGTATAGTCTCCGCGTCTGGACAAGTTAAGTGACTTAAAGATGTATAAAGCCTGTAAGGGTCATAATAATAATAATTAAAATAAAGAATAAAGAATAAATGAAACATCTAAATTGTCTACCTAATCTAGGTTAAATGGAGATGTAGACAGTCTCCACGGTCTTGTGTCTTGCATGTTAGGGCCGCAGCCTCTGTACCACACAATTTTTTTATCGTGCTCATAATTCATTTGTCCCTTTCACACCTGCATTAAAAAGTGGCATGCTGTAAAATGGGCGCGATAAAAGCTAGTGTGCTAGGCCCTCAGATACCAGTTTAGTCCCCTGCCAAAAGTGGGTAAAGCAACGATTAAAATGCATAAAATGTGAGTCATGTTAGACACGCTTGATATATTTGGTCAAGTAAATAAAAAAAAAACCGGACAAGTGCGAGTTAAACTCGCGTGGAGAGGGTTCCGTTCCGTACATGATTATCTGAAATTTCCTGTGTTACTTAAGGTAACATATACTTCTTATAGATTTTCCTGTAATCTATAGCTAATGTTTTTTTTTTAGTATTTAAAAAAGAAAATTAGGCCTAGTAGTTTCGGAGATAAGGTATCTAGCAATGGTAAATTTTCGCCTATTTTCATAAATAACTTCCAAACTATTTATTTGGAAATTCTAAAAAAGTATATATTTAAGGTTCTCACAATGAGCCCTTTCATTTGATATGGCAGACGATATAGATTGCGAAAGTTTAAAAAAAAAAAAAAAAAAATTGTTCCCCTAAACTGGCCTGATGCTTAAAATGTATTTATTTACGTTACACGTCCATGTTGCGGTCACCGACTTACATATGTGTAACAAATTTCAATTCAATCGTCCAGTAGTTTCGGAGCAAATTGGCTGTGACAAACGGACAGACAGACAGACACACGAGTGATCCTATAAGGGTTTCGTTTTTTTCGCTCTCCCTCACTCTCTCAGCACGTCTAGCACGACCTGCCCGCGAGTCATTTGTCGCTCAGTGCATCCCTTACATACTTGACTAGTTGGACAGAGACGCACTGAGCGACAAACGACTCGCGGGCATGTCGTGATAGCCCCCCCTGGTCTCTATGATCAGCAATAATGGCGGTAAACCGTTGTTCATTTACATATGCAAATAAGTCTAAAGACAAGCGTAAAACATTTCTAGACCTATTATACAAATTTTTAGTCATGTTTTAAAATGCATATATGAGGCATTTACATAAGTTACGTCAGAAAATTATCAAGTCCCAATGATCCTGGAAAACCAGGGTAGAAGAAGCACATAGAACTTCGGCTAGCGCCCGTCTTTTTCTCGCGGATGTAGCACGCAATGCAAGGGAGGGAGGAGGGAGTACAAGCCCTGTACGTACCTAAATAAAACTGATGAGTATGTCACGAAGCTGCGCGTGACCTTACGACAGTATGGCGGACTTTTGTTCTGAGAACGGGTATAACTTGAACTAGTTACTTGAGCTAACAGCAAAAATGTAACCTTGGTTTTGATGTACAATCTGTCTCGAATATCTATGACTATAACCCACTGCTTGCACTGTGAGAGATACTGGGTAGTCCCCACGCGGGCCCAGGTCAAATTGGGGACTTCAGAAACATCGTTCTAACGGAATGCTAGTAAATATCAAATTGGATTCCGCACATGAGTTTCGGAAAACTCAGCATTAGAAAGAAAACGAAAAAATTTAAGTATTATAATTGATTTAAATAATATTGATTTATTGTTTGTTACATAAATCCTGTTGTATAATGTACTATTGAGGGTTAAGCTACCGTTCCACAGAAATATATTAATATTTGTTACTATAGGCATGTAGCCAAAAAGGAAGTTTTCTGAAAAATTCTAATGAGTCCGTCATTTAGATAATCAAAATATATTGAACACGTATTTTTTGCTTTATCAAATCAATCAAAATTGGCAAAAATAACGCGCATCAAAGTTCGAGTGTGGGGACTTATGACGTCATAAGCCCCCACTTAGGTATTTGGTACAAAGTGTGCAAAGTCGTGAGGTCACGCGAAACTTCAACGTACTTTATCCTCGTAATTTTTAGTTTAATCGACAAAAGAAAAAATATGTGTTAAATATTTTTTTTATAATGTACCTAAGTGATGGACTAATTAGAGTTTTTCAGAAATCTTCCGTATTGCAATTCGGGTTGGGATTTGAATCCGCGACCCTAAAATATGAGAAACCCTCGTCTGATTACGCTAACCACTGTACTTTGCTTGAATCACTCAAATTGAGCTGTACATTTTATTTGAACGTGAGGCGTAAGTAGTAAGTAAAATAGTACAAGAGCAGATGTCCCCGGCGCCGGCGCGCCCACAACGCTAATACGGCTAAGTGCGCACGTCGTTAAGTGACATTCTGTGATTTCGACACGCGCGTACGCTTTGGAAACTCCATGGAAGATTTCAAAGGCGTCACCTAGAAATTCACGATCATCGACTATTCTATTATTGATTACGGCATGAATAACAATATCAAGCGAAATCGAGCTATGGAAAGCTACCGAAGCTTCTCTCAAAGGCATTGGCGCATTTCTGATTACTTCAGTATGAATAGTACGTTAGGCCTCAAGCCATACTAATATATTTATCTATATATATCTTCATTTATCATACTATTTAATATATTTAGACGCGAAAAACCGCTGACCCACCAACGAATCTCTGAAACCTAAATCGTGAAATTTTGCAAGTATCTAGGTGTCTTTTAGGGTAGGGTGTAGGCGCGTAATAAGAGAGGAATTTCTGAAATTCAACCCCGAAAATGAAAATGGTGTTCAATGTTTGTCTGGAAATAACCACGGGCGAAGCTGTGGCGTGAACACAGGTACCTCATTATAAGCCTTAAAACACACAGAGAGGAAATCTCTTAGGCTGTTAACTTGGTGGTACTGTTTTATTTAACTTCTCAGTAATTTCAAGCGGTCCATGTGTTTGTTTGCCTACATGAGCCATATTGTTTAGCATGTGTGGACCTTGGCGGCCCATATGGTTTTATACACAAATTAGGTAATGCACAAATTGGTGATGTGGGTCAAATCGGGTGGCTCAAGTTAGAAGCGTGGCGAGGTTTGAAGTGATTGTATTGGCAGCGCCTCTGCGGCCCAGAAGGTTGACCAGAGGATAAAGTTATCTCCATGTTATCTCGGTACATCTATTTATTTTATACTAGTATGAGAGAGACGCACTGAGGGATCAGAGGGCGGCTTGAGGCCTGCTTGTGTTGCTAATGTCCATGGGCGCCCGTGACCATTTTCCATCAGGTGAGCCGTTTGCTCGTTGTCTATGGCAATAATAATAAATTGCATAGCTTGTGTTACGTTAAGAATTTTAGATATTAATCTCATTAGGATTCTGATTTTTATTTTGACGGGATTGTTGGAAGCTGGTGTTGCCGTGTTCGCCTCGGGTGCTTTCTTTAGATCGGTATTATAGTTTGGAGAAATAGTGACACCCAATCCTACTATCCTATTCCTACTTAGGTAATATTATAAATGTGAAATTATGTGGAGATATTTGGATGTTTGTTCTTCAATCACGTGCAAACCGCTGGATGGATTTGCAGCATCGTAGCTTAGTGAAGAACGCCCCTGGCAAGATTTAAATTATGCGCCACCCTAAGACTTACATTCTAGGGAGAAAAAAAAACATGCGCCCCCTGTCTGAGAGATAAGCCCCTGTAGCCTGTTTCACACCGATCAAGTGTTGCCAGTTTTTGCCTGTAAAATTGTAACTGGTAGCTTGGTGAAAATTGTAACTGGCAGCCGTTTGCCTGACCAGTCGAGTCCCTAGCTACTAAGCTAGCTTGGCAGACAGATAGACCATAATATTGACAAATAAAACATAGGATACTTTTCATCCTATCCAACGCGAACAAAGCCGCGAGCACAGCTAGTTCCGATATATATTTTTAAGATTTATTCTATTCTACAAGCTGCGAGGCGCGAATATTCTTTGCTCTTGCAAATTACTTTATGCGTTCGACTAGCTTGTGACTTACACCATCTCATTACATGGTAGTAACAATTTTTTCTCACCATCCATCTCCCTCTAACTCATGGTGTATCGTGGCTGTTTAGCGTATAAATTGGTACGGAATTTTATTAGGATATGACGTATTTAAGCCTAATTTAATTGTCAGTTATGACGGTTAAGGAAATGAAACATTCCGAAATGACCTATATCGTTGTATGTAGACGACATTATGATAAATTTTTTACTGGTTAATTTAGTTTTTAAAACACGCAATGAATAAATAACGTCACACTCAACGGAATAAACGAAGGTAACCTATTTCTTGGGTCCGTGAAGTATACAAACAGACGTACAAACGACCAGCCTCTGAGGCAAATACAGTGTTGAATGTGATGGAGTTGTTTGAAAAGCCACGGGTTTTGGAAAGACACGGATGCGTTTGCCTGGTCCACTTCGGAGATCTAAAAGGAAGATAGCGTTGAGAGAGGAAATCTCGAATAATTGTAATTATATTCGGTGCGAGTGCCACCAAAAGTACCGAATGTATCCTACCCCTTAGATGTTCGGGGATAACCGACTAGTGATAGGACGCGGCGTATCTTGCATCGTATCGCAACGTCGTAGGTGGGTAATACATACCTACTTTAAGAAACTAAAATTTGTCCCTCATGTGGCCAAAAGTTACCGAAAACGGCTGGTTAAATTCACATTTTCTTCATACAGGCCAAAACTATGCCTGATACCGTAGATGCTGATATAGACCTAACGAAAAAATCAGGCCTCAAGGTTCTGTAACTTTTGGGAACAGGAGGGCACAGTTCTGAACCTAAACGCGTGCATCACCCAGGTATCACATGAATGCGTGTCTTGAGTCATTTTGCGTCCAAACAAATGATCATTATACACCGACGCCACGCGACAAGCCTTATAATGTGAACCCATATTCTTGTGAAAATAACAAAGATGTTTACCTAACTTGTGTGAATGTTGAAATTGTAACCCAGGGGTCTCGAAACTACGGACCGCGGGCCCGAGCACTACTAGTTCGTCCTGCTATAGGCTGGGCTTGCCTGGCAACTAAAAAAAATATGTATAGAACCTTTAAGGTCTTGACGCCCTTGGCCCGTACCATTTTGTGGCAGTTTAGTCCTTTGGACAAGAAGTGTGGAGATCCCTGTTGTAACTAATCCTGTCCCCGTCTGCGTGACGAGAGATGTTATAATAACGTTGATTGACTTGTCCGTGTGTAATAACTGCACCTGCTTTTATTATAAACGAGCTAACGTAACATAGCATAATGTAACTTAGCATAGATATGTGTCAAGTAAATATGAACGGGTTGCTTTAAACCTGTTAACGTAATGTTCGTCAAGTACTGAACACGGCTGCTTTACGTGATTGGCCTTGGTGGGCCAACTCGCGAAATGCATTGATGCGTAAGAGACTTATTTGTCTCATTTGAATGAGATATAGGTACATCTGTCTCATTCTACGCATCAATGCATCTCACGTTGGACCATCATGGCCGATCGTGTAGGCAGCCATGACAGTTGCACATACGTGGGCGCCATTTTTGATCGTATGAGCGCTTAGACGAAAAATTTGTTAATTTCAGATGTCTAGCACAACATGCTCGTTTATCGGTTGTCGATATATGCGTCCCTTTCTAACCTTGTTGTACTTCTCTGTCTTGTATAGCATTTCGCTGTTAAAAGACGTCGAGTTTGACACTCTTATCCGCGTGCGTTGGACAGTGATGGATTATATTACTCCCGCGCGTGAAAGAATGGGATAGCGTAGGCATTATTTGCTGGGCGAATGTGCCAAACCAATTAAATGTCTGTAAGGAAGTAACTGAGGAAGGAGCTCTAAAAGTGGGCTACCAGAATATTTAAATGCTAAATTATCATTTTGCAAAACTAAAATCACAATGGAATACGCTGTCGTTTAGTGGTGCCAGTAAAATGTGAAAAGTTTGAAGCGACTTTAAAAAAAAATGTTTCGAGCAAATTTTTGTTTTCGTACACCACATTGTTGATTAAATGGTCAAAATACATTAACTTCAGAATTTGTCTCCTTTGTCTATTATAGTTCGCGTAGCAGCAATCGAACGATGCCGATTTTTCAATGCAGCCTCTTAGTCGGGCATGTTGTAGTAGGGTGGCTTCTTGAAGCTCATACATTTTGAATGCTGACCCTCGAAATCAAATTAAAACTTCCCCATATCCACAGCTGTGAAGCAGGAACGTTCGCCGATCCGCGGCGCCGGGCCCCACCCAGCCCTCCGCGAGAGGGGCCGCGCCATCCCCGCCGGGGCACCGACGCCCCCCTCCAGGGTGCCTGTGCTGATGCCCCCCCATGCCCGGGTACGATCCCCCCTAAGTGTCTACTATGAAAATGAACAGGATATCAAGGTCAGTGGTGTGAATGCTGGTGGTGGCTTTTGCTGGATGCAGATGAGGTAGTTGGGGAGTTTCCAATAAGACCTTAAAGGCCGGGGCAAATCAAACGCGGTTGCGGCGCGTTTGCGGCGCGAACTCGGGTCCGCGCCGTTGTCGAACGGGGCGGGCGAATATACCATGCCACACCGCGGCGGCGCGGGACCGCCGCGGTCCCGCGGCTACTTTGGTGTGGCATGGTAAATTCGCTCGCGCTGTTCGACAACGGCGCGGACCCGCGTTCGCGCCGCAAACGCGCCGCAACCGCGTTTGGTGTGCTCGGGCCTTAAGAGTTGTAGGTATGATGATTTGGAACTAGGACTTCCTGGGATTGGACCTAAAAATCGAATTTTGCTCGTTCGTTGAACGCTCGGTGTTTCTTTTCATATTTTGCAATTTAAAATACCATCTCTTATACAGACCTCTCGTATAGACATATACTAAGGTTTTCATTGTCATTTCTATCACAATGTTATCACCAACGCCTTTATATCCGAAATACTTTATATCTTTCTATATATATATAAAAGGAGAAGCTGACAGACTGACATATCAACGCACAGCCAATACTGCTTGAGCTAGAAGTCTGAATTTTTGCACAGGCGTTCCTTAGCTAATATAGGCGCCCACTCAGAAAGAATTTTCCAAATACGGAAGTTTTTTGAAAAAATCTTAGTTTTTCTATTGTCAATTAAACAAAAAATTACGAAGAACGACTATGCGTTGAAGTTTCGCGTGACCTCACGACTTTGCACACATTGTACCAATTAGTGACTTATGACTTCATAAGTCCCCACACCCGAACTTTGATGCGCGTTATCTTTGTCAATTTTGTATTAATTTGATAAAGCACAAAATACGTGTTCAATATTTTTTGATAATCTAACTGACGGACTAATTAGAATGTTTCAGAAAACTTCCTTATTCCCACGAGAAAGCATTCCGAAGTCGCGGGGAAATAGTTAATTAATACAAGTCCAATACATTTTTAGCTTCCCTGCTGTAATCGCTTATGGGGGCATCAGAAAGCCCAACTCCTTGGTCGTTTGCGTAATGACAGCAACCTCTCTGAAGCACGAAATTCGAAAAATTCAGGAAGTCACGTCACGTCTTTTGAGCTTTTAGCTGGACGGAAGTGGGTTGCTTAGACGCGACGGTTTGGTCCTTCCACGATTTTAACACAACGAGTCATAATTACCATGTTCTCACGCTTAATTTTACCATGTCAAATGAAGTCTATTGGGAACTCCCTGTTATTACTAACACGTTTCGAAGCTGCGCTCGAGTGGACTAACGTCTAACACGTGAGTACATACTAGATGTAGCGCCTAATAAACTAATAAAGAAACCAAAAAGGACCTTACGGATTATGATGTTCTTATCGATTTTTTCTTGTATCATAGAACGTGATGTAGTTATTACAATGCGTACGCATCTGATGCCATAAGGTCTCTTTTGGTTTGGATGACCGCATTTTAATTTAGAAGTAGCGAATCTAAATGGGTACCTAATAATCACCTTAAGAAACAAAATTTGTCCCTCCTGTGGTCAAAAGTTAACGAAAACAAAGGATTACATTAAAGTTTTGTTTATTCAGGCCAAAACTAGGCCTGCCGCCCTATATGCGGACATAGAACAAAAAAATAAGGCCTCAGATTCCTTAACTGTCGGGAACAGGAGGGGACAGTTCTGAACCTAAATGTGAATATTACCCAAATCCTGTGGGGCATATAAAAACATAGTGGGTCCAATCCGAAACACTCTCGCCTAAATTTTAAATTCCCTAAACTTAAAATAAGAAACGTCAAACTTGATTTTGTATAAGTAGCTCGAAGCAGTCAATAATGGAGTTTGTCATTTCATTTCTTATTTCAAATTTAGAGACTTAAATTAGGGAATTAACTTTCGAATTGGCCCCAGTTAGTTTATTGAGGTATTTTAAACTAACTTGTTGGGCCTAAAATTGAATGATACGGGATAAAAAACCAGTTATTATGGAACACCTGTCCAAAGTGGATATATAATAAAAATACCATCAACCATTTCAATCACATCAGCTGTAAAAATTGTAAAAAGGTGTTATTATGTTTCGTATCTTCTGTGTTAATATTGTTACGTGTGAGATAAATAAAGATAAAAATATTTATTCCTTTAAATTTGGTAGTGTTGATGAAATAGGTTGAGACTTCCTAGCAAGTAAGTATGTAATACCTGCGTCAGGAATTCCCGCTCCTCCATGGCTAATAGTTATTATTTAAACAGAATTCATTAAAAGTTCTATTATAATTACTATTTATAAGATAAATACTACAATAGAATTGTGGTCCGTCTACATGAGACGCAACACAGTTATTATACTCAAAGAACAAGGATGTTTGACTGATTATTACATTAGATCTCGATATTTCATCATCATCATTTCAGCCGTAAGACGTCCACTGCTGGACATCTAGGCCTCCCCCAATGATCGCCACAACGACCGATCCTATGCTGCTCGCACCCAGCGACGTTTTAGTCAAATAATTCTAATACATTCTAAAAATTCCATAAATTTACTCAATTAGTTGCGACTACTAAGGCTTGAAAATGTGGGCTTATCCGTTATCTGAGGCCAACATTGCATTACCCCATATGCAAAACATTGGGCGGCCTTACCGTACCTAAACCTCCGTTATAACCGATTGCGTAAACAGAAGAACTTGAACAATTACACCATTGCTCACAATTTTATGTCATACACAAAGTTTCTACATTTACATGACGAAAATGTAATTTGTAGCTTTATTATATAGGGCCCAAATAGCACAATAAAGACGATGTAACATCTCCGTATCCTTTGAGAGAAGGTGTGAGTGAAACCACAGAATTACTAAATTACAAACTTTATTCTAAATTCTACAATTGTGGGTAGTTCATCACTTAGAGTCTCAGGGTCCGAGTCTAAATTCACGAAACCGAGTTCACTTCACACTGTCTATCAGCAAAACCACTTCCCTGTAGTGTGTCGCGTAGTCCGGCACAGAGTCCTTACCATGGGTTTGCGCAAACCGTTCTCGCTATCGAAATCTATCGGAAATGCTTCTTGTTGCCAATGCAAGTAAAAGGGACAGAGCGATAGGGGAGCGTTCAAGTATTACGTAACGCAATTTTTGGAGATTTTTGACCCCCCCACCCCTACATGTAACGCGCCGTAACGTTCGCGCGTTCTTATGTACCCCCCCTCCCCCCTAGTAAAACGTTACGTAAACACCAAGTGACCATTTTTACCTAAAAAAATGTTTCAGTGGTCATTCCATTTAAAATTTTGAAAAAAAAACTTTTAGTAAAAT
Source organism: Tortricodes alternella (assembly GCA_947859335.1). NCBI lineage: Eukaryota > Metazoa > Arthropoda > Insecta > Lepidoptera > Tortricidae > Tortricodes > Tortricodes alternella. Next base: position 13,674,942 of record OX401984.1, on the reverse strand, counting down.
GCGTGAACGAATACGCGACCGTTCTGAAGGGTTTAAAAAAAATGTTACGTAACGCGTAGTTCAAATCCCCCTCCCGCCCCTGTAACGCATCGTAACGTTTTACAAGACAACCCAAATTCGTTACGTAATACTTGAACGGTCCCTAGTTTACGCTAGCGAGAGCGGTTTGTGCAACTCATGGTAATGGTACAGGTCGCTGACGTCCCGGATAGGCGCCGGTGACGTCACAAATGATGAGGCGTAGGCCACGGCACAAGAGATTGGGTTTCCTTAAGCAGGTACCGGAGCGGGTACCAAGATTAGTTAAGGCGATACCGATTTCCATCCCTTAAATGTTAACTGATTTTGACCAATTTTTGATAGGCTGTCAGTCAGAACAAAATCTAGACACGTTTTTTGAATTTTGATTAAAGATCAACAAAGTCAAATAAGAATACTAAAACAACAATTCATCATCATCATCAGCCGTAAATGGTCCACTGCAGGACATCGGCCTCCCCAAAAATAGAGGGATTTGCTATAGTCGCTTGGCAGGCGGGTTGGCGACCGCAGTTGCAGTTGATATTACTCGAAGGACGCTGCTGCCCATCCTTCGGTTGGTCCCTCTGTAGCCTTTTACGACACCCGCGGGAGGAGATGGGGTGATGCTATTCTTAGCCGGCACCACACGGACTAACTACAATTACACTGTGTTTATTGGTAGTGAAAAGACAAAAACGTATAGACCTAGATTTTGTTCTGACTGACAACCTATCAGAAATTGGTCAACATCAGTTAAGCTTTAAGGGGTGGATATCGTTATTCGCCTTTTTTATAAAAAGCCGTTGGTTCACACTCCTTTTAAAAAGGGTTATCTTGACGTCCTTAGTACAGCGCAAACCTGCGAGCCAACATGTTGCTCCTCATTGCCAATGCCCTGCTCCGTTGTCCGTGACCCAGTGCCCCAAATATTTGAACTTAGCGACCCTGCATAGTACTGCTCCTCCAAGTTTCAGCGGTGCGACAGCTTTAGGCTCCTTATATCTAATTTCCAAGAGCGTTAGCCGGCGCGTGAAGATATCTATAGGTATTCGAGTACTGTGGGTCCAGTGCTACCCCTGTATAGGTCTTTACCCGAATTCATATACTTACTACATAGTAAGGGAGCTGGGTGCCATTTTGGTATATGATTTGTTCGTCTTTCATATTGATAGGGATGAAAGTTTATGTCAATACAAATCGATTTGGTTCAGTAAATGAAAGTCGTATGTCCCTGCGTTTTTGAGTTACAGCACTTTAAAAATGTAAATCAATCAATCAGCGACCTAGGGGGCTAGCACGACACGCCCGCGAGTCGTTTGTCGCTCAGTGCGTCTCTGTCTAACTAGTCAAGTATGTAAGGGACGCACTGAGCGACAAATGACTCGCGGGCAGGTCGTGCTAGACGTGCTAGACGTCTGCCACCTTTTTTTTCTATTCTAGGAGTTCTAATGAATCGAATGGGCGCAACGAGAACGACAAACAAATGATTTAGTAAAGCTTATTTTTTTACAGTTTTGCAACTACGTCCCGTGATAAAACAGAGCCCTGCACGTCTGCCTCTTCGATGTTTATCGTTTTGAGAATGATTCTGACCATCAGTCTACGAGGCAGACGCGAACAATAAATTTAGCACACCGTTTTTGTTTTTAATTTTTGTACGCTGTCAATTGAAAACGCAGAGCTACCATGGTGGCAGACTATTTTTCTGTTTCTTTACATTGTCATTAATCGAACAATTCAGGTCTGCCACACGAACAAATCATATACAAAATTTAGGCCAGCTCCCTAGCTGACAGTTTTGTACCTCTCTGGGACGACAGACTATCAGGTACGTACATTTCAATTTGAACCGATTGCGTAAAGAACTACGTGAACAATGTACCACTGTTCAGACGCTGGTCGGTCTCGTCTACGCATACATGAGGTAATTTGAAAACAAACTAGGATTTGTACAGGTCTATGTTTAGGGTTGGCAGGTGGCCTGTATTAAACACATTCTGTAAGTACGAGTATGTCTGTAGTTTTTAAGCCGTTAGAGAACGTACCTATACTACGTGTCCCGTTCAGGGGTGTCTTCAAAATACCCCGCTTGGTCACAGGAGCGGAGGGGAGGGGTTAGGTTTTCGACATGTAGCCCTCTAGTATCCTCTAGGGAAATCTCGCGCTTATAAAGACAAATAAGGTCACGTAGATGGGTACCTACGTTCTCTTATTAGGCTCATCTAACCTTTGAGTCTAGCCAATACGAGAAATGGTATGAAGCGTGAATTAAAATAATTTAACTTATCAAGTAAACCCAAGTAACCCTTTGAAATCCGATACTTCTTATTTTCAGTAATTTCATAAATATCTCATTTTCAGTACCCATCCACAAACATATTCAAGAATATGACATAATTCGGACTATAAAAAAAATGTGAAAGCAACGCCAATTCATCATAGTGAGAAGGATTTGGCAGCCCCCCGCGTGGGGGGTAGGGGACGTCGTAGAATTAATTTTCGTCAATTAAGTTTCCTTTTAGTGCCAGCCCTAATCTGATCTATGTTGTATGCGATGCGCATACGGCGCGAGTTGCGACGTCCCTCGTGATTGGTCCAAGTTAGAAGAGGTTAGACACCTACGTTACGAAACTCGGACGGTGAACCGTGCTTTGTACTTGACAAGTAAATAACCGAGATGGAAAGTTATTGCCAACTTTACGTTTTGTTTTTATGTAATTTTTAGAACATGTTTGTCAAGTTTTTACCGACCGACGTAAACATAATCCTTATCTCTGTAGGAATGGCGTTAAAGATATTAGTATATAGATATTATATTAATATTATATAGACAATTATATAGGGGACAAAATAAACGTAACAAAATCAATAAATGTCGTGTCGGTGTCTGTATGACAGGAAAACTACTGAAGGGATTTTGATGGGATATCAACAAGTGGATCAAGAAAGGTCCCAGGTAGTATCAAATTTTCGTTTCATTGTAATCGATTAACTTTACAAATGATGATCCATTTCAAATAAATAAATAGCTTCTCTCACACTCAACGGCCCGACACTGCAGCCCTAGTAGGGATGACAAGGATAAGTTATCTTTGAATGCATCTCTTTTTTCGATACTAGTGTGAAAGAGTCGCACTGAGGGATATTGAGGGTTGTATTTTTGGTTCGTGAACAACACAGAGTTTGTGTGACGACCAGACTTCAAACGAATCTATCCCATGCAGCCATGATTCTCTAACGTGTGCAGCAGCTGATCAGCGATGAGGGACATATTCAAATTTAGACCGAATGATTTGGTCTTTAGAGCGCTTTCGCACTACGTCCGATCCGAACCCGTGTAAATACAGATCTAGAAATCTCGGACCGAATCGGATATTGTTTACGCACTACTCGGATCGATCCCTGATCCAACTGCCACACTGAACTAAACTGGATGCCTGCCGCGCCCCCTGGCCAGATATCCCGCCACCCCGCTGCCTCACTCGTCGTACGCAGCTCGGATTCGGTTCGGACGCAGTACGCGAGCGGTCATAAAAATAATAGCTACTTCGGTCCGTCAATAAATCTTCTCCGGAATGGAGATTCACGGATGACGGAAGACAGATCCAGTGCGTAAAATACTATAGAAATAGTTCGACTACTCTGGACTATTTACTTATTTTCACGGGTTCGGATCGAATTCGGATCGGACGTAATGCGAAAGCGCTCTTACAGTCTAAATTAATATGCGGGTTTATCCGCTGATCAGGCGCTGCGCACGTTAGAGAATCATACCACAGCGGCCCTAACATGCATGACACAAAGATAAGATAGACCGTTTTATCTCTAAGTGCCGACGAAAGAGATAATCATAGAGATAAACGGGTTTAATTTATCTTTGTGGCATGCATGTTAGGGTCGCAGATATCGAACCGGCGGCCTCAAACGTCGCAGTTCGAAGCTCGTGAGTTGCACCAGAGGCTTCAGAATGCCTTAAGAATGTACATCACCTGCATGATGTCATACTCATTATTTTCGGGGTTTCGCGCTCTTGTGCTGTTTACAATAGTCATATATTTTTGTGTAGATATGTTTAGCAGTAGGGCAGAATATTTAGGTACCTAAGCTAACGAACGGTGAAGCATGCCAACATGACATTGGATTTTCATATTACAAACATCATCTGTGAAAATTTCAACTGTCTAACATCACTGTTCATGAGATACAGCCTGGTGACAGACGTACAGACGAACGGACGGGCACCGGAGCCTTAGTAATGGGGTCCCGTTTTTACCCTTTGGGTACGGAACCCTAAAACTGTTTAAGTAAAGATCTAATGAGGACGAGTTCGTTAACAAGCTCTTGGCATAAGCATAAGTTCAATCTCTTCATTGACGGGGACAAATGGCGTTGAGCTAGTTTACGAAGTACGATTCTACTACTGATTTGGGTCAGCTACTTTTACACCAATCTACGGTCTAGGCTTGGCGTTCATAAGAAAACACAACTGAAAATATTTATTTTGCAAATAAAGTCTGTTCGCCGAGAGTTGATAAAATATTATGATATCGTCTCGAAATAGCGACTGTCGCTTACCTATCGCAAACTGTATGACGGGCGTCGCTTATCGCCGCGCGCACTGAGTCTCGTGGTACGACGCACGCAGTTGTTGTCATGCGCGGCGCCGCGCCGGAGGGAGGGCGAGCACGCGCACGCGGTGACCATATTCGATTCTGTCGTTTGGGTGTTCGTGTGTTGATTAAGACGAAGCCATTGAACGTTTCATAATAAACGTCACCGACTCTGATTCTTCCTGCGACTCTGAGACTTCGTCATGGTCGTCGTCCGATGATATGCCAGCAATGGGACATATACCTACACAGGCTATTCAATAATAATATTCTATGAAAAAAATATAGTTGTTCGCTATAATTTTTTATTATCATCGGTAAAAATAATTAGCGGGCCGCTATTTGTACTGAGTTAAGGAGCCCTGATTTTTTTTATCAACTCTGGGCGAACAGACTTTGTGTCGCACTCGCTCTTTCGCATGTCTAAATCTACCAGCGCTTCAAAGTTAATCATACTTACAGGAAATACAATGAAACGCGATTAAAATAGGTTCTTATTATAAGAGCAGTATGTCGTGCAAAATTTAGTAATCACGTTTTTGTAAATCTTTTGAAACATTGAAACTAATAACACTTTTAAAAGAACTAGAAACTCAAACCAAATTGACGAAAGAAACAACACAAATGACCATTTAACCGACAATCATTTGCATATGAAAGATGTACAATTAGAAATGCTCGTATTTTACGTTCTACTGCTACAATTGACGTGTGCCCGGATTCACAGTTCGCTTGGATAATGGACTCGTTTCGGAGCCGAGGGCACGGTCACTTAATGCCTCAATGAGGTAAAGATTTAGTCACACGTGATTCTTTTCAAACAGAATGACGGCTCGAGATGAGCGGAAGATTCTAAAGGCTTTAACAACATATGATTTTAAGTAATTACTGCTTTTGGAAGTCTGTCTATTTTCAAACGTTTTTTAAATTAGTATTTTCACCGTCAGCTTAGCCGCTTTCCTGATAAGCTTACGAGAGCATGAAGAGAGAAAGAGATGATCAAATTCACAATGGCCCTTCAAATTGATACTTAATTAAAGTGACGTTTATGTAAAGGTAGACAACTAGTTCAGGGACTATACATACATACATAGCATCACGCCCGAAATCCCTAATGGGGTGGGCAGAGCCACAAGACTACTTGTGGCCACGTTCGATTAATTAGTCCTAAGATGGTATGATGAACCGTATGGTGACAGGTGATCAGCCCATCGCCCATACAGATAGTCCACTATGTTGGAGAGGACCCGTCCCTCGACTTTTACGACATGCCAGGATGATAAGCATCTGCACGCATTCTATGCTATTTCTTCACTCCCAGTGCAGCAGAGGAGCTATACAGAGCTTCAGGGACTATTAACTATTTAATCTCACCAATCTTAAGTGGCGTTTGTGAATTCGCCTATAAGAAAGGTTTTTAACTATGGCACACCCTAAGGCACGGTCGCGGAGTCGTGTCCATACGAAAAATAAAAATTTGAAAATTAAGATAGAATATTGCAGCTAGTCACCTTCATACCAACTTAAAATATTCCCATTTTAATTCTTAACCATGTCTTATCATGTCTGATTACGTCTCCAAAGTCACCTGAATTTAAGTACCTACTTAAGGCGCTTACAATTCCTAAATCGGCTTTACTTATACAGTTTTTTTAACAAAAACTGTTTGATTTTGGCAAAGCGAAAAATATATGTTAATATTCTTTATTATACTATTGAAAAACTATCTTGATGATTTGATGAAATCGTTCTGATAAAAAAAAAACGTGATGTTACGTCTGAAATCGTCTTTAAACAGTTCTGTCGTAATATTTTAACTTATGGGTCTGTTATTAATAATAATCATAATCATAATCATTTATTTGCGAGAAAAAGGGTTATTTTACAGTTCTTATGTTATAAATAATGTCACTTCCACCTTCTTCAGCTGTCCTACACAGCATGCAAATATTAAAATATTAAAATATTAAATGTTTTACGGACATTCCTATACAAGATAAAATTATAAAAAAAAAAACAAGCCAACAATCACACGGCATACCTAATACTAATACAAACTTAAATTATTATCAAAAAATTCATTAATAGTATAAAATCTGAATGTCAGTAGCCAATTGAATAATATTTTATTAAATTTATTCATTGGTGCATCTTTAATTGATGGTGGTAGCCTATTGTATATGTTTACACACATTACATAACAATTCTTCCTAAACATGGCTGTTTTCTGTTGTTTATTTACAACAAGCCTGTTTGGGTCTCTTGTGTTTCTTGCAAATACTTCACTGGCTGATTTGAATAAATGAGTGTGCTGTTTAACAAACTTCGCTATTTCTAAAATATATAAGCATGGTAGCGGGAGTATATTTAGTCTAAGAAACAGGGGTTTGCATGAAGTTTGCGGAGAAACCCCGCAGATAGCTCGAACGCACTTCTTTTGGCATATGAATGCCCTTTGAACATTAGTCCCATTACTCCATAGAATCAGGCCATATCTGAGTACCGATTCTACATAGCCAAAGTAAGCTATACTATTAGGTACATCACGGCCATACTAAAAAGTTGGTTGATTTGTATTATACGTGTAGTGTGTTTACTTATACATATAATTCAACAGTTTTTGATTTTCTGCATACAAATATCCGCACAGTGCTTCTCGTTCACTCCACTGCAAACAGACAGTGATCGATCACTCAAGGTCATTGGCAGTTGTCAGCGTCAGTACTACACAGACAGAACGGTCACACTCCGCCCCGCGCGGTATTCGGCGCCGCTCCCCCGCTCCGCGCATTTGACGTTTTATGGGAATTTCTGGTGCACGCACACATGCCTACATTTAGGTACACTAACGTATAGTTCCTCAAGTGGCTAGTGGTAGCAGTCCTTATTTTACAATTTCCGTGTAGGATTCCAAATTTAATAATTATTCCTACATCCTATGTTTTATTCCAACATATGGTCAATCTGGCTGCTAAATTCCATCCAAATCCGTCCAGCCGTTGCGCGTGATTGAGGGACACAAATCCAGACATACTTTACATTTATAATATGAGTGGGATAGATAGGATTTAATAACATAATGTACACAAATTAAATGTATTAAATCAAGTTCGCACGACACGGTCGCGACCCACATCGCGCGGCCTAGACACACAGCTCAGAAATAGATGCGCGAGCGCACGCATCGGCTTCCTTCATCGAAATAATAGACACCCGTTCGGCTAGTCATGTTGTCCTTCATTGCAGTGCTGTCTCTAAAGACGATCGCTCGCGACACGACGACTTGGCAGCGATGCGGTCGCGCGTTTCGTATCGACGTCACTTTTAAACCTTAGGCTTAAGAGGAGTCTGAACTGAACGGCCTACGGCTTTTCATACAAGATGCGATAATTGTTGACATTGACACGTGAGTTAGAACAAAATCTAGGTCTATATTTTGGTTTTTCACTATAATCAATAAATTCAGTTTTATTGTTGTTTAAGTATTCTCATGCAAAACTAATTTCGGCGATTATTGGACTTTTTTCATGTTTGATCAATATTCAAAAAACGTATAGACCTAGATTTTGTTTTCACTACCTATCAAAATTGCTCAACATCGGTTAACATTTAAGGGGTGGAAGTCGTAATTTCCTTATGTGTGAAAATGGTGATTTTTGCCGTAGTTTCACAGTCCTCTTAAGCGCGCACCACGATTTGTCGCGGCGACAGTCGGATCTCTCGCTCTACTCGTCTTCGTTGATGATAGAGATCTGTTTGTCAATTTGACAGAAAATGTAGTGCGCGCTTAGACTTAAAGAGTAGAACTGACAGCGATACGAACCGCGTGTCTGCATCGCTGCAAAAAATCGTCGTTGGCGATCGATCACCCTAAAGGCCCGGGCAAACCAAACGCGTTTGCGCTCGCGCCGTTGTAGAACGGCGCGGGCGGATCTACCATGCCACACCGCGCTGCAAACGCGTTTGGTTTGCCCGAGCCTTAAGTCTAAGCGTGCGACTGCCATTTCCATCGGAGTCGTGACCCATTGAGGCGGCCGCGACTCCATGGAAAATAGCAGTCGCGTGCGGCTAGCCGCGCATCGGCCCTAAGTTGCGGACAGATTTGGGTTGGTTTAAAGCTTATCCATAGGTGCCATAAGCCTGTGTAAGACGAAGAATTCGTTAGTGAAAGTGATATGTTTATAACAATAATAAATATTTATTTGAAATCAGTACAGTCATATCCATAAATACATACATACATAAATATAATATAATATAACACATAAGGGTCCCATAAATAACCAATTATCAAAAAAACAGCTGCCTACAACAACAAAAATTTTGAGAGAATATAATTTTGTTATTAATTGAATAAATTCAATATTTATTTATTTGTTTATGAAAGCAAGAAGAAAGACACAAAAGAAAATGCACAAAAATAACGTTTAAAACGTATAAAAAAACCGGAAAAAATAAATAAAATGTGGTTTCGAAACGGTTCCCAGCATGTGCTGTAAATAAAATATGCCTTAATGGCTCCACTGGGAAATGGTTGTTCTGGGGTCTGTCCGTTTGTGTGTTTACGGACCCAAGAAAAAGAAAAACTATTTTAAACTTTAAATTTAACTTGATTATTTTTACGATTGCATCAATGCCAATATGTAAACAGAAACCTGAATTTTTTCGCATAAATACCATAACGGCCGGATTTCGGTCGTTAAAGTTAATTTTGATAACTGAAATTAGCCAAATTACGTGCGATCGGCCGACGGAGGTAATAAACACTCAAACACCTGCGATCTGCACGTTAAATATAAAAACCGGCCAGGTGCGAGTCGGACTCGCGCACGAAGGGTTCTGTACCATTATCTATAAAAACTGCAAAAAAATCACGTTTGTTGTATGGGAGCCCCCTTAAATATTTATTTTATTCTGTTTTTTACTGTTTGCGGTTATAGCGGCAATCGAAATACATCATCTGTGAAAATTTCAACTGTCTAACTACAACGGTTCAGGAGATACAGCCTGGTGATAGGCGGACGGACGGAAAGCGAAGTCTTAGTAATAGCACAGAATAGATAATAGTACTAACGTATTAGGTAACTAAGGTAATAGGGTCCCGATTTTTACCCTTTGGGTACGGAACCCTAAAAAAAGTAGCTTTTGCTCACGATTTGCTGGGGTTAGAGCCAAATTCTCGCGCGCAATCGAGTCGTCGCGCGTTTTGTATGTATGTATGTGTTATACATTGACACCTCAAGAAAATGTCTTTATGATGATAATTCAAAACAGATTCAATCGTTTAGAAGTTTTAAGACAAACAGAATAAGCGATATTTTATACTATTTATAGATTATAGAAAATACAGAAGCGTAAGGCTAGCCACTGACCTACAATATAACTGTGCAATATCACTGGTTGCATAATTATATTGATCGTCAGTAGATGATATTGACGATCAATATCGACTACTGACGATCAATATAATTGCACAACCAGTGGTATTGCACAGTTAAGGCCGGGGCAAACCAAACGCGGTTGCGGCGCGAACGCGGGTCCGCGCCGTTGTCGAACGGCGCGGGCGGATATATTATGCCACACCGCGGCGGCGCGGGACCGCGGCTACTTTGGTATGCTATAGTGAATCCGCCCGCGCCGTTCGACAACGGCGCGGACCCGCGTTCGCGCCGCAAACGCGCCGCAACCGCGTTTGGTGTGCCCGGGCCTTTATATCGTAGGTCAGTGGCTAGCCTAAAAGTGACTGCTTTAAGAATCGCGCATCGATTGCGCGTGAAAATATCGGTGTAAAGGCTCGTAACCTTGATACCTTCGAGAACAGTTCATTTTTCTGGGAACAGATCACGTAACAACAGGGTATTCTGAACGATAACATTCCATTAAATGTAACAATTAAGTACATGTACTTTCTTAGATATTTTCACGCGCAATCGATGCGCGATTCAGATCGCAGGTGTTTGAGTGTTTTGGATAGGCCCATTAAATTAAACCCTACCTACAATTCCATGAAAAATCGTGAATTGTGGAATTTGAATGATTCATTAACTAGCTCCGAGTGCGGTTGTTAGATTTTTACGTATATGGCCGCCTATACCCAACTAAAAATGGCTTTTAGACCAACAAACATAAAGTTATTACAAATGGTATCTGCATCAGGGGTAGTCAGAGGGACAATAAAATTGGAGCTTTTTCAAATTTTTTAACTATCCAAGAAAACGATTATGAAACAGAGCATCTTTAACCAATTACCTACGACTAACCAATCTTATTCGCCGAAACCCCTTTTAACGGAAAAAACTTTCCCAGTAATGTTAGATTCAATCATTTTCTTCGAACACGTGCGCGCGCGCTTGTCAGTAAACACAGGAAACCATCAAGCCGCGATGTCGTAAACGAAACTGTAAATTCGAATCAGTGTGGCCGCGGCTGAAACGCCGATTAGTCCTGCTGGAGAAGGAATTGAGTGATTTATAGTTGAGTGTTGTGATGGATTCGCAGAAGGTAGTTTCTCTTTCATTTGGTTCTTATAATTGGCAATAAACGTTTATTGATATCTTGTCTACGAATACAAGAAATCCAAGATATTTGTGCTCATAAAACTGTACAACATTATGCGTTATCCATATCTTTTATTTCAAAAATGATTCATATTCATCTGCGTTGTCTCAATGTTAAGAGGTAGGGACGGGATTTGGGACTACCTCGACGACTCTAGGGTTCTCATCGACAGGCACGAATACGGGTGGGACACTGCGCGCGATCCGCAAAGTTGCCAGCGCGACCGTCACACGCCTAGCCAGATCCGGATCTACCAGGATCAGAAGCTTCAAACCACGCTCTTGTACCTCGGGGACTGCATTCACTAAAATACCTGCTATGTTCAATGCCATCCTGTTCCTCGCCCCTTCCGAAGTAACATAATTATTGTAGAAATCAGCAGGCGGCTGCAGATCTATCGCGTTTCTATCGTATATTATCAACCTCTCCCTACAACTTTCATCTACGTACGGTACTGGTCCGTTGAACGAGTTCTGGTAATAATTAGGTGCATCCATCATATTGTCTTTCACAGGTGATGGGCCATCGCGGTTGTACAGTTTGCAGTATTTTGGACGATTAACTTCTATTTTGTTATTGTTGACGCCCAAGCGGTAGTTTTGCGTGTCCCGGTAAGCCATCCTTCTTGCTTTGAAGATGTCATCATGCGGCCCGGGGATGCCGGGGACCAAGTTGCCTGGATTGTAGGCGCCTTGCTCTACGTCCTTGAAGAAATTGTCCGGATTTCTGTCCAGTACCAATCGTCCTATAGGTACGGTTGTATATGTTCCGTTATCCCACAGCCTTGTCACATCGAAAGGATTGTAGTTGAGCTTATTTAGTTCATGTTTAGGTATCACGTCCATTTCTAGCCTCCAGGCAGGGAAGTTGCCTGCGGCTATAGCATTATAAAGATCCCTCACGGAGTAATCTGCGTCCAAGGCTCCCAGGATCCTGGCGGACTCTTCCGTTAGAAACTCTACTCCTTGCTCGGTTCTGAAATTAAATCTTACAAAGAAACTGTCCCCGAGTTTATTTTTTATCTCGTAGGCATGAATTGGGAACGAGTCCATCCTTCTGTAACCATTGGGTTGACCGTAATCAGACAGCAGATATAGCAAATTATGAATTGTATCCGGCACAAGTGTTAATACTTCAATGCGCATGGTGTTATCAATTAGGTTGGTTTTGGGGTTTCTTTTAAAACCATGTAACTGGAAACCGAAGTTGATTGCATCCCTGTATAGGTAAACGGGTAAGCTCAAGCCGAGGAGGTCTAAATTCCCTTCGTTAGTGTAGAATTTAACGGCCATCCCTCTGGTTTCTCTGGTTAGGTCATTACCTCCGATGTTCTGTATCACTACTGAGAATCTAGTGGCGAGTGGTGTTCTCTTTCCTATATCGTTGAACACATCTGCTTTGGTGTAGTTGGAGACATCGTGGGTGACTTCGAAGTAGCCGAAAGCCCCGGCTCCTTTAGCATGGACGGCACGCTCTGGGATCCTCTCTTGGTCGACGTTGGATTGGAAGTCGTAGATAAACGCATTGTTGAAAATATCGGTGTTAAGCGTTACAGATTCTCTCACTTCTACTGGCTTCCCTGCGCTCGTGGTCAACACGCCTATTGGTCGCTGTAACATTTTATGCAATGATTACTGAACATGTTACTAAGTTTATTAAGAGGACTGTGAACCAACGGCAAAAATCACCCTTTTCATATAAAAGGCGATAACGATTTCCACTCCTTAAATGTTAACCGATTTTGAGCAATTTTTGTTAGGTTGTCAGTCAGAACAAAATCTAGGTCTATACGTTTTTGATTTTGATTGACGATCAACAAAGTCAAATAATCGCCGAAATTAGTTTTGTAAGAGAATACTGAAACGACAATAAAACTTAATTTATTGATTATAGTAAAAAAAACAAAACGTATAAACCTAGATTTTGTTCTGACTAACAACCTATTAAAAACTTTAAGGGGCGGAAATCGTAATCGCCTTTTGTATGAAAAGCCGTAGGGTCACACTCCTCTTAATCATGATTTTAATGTATCATTGGGTTTAGCTTATTTTATGAAAGAGTTTTAAATAGTTAAGTACATTTTGCGATAATTATAGCAATTGTTAGTTGTGAAGTTTTTAAATCAAGCTTGTTAGGTAAAGGTCGCAAACAAATTACGGAGGAATGACATGAATCGCATACCATCTGTAATTTAATAGTTTTTTAAAGGACAGTATAAAAATAGATATGAATATAACAAAGCGCGACCTAATTTCGTAGAAAAATGGTCAATCTACTTCGTTTTTGCTTCTGTATTAAGCAACTAGTGACTCTTTGAGCTGTAGACCTCGCGAGTAAATATGATTTTTTTAGTCCGCTATTTTAAATTTAAAAGATTTCCAAAAACTGAATCGGCAGAAAAAAAAAACATAATTATCGAACCTGCTCACAAAATTTCACGTGAATCGTTTGACAAATGCGAGCTGTAGAAGGGAACATCCGGACATAGGGCCTGGCTACAACACGACGGCACGACGTCGTGAACGAGAAACAGCGCCGCTACATAACCACGGTATCGTCGCTGCGCGTGCAATACCGCGGCAGAGCACTTTGTGAAAACCGCGTATCTGCGATTTTACAGGAACAAGAAAAAACTGAATATATCAGTCATTTAAGTCAGCGCAGATACGCGGTTTTTACAAAGTGCTCTTCCGCAGTATTGCACGCGCAGCGACGGTATGCCCTTATTTCTATATCTATAAAGGTCATGTGCAACGGAATTTTTCACGGCACGGCTCCGTACCGTGGTTATGAAGCGGTGCACTGTGTTCCCCGTAGAACATCGTAGCAGGACAAAAATATTTTATGCACTTTTTAGGGTTCCGTACCTCAAAAGGAAAAGGCTAAGGGGTCATCCATAAAGTACGTCACACAAATTTCGTGATTTTTTGACCCCTCCCCCGTCCTTGTCACAGTTGGTCACATTTGTGAGATCTCCCCTCCCTAGTGTGACGTCACATATTTTGCAATTTTACAACTAGAAATTAATAAATTAAAACAGCAGTTCCGAAATTAATTTTATTTCCATTTAAATTATTTTTGTATATAATCAAATATTTTTTTTATTTAATAACTAGCCAACAAAACAACTTATTCCTTATGCATATACAGATAGAGTTGGAAATATTTTAAAGTTATTCGTTAATAGTTCAAATTTGGCATTTTAACAATTAGATGTATTAGATTTTGAAATGTGACGTCACAAAACTTACCCCCACACAAGGGGTGGTGTCACACAATGTCACACTTCTTAGACCCCCTCCCCCCCATTAACGTGTGACGTACTTTATGGATGACCCCTAATAGGCTTCCGTTATAGGGTCACTCGTCTGTCTGTCTGTCTGTCTGTCTGTCTGTCTGTCTGTCTGTCTGTCTGTCCGTCTGTCTCAGCCAATTTGCTCCGAAACTACTGAACCGATCGAATTGAAATTCGGTACACATGTAAGTTGGTGACCGCAACACGGACGCGTAACGTAAATAAATTATTTTTAAACATGGGGGCCACAGCAATTTTTTGAATCGTAATGAGCAAGGGGTTTATCACTTTTAGAAAGCATTTTTGAGGAACGCGTTAACGACCTTTGTCCCGCTACGATGTTCTACGGGGAACACAGTGCGACCGTGTCGTGACGTGCCGTTTCACGTTCACGACCTCGTGACGTGGTGTTGAGGCCAGGCCCCCTATTCTCGGTGCATTCGAGATAATGTCGATTGCGAGATTAAACGTCAGATCCATACAGTTGTGTCAAACGACTGTATGCACTGACGTTTAATCTCGATTGTGAGGTTATCTCGAATGCACCGAGAATTGGGGGCCTTGCCCTTACGAAAGCATTTTTGCCCAAGCTGAAACAGAGATGCTTCGCTCGCACTGCTCAACAATAAGTGATTTAAAGATTTATCCCGATATAAAAACAAAATCCACTTTACTCACCGGATGCTTCAATCTGAAATCCAACAGTTGTCGTGACGAGAGATCCCTGTCCAGAGTGACATTTGAGGGTGTCAGTTGGGAAGATATATTATCGATATGGACCAGAAAGAGAACGAACATTGCGCGCTTCATCGCGCTAATTTACGTGCAAGCCAGTGCCAATACGATTTATATACACACCGCACCTGCATGTGTTAAGAATTCAATAATGGTTCCATCCTTTATTAAAAAAGTAAATCATACATTTATTCGTTAAAATTATAACAGTAAATTATCCCTGATTGCTGGTTTGTAATTTTTGCGACCTTCAAGTGATGAATACTTTGTTGCTGTAATATAATAAGCCGTCGAACTATTATCTACTATTAACGCAGTGTAAATTCGTTATCCCTCGAAAACGGTGCGGTTTTTAAGATGAAAATAAATCCCTGGTTCATCTTTGAATGCCCGACTATCTACGACAATTTTCATCGATTAGTCCAGCAGTTGACTGGAAAAGCAAAACATGAACATGCAGATACACTTACGTATTTATAATATAACGATTACCAATCTGCTAATTATGACTGATGACGTTCCCTTTACCCACCGTTAAATTTTTTATCGGACGTGCCCGTGTCGCCACCGATGTGACACAAACTAAATGTATAAGTCATTTGTCTTAATAATAAGATTGTGGCGAAACGAGCTGGATATTTCGAGGCTTATAATTCAGACAACGGCGGTTAAAAGGTTAAAAATTTAAAAGCTAAATAGAAAAATTACGATTTCCTCAAAATACGCCATCTGTCTGTAATAGAACTTAAATTAAAAGTAAGTTACACATAATCAAATCATAATTTTATTATTCATTCTGACAAATGTTTTCATATGAAGAAAATAATTCGCATTAGGTATTTATGCAATATTTTATTTAAGTATTATTAAGTCAATATCTAGCCTAATCTCATATCATCATTGTTTTTTACATTGTTTAGTAAAGTAGTTAAAAGGTTCAAGGAGAGATTATGTCGAGAGTCTTGGGATGCTCTTCGACGAGCGTTAGCACCGGGCGCGTCGCAAGCTGCGCCGCGCGCGCAGCCTCCAGCGCCAGCTCCGTGCGTCGGCCCAGGTCTCGGTCGATCTGATACAGTAACTTGAGAGCACGCCGCTGCAAGAAATCATACACATTGACCAGGGTCGCTGCTAGGTTCATTGCCATCCTATTTCTTTGACCTTCAGTAACAACAAATGTGTTGTAGAAATCAGCAGCTGGCTGCAGATCCACGGAGGCCTTGTCGAAGAGCAATATTGACTCTTTAGGTTTCGCTGCATCAACGTAAGGGACAGGTCCATTGAATGAGTTCGGGTAGTAATTAGGCGCGTCCTTCATATTGTCCTCTACTGGCGGGACGCCGTCCCTGTTGTACAGTTTAGCGTACTTCGGACAATTCACCTCTATCTTGTTATGGTTAATCCCTAATCGGTGGTTTTGGGCATCGCGGTAAGAGAATCTTCGCGCCTTAAACATCGCATCGGGAGGTCCAGGAATGCCCGGAACCAAATTACCCGGATTATAAGCGGCTTGATTTACGTCTTTGAAGAAATTATCTGGATTCTTGTTGAGTACCATTCGTCCAATAGTTACGGTGTGGTATGTTCCATTTTTCCATAGCCTTGTCACATCGAAAGGATTGTAGTTGATTTTTTTAAGGTCTCGCTTCGATAGCACGTCCATTTCCAATGTCCAAGCGGGAAAATTGCCTGTAGCTATTGCATTGTAAAGATCTCTCACGGAGTAGTCTGGGTCCATGGACCTCAGGACCGTGGCGGCCGCTGTAGTCAGTAATTCTACTCCTTGTTCAGTTCTAAAGTTGAATCTAACAAAGTAACTGTCACCATGTTTATTATTCAATTCAAACGCATGAATTGGGAATGAGTCCATCTTTCTATAGCCGTTTGTGATGCCGAAATCCGAAAACTGCCACATCAAACTGTGAACGGCATCTGGAGTGAGTGTCAAATAATCAACACGAGAATTACCATCGAATAGGTTCGTTTTCGGATTTCTCTTAAAGGAGTGTATCGTATAAGTAAACAGATTAGGATCTCTGTAAAGATAAACAGGGATACTTAGACCCAGAAGATCTAAGTTGCCTTCTTTCGTATATAATTTCACGGATAATGCATTGGTTTCTCGCACTAAATCGCTTCCTCCTAAGTTTTGAACCTGGACGGAGAATCTGGTGACGACCGGGGTTTTTTTTCCAATCCCGTTGAATACTTCTGCTTTGGTATACATGGAGACATCGTGGGTGACTTCGAAGTAGCCGAAGGCGCCGGTTGCCTTGGCGTGGACGACACGCTCTGGGATCCTCTCTTGGTCGGCGCTGGATTGAAGGTCGTAGAAAAACGCGTTGTTGAACACATCGGTGTTGAGTGTCACGGATTCTCTCACTTCTACTGGCTTCCCTGCGCTCGTGGTCAGCACGCCTATTGGTCGCTGTAACATTTTATCCAATGACAATTGAGGATATTACTACGTTTATCAATCATGGGTTTTCATTCATCACTGGGTGCAGTTTTATAACAGATTTTTTTTTTAAATCAAGCAGGTTACGGAAAGGTCGTGTGAAAAAACGACAGAAGAATGAGAGGAATCGCGTAGTATCTGCAATAATTTTTGACCAAAGGACAACAAAATCATGAAAAATAATAAAAAAACAGCGTGACCCAACTATATCTTATAGAACATTTTCAATCTACCTCGCTTTTAAGACTGTATATAGAGCAACAAGAGATAGTGGTTTGGAGATAGGTTAATTTAAAACCAAAATCCGGTTTACTTACCGGATGCTTCGATCTGAAATCAAGCAGTTGTTGTGATGCGGGATCCCTGTCCTGAGTGGCATTTGGGAAGTTCACGCAATAGATATTATCGATTAGGAGCAGAAAAAGAACGAATGTTACGCGTTTCATCGCGCTAATTTACGTGCGGCCAGTGCCAATACGACTTATATAAACAACACCTGAATGTGTTAAGAATTCAATAATTGTTCCATCCTTTACTAAAAAACCGGACAAGTGCGAGTTAAACTCGCGTGTAGAGGGTTCCGTACATGATTATCTGGTATTTCCTATGTTACTTTAAATACCATATACTTTTAGATTTTCCTGTAATCTACTAATAGATTTCTAGAACTATTTTCTGTAATTTTTCCAAAATTTTAGGCCCAGTAATTTCGGAGATAAGGTGGGGTAATGGTCAATATTCTCCTATTTTCCTAAATAAATTCCAAATTATTTATCTTAAAATTTTAACAAAAATATATTTAAGATTCTCACAACGAGCCTTTTCATTTGATATGTAACACGTTCCAGTTGGCAATGCTTTTTTTTAAATTCTAATTCATCCCCAAAAGTGACCCCCAAGTTTAAAATTTATTTATTTACGTTACACGTCCGTGTTGCGGTCACGGACTAACATAAGTGTACCAAATTTGAACTACAGACGAATAGACAGACACACGAGTGATCCTATAAGGGTTCCGTTTTTTCCTTTTGAGGTACGGAACCCTAAAAAGCAGATCATTAATTTATTCAATACATTACGACGGTAAATTATAGATAATTATAGTATCCCTAATTGCTGGTTTTTTGCATAAATTGGCATTGTAAGTTTTCATTTTAAATCTTTGCGACCCTCAAATGATATAATTTATTGCTATATATTTATTGTAATAAGTCAGTTGTTAGAACGCTCTAGTTGAACTAAGAACCTTAAAGAATCGCCATGTCTGTCTGTCTGAGTATTAAAAAAAAACGATTTTAAGTAGTTTTGTAGTGACATTATCTATTCTGTGGTAGTGAACCACCAAACTTAAAGGACGGACTGTCAGATAAACGGAATCGGACAAACTTACCTTCGCATTTATGTTATTTATTAATAAGTTTACTCCCATTCAACGCCAGTGTCACGTTATGAAGACAACGGAAAAGTGTCGCGAGCGCCACAGTCATGTACTGTTTGGTTGATTTTGTAGTTTTGGATGAGCCTTGAGCTTGAATTGAATTCAAAACAGTATCCTAATCCTGCAACTATCTTATTTACTTGTAATGGCGCGGCGCATGAACACATTTCGACCTTTGCGGAGCTATATGGTACATCACATGGATTTGCTGTCTTTATCTTTCTTTGCAAAACCGTCATTCCGTTATCATAGTAGCGATCTGTTTCTATATCAGTTATACCAATGTCGAATATAGTCCCTGGTAGATTTTTGACAAAGATAATCATATAATCATTTTGTCTTTGGCTCTTGTCATTTACGTGTTTGTGCGTCTTTGTGTTATTCACGAACCAAAGATACAAGTCTTCCTAGTTCGGACCGTTAGTTCTTTCTTTTCCTGGTCTATTTACCCTTAGAGTAAATAGGAATTTCCTGGGCAATCGCGTTCCACTTTCGGGCGCATCATCACTTTCCGTGCGGTGAGGCTGTGGTCGAGTAAAAGTCCAGTAACAATGAATAAAAATAATTCAAACTTCCTATTTCTTTGACGAAACATACCTACCATTCAAAAGTGATAACAGCAGCGGTAATTGAAAAGCTTTTTTACTTTTATAAAATTAGACTTACACACAGATAGAAGGAAAGAGTTCGTCGATTTTTATGGAAACTGAGCATGTAACATTTATACGTAGTTACTTTGATATCACGAGTGTAATTTAGTGACGGGAAGCATAAGTTACGCCAAAACGATTCAAAAGCATCGATTAGCACGCGGCAAACCGAGTCTAAGCACTGCCACTCTCACCGTTCCGTGCCTTGCCGCTGCCGTTGTTACACACAAAGATGATCTCACGACATCTTTTTGGCACGCGGGAACATACATCCACTCTTTCCTTCTATCTCGATATAGTTCTGTGGACTTGTGCGCCTGCTTCAGAATCCGGTGCGTCGGAAGGCTTCCCACGCGCTATTATTATACGGGATGGGGGAAATGTAAATAGAAATACTAATATTTTAAATTTTTATTGTGATTAAAGCTTAAGCTTAAGTAAGTAAATGTAAGTTAATTACAATCAGCCAGTTTCTAACATGCAGTTAGGTCTTAGAACTGGCACAGTGATTTATTTTACAACTATAAATAATGTTATTTATAAACACATTTAAGTTAATCAGTATCCTTTATTATTAATGTAAATTTTATCCAAGTTCTTCGTCAAGATGATTAGAGATTGAATTTAAACTGGTGGCACACCAAACATACGAGTATTTAGTTGATGTCTGTAGTGCCAAGCAGTGAGGTGAAATAGGGATGTAACCTTATTATTTGAATGGCCAAGTAACAAAGATACGTTAGATGTTAGATATAGCAAAAAGTTTATAAACGATTTTCCTTAATTTAAATAGCTTTGGGTGAGACATATGTCCAACAGTGGACTTTCCCGGATGGAAATGAAGATGATGCATAGCTTTGATATTTTTACCTGAATAGCTAACCTGATCCTCTAACGCACTAAGTGCTTCACCAGTCGACGAAGACTCGCCTAATGCGTTTATGTTAGAATCATCATTAAGCTTTCGCTAGGCAAGTTAGAACGTCACACCCTTTAAGATCGCTTTAAGGCAAGGGTCCGCGGGTTCTCTTGGACCAGAGTAAGCCGGGGGCGCGCCGCGACCTGCGACGCACGCGCATCCTCCAGCGCCAGAGACGTGCGCGCGCCCAAATCGCGGTCCACCAAGAACAGAATCCTCAGAGTATTCCACTGCACAAGCTCTATAGAATTCACAAGGACATCTGCAATATTCGCTGCCATTCTATCTCGATGATCTTCAGTAGTAACAAAATTATTGTAGAAATCAGCAGCTGGCTGCAAGTCCACCGCGTTCCTGTCGTATATCACTAGAGACTCCTTAGGTCTCGCTGCATCGACGTAAGGGACCGGCCCGTTAAACGAGTTCTGGTAGTAATTGGGTGCGTCCTTCATATTGTCCCTTACAGGCGGGACGCCGTCGCGATTGTAAAGTTTGGCGAACTTCGGACAATTCACCTCTATTTTGTTGTGGTTGATTCCCAAGCGGTAGCTTTGTGCATCGCGGTATGCGAGCCTCCGCGCCTTGAACAATGAATCCCATGGCCCGGGGATACCGGGGACCAAATTTCCCGGATTGTACGCAGCTTGCTCTACATCTTTAAAGAAATTGTCTGGATTTCTATTCAACACCAGGCGTCCTATAGGTACGGTAGTGTATGTTCCATTTTCCCATAGTCTTGTAACGTCGAAAGGATTGTAGTCGAGCTTTGTAAGATCACGTTTTGGTATAACGTCCATTTCCAGCTTCCAGGCAGGGTAGTTCCCTGTGGCTATTGCATTATAAAGATCTCTAACAGAATAGTCTGGATCTAAAGCTCGTAGCGCTGCGGCCGCATCCGAGCTGAGCAACTCCACTCCTTGCTCGGTTCTGAAATTGAATCTGACAAAGTAACTTTCACCATGTTTATTGTTCAATTCGTACGTGTGAATTGGGAATGCGTCGAACTTTCTATAACCGTTGGGGATTCCAAAATCGGATAAAAGCCATAGCAGCATGTGAATAGTATCCGGAGTAAGCGTAAAATATTCTAAGAGCATAGAACTGTCGAAGAGGTGTGTTTTGGGATTTCTTTTAACGCTATGTATAGTAGTTAAGAATGCATTTGGGTCTCTTAAAAGAAAAACTGGAAAGTTGAAGCACAGGAAGTCTAAGTTACCTTCGTTTGTGTAGAATTTGACGACCAAGGCGTTCGATTCGCGTACTATATCCAGTCCCCCTAAGTTTTGATTGCTAATAGAGAATCGAGTGGCTACTGACGTTTTCTTGCCGATTCCATTGAACACGTCTGCCTTGGTGTACTTGGAGACATCATGGGTGACTTCAAAGTAGCCGAAGGCACCGGCACCCTTAGCGTGCACGACGCGCTCTGGGATCCTCTCGCGATCGGCGCTAGTTTGGATATCGTAGAAATACGCGTTGTTGAACACATCGGTGTTGAGTGTGACAGTTTCTCTCACTTCCACTGGTTTCCCTGCGCTTGTCGTTAGTACTCCAATCGGTTGCTGAAATGTAAAAACTGCCATTTATACTTGGAAACCGAACTGTTTGAAAATGGATTGGATCCTCACTCTGACACTAGCAAACTAACATGGACCGTGGATGGGGATAACTTATCCTCGCGTCAACCTTGGTAGGCCCGTAGTAGGTATATAAATACAGTAATAGCAATAGCAATGCATAATCTGGGTGTACTGCTCATAGTTTCAGTTCCCAAACGAATCTTTAGCACATTTACATTTCAGTAATTTGGTCAAATTATCATTTGGCATAATTTTACTATGTCAAGTTTTATCAAGACAAACGTTTATTAGGCATAAAGTTCTTGTGGCTAATATTATATTATATATGTAAGGAGAGGGAGGGGATACGTAGCCCCCCGCAAGGGGGGTAATGATCCCGCAAGGTGGGGGGCGGACGCCCCGCAGTTAATAATCGTAACAATTGTATTATTGGTAGGTTAGATTCGGCTTTTATTATTATTATTTATTTTTTAATCAAAAATTTGCCAAAGAATACTTTGCTAACTAAAATTGCGATAAGCTGTTTTGATTAATGATTTTTGCCAAATGATAATGACGTACAAACGGACAGACCGATATCGTAGGTATATAATTATAGGAAACGAAACCCCAGCCCAGCAAATACGTCGGTAAGGAAAACAGTCTATGAGAGGACGCTCACAGATAAAGATATACCTTCTCGTATGTGCGTTTAAGTATCTTTTTAATGTTCAGATATCTTAGTTGTACACATTGGCATAGGGTTGATGTGGGCTGATATGGTTCATTGAAGGCGGATCTTCCAGCACGCGAGGCGGACACGCACTTTTGGGGTATTTTCATCGCATTGGAAAGAGAAACAAGTCAAATGATAAATAAATAAATAAAAAATAGCTTACCGCGTGTTCTATATTGAAGTCTAAGAGTTGTCGCGATGCCGGGTCCAGGGTGATATTAGTATAAATAATCCCGGAGGCATTTTTGAATATGAAAATGTACATAGCACACCAAACTAGTATTCGGCTCATGGCTGATCTTTGAAAGGCTAATGCGATCTGTGTAAGACTTTATATACTTATAAATAATCGTTTAATTACTTAAAGCCTTCTACACACCAAACCACGGGTCGAGTGCGGCGCGCACGCGCACAGTTGTTGTGTATAGAGGCATTAATTGGTAGCCATCATAACGGATTAAGGACTTCATTGGCATGGTGCACTTAGTTGGTTGGCCGTTGGTCTTATCATAAAAGTAGTTCCAGGAATTGTCCCACTTGGAATTAACCAAATTTTGATAATAACACCAATGATAATGTTTTTAATTTAATAGCTTAAAAAAAAGGCAAAAATATAATGTTGATATATGAAAAAGTATATTATTAAAGTTCCAGGGCGAAACGTACCCCATTGCCCAAAAGTTGAAAATCTCTTAAAAATATGCGTACGGCGAAAAATTCTTGTTTTTAAAAGGACGTGCTGGATACGGATCATTATCATCACGCATGCAAAAAATCCTAGTTAATTATATAAGTAAAGATACTAAACGCGGTTTCAGAATATTAATTAAATCCATTTCCGGTTCCGGTTGATTACTAAGTGCAGTGGTAGCCGAGGCGGACGCACGGTTCAATAATGATTGGCAACTAATCGTTTCGCAAATGTATCATTTTACCAATTTTCATTTGAGACAATCGTTATTTCATGCTAACCTAACCTACCTTTTGAGGTAGTATATCTCACATAACAATATAACAATTTCAGTAGAAAACAAGAAGTTTGCAAAGTGAAAATGTATAAAATGATTAATTTGGTCATTCGTTTTTCAAAGGAAAACATCTTGAGGAAACCTGCACATACAGCAAAGTAATTCAATGATTATGAAGTCCCTAATTCGTAGCGCCCACATAGGGTTTAGGTACTGCCCCGTTCCTATCATTATGTGAGGTCTGTTCCCAACAGTGAGTCGTATGTACACTGATGATGATGAGATGTTAATACTTCAAGCGTAATGAAACTATGGCAGGGATTTTTATTTAAAAAATCTTAAAAATATCACCACCATAGCATAAATCCTAGAGGTTTTTGGTAAAAAACTTGCAATACTTTGATTCATCTGGCATGGATATGAACCCCATATTTACCTACGGGAACGGCATGTTTGCATGTGGAAATCGCCATTTTGAAGTAATGTCGCCGCCATTAGGTAGATACCAAATTTCATTTGATACAATGTCAAAAGATGATCAAAAATGTCAAAAATCTCCCGTGACAATTCAAGACACGAAGCAACAAGGCGTATTTTGAAAACGCTTTTACAAGCGTTTAAAACTTACAAGCCGCTCTTTGAAAATCCAACAATAGGATTGCTTGATTTTTAAATGAAGGAATCTCTTATACTTTTTGTAATTCTACATTTTAACATGTTTACTTTTTCTCCAACAGCCCCCACCGATCCCAGGCATGAGGCCGCCCCTCGGCTCGCCTGGTGGGCCGGTGCCGGCACCCAAGTCTTCCATGGGCTTCGTCATGCCTATCTACACCATCTGCATCATCGTCTTCTTTGTCTACACGCTTAGCAAGGTACGTGAGCTCCCTGGACTGAAAATAAGCTCTCTTGAAAAGACGTTTCAAGTGTTAATAAGTATCTGATTAAAATTGGACTTTTTATTTTGGATGATAGCAAACTTAATGCCTAAAACGAATAAGAATATATTTCCGTCTGATATTATTTTAGTCTACAAAAAGTTTGGACTAAATAGAATGCCAAGTAGAGATTGATAGCTTCAGTTGTAAACCAAACAGGCCCCGCTTTATAAATCTACCAATAGCAACGCAGGGATCGCTTCATTTCGAAAGACTGGCTACCTATTGGTGATTCTTTTTTCGCTTACCGCTAGGCTTCCTCGCATGCTAACTGGTTGGATACGACAGACTTTAACTTTCTACTAACTATTCCAAAAAAGTTCTACGTGAATCATTTGCACATAGTGCCAAGAGTGCCATATTAAAACAAGTAGTGTTAGCAGTAATTATATTCTCCACTGTACTCTGGCTGAGAGAACCATAGACACCATTTATAGATTAAAGAAGTACCAACTTTCAGAAGTTGCAGTTTTGTAATCATCAGATGTGGTGACCGTCAATATGACGTTCCAGATCCTGTTCAAGAGAACTGGTTCCATACCGTACGAGCAGGTCGCCCCCGACCCGCAGTTCCGCCGTCGCGTGTTCAGGGATGATTCCAGGTCTTCGCCGGATACCAAACTGGGTGAGCATAAGTAAAACCTTTTGAGGTTATAATGGAGATCCTATTTTAGAAGAAGCACACGTTGGAGAAATAAGAAGGCAAAATATGATGGTCCTGCTTTCTATCATCGGACTTTTAGGGGAGGCACAGCGCGCCAAGCAATTCTTTTGTCGCTCGGTGTGTCCCTGTCAAACAAATCTAATACGTAAGGGATACGCTCAGCGAAAAATTAGTGATGTAGATTGTGTTAGACATGCAGAAAGTCTACGTTTATTTGAATTTCTGTTACGGTAGCTTGTTGAACCTCCGAGGTCTGCTCATGGCTGGAATCCTCCTGGGTCCGTTTGATCAATCATGCTATATTCAATACCTGTTTCACTCCGGAGTTGGCTAAAGACTGAACACAACTTAAGCATATTCAGAAGTGGGAATTCTGTCAATTGTCACTAACGTAAACCTTAAGAATTATTCATCGTTATTTTATTCCGATTTTTGGCACGTCAGCCATTTTTATGTATGAAACCTTTAGCTGTGCAGATATCATTGAGGAAAAGTTTAAAATGTTGTTTCATAAAAAACCTTTTCATTCCGTCTGTTTCACACGCAGGACCTAAAGAAAGGGACGCAAGTAAGTACTCGCTTGTTTGTTTAATTAATACGTAAAAATCAGAAAGAGGAAAATTATGTTTTCGCTATCGGCAACTTAATTAGTTGAGTGTTTTTCCGTAAGGTCTTATTTTCGTTAGAGGGATACTTCTAATTTAGACCTTATAATGATGGGTCTACAGTCTGAATTAAAAGTGTTATCCAGGTGGAGCTTGGCTCGTATGAACAGGTCCTTAGTTGTTTCATAAGTAGTTTAGCGGGACGTTTTCTAAAAGCCATTAATTTAAATGCGGTACAAAAAAACAATAATTTTACTGATGAAAAGCATTCGTCAATATAATAAAGCTGAAATTGAGTGTAATGTAAAAAATAATAATGAGATTGTCATCAATATACAAATACAAACTATTTGTATAGTAAAATATAATTTCTATAATTTGTGGTTATTTGAAGAAGTTTATATATTTGCGAATAATTCAAAGCAAAGTAGTAGTACTGATTATGTTACGACTGTCTTTTGTGACTTAGTAATTAGAATTTATATAAATTAATTGGCATATAATTATAGATAATATACATAATAAAATGGGCTAAAGGACCATAGCTTTGAAACGCTCATACTAATAGAAACTTTAAACATGGATTTCATACAATAGTGGTCGTCAAAATCAACATAGGACTTTAAAAAATGCGTAAGTTTTCCTTGTTCCAAATAGTTTGTCCACTGATTATGTCGTAATGCAAGTAATAATTAAACTAACAGAGGACGACAAAGCAGTTCCATTTTAGGTATTAAAAGTGGAGATAAGAGTGGAGGTAATAATTATTTTTGTACCCGTTAACTTTTGAGTGATACAGCTTGTGAATTTCTAAATAAAAGGGCTAATGTAGCAAATACCCGTTATTATGGAAAAGACAGCAGATTGTCTTTTGCTTTATGGTGAGGAGTGCTAAGTCTTATTTAAAGCTTTAAGAAACAAACAGAGCGGTCAATCTTGCGGTAACTAGAGAAACCATTTCTGTTAAAATGCCATAGAGTTACATACCTTATTGCATCAATGATAAGGTATAATATAACAGGGGACGTGGAGTTGGAGGCGCTCCGAGCTCGTCTCGAGGAGACGGAGCGCGCCATGCAAAGGATCGTCGGGCAGCTCGCGAAGCGCGACGCGGTAGGGCTTTGCCTTTAGATGCAGGATGAACCCTAAATTCGAAGCCAAAAGAACTTTTTTGGAATCATCCTACATCTCAAAGGGGAAAGGGGAGCTGGCTGGTTAAAACAATACTGGATTATGTCCATTTTCGCTGTGTCCAAGCAGCAGTCACACGCGGTTCCATTTTGCGTTGATAATTTGTGCCACTGTTGTTTAAGATGGCTGAAGTTAATAATTTCACTGTCAAGAACTCTGCACCTGAAGTAAACCCGTATGCGAATTGCGAATCTTGGCAATGCAATTGACATACATTCCGCTGTATTAATAAACAAACTAAGACAATACCCAATATAAGATATACATAATAAAACAAATGCTAAAGATGCGCCTGAAATGACACCCGATTTCAATGAAAGAATGAAGTATTTATGTGACGATAAGACACATGATCCAACTAAAGATTTTGTTAAAAAGGGCCAAGGGGCAACCATGAGAATACGATCTTAAAAAAAGCAAGATCGCGGTAGAGTATCCAATTTGTTTTCTGAAATCAAGAGTATTTACCAGCCAGCTCAACCTCCCGTCGGTTGAAGCGTGACGTAGCAGCTTGCGGCATGGTGACGGTTGCCCTTTAGTTCCTAAGTTCTAACGACCAAACTTAATGCTCCAGACGATTGACTACCTTTTCTCGTAGACTTAGAGTTCGTTTGTGTTTGTTCCACTTAATACACTTAGATCTAGCAGAACTTGTTATTTGGATGTGATCCATAAGATTCCGTTTTAAATTCAAAATACCATATTATGCATTTTACAAACGTCAGATGACTTTAAACTTATGAATATGATTATCCATTTCATAATTCTATATAGAATTGATCATTATAGAAGTATTAAAAGTAACTAGATCTTGTACTTCCAAATTTTCTATCAAGCCATGATGTCATCAATGTACGAAAAATGAGTCAGTGCGATAAAAAATAGCACTTACGACGCGACGTATTTATAAAACCAAGATTTCTGTAGACTTAACATAAGCAATCCATTAGAGCAATTTATCAAACGGAAACTAATGCAATTTTGAAAGAATTTAAGTTTTCAGAATTTGTAATCGGCACATCCATAAACAGTAAAGCTGAGATTGTGAGACTTAGAAGATAGTTTCATTCTAATATGTGACGCTTGGCCCCTCTCCAAAGGTGTAGCATCGTCTGATGCATCAAGCTATTTTGGTCTGCGTCCTTCGTAATTTGTTTTGATACTCTATATATAGACGATTTCGTTTTATTCATGTTTTCTTTAAAAGCGAGAGTTTGCGGATGTTAATGATGAATTGAATGTTTTTATTTTTATTGTTATGTTATATATGCTATCTTCAAAGAAATTTAGTTTCGTGGTTTGATTCTTAAATACGCATTACATCATGTTGATAATATTTTTTTCTACAAGGCGAACTGTTCATAAATAAATGATACAAGATCATGACGAATCATTAATTTGATGACACATTATCTCAAGCCGGTGAAACGATGACCTATCTATAAGCATTTGATGACGATCGCTAATTAATGTATGTTCAATGATCATTGTTTATATGGAGATCACTTTTATTCGTAAAGAGTAAAATCTTGGGACACCGGAAATACTCACAAATAAAAGATACGCTTTGCCTTGGCATCGCTCTTTATCTCTTACTTAACAGTATTATAAGTAACATTGCGACAAAAAGACCATTGATTACAAACAAATCAAAAACGGATATAACGAAGCTCCTAATGCTTGTTATAAAGCGTCGCATAAAAACATCCCTGTTCAGTTTTCAATCTTAATAGATCAATGTTACATTTCCTCATCAAATATCGAAGAAATGTTAGTCTCAATGTTAATTAATGATTTATATCATCAAAATGATTAACGTATGTTGTCGAAAACAGTTGTCACGGCCATATCGGGCTTGGTAGCGGAGGTTCATCAGCAGATGGAAGCGAGCTACGCACAGAGTCAGCAACGACAGGTCATTGCATGGCTGATGCTTTCACATGATTTTTTTCCCCAATATCCTACATCATCAAAATAATCATGAAAGTGAATAACTTTCTTACACAACACTATTGTTTGATTGTGGTTTTGAGTTCCTGAGAGCTCCCTTTCCATACAAGTTCACCTAACGGAAACCAGTTGTGCTTCCTTTGCTAGTCAGTCAATACGCCAAGTTACGCCTGTGATGGCTATATTGCTGCATCTACTTTATCTTCATTTTTGCGTTTCATAACTCAGTTTATACGTTTTTCTCGTTACCAAAACTCTTTAACGGTATTTATGTTAATTTGCTTCTTTAATCAATACGGCTTTGAAGAAAATTTGCCCCCGGATTATTGGTTTCTTAAAATTATTTTCTTATTATTAACCACGTACTTGGCACTCGCGAGAACACATGCACACCAGCCATAATTTTTGGCTCGAAATTCCTTGCAACTTCGTTGATTTCATTCCTAAATCCCTTTTCACCACGTGTGTTTTCAATTACCATTTCTGTTTGAGTTGCAATTGTTTTGAGCATGAATATTTCTGTTGTGTCACTGTCGTTCATCTGTCTGTCTGTGCCTAAGCTACCACGCCAGAACTAACTCCCATATCAATAACTAAAATCTTAAATCATGAGAATAAATAACAATTTTTTTAAAGATAATTTTAAAAATATAAATAAATAAAAAATGTATTTTTGCATTAATTTTAGCTTGATGTTGCGCTTTTTATTATAGAAGCTTGTGTTAAAATTTGATTGAATTTTCGCTGTTTGTAGCTATTGTATATAAGTATTATGAGGACTGTGAACCAACGGCAAAAATCACCCTTTTCATATAAAAGGCGATAACGATTTTCGAACCTTAAATGTTAACCGATTTTGACCAATTTTTGATAGGTTGTCAGTCAGAACAAAAACTAGGTCTAAATATACGCTTTTTGTATTTTGATTAAAGATCAACAAAGTCAAATAATCGCCGAAATGAGAATACTGAAACAACAATAAAACTGAACTTATTGATTATAGTGAAAAACCAGAACGTATAGACCTACATTTTCTATGATACTTCTGATTGACAACCTATCAAAAATTGGTCAACAGCGGTTAAGCTTTAAGGGGTGGAAATCATTATCGCCTTTTGTATGAAAAGCCGTAGCCGTAGCCGTTCACACCTCTTAATAGATTAGTTTAGAATCTTACTCCAAAACGTAATATGTTGAGGCTTCTTGTGTTATTTTCTAGAGTAGTGTATAGTTCACGCATTATTTTAAGCTATTTATTTGAGTGACTTTTCTAAATTTCAGGAAGCTCAGGAAAACCATACACGTCCATACACAAATGGATCTGTTATGAACAGCTCGCCTATTATCATTGGCAACGAATACGTTGAGCATAAAGAGAAAACACCTGAACCTGAAAAGCCCAAAGAGGCTTTCCCTGAGCCAAAACAACCTAGCTCTGAAAAAGAAGCTACTCCTGAATCTAGCCCTGAGAAAGAGGCTACTCCTGAACCTAGCCATGAAAGAGAGCCCACCCCTGAATCTACCTCTGAGAAAGAGCCCACTCCTGAACCTAGTCCCGATAAAGAATTAAGCCCAGAAAAGGAATCGAGTCCAGAAGAACCCCTAGAAAAAGAGTCAACACCAGAAACCAACCAAACTAACGAGATTGATGAACATTTATTAAAGCTAACGGAACATATTAAAGAGAAAAAGGAAAACTTGGCAAAATCGACGGAGGAATTCTTGAACGATGCCAGGCAACAGGAGGTGAATACGGCGGAGTTGCTGAAAGAGGCGCTGAAGGAGGATCCGGAGGAAGAAGAAGAAGAGGAAGAATATGAGGAAGAGGAGGAGGAAGAGGATGAACTTGAACCGGATAATCGCAGCGTTAAGGTGAGTTTTGCTGCTTTGGTTTTACATGCTGTAATGCAAGTTAAAAATAAATCCCAATAGAATTTGCGTTTACAGTTAAGGTGTATGGCATGATAATGTACTTCACCATGTCATATTTTTAAAGTGGCTTGCAAAGAAAATTGGCAAGTAAAATAGCAAAATTTGTATTATTAATTTGGCCAAAGAGTTACAATGGATTCATCCATACTTGTCTTATTTGGTAAACAAGTTTCTAACCTCAAAATGAACCTTTTTTGGCTAAAATATCTGTTTCCTTGCAAATAATGGAACCGGAGAAAATATTTTAAACGTGAATTTACCAATTTTTAGCCTAGGTTTGCTAAATTTAGGATAAAACAGCTGTTTCAAATTTCCCAAATTTTGAGATTAGAAACTTGTTTACCAAATAAAACAAGTATGGATGAATCCACTGTATATTTTTGCTGGTATTTGAGCCAGTGACAAATAATGGATTTAGAAGGCACATGGCGACTCATCCCCATAATCTCTTGATCTTAATTGGCAGCTCCCTTCACCTTATTTAGTGTCCGGTCGCGTTAGTCCGTGTACATGTAATAGTAGTTTATGCAACGGTTGCATAATGATAGCCCTTAAAACACGAGTGTGGGTTTAGGAAACGAGCCGACAGGCGAGTTACATAAAAAGATCGCACGAGTGTTTTAAGGCCAAATTATGTACAGTGCATACATAACTTTATCTACACACAAATATTATAAATCCTCCTCCAACGATTTATTTAACTAAAATGTAAATTACAAACAACTTTTTCTACTAACTAATTCTACTTTCTTATCATCAAAAAACCAACAAACAAACAAATAATCAAATGACAACAGTAATGGCGGCAATTCGATCCTCCGTCAAGGCGAATGTTTTTTTTTAAATCATAGACAAACAAATGAAGTCCCTATTCTCATGTCACTCGACATCAAATGTGGTGCAGTTTATATTAAAAACACATACTGAATTGATGTTTCGTATCGATAACTGTTTTAATATCTATGGATACTAGAATAGAGACCCTCTTGAGTTTTGACAGCTGTTCCAAATTTAAACTCATAACGTTACAAAAATCGATACTGTAATAACATTACAGTACAGATTTTACCTACTACCACAGCTCATAATAAAATTGGTTGTAGTAATGCTGGGAATTTCCTACGATTTTTGTATACATTATAGAGATTTTATGGTATGGGTGTATATAAAAGTTATGTTTTTAATTTTCCGAATTCGCGCGCATCACCTATTATCTTATCTATTTGGGAACTTTCAAGAGGGCAACACTGTCATAGATTCTGTGGTGACTACCCAGGCCAAAAAATCCAAAAAAAAATGTGGTGACTGCAGGTGGTAGGCATGGAGCTGTCGACGCAGTCCGCGGGCGGCGCGCGGCCCCCCGCGCCCGCGCACGCGCCCCCGCCCGCCAAGCCGGTGAGCGCGCACTGCACTGTGCACATCGTTCAGACGCTATATGATACTTGAGATTGACCCAATACTTAGAACTTTTAACCACTGACAAAAAATAAGATCAAAAGATTTTTTATCCCAATTTATAACGTATCGAGCGGTTATTAGGACCACTTTTACTTTTTAACCTTTTGGACGACGTTGTCGACTATGCGTGACAGCGCATACGGGGTAAAAAAAGTCCTTCGTTGCCTTGACTTAAAGTTGAAATTCGTGTTACTTCTTAAATATGCTTGGCGGCCAAAAGGTTAACTCCAGATAAAAAAGGGGTGTTGCAAGTTTTACCACTTTGTCTGTCTGACTGTGTGGCTGTCCGTGACGTCGTATCTCTCGAACGGATGAACGGATTTTAACGCGGTTTCCTATCGCTGGAATTCTTAGTCTTCTTTTACCGGTAGAAGAGGGAACATAGCGAAGGCTCACGGGTATTTGGAGTATTTGCTCACATGCCGAACAACCCGTGAGCAGAGTTCTTGCTATAATAATTTAGTACGGATGAAATTTTGTGGTCACTGGGTTTGATCTTGATGTATGGGGCACTGATGGCCGAATTCAGAAACGCCACTTAAGCATTTGATTAGAAATGAAGTAGTTAAATGGCCCTTAACTAGTTGTCAACCTATACAGAAACGTCACTTTAATTAAAGCTCAATTTGAGTGGCCTTTCTGAATTCGGCCATGAAAGTGTTAAAAGGCTGAATATTTGCTACGGTACGATCAATTCTTACCATAAACTATCTAAAAGTATTGCATGACTTGCACTTAGAAGTCTTACAAAAAGGCACTTGCAAGATTTCGAATTGGCAATTAAATTTTGTTATTACTACTGCAAAAAAATTGCCAATGAAGAATTTATTATTTTTAGTTTCTAAAATTATATAATACTGGTGTTGTCACACTATTATTATTCTTTTAACCTTTTGAACGCAATGACAGATATCCGCACCACTCGTTCGCTAATGACAGATATCCGTCAACGTATACAATGTAAAAGAGACCTAAATAAGTCTTTTGTAGAGTCGAAAGTCGTGTTACTTTTGTAGTTGATATGACGTCGAAAGGGTTAAATATATCTAATATCGTTACTACAGAACTATAACACCCATAATAACATATAACAATAATATTAGATTAACTGAACTTATTAATCTGTAGTTTTCTCATAAGACTGCTTATAACAAAAGTACATATAAAGTGCCTTTCTAACTATTATTTGAATATGTAACTTTTCTTTCGAAATTAAAGCAAGTTGCAATTTGATAAGCAGTTTTATTTATTTTTAACATGATTTTCTTACACTAACAAACGTTACCCATATTTATCTGTCGTAGTTTCGTTTAATATTTCAATAATGGTTTATTTATTTTAAAATCTTTTTGACTCTTCAACCGGCCATGCTTAAAAATCATTGTGCAAAGTATTTTCCATAAAATAGATAACATCATTAGTCTCTTACTTAGTTCAATAATTTATATTAAACAAACTGCTCGCGACTTCGTTCTCGTGGAATTCGGTTATAGGCAACTGTTAAAATTTTCCGGGCAGAATATATCTTAATTCCAAATTTCACTCAAATCCGTCCAGCCGTTGAAGCGTGAAGGAGTAACAGACATACTAACACACACACTCACAAATTTCCGCATTTATGTTATTAGTGTGATTCATATTTATATAAAGGTAAGTTAAAACACTTTCAAACTACGCTGCTAATTTTAGTTAAAACAGACCAAATTAATAATAATATACAATAATAATTCTCTATATACTATCCTTTACATATTTTATTTGAGCAAAATTAGCAACACGCCTAAAACAGCTATGTTCAAAACTCAACCTTACCATACTAAATATAGAGTTGTAATTTACAGCACGAGGCCGACGAAGTAACGTCGATATTCCTGGAGACGCGGATTCCGCAGCAGTCGCATGTTCTGGTCACGGAGTTTGAGGACAGAACGAAACCAGCGCCGAGGAAACATGAACCGGTATATATTAAAAAATAAATTACGGGAAACTTTATTTTATGCCAACGGTTGAAAGTCGTAATTACACTGAATCCGAGCTTGAATTACTGGTATTTTCAGGAACCGGTTTCTTTGAACTCGGTATGGTACCGGTAACAATTTTGACCTGTACATAGTGGCAACGTCGCTCACGTGCGTAACACCTCTGTTGCGAACCGGCTCTTGCACTAAGCGACATCCTCAACGTTGCTTAAAACTCACAGATGCGGTAACCTTTATTGGATACCGGTATTATAAGTACCGATTCGCCATTCATAAATTACGTGACACGAATTTCATGATATTTGGAGCCCCCTGCCGTCCTTGTCACCCACACACACACACATCATATTCACACACATACACACACTTGTGTGACGTCACATGTTTTGCAATATTTTAAGGTTTTGGTTAATTTACAGTTTTCATACTTTAGATTGATACATGTGACGTCACGAATCTTATGACTTCCCCTTGTCACACGATTTCACACTTTGTTGCCCCCCTCACCCCCTTAACGTGTGACGTAATTTATGGAGGGCGCCTAGTAGGAATACCGGTTTCTGTTTTTTACCGGTATTGGTACCGCAATTACCGGTATTTACCATCAATATTAATTAATTGATGTATCACAGACGGTGGTGAGCGGCAAGATGACACTTTCTTTGATCCAGGACGCGCCGAGAGATACGCCCGAGAGAGACCCAGGTAACTCAGAAATTAATTTTATTTCTACAAAATCTATCTTTAATAATAATAACACATATTAAGCTAGTCTTAAACCTGGACTTCCTGCTCTATTGGCGATCCTTAGTGATAATTTTTATGGGAATTTTGAAAAAGGAATAAGTTAATTGACTATTTATTGGTGAAATTCAGGAAGGCTCAAATTGATCTTTAATTGAAGTGACGTTTGAGTGACGTTTTTTTATGGGATGACAACTAGTTGACGGATATCTGACTGCGTTTCTGAATTCGGCCATATGAGTGCGGCCGTATGACAACGATAATGGGTTCAATTCAATAGGAAACCATGTATTCTAAATTTAAAATTCCCTAAACTTAAAATAAGAATCGAGTTTGACGTTCCTCATTTCAAGTTAAGCGGCTTTTAAATTTAGCGAACATACTTTCGAGTTGTATAAATAAAGACATACTCGTATATTAATTTAAAATGAGTGATACTGATATTAAGATACTTTAAGAACTTAGTCAGTACCTGCAAACTTGAAATTAGTCAGGATTCCTTTTTAGAGTGTAGACATCCACTAAGAACGGATTTTAGGAAAATACGATTCGCATAGGGTTCAAAGTTCATATGGAAATTATCAGAAAATGGATTTCTAGTAAAATAGAATTAAGTACTATTTTGCTAGTTATGAATCATATATTTGATATTAATACGAAAAAAACCGGCCAAGTGCGAGTCGGACTCGCGCACGAAGGGTTCCGTACCATTATCCATAAAAACGGCGAAAAAATCATGTTTGTTGTATGGGAGCCCCCTTAAATATTTATTGTATTCTGTTTTTTAGTATTTGTTGTTATTGCGGCATTAGAAATACATCATGTGTGAAAATTTCAACTGTCTAACTATCACGGTTCATGAGATACAGCCTGGAGACAGACGGACAGACGGACGGACGGACAGACGGACAGCGGAGCCTTAGTAATAGGGTCCCGTTTTTACCTTTTGGGTACGGAACCCTAAAAAGGAGATTAATAACTCAACAACTGACAGTTTATATTCTAATCAAAATCCGGCTAAAGACATTGCTTAGGCAAACTTTTACTAGCAAATGAAGGAGCGCGCGGGGTTTTTAGAGCGCTCTGATTGGTGCGTTCGAGGTTATCCTCCATAAGAGCACCCGCGCCTGCCTCTAGCTCCGTCGCTTATGGCTTTTTGCTTCTAATGCGGGCAGCGGGGGTCGCCCGACTATACGGAGTCTATTGGATATACATTATGATCTGTGTCTACAACCTTCTTAAAAGTTAGTAGTGTGAAAACTCATACCTATATAACAATTTTTTTCAGAATCGACGGTAGATGACTTCACAACAGCCAGCGGTGTGACGCAGCCGGTGGCTGAGGTAACTATACAATTCGGTTCTATACTAAACCAAATAAGATCCAATCAGAGTCCATGAAGACGCGCCACACTACAATTTACGTACATTTAGGAGGTTACACGCTCAGTATTTCATCAGTTCAGTTCGCCAGTCGGATGAAACTGACTGACGCCAGAATAATAATAATAAATCAGGGGAAAATCTTTTACACAAATCGATCTAGTCCCAAAGTAAGCTCTAAAGGCTTGTGTTATGGATACCAGTCGACGATATACATACTTATATAGAGAAATAAATACTTAAATACATAGGAAACATCCAAGACTCAGGGACAAACATTCGTGCTCATCACACAAATATTTGCCCTTACCGGGGATCGAACCCGGGACGCTAGCTTCGGAGGCAGGGTCACTCCCAACTAGGCTAACCGCGTCGTCAATGATGGATAATTCGAACGGTTACACGATCAATCGACGAATGAAATTGGAAAACGTACGCCAGTCGCTGTTTAGATCGTGGAGACGAGGGGTGACCGCTAAGAAGTAACTCAGACCGATTCCAGTCAATATAGAAATGCTTAATCTGTTATTTGACTACAAAATACCGGTTCTTTTAACACTTTCAGTGCCAGCCCAAAAATCAAGTCCCATACAACACTGCTATAGCAAGAACCCGACCAGCGAGTCGTTCGGCGTGGCGACAAAGTCGACACTGAATATGTTAAAGAGCTGTTTCTTTTTCAAATTGCAGAAAGACGGTGAATCCTCGGACGAGGAGATAGAGGATGAAATAGAGGAAATAGAGGAGATTGAGGAGGAAGAAGAGGAACCGGAACCGGAACCAAAGAAGACACAGAAATGAACTGATTTACTCTAGTCGCGGGCTCGGAACTTTGAACCTTATGGTGATGCCAATAAGATTTAATATCATGTTACTACCATTAAAAACATCTAGTATATAAGGAAGGTTCAATGTCGCCTAATTTATTGAGCCGTTTAAAAATAAGTAAGTAGTAGTACCTACTGTATTTTTTTTTCAATTTATTTCTTCGCTTCTTTTTTAACATAAATGCTGACAGAATAAAAATAAATCTTGCCATGCTAACGTAGTGTTGGCTAACCTGATTGCTTATCCATCCACATCTCATTTTGTTATATAAATAAAATAAATAACCTACATATATGTAATTGAGATTATTTTTTAAACTGTAGAATTAAAAGGTCAATTTATAGGATCGCAGGTATTTTTTTTATATAGCAATTATCTTTTCTAACCAATTAAGATGGAGGATTAGATGTACATTTTATTAAATGTCGTTTAAGTATGAAAATGTCTACGTATCTTGGCCCATATCTTTCCCTCCATTCTATATACTATGTTTTCTCTTTAAGATTGTAAGTTTTGTTTAACTTTCGTGTTCAATTGTTATTTGTGTGCCAAATTATCTTCTTCTTCTTTTTAAGGATCTATAGCATTTTGAAAAATGTCCGTTCTGTACTTCCAAGTCTGTAATTTAGCCAAATTTAAATTATTGAAAGGTATGTATACATTTACAAGACAGCTTTGATGATAATAAAATAAAATGTAATATAACTTCCAGGTAATATATTAAATTGTATTTGTGCACCTGTGTGTTTGGGATAGCAGTAATTGTGCATTTAAAAGTTATTTTATGTGTTAAATTTGTTTTCAATTGTCATGTCAGCAGGATTATGTCGTTTTGAAGAAAATTGGTTATTTTAACAAATATTAAAATGTTTCTATGGAATGATAGCTTAACCCTGAACAATACATATAGAACAGGAGTAATGTAAAAATAAATCAAGATTTATATTTTACTAATTTAAAAACTTCTTTAACCAATTAATCTAGACCCAAAGTTATTCCCTATACTATGGGTACCAACTGGAAAACTATAATAGATAACTACATAATATATCAATGTATTAAGTATCTATGTTTCTGGTACACTTGGCGCAGTCAGTTTTCTTTCCAAACAATTTAGTCCTACTGCATTGACAAATATAGTTTCTAAAATTGTCTAAGAGGTCATCCATAAAGTACGTCACACAAATTTCATGATTTTTTGACCCCTCCCCGTCCTTGTCACAGTTGGTCACATTTGTGACACTCCCCCTCCCTAGTGTGACGTCACATAGTTTGCAATTTTTACATCTAGAAATTAATAAATTGAAACAGAAGTTCCGTAATTAGTTCTATTTCCATTTAATTTTTTCAAATCAACATCAAATCAAATATTTGAAAAAAATGCGACCGGCGCGTGACACTACTAGAGCGAGTGTGAACTCGCCAACAAAACAATCGAAACCTTTTGCCAATACAGATAGAGTTGGAAATATTTATAAGTATTAGATTTAGAAATGTGACGTCACAAAACTTGGACCCCTCTCACCCCTTGTCACAATGTCACACTTCGTCGCCCCCTTCCCCCTTTAACGTGTGACGAGCTTTATGGATGACCCTGTACTTGTTATGTTTGACCCTGACCACACCTAATAGCATTTTTTTAATGGGAATCGGATGCCACACCGCACTCTAACTTGCTATAACATTCCCGTCCTCATTTTCAAATTATATCCATTGTTTTCAAGAGTTTTATACAAGTAAACGTATTTATAAATAGTGTAGCTAATCGATGTTATTTTAACATTTAGTAGCATTTTGCTATCACGCGACGGAATTTTTGTACCTCGGTAAATTTAGACGTGAAACAAGCCATAAAAGACTTTGAGTCCACGTCATAAGAACTCTTGGTATTAGTATGCTTTGTATACGAGACGATTTGCGTTATAGTTGCAATATCACTGGTTATAAAGTGCAAAATGATTTGTGAAGTAACTATAGAATAAAGTAAACGTTCGGTATAGCTAATTGTTCTAATAGACCTAAAGAAGACTTGAGTTTGAAACAGTTATATTAGTTAAGTGACGCCATATTGTAGGTACATAATTTCCTTGAGTGATGCCCTAAGACCCTAAGTGACCAGTTTTTAGTGGTATAAGAAATAAATGAAATTAACGCATAATTTTGTTTTATTTGACGCTAAGCTAAAAACAATAGCTGGGAAAGAAAGCCATTGGGCCGATATAGGGGGTAAATTCGGAAGTGGGTTCGCTAAATTAAAAATAAGAGTCGTAATATTCGAGTTTGTATAGCACCAAGCTGTCAAAATCCAAAATCAATAGATACCAAAATCAAGTTTGACATTTCTTATTTTAAGTTTAACGATTGAAATGTTTGGCCACTTAATCGTTATAACCTTTTTAACGCGACAGATGAATGCGAGAATGCGTGCCTCGGACGCTGAGCGACGGCTGTAGCCGACAAAATGTATGGAAAACGGTAGGCTGTGTCGTCAGGGGCATGGAAAACTGCAGTCGGCCACAGCCGACTGGCGTTCATAAGGTTTAAACCAAAACCCTTTTAAAGGATAATGTACAGCAGCTATACTGCGCTGGCTTAGCAAGCCGAAAAGCGCTATCTCGATCAGAGTAAGTTTTGTGTAATCGACTTTCTGACAATTTACAAAAGGTCGATTTCTTTAAAATATCTCTGATTGAGTAACCGCTTTTCGGCTTAGCAGGGCAGTATAGCAAGGTTGACATGAGGATAAGTTAACCCTGTCTGTAATGGCTGGCCTTAGAGGCCTGTATCAAAATTAGTTCGAGGGCCCAAATGAAGGGTAAGATTTTACACAAGCGCTTGTAGCCCAGAGGCCCGTATCATTGATCCCGACTCATAATGAGTCCTCAGTTTTGTCTATTTTAAATATGCATAAAATGTTTTTACTAAAATGCTCAATTGTTTATTTGGATTTTGGCAAA
Source organism: Tortricodes alternella (assembly GCA_947859335.1). Taxonomy (NCBI): domain Eukaryota; kingdom Metazoa; phylum Arthropoda; class Insecta; order Lepidoptera; family Tortricidae; genus Tortricodes; species Tortricodes alternella. The sequence continues at coordinate 13,634,369 of OX401984.1, read as the reverse complement.
TAAGAAACTAGATACCAAAATGTTTCTTCATGGTTTATTGTATTACTTAAATTAATAACAAGCTGTTCATATTTACACTACATGATTTCAGATTCTGCTAATCAATGACCTGTAAAAGAAAATAAAACATGTTATTAAGGCAAAAACTTGTACCTCCGACACATTTAATATTAAGGCCACTCAAATTGATCTTTTATTAACGTGACGTTACTCTACAGGTTGACAACTAGTTGAGGGACATTTAACTATTTAATATCTAATCAAATGCTTAAGTGTTGTTTCTGAATTTGGCCATTATTTCGGTTTTTCTCTGGTGAAAACCCAAATGACAACCAGAGTGTTAACTACAGAAAAATATGTTTAGCTGTTGTTGCAAAATATATAAAAATCAATCTAGATAAGAATTAAATTAGAATCCTTAATTCGGCAAACTAAATTGACAAATGAAAGTGTTGCCAGTGAATGGATGAAATTTAATAATGATGTTGATGTTTCAGTTTCGAATCTAGTGCCGAGTCATTTTGCGTTTCTATCCACACGTTCATCCAACACCCATACTCCGAACCTTTCTGATCTCAAGCCAACCTCAGCAAAACTCGCGTCAACGTGTCCAAACCCTCCACACGGTTGACGGTTGGATGGGGTTGGACGATCGTGTGGTACCAGCATAGAACAAGACTGAACTGAAAACTTGCTGTAAAACGGTTTCCGAAAAAAGCTGTAATATTTTCTTAATATCTACACAAACAGCACTAAGCTAAGGTAGATTTACTGTGGCAGCATTTGTGTATTTCACTGAATTAGGGCTTCTAGTTTACATTGGTTAGGTGAGTAATAGGGATCATTTAAATTTAAATTAAAAATGTCTGCATACCAGTGGACCAGGTCTTGTATTCAATTATATCTTTAGCCATTGTGAAGTCGTTTCTAGCGGAGGTGGCGCTCTGATTCGCCATGAGGAAATCGGGGAAGAATGTCCAGCCTTCATCGACGCCAGTCTTCTTCACCACAGCCGCGATACCCAGCAGAACAGCCGCCGGTACGCCAATCGTGATCGATTTTTGCCAAGCTCCGAAAACGGACGCAGCCGCGATCCCACCCAGGAAATAGTTGATTTTGTCGTTCTTTCCTCTCACGTTCTGCGCAACGTTAGTAGTAACAGTGAATGCCGCTGCCATGCCTATCGCGGGCCCCACGTAATACGCAAGTCGACCCACCGTGCCAAACATACCCTTCGGGTGAGAGAACATAAGAACATCGAATGCACCCAAGCCGAGCCCCGAGAGCGTCGCATATTTGGATGTCACAAACACCTTTTTGTATATGTCTTGCCCTTCGGGCGAATCGTAGTATTTGTAATTTAGCATGACTTTATTTTGCTAAAAGATTTTTCGGCGAAGGAAGAAGTTACACAACTACTTGCTTGCTATTGGGTGTATACTGAGATAGCTATGCTAATGATGATTTGACAGCTGAAAAGTTAGAGAGTTTCATTGTTGTATATAATTTGATTTATGTTTCGTTGCATAAAATTAAATACTTTATAATCTACATTTTTAAATTTGTTCTTATTGCGCATATGTTGTTCATACCACCTGTAAAGTATTTAAATAATGATTTTAAAGTGTTAATAGGTAACTAGATTTATAAACTCTACCCGTGACATTCGACGTTGACGTTCAAATACCTTTAATGTACACAAACAATAAGAGCCGGAACAATTTCAAAATTGGTCATCTAAAGTGGCTAAATGTTTAAATAATAAATTGTAACTACCTACCAAACTTTATAATATAATTAAGGGTACATCGCCCATAAAGTGTAATCTTCTGAACATCATTTTAACTATCAATTAAGGGCTAGCAACACTATCGTCGACACCGTCATATTTATTTCTCCGTTGTGTCAATCAAAAGTATTTATTAAAAATGGCGGCGGACGGTGACGAAGTTATTAGTGATCAAGAAAAAGTTAGAATCGTTTCAGATTTTATCCTCCATTCGCCGCCAGGTGAATTTAACGAAGTATTCAATGATGTGAGGGTGCTATTAAACAACGATAGCCTGTTGAAGGAGGGCGCCAGCGGGGCGTTCTCGCAGTACAACAAAGACCAGCTCACGCCCGTGCGGCTGGACGAGGCTGAGCCGCACACGCTCGTCACCGACCACAACGAGCTGAGCGCCGGGCGCTTCTTCGATCCGCGGACCAAGCGCACCTTCAAGTATGACCACCTGCGTAAGGAGGCGTCCGAGTACGAGCCGTACGAGCCCGACCGTGTCGCGGAGCCCTGGCGCGCCGCGCTCGACGAGGAGCTGGCCGCTTACGTGGCGGCACACTACAAGCACGGTGCCAGCCTCGTGGTGGGGCGCGCGCTCGAGTCGGGCGCCGTGTCGCTCGTCGCTTGCATTGAGGACCACCAGTTCCAGCCTAAGAACTACTGGAACGGGCGCTGGCGCTCCGTGTGGTCGTTAACGGCGGGTAGCGGCGCCGCTGAGCTGCGTGGCGTGCTACGCGTCCAGGTGCACTACTATGAGGATGGGAATGTGCAATTGGTGAGCTCCAAGGAGGTCCGCGCGCCTCTCGTAGCTTCTGGCGAGGTCGCCACCGCTAAGGAGTTCGTTAAACTCGTTGGAGAAGCGGAAAACACATACCAGACAGCAATATCTGACAACTACAAGACTATGAGCGATACCACGTTTAAAGCGCTCCGACGCCAGCTGCCAGTGACCCGCAGCAAGATTGACTGGGCGCGGCTGGTATCATACTCCATCGGCAAGGAGCTGAAGAGCCAATGATGTCCTGCCGCTGCGCTCTGAGCCGCAGCGGACGCTCCGCGTCTCTGTACATATTCGCGTAAGAGTAAACCTTGTTCAAATGTTTATGGGCTCCCTGCGCGTATTTATCTATGATTATATAGAGAAATCGCTATTGTAACTGTTAAATTTTATTGCATTTTGTTACTCTGGATAAGGAACGTAAATTATTACCATTTAATGACTGATTATAGTGTCTTGACTTGATTATCATTGCATTTTAATATTGAAGGCAAGTTGAGTCTATAACCAGTTATTTGGCCTGAATAATTTGGTACTATGATTTGGTACTTTTGAGCTACACTAATGTTAGACCATGAAATGTATTGAAGTCCTGTAGAGATCGAACAAATCATTATCTTTAAAAAAAAAGTTGCAAATTACAAAACCTCAATTTCACAAAAATTCTAGCAAAAGAACAACATAACAAGTGTATTTTCATGTTACTAAGTAGCACAAAAGTTCATGATATTACAGTACAGGAAGATTTAATTTTCCATAGAATGTAACCTACAGCATCAGGGACAGATCCAGCCCTCAAAAAGGTTGTGGTCACAGCCAACTGAAAATCAGCTAAGTGCGAGTTGGAATATGCTTGCTCATGATCGATATAATGCATTCCTACAAAGGATGTCAAAAGTCTATTAGGGTTGTGGGCATGCCCATCGTGGCCACAACAGTCGATCCGTGCTCGTACAGCATACAGATCTTTACAGGCCTGACGTTTCAATTTTCCAATGGACTCGTAGGGATGATTGTTGTGTGATAATATAATTTAAAAAGTCTTCAGCTATGTTACTCGAATTGTCAATTATCAGTGAAACTTAATTTTGAATCTATCCATCCAAATTGTATAGATCAGTATTATATAACATGTTCTGAATATTGCTTGCATGACAGAGAGGGGCGGAGCTAAAAAAGTTCCAATGGTGCATTTAATTATAGTTTATTTAACAAATTGTCCACGTAGCTTAAGCTACGTAAACGAGCAGAGCACAATTATATTCAATATTTTTCATTAAATCAGTTTGTTGCTCAAGAGAAGGAAAAATAGTTAATTATGGTCCATACTTTACTGCTTTGTGTGTGAATGAGGCGAATTTTTCTTTTGTATAAGGTAATTATATGCCAATAAGAATTATTTTGTAATTATTTTAATAAAGAACGTACATTAAAAATCCAAGTATTCTGTAATGTATGATTGATTCATTTGAATAAAAATATATATTAAAATGTTGCTAACTACCGTTTTCTTTTATTTACGTATATAGTCTGGATGAACGTTTTAAGGCCCGGGCACACCAAACGCGGTTGCGGCGCGTTTGCGGCGCGAACGCGGGTCCGCGCCGTTGTCGAACAGCGCGAGCGAATTTACCATGCCACACCAAAGTAGCCGCGGGACCGCGGCGGTCCCGCGCCGCCGCGGTGTGGCATGGTATATTCGCCCGCGCCGTTCGACAACGGCGCGGACCCGCGTTCGCGCCGCAAACGCGCCGCAACCGCGTTTGGTTTGCCCCGGCCTTTAACATGACTTTATTTTATCGACTAAGAAGGAAGTGGTATCAGCTTGAGGGTGTGGTTTTCCGCACAGGACGTATTCATACCTAAGAATGAGATAGAGATACCTTTTGAGATTTGTATAAAACTGTAGACATCATTGTTAACTTGCACTGTTTTGAAAAAATGACACCTCACCAAGTTTCTTGCCGGCTCTTCTCAGTAGAGGTATTTTTCCGAACCGGTGGTAGATTCATTCCTTGACCTTCATAAGAGCTTGGAAAAGCCTAGATTTAATGGTTTGACTTTTGAATTTTATCTCATTCTGACGAATGAATGCGTCCCGTGTGATGGCCGGCGATGGCCCATCATGTAGAGGGGCCTTCACACATCTAATGGCCGAATTCACAAACGCCACTTAAGCATTTGATTAGAGATTAAATAGTTAAATGTTCCTCAACTAGTTGTCAACCTATACGTAAATTTTTTTTAATACATTTGAGTCATTCATCATCATCATTTCAGCCGAAAGACGTCCACTGCTGGACATAGGCCTCCCCCAATGATCTCCACAACGACCGATTCTGTGCTGCTCGCATCCAGCGGAGACCCGCAATTTTCACCAGGTCGTCAGTCCACCGTGTGGGTGGTCTGCCGAAGCTGCGCCTTCCGGTACGTACGCACGTACATTTGAGTGGCCTTTGTGAATTCGGCCATAAAATTGCTTAAAATATTTGAAAATAAAATTCAACCAAAATTATTTGTTATGCGTATTCAAAATTTTTATTTTGAGTCCTGTGACAGTTTATTATCCATGTGGTAGTCTTTGGTTCTGGTTATTTGTTACTAGAACTCCTCGTTTGGGTCAGTTCCAGTGTGCTATTCATACCTAATTTGTTGTTTATTTTGCAAAATGAACAGGCTTATCTGTTATCTTTTACAACTGCTTGAATTGTCATCCTGGCGATAGCACTTATCGCTTGCATTTTGTAGTCAAACAAATTGGGTGTAGGCACTTATAGGTTTACAAACTTTTCTGTGGAAATCAAGCCATAGTTTATTCGAATGAGATAAGAACTTAAAACAATTAAATTCTTGATTTTATTGCGATGTAAATAAAGATCATTATATAACTTGACAAATAAAAAACATTCCGACGAATTGAGAACCTTCTCCTTTTTTGAAGTCTGTTAAAAAGGCGGTGCCGCGCTCAGGATGCTAGAGCAGAGCACTACGTTACTTTGTCATCGAACTAATCATGGCAGTATTATGTAATCTGTGTCATGGCTCTGGCGCCTCTGGCGCTGAAAGGATAATCGATTGCGGGATTTTATAACGGCTGATCTCTTTAAAGATAGCGTGCATGCGTTGGGGTGAGGTTGCAGATGTATTGATTTGATATCATGTCTTATAAATCGTTTATTAAATATAGTACCTATTTATCTGCGACACGGCGAAGTGGTCCTACAAATATTGAATAACGACATGATCAACCATATATGTAATAAGTTCTTTGACTACTATGGTGAATATTGAAATAATAGGAAACAAATGAGCTTTTAAAACAATAAATGCTTACTCTAACAAATTTTTGCGTTTCAGTTCTAAGTATGGGGAACCCCAAAAATTTATTGCTTCTTTTCTATTTTTGTGTAAAAATCTTAATGCGGTTCACAGAATACATCTACTTACCAAGTTTCAATTCATTCTTATAGTTTCGGAAAAAAGTGGCTGTGACATACGGACGGACAGACAGACATGACGAATCTATAAGGGTTCCGTATTTGCTATTTGGCTACGGAACCCTAAAAAGTTTGAATATAAACTTTTCAGGATAGCCCGAATTGCAGCATTGATTTTTCGAAAAATTATCCCGTTAAACCCCTTAAGAATTCTAACGGTGAGTCGTAGTAGTAGCTAAAATGGTTTGACGTCGCTAGTCCGGTTTTTAATACCCGCTTATCATTAGTTTCCTGGAATTTCAGATAGTTGCTATCATTGCTGGTTACGTTTTCAGAACTTGGCCGGAGTTGGAATCTAATAATAATCGGCCTTTATCCGCGTTTCTGCGCGCTCGAGTTATTAAAAGTGTAAGTGTCACATCTCGGTGAAAACTAGGCCGGATGTTTTTCCGTTCACGACAAAAATAATCTACTATTCCCCAATTCGCACCGGGTCCGCGCGGGAATTACTGCCCAGTCCCTTTCACTATGAGAGGTATGTTACCAGTCGGCCCCAATTTTCATTTGACGTTGTTGATTCGACGTTAAATTAACATTAAAACTCAAATGTCAAAGTTGAAAAGACTTTCTGCTGAGTTCCTTGCGGCGTCTCTTCTCAGCTGATGTCACCTTTCGAAGCGCTGCGGCCCTAACATGCATGGCACAAAGATAAATTAGAACCGTTATCCGGTTAACCGGTTATCTTTGTCGCATGCATGTTAGGGCCGCTGGTAGCTTCAGACATGTGAAAGAGCCCATGTGGCCTACTTGCAAAATAAACATTTCCATTTTCATTGACAAAGAATTTATCAATGAAAATGGAAATATTTATTTTTTATATTTCAGAATATATAAAAAAATAAACCAGGGGTGTGATTCTCTAGAATAATATTTCGTTTATGAACTCAACTGCTAGCGTAACTTGACCCATGACTGCGTATAAATTACATGTTTGCACGTGTCTTGGATCTTGGTCGTATTTCGATGGAGACTGACATACCTAACTCCGCATAATGCCTACCAGCGCGCGGGTCAATTTATGATTGTTGGATGACATGAGCGACGAGAAAATGACATAGCTGAGTCTAAGGAGGTCAGCGGCCCTAACATGCAAGACACAAAGACAAGTTAAACCCGTTTATCTCTATGACTATCTCTTTCGTCGGCACTAGTGTGAGAGAGACGCATTTAGAGATAAGACGGTTTAAGTTATTCTTGTCTTGCATGTTATGGCCGCTGGGATTCGTATGGACATCGGGTCCGAGTCCAAGGAAGTGGGTCAAGTTGAGTGGATTTAATCATTTAATCACAGCACTTTTACAAGGGCGGCAGGCGTTTGAGACATTGTTTCTTAAATCTAAGTAAGTTATCTTAGGCCTAATTGCTATACCGATACGATACTCCTACTCTACACGTAATTTCAACGTCTGGTATCCCGCTTGCTCCCGAGGCCTGACACTGTCGCGAGAGAGAGACAGGCCGAAGTTTCGAACTTTAACCTTTTGAACGCCACGGCTGAATGCGAGAAAGCGTGCCCCAGACGCCGAGTGACGGCTGTAGCCGGTAAAATGGCATGTCGTGGCGTCAGCGGCACGGAAATCTGCTGTCGACTACAACCGACTGTGGCGTTCAAACGGTTCAGCTTCGGAGTAGACACAAATGCCACCAGCGAGCGCGCAAGATGTCAATATACCTATCTGAGTCCCCAAGTCGAGGAAAGACTCAAATATCAGAGTGCCAGATGAGGTCTATTTTTATGGCAAAAACCGTTTTTTTCGAAAAATACCATATAAAAACCAGTTTTCACCCCTAATTTATAGACCGAAATAAACGATTTCTTCAGCATATGCCCCATGGCCAACTTTTAACGGTGGCACTTCGCATGACTGAGTTTTGTCAAATATTTGTGTTGCATCTCTTCCTTTTGACATAAGACGAAGAGTTACAACCCAAGTGAAGTACAAACATAGGGCAAGGCAACGCACTTAAAAAATAACCAAGTAAGTACATCTAAAAATAAATACACTTACGCTAAGTACTATTTTTAAACTAAAATTATAACCCAATCCGTAATATTTAGGTAATTTTAAAGAGATTAAGAGAGCGAGAGCGCGATGACCTCTTGATATCATAATATGTTTTTGGTCAAGCTTAGTTTCTGTTTATAGCGACATCTATATTGTCCATTAAGTACGAGTATCAGATGCAAATCAACTGTGATAAGCTCACGCACCGTACGCTATGGAAGCTTATGACTATAACGAATAACGATAGGTGGCGTGTCTCTCGTTTTAGTGTTCCAAATCTATTTGTTGTTTAAATACAAAATTTAAATTATTCATACATAACGTGTGTCCAAATAGAACATTTTAGTAGTTTTTCCTTGTACTACTAGGTACATCTTTACTAATAAAAAAATAAAAGCGACGGATGAAATAGGCTTCTTAAGTCTCCTGTTTTGAGTGTTTAAGTACCCACAAAACCCACAAATACAACTATTCGTGCGCTTGAAACAGATAAACTGGTAATTTTAATTTATCTGTCTAAGCCTGAGAAACATTTTAAACACAATGCTACGCAACGCGTAAAACCATAGACCAGACCATAAATGCTAAAGACACGGCTTAGCCTCAGTTTTTGTGGTTTTAGCAAATAAAGCTGCCAAACTTGGGGGCCGTGGAGTTTTTTAGGGCGCTGTGATTGGTGCGTTCAAGGTTGGGTCTTGTCTGCCTGTATTCCTACTACTTATGGTTTTTTTTACTCTAATGTTGGCAGCACAGATCGTAGTCTATAGGATATAGTCTGTGCATAAGACTAATCAGGGCTCATACATGCGTTTCCTTTGTTTAAAGGCGCTCGTTAACGGGCAAATTTTTCGGCAATTTATTGCTGTAATTCGGGCTATCCTATGTCCCCATTAGTGACATAATATGTAATCTTTTTGAGGACAGCCCGAATTGCAGCAATACCTACATTTTCGAAAAATTAGCTGGATTACGAGCTCCTTAAAAGCCAATGACACTTATTTCGCACTAGTATATTTATGTATGTATGGTCAGGTTATGTTTAAGTAGCATCGTGTCGAAAAAAGTGTGCTGGGTGTCAACGCTTCTTGTACGCATACCTATATCTAGGTAATTCTGTATACACATAGTATTGATAGGGCGTGTTGCTTTGAAACGATTTCGGGATTGCTTGAACCGACGGGAACGTCGCAGGATCAATAGCTGTAAATATAAAATGAAAATTATTGTTTACAACAATCTTTGGATTAGTGTTTTAAAACATTATAGTGGTGCTGATTCTGTACCGGAATATTTGGCTAGCACAATATTTGCCACTGCTAAGATATTGGATCATTAGCATAATTATATACACACGGTTCCTCATGATGTAAACCGAAATGCGCGAATAAAACTCAAGCCGGAATTTGAATCCACGAGTACCTTCCAAGTAAATGTTGGGTAATCGTAATGTTAGTAGTGGTTTCAAATTCGAAGTTCACTAGCTTTTCTGACAAGGTTGGGAGGTGGCCCGTGTTCATCAGTGGGACGAGTATAGCATCATCTATGAGTGTATGTATATTGGGTATAATGTTATTCTCAACTTAACCTGTATAAGGAGGTGCTGAAACAAAATTCAGCGGAGGCAGCATAACAGCTGGAACTGGCCCTTCGATTCCTGTCGGCACGTCTAGATCCTTCTCAGAATGTATCACATGGAAACTGGACAGTGAAGGGTTATCTACTTTTTTATCCTGTTCATCTTCTTGCTTTGTGTCATCTCTGATTTCAATTTTATGCTCAGTTACTTCCGTTTCTTTAGCTTTTAGCTTGCCGGTTTCATACATTTTTGATTCGTCTTCATTTGTAGTTTTTTCTTTTTCTTTCTCAGTGTCATCTACAACTTCATCTAACTTTTTAGCTGTAGGTATACTAGGGTTTTGATCAGTTGCTTCAAAACTGTGTTCAATTTTATCGTCAATTCTGATTATTTCATTTTCGGATTCCAATTTAGATTTTGTGACTTCTTTCAATTTATCCGATTTTTCATGCAAGTTACCGATTTCATCGTGATTTGTTTCTTGATCATCAATAGACTTTTCTTTATCAATATTAGTCAGGTTTTCGTACAAAGGGTCATCAAGTGGTATGCCTTCAGGTACATCCTCAAAAGAAAATTCGTCAGTGATGATGATCTCTCCACTGTCTTCGGACTTAGCTTTGTTGAACAGGTTGTCTGACCGCAAATAGTCATTAGTTCTCTGGGATATTCTAGCCGGACAGTCTTCGGGTATAGTGTACATCTGGAAGAAATATTGTAATTTTCAAAGTAATAATGAGAAAACGTGTTAGTAAGTTAAAAATCAAACAAGTGTCGTTTCTGAATTGGGATATTATGTTAGCAACTGCTTCTATAAGCTATTTTGCGCTTGAGGAAAAGCTACGTAAGTAATAGAAATAAATAACAGGAAAATATATATATTAAACATTGCATGCAGCCGTGATTTTTGCCAAGTTAATTAATGCCTATTCAATTTAAAATAAAAGCCGGTCAAATACGAGTCTGACTCGCGCGCCGAATGGGGCGCAATCTTTCGATTGCGGTGACTTAGAAGGTTGATTTTTTCACAGCATCTGGAGATTTCGTGCTTGTAAACCTGAGTATTTGATATTCATTTCAACATAATAAAACGGAGTCCCTTTGATCTGACTCCGACTTTCTGTGATGTATTCGTACCGATAGCTGATCGTCTTCAGCTTCTTGATGGGTTGGACCTGTCGTCCAATATGAACTTCGGTAAATATATAGAATCAATGGCTAAAATTGCAGCCAGGAAACTTGGCATCCTTTCCAAGGTCAGGCGGTACTTCACCCCGGGACAGCTGCTTCAGTTATACCAAGCACAAGTCCGGTCGTGTATGGAATACTGTAGCCACTTATGGAATAGATCAGCGAAATAGCAACTAGCCACCTTAGGTTCTATTGAAAAACGTGCCAAGAAGCTCATCGGTGACTCGGAATTAGTTGAGGCGAAACTGCAGAGCCTTGAACACCGCCACAAAATCGGTATTCTACAGGATATATCACGGAGAGTGTGCGATGGAATTACATGAACTAATTTCGCCATCCCCATTCCTTCATCGGGGGACTAGGCGTGGGCTGGGGTTCCATCCCTATGTTGTGGATGTTCCAAGAATCTGCACTAAGTGGTACGCTTCTACATTCATTTGGCGAACTGCTAGGGAGTGGAATTCCCTGCCTGCAGACTTGTTCCCAGAACGCTACAACTTAGGTCTTTTCAAGGAGAGAGTGAATAGGCATTATCTAGGTGTACATGATCCAGCGTCGGCCTCATCGTCACTTTCTATCAGGTGAGACAGAGGTCTAATGCACAACTATCTTCTATAAAAAAAAACCTAACAGTAGATATATATAGTCTGTTCTGGCACACGGTGATTTTTATTGTCGGTATTTTGTTTTATTTATTAAATCGTGAGCCATTACATTGTTAAATGCTAATTGACCTTTAACTGACTCGACATCTTAATGTCGAAACTGCCTTGAGATATAATTAATATGCTAGAACAACCGAGGTAATAAACTGGCTTATTTATTATATCAATAAACAATACATTTTTAATTGACTTAACACGATATTCATATATGACAGTTCGACATCAGAGGCTCGAGGCGACCAATCACAGAGCTTGAGCGCCGTCATGCACACATCACATCATCTTAGGCGTTAACATACCGCGTGATTCACAACCAATCACAGAGCTGCTGTGCCAGAACAGACAATAAAAATCACAGTGTGCCAGAACAGACTATATATATCTACTCCTAACCTATGTACATGAGATTAAATATTATGTCCATATCACCGACCTGCGTGTCATTGTGTGCGGGCACGTAGTAGTCCTGCACGCGCACGTGCGCCGGCTTCGTGGCGGCCGCCGGGCCCACGGCGTGCACGGTGAAGCAGCGGTGCGCGGCGGGCGCCCCGCGCGCTGCCAAGTACAGGGTGGCTCGGCCTGCGTTCGCGGACAGCTCGATCCGACGGAGCACTGATAGAAGCAAGTTATTACAAGTTTGAGCTGAAGAAATAAACCCCCCAAAATATGGACTGACGACCTACTTTTAAAGTTTCTGGAAGCCGGTGTAAAAGTAAAGTATGATCAATAAAACACTTTGACTTTGACTTTGACTTTGAAAGGCGCACGTACAGTCTTTGGAGAGAGCCATGTTCATCTTCAGCGGTAGTCTTTTCGAGGTCGGAATGAGTTGAAGTACTTGGTTTTTCGAGTTCCGTACCTCAAAAGGTAAAAACGGTACCCTTATAGGATCACTCGTGTATCTGCCTGTCTCTCCGTCTGTCCGTCTGTCACAGCCAATTTGCTCCGAAACTACTGGACCGATTGAGTTGAAATTTGGTACACATAAACACAGTTACGTAAATAAATTAATTTTAAACATGGAGGCCACACTTTTGGGGGCATGTTTGGCGAACAATGGAGTATGACATATCAAATAAAAGTATCAAACAAAATTTATATAATTTTAAGATAAATGTTTTTGAAATTATTTGGGAAAATAGGTGAAAATGTATCCTCATCTCTTAAACTAAAAAAATACAGAACGTAGTTCTTTAATTATAGATTATAGGAAAATCTAATAAAAGTCTATGGTATTTAAAGTACCATAGGAAATTTCCTATAATCACAGAAACCTAACTCGCACTTGTCCTTTTTAAAGATTGATGAAGGTAGTTTGTTACGTACGTTAGCAATTAGAATACGATTTAACCTGTATGAAGTCCTCACTATTTATAATACTCTCGGTTAGCACGTAATGGAAGTCCGAGACAAGGTAGCAGCACCTTTAGCACGAAGTATTTCCACCACAAATGGGTTAGCCTGCGAGTATTTTAACCGGTGTTCCTATATTTCAGTTTTCAATTATTCTCATGAAATGTCTGTTTCCATCATCTTTTGATACAAGAAGATATATTTTCATACGAAAAAAGTTCTTAGAAAGACTTAGATACGTGGAAGAAATTGTCGATGAATGCCTTATTCGCATACTTTTCTTGAGTTTTTACTAATGTCTGTAATATAAACTTACGTGTGTCAGGCTGCTGCAGTTGCGCGTAGAGGAGAGAGGCGTCGGCTCCAAAGCCTCCTGGTAGAGTGATGTCCAGGAGAGCCATTTCAGGGAACTCGCCAGACCATAGTACGCAAGCCTAGACACAAATTGAAAATTATGAACTTTAGAATCTAATGTAGAAGAGTTTTTGATTGGTAGCTGCGTACTGAAATGTGCAGTGTGGGCAGACTAACTATACATTGGACTGACGACCTGGTACAGCTCAGATACAATTGGAGTATTCACGGGTCACATCGGGGTTAAGTATATCTTAGCCAAGATGGGACTCTTTGACAACACAAGCTGTAGAATGTGTGGCGAAGAGGAAAATACAATGAAACACATCATGTGGGAATGTGACACCCTCACCAGATTAAGAATGAAAATCCTTGTCAATGGATATCCAGAATCAGGGGAATTCAAGGCACTACCACTGCGCTCCACAAGTCACTTCATTGAAGTGGTGGAGAATGCTATGGATAGTGCTTAGGAAAGGGGTAATTACACAAAAGATCCCATAGGGTCGAAGTGTATCGGCAAGGACCCCACCCTCTAAGATAAGATAAGACGACCTGATGAAGATTGCGAGTCTCCGCTGGATGCTGAGCCCTATGTCCAGCAATAGACATCAATCGGTTGAAATGATGATGATGATGATGATAAAGTTTATAAGAATAACGATGCTCACCTCGACCCTCGCGGCGCAGAAGCACTCAGTCCGGTTGGCGGCGCAGTTGAAAGCGCCGTCCGTGCTCGCCGACACCTGCACCGACAGCGCCCGGCCACCAGCGGCCGGCGACATTGTGTGGTATGCGCGCGTGGCTTGCACTAGGGCACAACCTGACCCTGGACCAATGGAAAAGATTAAGGATCATGATCCAATAAAACATCGTTTTTCCTCCCAAAAAACCTGCAAACATTGTAACAAAGATGCCAATTTATTTCAAACGTAGGTACTCGTATACTTCGTTTTATTTAGCAAGAGAAAGATCCTGACAGAAGTAAGCGTAAAGCCTCTTATTAAACACGTTCGGGAATATTACAGAATAAATGGTAAACTATCAAACATATATTTCCACGTATTCCGGCATACTACCGTAAAACGTGTTCAATATTCTTATTCAACACCTTTTACGGTAGTATGACGCTAAAATTTCCGCTTTACGCTTACTTCTGTCAAGATCTTTCTCTTGCTTAATAAAACGAAGTATAGCTTAAACCTCTTAATTATTTCCACTGTTTTACGGTTTCATACTTAGCTCGATCTAAAATCTTTCTTAAATGAAGTAGGCATCTCTTACCCTCAACAGCAATATTGAATTTCCCAACGCCTATATGCATCACTCCTGGCACTTTGACGTCTGGAGTCAACATTGCACTGCTAACTGTTTCTCCGCTCGTTACTGTCACGTTGAGGTGCGTGGGCGCAAGGGGCTGTGACGCCGACCAAGCCGTCAGGGCTTCTAGGGCGACTAAGGTATCCTATAAATATAGTTATTTACAAATTCCGGTAAAATACACTGGTAAGCTAAGGTAAGCTTAAAAGTGAAGGCGCTTCGTTACGAATCAATCAATCAAATCAGAGACCTTGTACTCTCACAAAGGTCAGTAAGATACTTATAGCGACTACATAAATGATGATGAAATCTTAACCAGTGTGAGAGCCTAGTGTCCATACTAGGATACCCTGTGTGACAGATTACCAGGCCCCCTCCCGGATTTCAGAGAAATTGTAATGCTGGTAGCACAACATATGAACAATCAAAGGCCTAAGATCCTTGACAGATTTTCTACAAATGTACCATTTCTATGTAAATTTTTCTTTGTGCAGTCTTTATCCACCCACCGCTCGGCATGCATTTTCCTGATCATGCCAATGTTCCAATCACATTTGCAAATAGGTACAAGAACGCTGTGAATGTGTTTGTCGAAGCTATTGTCTTCTTGAGGTGCTTTTAAACGAGCAACTTTTTTAGAAATGTATTGCTGCAATTTGAGCTATTGTCATTAAGATTACATATAACACTAGTTAGCTAGCTTACCCGCGGTATTTTCCATACAATATTTATTTCAAAAAATCCCTTCTTAGTGCACCTCTAGGGTACTCGAGGAATGTCTCCTCCAAATTTCAAACCTCTAGGACCACCCGTTTAGGTTGTGCGTTGTATATAAGTGAGTCACGGTACTGTTTTATATGTATAGATCACTAATGGGAATAAAGGTTTTGGGGATAGTCCGCATTGCAGGAATAAATTGCCAAGCTATACAGCTGGCGGTCACAGTTGGCCTTGACGACGTACACTTGACATGTTGCCCGTACCTGCGTAGAAACGAATCCGCCTCCAGCGCCACGACGCGCGGCCAGCCAGCGGCCCGCGCCGCGCGCGTCGCCCGCGCAGCTGCCGCGCAGCGCCGCCGGGCACGCCGCCAGCGCCAGCAGCGCGTAGCCCGTCGCCTCCACGGACGTCGACAGGCTGCCTGCGGTATCACAGTAGGGATTACGGTGTCCTATCAAAATCTCGCCAATCATTTGGCAACGCTACGTTTCGCAACCAACGATTGACAAATACGTCGTTTATCATTTTATCATTTTACAACTACAGATTTCGCAAATGATCCATGTTTTCGAACAACTTACTTGACAAATTTTCATTTTGTATTGTATAATTTGTCAAATAGATTATTTATTATTTGTATCAAATAGTCAACTAACGTTCGACCTACAAACGTTTGGTATATAATATTACTTTGTTTGTTATAGGTTTCATTCTATATAAGCTTTAGTATAAAATAAGTAATAACACCCTTATTGGGTTAGGGCACCTAGAAAAGGGGGGGACGGGGGGCGAAGGCTTCCAAAAGGGGGAACGGTGTCGAAGCCCCTGATAGGGGAGGGGGGTTGGGGGGCCAAGCCCGTCTTTAAGAGGGGAAGGGGGAGCGGAGCCCCTCACGAGGGGGGAAGAGGGATGGACCCCCACGAGGGGGGAAGGGTGGCGGAGCCCCGCTCGGGGGGGGGGGGGGGTTAGGGGGGCGCAGCCCCCCGCGTTATAAAACAAATAAAGGTAACAATTATATAAGTGGTAGGTTAGGTTAGGGTTAACTTGTGTCCCTTAGAGCGGAAATAGGCACCCCGCGAAGCGGGGTGACGTCG
Source organism: Tortricodes alternella (assembly GCA_947859335.1). Lineage (NCBI taxonomy): Eukaryota > Metazoa > Arthropoda > Insecta > Lepidoptera > Tortricidae > Tortricodes > Tortricodes alternella. Next base: position 13,618,038 of record OX401984.1, on the reverse strand, counting down.
ACACGCTGCCGGTTAGGTTAGGCTAGGACGATAAATAATGCACACCAATTACAAACTCTGATAATTTCAAATTCATTTTCTAAATGTCGATTTGCTAATCAGTCAGTTTGCCTTACGAATTTTTTTTGCGTAATGAAAATTACATAAATGAAAATAAAATATTTGATACATTTATAAATTATACTATTTGGTAAATGACTAGTTGTCAAACGATAAGTTTTGAATCGACACATTCTCGCAACAACATAGTTGTGAAATGAATAGTATACGAAACGTTGGTTGTAAAATGAACTTTTATCAAACAAGTTTCGGTATTTCATTAGTGAACCAGGGATTACTAATGTATGGGCAAAAAAAAACTTTCCGCAAAGTAATTAGATCTCAAACTATTTTACTCAAATTATTATCTGGTAAAAAATCAGTCAAAACTGCTTATCGTAATTTTACACTTAGCAAAAGTATTTTTTGACAAATAAGCACTTACGGAAGGGACACGAGTTAACGCTAACCTAACCTACCTATGACAAAGCAGAATGATGCCAAATGATAATTTGACCAAATTAATAAAATGCGAAATGATTAACATTTGCTAAAGCAACAGCATGCTAAAGATTCGTTTGGGCACTGAAACTACTGCGATAAGTTTTTTGGGAATTGAAATTTGGCAAAAAATATTTTGCCCAAAGTAGATTCATTAGAGGGGCCCTTAAGCAGTCTAGTTTTTAGGCAATATATTGCTGCAATTCGGGCTATCCTCAAAAGTTTACGTTCAAACTTTTTGTTCTCATTAGTGATGTTAGATGTAATGTTTTCGGGATAGCCCGAACTGTAACAATAAATTGCCGTTTACGAGTTTCTTAAGATTAAGTGAGTTTTCTCTGTTCCAAAAGGGACTCCTACAGACGGGCTCTTTCATAGTTTAGTTAAATTGAAGGTCGATTAAATAATCTACATTACGAAGCTACGTTAGTCGAAGATTTTCTAATCTATACCTTGATGATGCTGATGGCTATATACATACTATAGACGACGACTTTTATAGATGAAAACGACGCTTTGATTTCTCGCTAGTGACTACGTAATAGACCCTTTCCCAAAATTCTTAGTTCGTCGTTAGGTACGTTGCGCTATCATGACGCTTATATCATTGACATCAAATTCAAAATACTCACTGGTCTCCCACCACACCGACTCCTCTCTTCTCCTCGCCATCCTCATCAGCTCGAGCAGCTCCCTCACATCCTCATCCTCCTCCAGCCGTCCTTCACTCTCCCACGGGCTCGCCTCGTTCGTCTTCCTTAACTCATCCTCGTACCTCCTTATTCTCATGAATGCATACGCCAGTACGGCGTGAGCGTAGACCCTATTTGGAGTTTTGGTCTTCAGAGGAGGTAAGGCGCGGAGACAAGAGAGGGTATTTCGAAGGACCCTGTATGGGAGGTTTGGGGTGTTTTCCACTAAGGAGGTTATGACGTAGGCTGTTAGTGCTACGTTCGCGATTTCACCTTCTTCGTTTAAGCCGCCCTTTAAAAATAAGTAAAATAAGTAGTTAATAAATGCCCAATGCTGCATTCGGTCCTTTAGAATTGGTGACATTTTAAAGAAGAAAGAAGCATTGTCATGTAAATGCTGGCCTTGCACTGGTAAACTACATTGTTACTCAATATCATAAGCTAGTTGTGATCCTAACCTTCAGTTCTCTATGGAAGACCTGCCCCTCGTTTCGGAAGCAGCCGTTTTCCATTTGTTGGTCGAGCAACCAACGCTCTGCTCTATCAAGAGCCGGCGGGGTTGGCAGACCGGGCGATATTATCTGGAACGACCACTTAATTAACGGGTAGTTCGCGTTGTTTCTACCAGTGATACATTTAATTAAAAGACTAAAGAAGCGCAGAAGCAAGTATGTGTCCTCGTAAGATTTGACTGATGCCGTCAATTGGTAGCATGTCTGCAAAGGCTCAAATAACTCTCAGGTTATGGATTTATCAAAGTCGCGAATAAAATAGGATCTACCTCGTGGGCCTTTCTCAAGTATCTGACAGCAAACGCTGTGAGCCAGGTCGAAGGTTCATCAGCGGCGCCAAACGCGCTGAAGCCTCCTGATGGATGCACGTACTGGAGTTGACGGGTGAAACCTGGAATGATAACGACGTTTTTAGAAGCGAAGGTGATATTTTCCATTTTCTTTTTTGTCGTTATTTAAAACTTTCTCCAAATGTTCCTGCGGAGCATGAGTCAGGACTGGTTTTAATGAACAGGAAAGTTGAGCAACGTGGGAGGAAAAATTCACAATTCTTTTTTTTATGTCAATTGACTGACAAACCGGCAGACGGCCCACCTGATGGAAAGTAGTCACCGCCGCCCATGGTTATCTGCAACACCAGAGGTGCTGCCAATGCGTTGCCAGTCTAGGGAGGATGGGGAATGGGGATGGGATGGGGATGAGGGAATAGGATTCCGGATCTCAACATAGTTGTTGTGCTTTTATTGTTGAATTATTTCTTCGCCAACAATTATGGTCAATTGCTTTATATACACCAAACATGTATTGGCGAATGGCATGCTGTCAGACGAAGATGATGATTCCCTGCCGTTTCCCGCATACCTCTAGCGACATGTTCTCTAGCGGAGGCCGCGGCGTCGCTCGCGGGGTCGAGCAGCCGCAGCGCCAGCAGGTTGGTGGCGAGCCGCGCCATGTTCTGCTCGCCGCAGCCGCGGGGCAGCAGCACCAGGGAATCCGCGTCCTGGGGATTAATTACTATATCAACAAACCTCGTTTCTAGCTATTTAAAAATAAGTGCTAATGAGCTACAAACTTGCTTTTGAAGTGTTCAGAATAAATGAGTAACTTCCTAAGTAGTTGACGTTTAAAAACTATAAATTTAGTTAACTACCTACCTATATTCCCGGGCCTAACTTAGATAACGTAGTGGACCCGCCACAGCTTCGCCCGCGGTATTTTCCATACAAACATTTTATCACCTCTTTTCACCCCTTCATTTCAAGAAATCCCTCTTTAGTGCATCTCTAGGGTACTCGAGGAATGTCTCCTCCAAATTTCAAACCACCCGTTTAGGCTGTGCGTTGCCTATAAGTGAGTCGCGGTACTGTTTTATAGGTGTTGATAATATTAGAGATACTTTATCTCCTTGTCGTCATGTTAAGCCCACTACTTAATTCGCAATCGGAATAGGATTCATGATACTTCTGTCTTGATATTGTTACGATACTTACCGCTAATAGAGGTCCTGTGATGTCCCCAATAGCCCAAACGGTAACGAACTCCGAGCCAGGTATCGCTTGCACGTCGGGCCACGACCAAGTTACCTCCGAGCTGCTGGATTCTGGACTACCTGAAAATCTTTCGGGTTAAGTCGGAACATTTAATCGATCACCAAAGTTTTCTAGCGTACGCCACTTTCCTTTTCGGGTGTGTTAAGTTGTTCGGCAATGCCCGAATCGGTAAAAGTCGGGGACACCAGGCTCGATTATCTACCTACTAGGCAACACCTATATTTATCGGGATTTAATTAGGGTGCTAAAAGGGGAGAGTCTGAAAACTTCTGTATCTGGTCTGACTTTTAATGAATATCAAAATTACCTCTTCCACAAAGAAGAGTTGAGTGGTGGTCCTGCACCGGCACTCCCTCTGGATCCACTTGAATTTGGATGATTACTTCATCACTGCAAACGGATAAAAAGGAAACTGTTACTTCGCACCGTCTGTACTCCCACGCTCCCTTTCCGTTTGTTGGAACTCCTTAATTTTTTTAAATATGCATAAGATTTATTATAATTCTTCGCTGTCAGTGTGTGCTTATTATAACGCTAGTCTTAAATACTAACGCAAACCCCATTCCAGACGGCTAAATGCATTGGCATTATGTATTATCCTAACACAGTTTCTTGTTATCTTCATTATGTATTATCCTAGCACCTTTCACAGTAGAGCAACCCGATAAAACTGTCGCCAAAGAAATATTTACCGTACCCCACCCCCCGCGCATACCCGGCTTTCGCCGCCACGTCATCTTTGCCCACTCTGCGATAACTATCTTTATCTGCTTTTTAAGGGTTACCCTTGCTAGCTTTGCTCCCGCCTTAGCCTTCTAACCTAACGTTATCCGGATCGGTTCTGCTCCGACCTGTATTGCTCGCTCGCTTCGCTCGCTCTCCGCAACATGTTATTATTTCGTATTTGCTGTTTTTGTCTTTATACTTTTTATCACAACAATTCATTTGACTAAATGATTGTTGTCTAATGATTTTTTGCTTTAATAAAGCATTTGATAAAATACCAAATGACTTAAGTCGTTTTCCGTAGTAATATTCTGCTGAGTGAAAATTTTACCAAATGAAAATGTGCTTATTAAAATTATTCCAAAGATTGCATTGGCAAAAACGCGGTTGCTAAAATTGGTTTGGGAAGTGATCATTTGTCAAAAGTTTTTTGATGAAAGGGGTCATCCATAAAGTACGTCACACTAATTTCGTGTTTTTTTGACCCCTCCCCCGTTCTTGTCACAGTTGGTCACATTTGTGAGACCCCCCTCCCTAGTGTGACGTCACATATTTTGCAATTTTACATCTAGAAATTATTAGATTCGAGCTGTTTCGAAATTCAAATCAAATATTTGAAAAAACGTGACCGGCGCGTGACAATAGTTGACCGAGTGTGAACTCTCCAATAAAATTCTTTAAACCTTATGCCCATATATTGATGTATTAGATTTTGAAATGTGACGTCACGAAACTTAGGACCCCTCCCACCCCTTGTCACACTTCGTCTACCCCCTCCCCCCCCTTAACGTGTGACGTACTTTATGGACGACCCCAAACGGCAGGCTCCCGCTTTTTAATGGTCAAACCTGACGCCAGTCCGACCGCCGCAGGTCCCGTCCCGCACGGCTTTGGCGCGCACCGCAACACGCGCGGCGCCGGGCAGCGCGGCGCGCAGCTGCACGCGCCGCGCGGCCGACGCGCGCGCGCCGACGCAAGCCGTCTCCACGTAGTCTGTCGGCACCTCTAGGTGGGGGTCCGCGAACACTTGGATTTGGATCTGAGAGGAATAATATAAGAAATATCACTGAAGTAAATTAGGAAACTTCTTTTTAGAACCCAAGTATATTATGCAGAATAGAGTGGGATATTTCTATTATCTTCAAAATAAATTCCAAGTTGTCTGTACAATCGCCAAAACAATTTTTTTAATGAACAGTGACAACTGTAAAACCATACAATTTTATTTATGATACCTAATTTGCAACAATACTTAGTCCAAAGTCTTTCTATGAATTTCAGTACATTTTTGACTAGGACCATGTTTAAATTATCAGATCATAATTTTATACTTGGTTTTAATGGAACTAGCTTTTTATTTTAAACTTTAAGAGGATTGTGCACCAAAACTTTCCATACAAAACGGGAAAACCTTTATACCCCACAAATTTTTAACCGATTTTGACCATTTTTAGGGTTCCGTACCTTTGAGGTACGGAACCTCACTCGTGTGTATGTCTGTCTGTCTGTCCGTCTGTCACAGCCAATTTGCTCCAAAACTACTGGACCGATTGAATTGATATTTGGTCATATATGTAAGTCGGTGACCGCAACACGGACGTGTACCGGAAATAACTAAATTAATTTTAAAAATGGAGGCCACTTTTGGGGAATAAATAAGAAGAAAAAAAAAAAGTTTTGCTAGCTATGGCGTGTGACATTATCAACCTGAACCGTATCTAGGTTTATATGTTTGTGTTATGTTGTGTGTTATTATGTTTTCATATAAAATTTATTTTTGCCACAATCTACTTAATTTATATTCAATATTAAAAAAATCTAAAACATATAAACGTAGATTTTGACCCAACAATCATATAAATAAAATGTCAAAATCAATTAACATTTAAAGAGCTAAAAATGTTTGCATAATTTGTATGAAAAGTGTTATTATTGCCGTTGGTACATAGAAACAGTCCTCTTAATTTAAATTACTACTTATGACAATTATTTTTTATTATCTAATCAGTATAATTCCTTATCGCTTATTTATACTCACACTGAGGGGTTCATAAAGATAATTAAAGATACGGTATCGTATAACCGTAGAGTCGCCCCGTCTCAATCTCTTAGGACCGTCTGCGTGAATGAAAAACTCGCGAAAAACCTGAAAAAACAAGCAAAAAATTTTTTCAAACCTCACTAATATCTTAATTTCAGACTGCGATAACGAAATCTGAAAGAAAAAAATACAAAAAGATTCCGACTTTTGGAGGTGCGGGGTATCGATCCCCGTACTTCTCGCATGCTAAGCGAGCGCTCTACCATCTGAGCTACACCCCCGTTGTAGTTACGTGCGAAATTAGTTATCATAATCGTTGCGCTGTGTTTAAACTACGCTCTTTACTCATATGGCAAAGTCATGGCCGAATTCAGAAAGGCCACTCAAATTGATCTTTAGTTAGTGACGTTTCTATGACGTTTCTGTATAGGTTTACAACTAGTTGGGGGACATTTAACTATTTGATATCTAATCAAATGCTTAAGTGGCGTTTCTGGATTTGGCCATTAGAGGAGCAAAATTTAAAATTCTGTATTTTTTTTTACTAATAGTCAAAAAAAATACCCAAAAAAAATTTTTGTCTTAAGTATAGTTTGAATAACTATGCTGTAGCTAAAGATAGGGTTAGATAAGGTAAATTAAATTGTATTACAAGGATTTATTTAAATAAAAAAAAAACGGAATTATTAAAATTAAAATCGAAATATCCTACAATCCTAATTTTAAAAGATAAGATAATTAAACCTAATTATGTATCTAGTTCTTTATGAAAATATATCCTAGAACGCTGGTTACATGGCGTTTTCCGGCTATACTAGTATAATTACTTTATCTAATTAATTATAATAAAGAATAAAGTTTGGGGTTGAACTATTTATGCCAAAAACATTCTTTTAAGACGGGGTTTTGTCAATATTTTTTATTTTATATAGGTAAGTATATTAATATTTGCAAGGTTTCCTATTTATATCAAAGCACGCCCATGCGCGGTCCCAGGGGGGGGGGGGGGTCACAGGGGACATGACCCCCCCCCCCCAAAATCGTACACGTCAAATTGAAAAATCAAGTCTAAAAGTAAAGTTTAATTTACTCGACATATTTTATTATTAGTGACCCCCCCCCCAAAATTTCAGGCTGCGACCGCGCCTGAGCACGCCCTGAATCACGACTAAAGTCACAAGTTGTATAAAAAAAGATGTGCCGTTTTTTCGCACAGCCTCTTGGACTATTTCGTTTGGTTTATTTTAATAACTTGACAGTTGCGTACACCGGCAGTCGTCTAGGAGTCTAATCTATGCGTAAAGCTACATGAAAAGAAACAAAACATGTTAACCCGTCAATTAAAATAACCTGTCCTAAGACACATAATCTTCCATGTCATCAAGTGAAAGTTGAAATTTGTTTGGCAAATAGTTCGCGCTGTTGAAAGTTCGTTCGCGTGGAATTCTGTTATAGTTATTCCCTATATATTTTTATTTTCAAACCACACTTGTTTTAAAGAGAACCATACAAAAAAAGTATTCAAATCGGTCAAGCTATTTTTGAGTTTTAGCGAGACTACGCATGGCATATGATTTTGATAGGCACCGTCAATCAAATAGTTAGCTTCGTTAATCGCTAATCCGTCATTAATAGAATAGAATAGTATTTTATATGTCGTTGCACAAAAATGTTGGTAGGTATGCGCTATGGAAATTTAGGCAGGACATGAAAAATTTACAAAAGATATCGGTCGCGATCGGTCCGAACGTGCTTGTCAGGCCCGGCGCGTTGTCCTTTTGGCAAAGAGTAGGTACTTAATTAACGATTAACGGGCATCAATTGTTTTAACGGAAGTTAATGAGTCCGTTAACAATTTTCACAGTTAACTTAAAAGTTAATGCGTTACTCAAAATAACTTCGTTAATTAACGATTAACGGATTAACGGTTTGGTGCCGGCTAAGAATAGCATCACCCCATCTCTTCCCGTGGGTGTTGTAAAAGGCGACAGAGGGACCAACCGAAGGATGGGCAGCAGCGTCCTTCGAGTACTATCATGACCAGCTGCGGTCGCTAACCCGCCTGCCGAGCGTGGCGACTATGGCAAATCCCCCCCAGATTTGGGGGAGGCCTATGTCCAGTGGATGTTTTACGGCTGATGATGATGATTAACGGTCTTGTGCCCAGCTATGAATGATAGAAAGATTGACGACGCGGTTAGCCTAGTTGAGATTGACGATGCCTCCGAAGCTAGCGTCCCGGGTTCAATTTGTGTGATAAGCACAAATATTTGTTCCTGAGACTTGGATGTTTCCTATGTATTTAAGTATTTATTTCTCTATATAATTATGTATATCGTCGTCTAGTACGCATAACACAAGCCTTTAGAGCTTACTTTGGGACTAGATCGATTTGTGTAAAGATTGTCCCCTGATTTAAGATTATTATAGATATGTATACAGGCTTATGATGGGTAATTACTTGCAGCACCGCCGGCGCCGACACGGAGACGCCGTTCCGGGCGACGCAGAGCGCGGCGGCCTCGAAGCGCGTGACGGAGTCCGGCGCGCGCGCCGCCGCCAGCGCCGAGCCGTTCGCGCCCACGCCCACCAGCCGCCACAGCCACGCCTGAACAACGGTCCAATTGAAAACACTAACAAAAGCTTTTGACATCCTCATCTTTCTGTCATTTGTTGGATTGTATGATATTGGCCTTAAAAACAGTATTTTCGGAAATAATTGCGAATTTCATTATATATTGTATCAATGCCCACATGTAAAAAGAGCCCTGACGGCCATATAAAATGTATAGCCGTCAAGGCTCTTTTTAAATTTGTCATCTATACACTCTAACTGCACTGTGACGTAATAGTACAGGGCCATTTTGTATGTATGGAGCGTTTTTGGGAGTGGTATGAACTACGACTTTTCAAAGCGTCGTATCTCAAAACATAATAAATAAATAAATAATCATATAATTTATGAAATAAAAATAACCGACTTCAAATAGCCTTTGAAAAGTAAGTTTTTTCACATTTTATATATTATCCTGTGATTTAATGACACACATTTACTACATAAGTAACAATAGCATAATGCCAATTGCTCATCACCATTTACAAACTGTTGCTATCCACGGTGCAAGGATGTCAATCGTTGAGGAGTTCACCTGGTTCTTCAATTTTACTACATCAATTTTCATGGATATAAGTTTCTTCAGAACGTTATACAGCAATTTAATCGCCAACCGTGAAATACATTTAGGAGTTCCGGTGATCATCTATGGTCTTCATCAACAGCTCCACTTCACCAAATAATGTTTTTGGAACGTAACTGCTTGAGTTATTACAGAAAATACTAAAATTGCTATATGCTTGCCTATAATATTTGAAGAGTTCCATCTATTCCTCATAGATCCTCTCATAATAACTCATTTTTGACTACAACGGGACCAAAGTGGAGGTATACCCTACCGATTAAAAAAAGAATTTTCAAAATCGGTTTATTAATGACGGAGTTCTGAAGTAACAAACATAAAAAAAAAATACAACCGAATTGAGAACCTCCTCCTTTTTTTTGAAGTCGGTTAAAAACAACACAATAATGTTTTGCGAACACAGTTTGGTTTCTATTACGCAGTACTTTCCAATATAAGATGAAATAAAAAACATGCAGGTTCCCTATTCCGGGCGTAGTGACATTATCACAAACTCGACCTATGTCAGGTCGGCACCAATGATATCAAGGTTATCGGTACCTCAGAGAAGTCACTCCTAGGCATGGTGCCGTGGTCGGCGCGGAGCGGCGCGGGCGCGCCGGCGCAGCGCCGCGGCGCCCCGCCCCCCCCGCGCTCCCCGCCCCCCCCGCTCCCCCCGCCCGCCGCGCGCACCCCCGCCGCCGCCAACCAGCTCGCCGTCAGCCCGAGGCTCGACGACGGCAACTCGCTCGTGTCCGTTGCTGAGAATAAAACATTATATAGTTTTTAGGGTTCCGTACCTCAAAAGGAAAAAAGGAACCCTTATAGAATCACTTGTTTGTCCGTCTGTCTGTCTGTCTGTTTGTCTGTCAAGACCTTTTTCTCAGGAACGCGAGGAGGTATCAAGTTGAAATTAATATCAAATATTCAAGTCTGCAATCTCTTGGAGCCGTGAAACAATCAACCTTCTAAGTCACCGCAATCAAATATTTTGATACTTTCAAGGGAATCCAAAGGGAATCAAAACCTATAGGGTAGGTACTTCCCGTTGACCTAGAATCATGAAATTTGTCGAGAAGCAGTATCTTACAGCACAAGTAAAGGAAAAAGTCCGAAAACTGTAAATTTGTAATTACATCACATAAAAAAAAATAGTTAAACGGAATAACCTTTCCAAGGTCGTATCACACTCGACGATTGCACGGAGATAGGAGCTTGCGAAAGTTAATTTTTGTCTTATTTCATAGGTAAGGTTGTGAATGGTTACCACGTTGTTAAAAGCAACTTTTTTCATTTTTAAGGTTCTGTACCTACAAGGTACTGTTTCTTATTCATAGGTAAGGACGGAACTCTCGGCGCGCGAGTCAGACTCGCACTTGACCGGTTTTTTTTTAAAGTAACTATGTACTTTGTATCATTATTTTCCTTTATTATACTAAAGCCCTACACGTATGTTCTATACACTACTTTTTGCATATAAATAGTTGGACAGCCGGACAAGAGCATAGGCTACTCTATATCCCAGAATGTGCACAGTTCCTGAGGCAATTGCAATAAATGAATTTCATGTGGACGATGTCGCCGGCAATAGCGAGTGTGTTCAAAGTCGGCTAAAACCAGGTAGGGTAGGTAGGGATCCATACCCCCTTAATCAATTAGGTGACCGTCTCAAACTTACTTAAAAAGCATTCTCCCGCGGCGTCATACTCCGTCAGATTCCGGTGCGCTTCAATAAGTCTCTTCAGCCTCTCTATGATGACGTCCTTAAGCGTGGGCGCTGGGTCGACCCTAGAGGCAGAGTCCACGACTGTGAGTCCACAGACGGCAAGTCCATGTGTGGTTAGTGAGAGCGCAGCGCTAGCACCCGGCGCCACTTGACGGGAGAGCCAGGTCGCTTCCACCTGGAAGTATCCATGACATATACACCATTTATTTGCGAACACGTTAGCACATTATTGCCTTGAGAAATTGAGGAGACATGCTCTGCTCAACCTGTCGAACAGTTGGACTGTAAAACGCGAGATCCTGAGTTCGATTTACGCCAAAGTTTCTGAGTGTCGTAACGTACCTACTTTGTAATCCTGTTTAGATCTACAATTCTATTTGCCATTGCCTAACTAAGTGGTATCACGTATGAGTTTTTTTCGAAGGTTACTTTTAATTATTTCTTATTATGGTTGTATATGAATGTAGAATTAAAATGACTTACCTTATTAGCAAAGCACTCTTCCATCTCAATATGCTTGCTAGCACTGACCAGCTCTCCTTTGTAATAGAAATACGCGATCAAATGGCTATCAGGGCACATCTGATGGGTAACTTTGATGGGCAGCAGGACACGCAGCAGATGCATATCCAGCAGGGCATCGGTGCTGTTGCCTTCAGTGAGATAGTTGGTGGAGTGGAGGTTGCCCTGGCTGCACCTGCTGTTTCTAAGTGCTGTGTAGATCTGGTTGGTTGAGCTGGAGAAGGGGCACTGGGTTGTGGCGCCCCAGCGGTAGATGATACCGCCACGAGTTATTACCTGGACATCATCGATAAATTAAATGAAGCGCTTAATGTGAGCAAAGATTTTCCTATTGTCATTCATAGACCTATTTCTTAAAATGCCCAGGGTTGATGATTTGAGGTGATAAAAATAACGTAACGTTAGCAATACCGTTTTGAATATTATCTGAAAGCAAAATATTTTTCAACTACAGCCAGTCTAAAATTGGAGGATTATTGATATCTACTTCATCATCATTATCATCAGCTTATCTGAATCCACTACTGGACATAAGCTCCATGATTGCTCCTTTGGAAGATGGCTGTTACTGCTTTAGGCACCATTGTCTTCTTTATAGTGAAGTTATCACTTGAAGATCGTATATTTTTTCTGAACATTGTCAATTGTCACCAATAACTCTACCTCTATTTGGCTTAAAATATAGGCCTCGGAATGCAAGCTATGTGATTTTCTAACGACTTGCAAAATACTTCACTTGTCTACGAATTAGATAACCAGTTTGTGTGGGACTCATAGTCAAGCCTTTGTCAGCAAGAGAACCACACCTAAGTTATCCTTACCACAAAATGCACAGTCAGTGCTGTATCCACATCCTTAGAGCTCAAGTACAAAGGCACGAAGCTCCTGGCAGCGTTGGAGTCGCTCCGCAGCGGGCCGAGCGCGGCGTGCGTGCTGCCTGTGAGGCGGACCGGCAGGTAGAGGGGAGGGGCTGCGGTGATGCTGTCGTTGACGAGGGTTGCCTGCACGCAAGCAATAATTGGCTTCAAAGAACTGCAGATTTGTTGGGATAAGGCTGGTAGTATTGGAATGCAACTGCATGCAGACTAGGCAAAATAGCCTTGAGAGTGTTGTGCCTGCAGACCAAAGAACATGTTTGAAAGTTGTTTATTATGCGTCAGACTTAAGAATTTTCGTCAACGCGCTCTAGACCCTGCAGATAAGTTCTATAATTTGAAACGGGGCCGCTTATTGTAGCTAGGCAATCTTGGCATGTCTTGTATTACGGGCTGTTGCTACCTTCGCATCAAAATTAAAAGCGAAATCTGAAGGAGACGAGGTTTGTTTGAACACACAAACATAAATACAAATTTCATGATCCCTATAGGATGAACGACAACTTAGTATTCGCCAATGGAAGGCTAAGATTTATCTGGGTTATCTAAGGATATATATTAAGACACCAAAAAAAATAATTAAAAAAGTTGCAGTTATGATGTATGGATGACATGGTAACGTGTAACTGAAATTTACCCTACTGCGTTATTCATTATAATCTTACTTGGAACTTATACAGCACGCTCCCAGTATCATGAGCAGTGAACATCACCCTGGCGACGCCTCTGGCGTCAGTGTCCGCTTCATCACAAGCTGCCACTTCACTGCCAGTGGTGGGCGAACGGCAGACACGAACTCGCTCGTTCACCGCTGGTTTGTCATCCCAGCGGTTAGCTTTTATCTAACAGAGTTAAATAAATATAAGCTAAATTAAAATGCTTTTGATACCCAAGTGGAATAACTTCTTGTTACTTTGACCTACGACAACTGACCGAATTAAGAGGACCCTAAAAGTGGCATGGGCAAGCTCTTCCGACCCTTGGAACTTCATCAGTTCATTTGTACATACATGCACAATACCTTCAGGTATTCTTCAGTAATGTATTTATCTAAGAAATTAATTAGGATTGTCCTTGTGGATAAAAAGAAGTACGCTCAGACAACATGCTAATGCAGGTTCACTTCAGATCATTTCCTCCATCTTTGTATCGGACAAGGGTAATTTTCCGCCATATCAAACTTGAAATACCACCAATAACGTATAGGTCAGATGACTCATGAGAGTCGTTTGCGCATGTAGATTTTTTTTCATATTAAGAACACAAACAAAACACGCACATATTTTTACTTTTCCACACCTACTCACACATTACCAAATGACTCGAGCGACTGACGCACTTTGCGGTACGTTGCGCTGTGTACTATACGGAAGGTACCTTCAATTTATAAGGAAGTCCTGGAGCGATGACGGCGCGATGCTTAGTGAGGAACTCCAGAGTGATCGGCTGGTCCACCACCTGGGACACCACTGTCGTGTTCTGCCAGACCCTCGTGCCGTCCTCCTGTATTATATGTAACCATTGCTTGTATTATGACAGAGTAGGTAACGAAGACTTACTTGCATTTAGATTATTTTTATCAAGTTGGATCATTATTCGTTTCTATACTCATCCGTAAACAAAAAACTTTAAGAGGAGTGTGAACCTACGGCTTTTCATACAAAAGGCGATAACGATTTCCACCCCTTAAATGTTAACCGATGTTCACCAATTTTTAATAGGTTGTCAGTCAGAACAAAATCTAGGTCTGTACGTTTTGTTTTTTTTTACTATAATCAATAAATTTAGTTTTTTTGTGGTTTCAGTATTCGCATACAATAGTAGTTTATGCAACGGTTGCATAATGATAGGCCTTAAAACACTAGTGCGGTTTCCATGAAACGAGCTTTAGCGAGTTTCATAATAAGATCGCACGTGTGTTTTAAGGACAAATTATGCAGGGTTGCATACACAACTTTATCTACACACATATTATAAATCCTCCATGATGTGTTCAGAACAGTATTTTCTGGCAACAAGTTATTTGTTGCAATCGTGGCTGCATATTTCCGATATCCGGCGCATTTTCACATCATACAGTCACTCCGAGAAGACTACAATTCATATTTTCAACTAACATGTAAATTACAAACAACTTTTTCTATTCAATTCAACAATAATTCTACTTTCGTTCAGCAAAAACCCAACATAATGGCGGCAATTCGATCCTCCGTCAAGATCATTTAAAAAAAAAATCATAGACAAACGAATGAAGTCTCTATTCTCATGTCACACGAGATCAAATGTCGTGCAGTCTATATTAAAAAAAACATACTGAATTGATGTTTTGTATCAATAACTGTTTTAATATCTATGGATACTAGAATAGAGACCCACTTGAGTTTTGACAGCTGTTCCAAATTTAATCTCATTACAATACAGATTTTACGTAATTGGTTGTCATAATGCTGGTCATTTCCTACGGTTTTTGATTACATTATGTAGGTTTTATGATATGGGTGTAGATAAAACTAATTTCGGCATTATCTGATTTTCTTGATCAAAATTCAAAAAACGTATAGACCTAGACTTTGTCCTGACTACCTATTAAAAAATTGGTCAAAATCGGTTTACATTTAAGGGGTGGAACTCGTTATCTCATTTTGTATGAAAAGGGTGATTTTTGCCTTTGGTTCCCAGATCTCTTAATTACCTATGGCTTTTTCCCAAAAACACCAACCTGAAAAGAGAAATCGGCCACGACGACATCGGGCGGCGTGGCGCCGTCGAGGCCGATCCTGCGCGCGGCCACGGCGTGGCGGTGGCAGGCCTTGGGCGCGCGCAGGCGCAGCGCCGTGCGCACGCCGGGCGTCGCGTCCGCGTCGAAGTTGCCGCCCGCGCCGCGCAGCCGCACCACCAGCATGCCCTCCACGGCTTCTGTCCAAGGGTACCTGGGAAAATTTCTACACTTAGAGCCAGCGGCGTAACTATACCATCTGGGGCCCGTGGCAAATTCTTTTGATGGGGCCCTATCAGTAAAAATCGTCACGTTGTGCTCAGTTTTTTGAGCTCGCGGCCTCTTGGGCCGGGGCCCTCTTGGGTCGGGGCCCGTGGCATTTTGCCAGCCCTGCCACCCTATTGTTACGCCACTGCTTAGAGCTTGACCGAGGTTACCTTAAGAGGACTGTGAATCGAAGGCAATAATCACCCCTTTTCGTACAAAATGAAATAACGAGTTCCACCCCTTAAATGTTAACCTATTTTGACCAATTTTTGATAGGTCGTCAGTCAGTACATAATCTAGGTCTATACGTATTTTGAATTTTGATTAAAGATCAAAAAAGTCAAATAATGCCGTATTTAGTTTTGTATGAGAATACTGAAACCACAACTAAATTTATTGAGTAGTCAAAAAAATCAAAACCTAGATTTTGTTCTGACTGACAACCTTTCAAAAATTGGTGAACGTCGGTTAACATTTAAGGGGTGGAAATCGTTATCGCCTTTTGTATGAAAAGCCGTAGGTTCACACTCCTCTTAAGAGCCCACATAATAATATGCTAAGGTCGCAACGTTTGACGATCTGGATTTCAATACCGACAGGAGCTACGTGTTTGTTCCTTGAATATATTAAACTTGAACATTTCTTCTTGCAATGCTTAAACGTGGAAACACGATTAGTAATAACAACCTTGATATTTTTATTTTTCAAACACCAGTTTTTTAACATGTTTTTGGTTGAATCTTCGAAACCTGGTCTTTAATGGTAATTTTTGGTTAAATAGTTGACTTACAATAACTTCTCAATTCGCTATAATGTTTTTTTTTTAATAGATGTTGTGGTTCTCTAGTTAACAGCAGGCAAAACGCCGTTTTTCGTAAACGCGTGCGCGCGCGATGGTTATAACAGCCATGGCTGAGAGACCGCTTTTTAAAATGAAACGCAATGTCATAGAGTTCAGTTCTGATTGATGCAAAATGAGATGCTTAATCTAATCATATGTGGAATCTTAATCAGAGTTGTGGAGTCAATAGAGGATCCCAACTTGTGCGACACCATCCAACACCACCAACAAGACCTCTTACCAATCGTGAGCGTAAGGATCAAGGTCGAAAGCCTTTTCAATGAAAACGTGAGAGAAAAAAAATTAGCCAGTTATCTAAAAAACTTCCTGTTTCGTTCCATCATCCAAAGATGTGCTAGGAAGATTAGAAGTAACTTAGGAAAAATCCACTACTAATTTCCGTTAATTAGGGTTCCGTACTCAAAGGGTAAAAACGGGACCCTACTACTAAGGCTCCGCTGTCCGTCTGTCCGTCCGTCTGTCACCAGGCTGTATCTTATGAACCGTGACAGTTACACAGTTGAAATGTTCACAGATGATGTATTTTCCGTTGCCGCTATAACAACAAATAGTAAAAACTAGAATAAAATAAATATTTAAGGGGGCTCCCATAAAACAAACGTGATTTTTTTCCATTTTATAGTCCGACTCGCACTTGGTCGGTTTTCTATCATTGCCCTTATTAGATTGTAACCTAGCTGTTTGAATAATGTGACAAGGTCCCCAGAAATTGCCTATTTTACTATTTTTCCTGACTCAACCCCTAACCTCAATTTCACTATAAATAAGTTTCTGCTTACCCTCAGTATTTTTAGGGTTCCGTAACCTCAAAAGGAAAAAAGGAACCCTTATACCCTCGTGTGTCTGTCTGTCTGTCTGTCTGTCTGTCTGTCTGTCTGTCCGTCTGTCACAGCCAATTTGCTCCGAAACTACTGGACCGATTGAGTTGAAATTTAGTATTCATATGTAAGTTGGTGACCGCAACACGGACGCGTGACGTAAATATATAAAATTTTAAACATAGGGCCCACTTTTCGGGGGTAAACTAGAAAATTAAAAGAAAAGTTATGCCACCTATATCGTGTGACATATCAAATGAAAGGGCTTATTGAGAGGATCTTAAATATTTTTTTTTTGAATTTTAAGTAAAATAGTTTAGAAGTTATTCAGGAAAATAGGCGGAAAATGACCCCCCCCCCCCCTTATTTCCGAAACTACTGGGGCTAACATTTTGAAAAAAAATACAGAAAATAGATCTTTGCCTATAGATTACAGGAAAACCTATAAGAAGTCTATGGTATTTAAGGTAACCTAGTAAATTTCAGATAATCATGTACGGAACGGAACCCTCTCCACGCGAGTTTAACTCGCACTTGTCCGGTTTTTTTTTATCAAAAATGGGTTTGCGTTTGATCTCAGTCCCACCTGATGTTAAGTGACGACGAGGTCGAAGGTTGTACACGCTTACCCAGAAAATACCTATTCACTCTTGCCTTGAAAACACCCAGGTTATTATGATTCAGGGAATACAGACGAAGGGAGAGCGTTCCACTCCTTGGCTGTACGAATAATGAATGACGCAGCAAACCGCTTCGTGCGAACCAATGGAAATTGAACTACATGTGGATGGAAGACCTCCCGGCCTCGGGGGCAGGACAGGGGTGAGGTTATATGTACCTGACACACACAGTCCACACCAGCCGCTCGCTGCTCCTCAAGACCTTGGCAGCGTGACGCACGCTCAGCTGGAAGGGCGGGATCTCGTAATTGCCCACCCAGAATTCGGAAGCACCCTGGAAATGTCAAGTTAATACCATTAGAATTGGTACTTTACTTAAAGCAAAGAGAAGGTAAAATGGTAATGTTATTTTTAGGGATCCCTGCCTCAACAGAATAAGAACGAACCCTTATAGGATCACGCGTGTCTGTCTGTCTTTCTGTCACAGCCAATTTTCTCCGAAACTACTGGACCGATTACCTTGAAATTTGGTACAAATACGTAAGTTAGTGACGGCAACACGGACGTTTAACGTAAATAGAAAAAAAATGGGGAAAACTTATAAGGGTTAATTAGAAAATTTAAAAAAAGTTTTGCAAACAATGGCGTGTGACATATCAAATGAAAGGGCTCGTTGTGATTTAAAATTAACGGTTTTGAAGTTATTTATAGGAAAATAGGTTAAAATTTACCAATCCTTATCTCCGAAACTGCTAAGATTAAGATTTGAAATAAATACAGAAAATTGTTCTTTACCTACAGATTACAGAAAAAACTATAAGAAGTCTATGCTATTTAAAGTAACATAGGAAATTTCATGTAATCACGGAACCCTCTCCACGCGAATTTAACTTGCACTTGTCCGGTTTTTATTACATCTTTTCTTTTGTAACAAATTTTTGTTTCTTTAGTTACTTCAAATGAAGTTTAAAGTAAGTATAAAATAAATTATGATACTGTAAGTCGTTTTTAACCAAAATAGTAACCTCATTTTCTAGCTAGCAATAGTTAGAAATATACCCTACCCTGTTAGTCTAACTGATAACACGTTTTCTTTATGACCCTATAATATATTTACGTCCTTAAATTGTAGTCATGCAAGTCGTGTACTTGCGAGCCGGTATGCTTGGTCATACGGCACCGTCAATGTTATTCCATATGGTCCTCTAATGACCGAAATACCACTCAAATTGATCTTGAATTAAAGTGACGTTTCAATGACGTTTCTGTATAGGTTGACAACTAGTTGAGGGACATTTAACTATTCAATATCTAATCAAAGCTTAAGTGGCGTTTCTGAGTTCGGCCATAGATCTGCAAGCCAGACAGTCCTTAAAGCCGAATGCAAATGGGACGAGCCTTACCTGCGAGCCGTCCGCGAGCCGCGCGCGCACCGTCCACCGGCCAGCCGGCGCCTGCGCGTCGAGCTCGTGCTGGATCTGCCCGAGCCCAAGCCGCGTGCGCACGTGCGTCCACTGCGCGGCGCGCGCACCTTCCCATGCCCCGCGTGGTCCTTCGAGCCAGATTTCGTCAATCTGAAATTGACATGTCATATATTAAGTATACATTCTTTATTAGATTATCGAAATTCATAACAATGTGTTGTTTTTGACGCGCATTGTACAAACTAGAGCGCAACTAAAAAAAGATGATTGTTCTGTTACTATGGATGATGTCATGACGTGTAATTTATTATAAAACGTTTTAAAGCAAAATAATAACGCATGAGAGGCATGCTGACCTCCATTTTACTAAATACTGAGTAAACAATGATTCATGCAAGGTCATTGGTCGCATTCCGTCAGAAAAGGGTCTAACGGGACATGGAGACTCATCTTCATCTGTCACATGACCCACAACCCTTTGTTTGACTTCTCGCGCAGTTGGATAAAAGCGGAACTCGGGTTTTATTATAATTTTAGCCGAAAGATGTCCACTGTCACATATGCCCCTACCTACCACAACAGTCAGTCCCTGCGATTGTAATCATAAGGGTCTAAAGGGACATGGAGACTCATCTTCATCTGTCACATGACCCACAACCCTTTGTTTGACTTCTCGCGCAGTTGGATAAAAGCGGAACTCGGGTTTTATTATAATTTTAGCCGAAAGATGTCCACTGTCACATATGCCCCTACCTACCACAACAGTCAGTCCCTGCGATTGTAATCATAAGGGTCTAAAGGGACATGGAGACTCATCTTCATCTGTCACATGACCCACAACCCTTTGTTTCACTTTTTGCGCAGTTGGGTAAAAGCGGAACTCGGGTTTTATTATAATTTTAGCCGATAGATGTCCACTGTCACATATACCCCTACCTACCACAACAATCAGTCTCTGCGATTGTAATCATAAGGGTCTAAAGGGACATGGAGACTCATCTTCATCTGTCACATGACCCACAACCCTTTGTTTCACTTTTCGCGCAGTTGGGTAAAAGCGGAACTCGGGTTTTATTATAATTTTAGCCGAAAGATGTCCACTGTCACATATGCCCCTACCTACCACAACAGTCAGTCCCTGCGATTGTAAACATCTTCTTAGCGATATTTCTCGTTTCTAATTCAGGGTACTGTAATGGAGGAGTGGAATGACTGCTATCTGACCTCCGTAACCCTTGTGACAGGAGAACCAGACCATTCGGATATTTGGAGTATACTTACGCAGAGAACCCTGAACACATTGAGGGTTCAATACAATAACGCGTTCAGGATGTTGATGGGGTTGCCGCGACTGTAGTGCATCAGGTATGTTCGCGGAGGCGCACGCGGATGGTTTCCTTCCATGCGATCATTCGTAAGCGAGCCGCTTCCCTGATGCGGCGCGTGCGCGGCGGCGCCAAAAGCATCTTGTGCTACCCTTATCAAAACCACTGGGTCCAATTACATGTGCAAAGGGGGATCTGACAAGTGTATTGCCTTTTCTCTCTCTTCTCTTGTCAATGTATTCTGTTCTCTTCGTTGTTAATATATTTCTTTTTATGTTTTTATGTTCTTGTGTGGTAGTTTACTAACCCTAGATTTGTAAGATAATAAAATTGTTACTAACCCGATATGGATCAAGGTCCGAAATAGAAAAAACGATTCTATTCTATTCTATTATATGGTTACCACATTTATTTGCCTAGATGTGTAGAACTTCTCACGACATTTTCTCTTACCGTAAGAGCATCGTCAGCAACATAAGTTACGCAAAAACTCATTGGTACATTGCAACCGCTTGGATTCGAACCTGGTACCTCGCGATCGCAAATCGACATCCTTAGCCACTAGGCCACCGAAGTTCTAGTAGAATTTATTAATTTCCTTGTTATGAGGGGTTTGTTGATCAGCGGATAAACGAAACTATTAATTAAGACCAAAGTCTGTTCGCCAAGAGTTGATAAAAGAAGTTCATAATCAGGGCTTCTTAAGTCATTTACAAATAGCGGTCCGCTAATTATTTTAACCGATGATAATAAGAAATTAAGAGGAAGAACTATATTTCTTTCATAGAATATCATTATTGAATAGCCTTTATATGTCCCATTGCTAGCATATCATCGGACGACGACCATGACGAACTCTCATAGTCGGAGGAAGAATCAGAGTCGGTGACGTTTATTACGAAACGTTCAATTGTTTCATCTACCCTGCCATCAATTTGTAAAAATCTATCATCTTCATTTATCATACCTATAGTACCGCCCGCCCGGCGCGGCGCCACGACTGACAACACCTGCGTGCCTCGTACCACGAAACTCAGCGCGCGTGGCGATAAGCGACGCCCGTCATGCAGTTTGCGATAGTCAAGCGACAGTCGCTATTTCGAGACGATATCATAATATTTATCAACTCACGGCGAACACACTTTATTATACAAGAACAAACTCATTCGGTCTGAATTTGAATGTGTCAATGTGCCTTTGAAGGCAGTACTTCATCACGATTATTAAGTTGGTGAAAGGTTTTTATTTTCGGAAACTAAGTGGTTAGTGATCCTAATAAATAAAATTCAGGTTTGCATGTCTGACTGGCTCCGACCTCAATATGTCACCATAAAACATAAAAAACAACAGAGAGAAAGACAATTAATTGCTGATCGTTAATATATTCCGAGAGCGTTGACGGATGCTGTGACCCGGTCATCTGCCCGGTTTGGTTGATTATTCCGATTGATTTAATGATTAAAAGACATGTTTTAAGAGCTTTTGAGGCCACCCAAGTATTTCACAGCCGTTGCTTTGCAGGATAATTTGTCGTCTTTGGAATTAGGATTAGTCTCGGAGAAAATATGATTGCAATCGCGATGTTTATATCATTTCAAGTATACAAGTGACCACATTTATTCCGAGCGGTTGAATTATTATCATTACGATAT
The DNA here is from genome assembly GCA_947859335.1 of Tortricodes alternella. NCBI lineage: Eukaryota > Metazoa > Arthropoda > Insecta > Lepidoptera > Tortricidae > Tortricodes > Tortricodes alternella. The sequence continues at coordinate 13,595,994 of OX401984.1, read as the reverse complement.
AAGTGTGGTCATTTGTATATCTTTCAGCGTTTACAGACCCTAAAATCTCAAGATACCGGTTATCGGTTAAGGCCGAAGGGAACGACTTTTTAAAACCAATAATTGCTACGATCCTCTACAACGTGTAACAAAAACTGTGCATGAATCCGAAACCCAGTGATATGCTCATGAAACTGAACAACTTTCCCCAAGGAACGTAGGTTGAAACCTGAAGATTTTTTTTATCTTTTCATAGTATGTCGATCAGCTAATCGCATATTTTCTATGGGATGACGACATATTTTTTTTTGACTTTTCATCCCATATTCCTTGTAGAAAGTTGTTGTTTCATGAGTATATTACTGGGTTTCGGGTTCATGCACAGTTCTTGTTAGAAGTTGTAAAGGATCGTGACAATTATTGGTTTTAAAACGTCGTTCCCATCGGCCTTAACTAGGATAACCGGTATCTTGAAATTCTAGGGTCTGTAAACGCTGAAAGACATACAAATGATCACACTTATATATGAGTTCGTAATGATGATAATTGAACTGCTCGGAATAAATGTGGTCAATTGTATACTTGAACTGAAATAAACATCGCAATTGTAATCATTTCCAGAATACGTATTTCACGAAGTGAAATTGACTTAACATAAATTACAGTTAACTAAAGAGGTAAGTGAATAAATGAACAAACATTTGCGAGTGAATAAAGTTATTCATTATGCAAAGTTGTCATTCGGCGCGAGTGATATTATATCGAATCCAGAGCAAGTGAAGGATTCAGAAATAGAATCCTGAGCGAGCGTAGCGACGGGTTCAAAGGAATGAAACTCAACTTTGCTGCAGTGCGAAATACATTTTCACATTACCGCAGCGAGGAAATATGAGACGCAAACGGTTAAGTCATGTTTGGGTTTTGTTCTTGCGCTCGCGCCACATTCTGTGTTCTGTAAACAAAATACACGACCCCGCGGATTGCATACCGATTCCAAGCTAAAAACATTTTCACCTCACCAGCTCGAAATCTGGATGCAGCATTTTAACAGCTAGAGTAAAAGTTCCGTTCAGGGTGGTGGCGAGGTCGCAGGCGTGTTCGCGGGTTTTGGTTAAAGAATGAATACAAGGAGCCAGCGCAGCAAATCAAACAAAACATGGCCGAACCGTAGTGGTATCTCGTATGTTCTTCGCTGCGGTGAGGTGGAAAGTTGCGTTTCGCACGGCAGCAAAGTTATTTGCTTGCGTATCTGAATCGCTCGCTACGCTCAGGATTCTATTTTAAAACCCTTCGCTTGCTCTGGATTCAATATCAGTACTCCTGCTAAATAACAACTTTGAAGCCTTGCATAACAAATAACTATTGTGTGCCACCACCATCAGGACGTCCATTATCTCATAGGCGCGTTTACCTTAACCGGAGGCCATGGTCAGTGGCGCTTCGATTACGGTTCCGTGACACCAATGAGGGGTCAGTCGCAAATTGGTGGTTTTTTTTTTACTTAAACGCAAAGCAGAAGGAGGGTAATGATTTAACGTCTATGTATACCTCACCACATGTAAAAAGAGAGCTGACGGCCATACATTTAATAAAGCCGTCAGAGCTTTTTTTACGTGGCGAGGTATAAGTTTGTTTCTCTGTTCCTTAGTTACTCCTAAAGTACTTTTCGCATGTTGACAAATGAGCTCGCTAGCTTCGTCTTAGTATCCAACGTGTCAGGTGATATGACGTCATAATGATTGCAATATGGTGAAAATCGCAACTCAAAAATCTAGGAGTAAAGGAGCTATACACGCTGTCCAACGCAGAACTTGAGGATTGGACAATCGAACTTGCTGGCAATAGCATTCAGAATGCTGCAACTTTAAATACCAAAGGTTATTGGTTTAAAAGTAGAGAAATACACCTTAGCCAGGTAAATAAATTCCACATAAAGTTATAGTCGAACATCGTCGTAAAACTTCTGAGAAAGGGCGAATTTTTTGCCCTCTATGCGAAAACCTGATTCCACGTACTCCAGTTATTATGAAAATTGTGTTAATATTTTACGACTGTCTGGTAGTGCATCTGCCACCTGTATCGAAGGTTGTGGTTTTGAGTGTGTGATATGTGCACGAAGTTTTCTGTACAAGTATTTGTACCGTTATTTAAGTACCCGTAGCACAGAGAACTCTAGTTTGGGGATCTGAACTAGATCAATATCTATTAGTGTCCAAGAGTGTAGTGTCCAAACCTGTCCATCCGTTTGCGTAATTAAGGAACATCCAAACATCTTCACATACTTTCACTAGCACTGCCACGACATTGTTAGCAAATTATTATTGTGAGATTCTTACCGTCATGTCGCATGTGCAGTCAAAAGTACCTACTTGTAGAAATCAGGACAAGCCGAGGGAGCAGGCTTATAACGCGGTGACATGCTGATGAATACTTACGCTTACGCTTACTGGACTTGGGGTAGCATTTATCAATACATATAAAACAGTACCATGACAACGCATAGCCTAAACGTTTGGTTCTAGAAGTTTGAAATTTGGAGGAGAAATTTCCTCGAGTACCTAGAGGTGCACTAAGGAGGGATTACTGAAATTCTATCCCTAAAGGGGTGAAAAGGGGTGATAAAGTTTGTATGGCAAATACCGCGAGCGAAGCTATGACGGATCTACTAGTTTTTAGGGTTGCGTACCCAAAGGGAAAAACGGGACCCTATTACTAAGGCTCCGCTGTCCGTCTGTCCGTCTGCCCGTCTGTCCCTCTGTCCGTCTGTCCGTCTGTCCGTCTGTCCGTCTGTCCGTCCGTCTGTCACCAGGCTGTATCTCATGAACCATGATAGACAGTTGAAATTTTCACAGATGATGTATTTCTGTTGCCGGTATGACAACAAATACTAAAAAACAGAATAAAATGAATATTTAAGGGGGCTCCCATACAACCGGCGTGATTTTTTTGCTGTTTTTATAGATAATGGTACGGAACCCTTCGTGCGCGAATTCGACTTGCACTTGGCCGGTTGTTTTAATAAAAGGGAAGCCAAGCGAGCAAAGCATGCGGGTCACCTGATGGTAAGTTATCACCAACGCCCATGAGCATCCACAACCCCAAAGGAGTCATTGAGCCGTTGCCAAACTTTTAGGAAAACAAAATCGTCTCTTGAAGGGCCCAATGAACAATGGCTAGGTACAGAAAAAAAAATTAAACTTACAGTGCCATGTAGAGGAGCGAGGTCTGCCTTTAGTACAAGCGCGCGCGCACGCAGTATATCCCCTGGTCGGTAACGCGCGCGTTCTGTTACCAGCACCACCAGCCTGCCGCTGGAGATGCGTACCGTGACGCGCTGCGTCCACGTGCATTGGGCTTCCGGGTACCTGCAAGCAAGGTACCTATTAGTGGCAGGGTATGTAGAAGTTTGGGAGAGTCGCACAGGGCAATAAACCGGTCTTTATTAAGAGAATAAATTTGGGTGAGCAAAATTTTTTTTTTTTTATATTTAATAGGTAAGTCGGTGCGAATTGTCAACTATCTATCGGTGGTCTTTTTCTATGTCTATTTTTAGCTAATTATAAAGTTTAAATAATTTTAACGGACCTGTATTTCTTAAACTTTTCAAACACTGGGAGTGTTTTTATTTAGTAGGTAAATCGGTGCCAATTGACACAACAGTAATTTTTCCCACATGTCAAGTTTTTAGCTAGGTAGTTAAAAAGCTTAAATGCTTTAAGGGACTCGTATTTTTTATTTTCTCGAAAGCTCCCATTTACAAAAAGAAAAATCATTTTACAAAAAGATGTTTTTTCATGGTTCATTCTGCGCATCTGTGCACTGAGAAAAAATTACTGTATCGACATACGTAATTCTGGATGCCACGTACGTAATTCTGGAGAAAAACGTACTTAACGTAAGTAGAGACTCGGCTACATAAATAATGTTGCGGGCTACATAGATAATGTTGCGGACTACAAACTCCACGTAACAATCAACATTATTTCGGATGCTTCGACATTATTTGGACTTGGCTGCGAATACATTACGGTAATGCAGGTATAGCATCAAAATTTTTCTCAGTGTGACGTCATTCAGACGCTCGCCATACTATGACCGGCTCGTTTGTATGGAGATGGACTGAATGACGTCACTGCGATACGAAATGAACCATAACTGAACATTTTTTTTTTTTTTTATAGAAGATAGATGTGCATTTGACCTCTGTCTCACCTGATGGAAAGTGATGATGAGGTCGACGATGGAGCATGCACACCTAGATAATGCCTACTCACTCTCTCCTTGAAAAGACCTAAGTTGTAGCGTTCTGGGAACAAGTCTGAGAATATATACCATAAATTTGCTCCTCAGGATGATCACTAGTACATATTAATGTTATGTATCTATTATGTAATTATGTTGGCAATATGTAAACCGTAACAATTTCTTTTGAGAAATAAAATTCTAGGACATGGCCATAATAGCTTAATTTGTTAAATAACAACAAATTGAACATATCCAAAAAGAAATTCCAATAAAAAAAAAATACATAAATTCATCGATAATATTTTAATAATGACCGCTCGGAACCTGTAGTCTGGTCTTTAGCGTTTTTTGGGAATGTTCAGAGAAAACTAGAAGGACTACCAAACCTAACGTAGGTACCTAAATTATACTTTCAACTTGACAACTTCAATATCTCGTTCATATTATTTGTAATTCAAAAAGTCCTTCCGAAGGTCGGTCAGTGCGGATTCCTCAACAAGTTTCCATACAAGCTCACGATGAATTCGCGTTTGAACAAGAAACTCAAGGTTAAGGACTGCACTTTATCATACACCATCATGACAGGAATTTGAAACAATGTTAAGAAATATAAATATAGGGACTTTGGAGGTCGGACAAAACTGATAATACTTATAAGTCATATTGTATATCCGAATTTTGATAGATGTTAGACCAAAGAATAGATAATAGTACTAACTTATAGATGAATCACTGTCTAATAAAACCGGTGTTTAGGTATAAAAATATGCCTACTCATGCCTTCTCTGTCCGTCGTATAAAACGTGCTCTTTCGTGTACGCTAGAGTTGTCAGGTTTTTATCCGCGTCACCCAACAACATCAAACATCTAGGCTACTTGATGACGCGAGAATCGGCCAGCGAGCGAGCGAGCGGCAACCTACTGCGATTTACAGCTCCGAGCTGTCCGACGGCCGAGTGTACCTAAAGTGCGGAGTGAGACCCAACTGGCTAGGCAATATTTTCAACAACTGTGGCCTAAGCTGATTTGATTTTCGCGTGCTCAACGTTTTTACCGACTTTATAGAAAACTTTACGAAGCCCAGTTAAAAAGATAAGAAACGCCATAATTCTTTCTCATGTCACTTGCATTTTATAGACGAAACATAATTAGCTTTTACAATGGATTCATCCATACTTGTCTTATTTGGTAAACAAGTTTCTAACCTCAAAATGTGCAATTTTTAGGTGAATCAGCTGTTTTATCCTAAATAAAGCTGTTATAGCCAAAAAAAGGTGCATTTTGAGGTAAGCAACTTGTACATCCATTGTACATTATTTACTTTGCACGCGTTATGCAAACGAATCGGAACATGCCTTGCAACTGTAATGGTTTGCACAGGACTTTCATTTTAAGGAGTATTCGTAATAGCTGATCCTAATTAGTACTAGCATGCCCTTGGCTGTTATCGTATTAATATAGATTGGAATATGAAATGCCCACAGACCAAATATCTTAAACACACCGTTTAGCCCATCTTTTACTAGCAAACAAAGCTGCCAACTGCCAAGGGCGCGCGGGTCGGTGCGTTCGAGGTTATGCGTTACCCGCTCCTGCCTCTAGCGGCTTATGGCATTTTGCATCAAATGCGGAGCCTATTGGATATATATTCTGCGGAAATGCCTATTTAAATTGAGTATCAGTTTTGAGCGATGACTAAGCGATAGTTTCTCTCACCTTACTCTAACAATCAGCTCGGCTTTGGTATTTGGTAGAAGTGGGACGGGCAGGTCCACGCAGCCGCCATCGCCTGCAGAAATAAAACCGATCATAAAGTGACAACTAATACATCATCATTATGCTTTGTTTATTTATTTATTTTTATTTAATGCCACAGACAAGCTTACAGCTGTTGGGAGATTCATTATCATATAATTTCAATCTTGGGACGGAAAACGTTTGTTCGCCTTCCTTGCCTATTGGCTTGCGGTGTTCAACAGGATATCGATCCATCTCGATAGGGAACTAACGCTGTGATAGGCACCAGGCGTCTAGGGTAGATCTTCATAATTGAAAAACTCCAAGTGACTGAGTAAACCAGTCCATTAAGGGTGGATTTTATAAAATTCAGTTCGATCAAACTTCAATCACGAATGTCAAAAATTGGCACTGATAGAATTTGATCAGACAATTGGTCTGACAAACCTTTATAAGACCCGGCCTGAGCTATTCTTTCCTAACAGTTAGCATGGTTAAGCTGGTTTGCTGAGTCACGGGTATAGTTTATTTTTGCTTCATCCACGGCAAGCAAGAAAAACAATTGGTTCTAGACGGTAATAGGAAATTGCAACTCACCAGGTGGCAGTTCTGTAGTATGTTCTCCTGCCCCTCTGCTCTTTAAGACGTCACCGAGCTGAATATTCGTTAGACAAAATTACCAGCTTACCAGGTGGCAGTTCTCTAGTAGCTGTGGTCTCCTGCCCCTCTGCTCTTAGTAAGACGGTGACGTGAGCTGGACCTTCGGGGAGGAACCGTGACAGGCAGGCGCGGCTGTTGCTGCCTGCTGTCACAGCTCCTGGCACTAGGAACAGATGGTTCTGGTCTGTGCAGGGGTTGGCGCTGAAATGAGAATGCTTGTTTAATTAGAACAATTAATAGCTTCCAGTGCATATTTTTGTAGAATAGAAAGTAGGTATGGATATTTGCAAGAGGCGTCGAAATTAGCTGCAATAATGTTTACTATAGATAGTATTCACCACCTGCCTTTGTAAGTCTCTGTTATGCCATCTCTTCTTTCAAAAGGTTGTCTGAAGGAAAAGCTACTTAGCGATAAAACCGCCTATTGTATACCGTGTTACCTATTTCTTTGTCTTTTTCCAATATGTTTTATGTGGTGTTCAATAAAGAGTATTTTGTATGGTTTGAATGCGAGCGAGCGAATGCTGGCGAGCCAGCTGCTCGCTTGCTTGCTCCCAAACTTTTGGGAATGCAACAGTTTTTTGCCCATTGCTTGTCATTACCAAGACGGTTTTTAGGGTTCCGCACCTCAAAAGGAAAAAAACGGAACCCTTATAGGATCACTCGTGTGTCTGTGTGTCCGTCTGTCACAAGTGTCACAACAGTTTTGCTCCGAAACTACAAATCTTGAAATTTGGTACACATATGTAAGACGGTGACCGCAACATGGACATGTAGCGATAATAAATAATTTTTTAACACCCACTTTTGGAGGGCAAATTAGAAAACTCAAAAAAAAAAAAAGTTTTGCAAACTGTATTGCGTGGCATATCAAATGAAAGGGTTCGTTGTGAAAATCAATATATTTTACGATGTCACACGGCAGAGTCACACGAAGTTACACGATGTTAGCCGAAGATGCGTCGGTCGCTTCGCATAGCTATGTTTCCATCGGTAAAACTCGGATCTCAATCGGAAGACGACGGGACCCAAAGTGTCAATTAATTATAATTGTATTCAATGAGTGACATGTTTATATTCATTAATATGATACTTTTTGGATCCAAGCTGGCGGATGACACTGTCATGTCAAAAATCGTCATTGGTATCGATTTCAAGGTATTTAGGCATGACAAAACCAAATCCGATGTCACTTTTTTGAATCCAAGATGGCAGATGACACTGTCATGTCAAAAAACGTCATTGGTATCATTTTCAAGGTATTTAGGCATGACAAAACCAAATCCGATTTCACTTTTGGAGTTTACTCCTTAATAACCGATTTTCATATATAAGCGGGGGGGTTAAAAATCGTTTTTCATGTATACGCCCGCGGTATGAAAAATTATGGGGAGTAAAATCAAACTACGATGTCACACGGTCACACGGTACGGAGTCACACGATGTTAGCCGAAGATGCGTCGGTCGCTTCGCATTGCATACCGAGTGCGAGTGGAGTGCAAGTAAACTCCTGTCGTGCATCGGAGCTGACACACACACACTTTTTTTTCTGTTGTTTCTTTATCTAATTTAAATAAACATAAATCCTAACGTCCTGGTATATCAAAGGTGAACAGTGTAAAGATTTTTATCACCTGCACATCCGCGTCGTATAACAATTAGCAATGTACCACAAAGTTATGAAGTGCTGGTGGTCAGAATCCGAACTAACCAATTTTTACAGAAAATTGTGTCATTTAAAAGACAGAGGCGCCATTGTTAACAGAAAGGATGCTATATTGAGGGTTCCCACGAGACTTTAGTTTTTTCTTTTATGTTTTTACTGAGGGCGATTATGTTTGGAATCCACTCCGTTAATACAGAACACAGATAAGAAGGTACGCTAGCCAACGACCACGTAAAAATTAAAAAATCGATTACGGTCGGCTACTGGGTCGCTTTGTATTTGGGTCTATAGTCGTATTTTTAATAAGACGAAGTCAACTGACGTTTACTGTGTTCTCAGTTGACGTTTACTGTGTTGTTAGCTACTGTCAGTTGGCTTCGTCTAATTAAAAATACGACTATAGAGTTTTCTTTACTTGATGGCACATCGATATTTTTCGTATTTATTTCAAAATTTTAAACAAAACATAAAAATTCAGGTAGAATATGGATAAAAAGAAACTGTTATAAAAAAAAGTACATCCCTATGCCATTTGGATTTGATATTATGTGTCTTAGAAATTTTCTAAATAGCATAGTTTTTCGATCCTATGATTTATTTGAGAATACAGCTAAATACTTTGAATTAAGGGAAGTTAAGCAAGCAACTTCCACATATGTAGTTTAAATCTTTAAGTTGCAATAAAATAGTTAATTATTTTTATTAACAAAATGGTTAAAAACTGATTATCAAAATTGTTATATTTTTTATTTACCATTTTGTTTTGGTTAGATAACTTCAAAATATATAGAGTCTCCATCAAAACAGCTCAAAGCCGAGCAGCAAGACGAGGGATATTTCCTGCATAATAAGGTGTTTTTTTCTTATTTCATCTGGAACTACTTTTATAGCTACTAGGGGATACGTAAGTATACATTATCATACCCCAATAAAACAGTAAAGTAATGATAAATACTACTGCACTAAATATGTTTACTGTGGAGGCAAGAATCGCCTGCGCATGATTGTTTCCTTGTATGGAGCAACTCAAGGTTGGCGGCGAGCCTCCAGGATCGTCCTGTTGTGATCACATCTAAGATATAGTAGACAACTCAAGTCATATAGCATCATCAGGACACATTAATATCCTCCTAATAATATCTATAGTGTATGAGGATGGTTGGATGTTTGTTCCTGCTTCACACCTCAATGGCTGCACAGATTTGGATGAAATGATGAATGGAGATAGCTTATACTCTGGTTTAACACATAGGACACTATTTATCCCGGAAGATCGAGGACGTTTTTAAGAAAGGCCAGGTTAAAATTACCCTAGACGAAGCGAAAGGTGTAAGGATCGTAGCAGGTGGAAATCCGTGGTCTCTGCCTACCCCGTTGGGAAACAGGCGTGATATATGTATGTATGTATCTATGTAATAAGTATTTTATGATGTTTTCCTTGACCAAAATACTTGTTATAAATATCAAAGTTAATTATGCATGTGGGACATGAACCCACGACACGGGCACGAGAAACGCGCGTTAGACTGCACTAAATGTTTATGGCTAGGAAATTGAGCGAAATACCGGGAGGCACGTTGTAGATATTGCAACTAAGTACCCTTCTCAGAAATCATTCGTCCGTTCAGGTCAATAAACGTGAATGAATGAGGTTCTCATCGCGAATGATTTGTTTCTTTCGAAACGTCTCGACGTTTTGCGTATTGCGTAAGTGCATCGCAAACATATGGAGAGCTAATTTTAAAAATAAGTTAAAGCGCTAACCAGTAATCTGTGTCTGTCTGTATGTCTGTCTGTCTGTCCGTCCGTCTGTTACGCTTTTACGGCTTTAGTGGTTTACCACTCTAAAAATTGTGATGAAATTTGGTAAGAAGATAGTTTGAGGACTAAGGAAGGAAAAAGGCTACTTTTTTAAGTGGCTGATTTAGTTTTTTAATGGCATGTTCGTGCTTACCCGATGAGGGATCGTCCTAATATAACGCGATTGCGCGATCATCGCTATTTCGCGCGAACTTTGTTCGTACGAACCCGCAATCTAACATACTGATGTCGAACAGGCGCCTCATTCGGGAACGCTAAGTGATTCTGTAGCGACTCGTAAGCCAGATCTCTCATCTCGCTCTTACGCATTTGGCGTCGTGCGGAAGAATGGAATGAGAAATCTGGCTTACGAGTCGCTACAGAATCACTTAGCGTTCCCGAATGAGGCGCCAGGTGTCCTAATTGATCGCGAGGATGTCAATTAGGACATCTGTTCGACATCAGTATGTTGGATCGCGCGTTCGTGCGAACAAAATTCGCGCGAACTATCGCGCAATCGCGTTCTAATAGGACGAAGCCTGGGGAGTCCGTAATATAGGGAAAAAAATCTAAATTTAAAAAAATCAGTAACGTGAAAATCCGTCATGACGTAATTTATTTTAAAGTTTTGGGTAAAAGCTAACTACCCATGTTCAATTTTATTAATTTATTGAAGATATATTTTTTATACGTATTTACATTTAATTTAAAATACATTATTATTACCTTATTATTTTTATACATTTTAAGTGATTAAATAATGATGGTTTGTGTTGTGATAATTGATAATTATTTAGTAACTTGATAACTGACTTGACTTGACTTTAGTTAGTGTATGTTTTTCTGTTCTTTTTGTGGTGTTTAATAAAGAGTATTGTATTGTGTATTGTATTGATAAGTCAGTGGATATCAAACGATTGGGTAACTGTACCATTACCATGAGTTTACACAAACCTTTCTCGCAATAGAAAACTACTACTTTACTTGTATCGGCAACAAGCATTATTTCCGATAGATTTCGACAACGAGAACGGTTTGCTTAAACTCATGGTAAGGGTACTGAATAGTTGACTATCGTCTCCGATCGTAATTTTCCAAAGAAATCATTTACGTAGGAGGCATCAGATTACGGCCCTATATGTGCTATAGTTTGTACACAGATGCCTATTACAAGACGCATTTATGGAAACATCCTTTATTATTTGGTATTCGGATTCTATCGTTGTCTAGATCAAATTCATTCTAGGACCGCTGAATATATTTTGTTCGCCTTGTGACTCCGTCGATGAACTTTGTTGGTACGTGTTTATATTGTAAGTTACATTATCAGTGCCATATTGGGCTATCAATTCCAACAGCTGCGCCGATCGACGGCCCAAACTAGGCATGCGATACGAAACATAATGAGTAAGTACGATAAGTCCGATTTGAGTTGAGATGTATTTGATAATGGTTAGTTGAGGTGAAGGGTTAAAATATATTCAAGCAAACCAGTAATTATTTAGAGAATTTACATACATAGCATCACGCCCGAAATCCCTAATGGGGTGGGCAGAGCCACAAGACTACTTGTGGCCACGTTCGATTAATTAGTCCTAAGATGGTATGATGAACCGTATGGTGACAGGTGATCAGCCCATCGCCCATACAGATAGTCCACCATGTTGGAGAGGACCCGTCCCTTAGTCGACTTTTACATGCCAGGATGATAAGCATCTGCACGCATTCTATGCTATTTATTCACTCCCAGTTCAGCAGTGGAGTAGTTAGAGAATTTAAGACTAATTAATTACCTTGTGTAATTCTGGGCTAGATCGTTTACACTTTGCAAATTTGAGTCCACCGGCACTAACACTAATAGAACTAAAACAGTCCACATTTTCACACAACAATTTAATTCATTCATTTTATATGTAAACATTTCTCCACGATCACAAAAAAACAATAAACAAATGTTCCATATTCAAAAAACTGCTCCAATTCAAAAACAAAAGGACATCACTAAAATTAATCTGTTATTGTCAACGGTTTCGCAGTTCAAAGTTATTCGAATTTCGAAAGTTGAATTCGGAACGGAAGCGGAACCGACTGTTGTCGGGATGCGCGCGCGTCTCCGACTAGCTTGCTGACCGTACGCGCAAAGGTCGCATGGTCGCCAGGTGTCATCAACAGTTTTTGCTGTCTGATAATTATGTAGAAAAAGTCGATAATGAAGACGATTTTATAGTAATGTCAGACGATAATAAAAATAACAGTTAACAGGTAACTTAAGGTTACATTGCATCCAACTAAAAATATGTAACTCAAAATCGGTTATTACACATTTAGACAATGTCCAACACTAAAAATTTCAAAACAATATAGGTATAGGTATCAATTTATTGAATTTAATCATTCGTCACAAAAAATTATATCATCTTTATTTTCTTTTTTACCTATTTACTTTTGAATAGGCTTTTTTCAAGGCTAGTAATGTAGATCACGCATGTACGAAACTGATCTAGTTTGTCTTACAGTTATCCAATCACGGTGTTTAATCAGAGCATCGGTCGTTTGAGGCTAGCGGTATCCAACTGTTTGCATCTCATTACTTCGTGATTAACAAGTGATGGCTTCTCGTAAAAGCGACCGGACACAATAAACAGAGCCTATATTCAACGTTTTCTGCGATATTGTAATCGGTCGCGATATTGTAATTTATCTTTATATAGTGTTTATTAACTTGTCACCGATTTCGATTTATCTAGTTTAGAACTTAATTGACGATATATTGGCCAGTAATTTTTAGGGTTCCGTACCCAATTAATAAGGCTCCGCTGTCCGTCTGTCCGTCTGTCCGTCTGTCCGTCTGTCCGTCTGTCCGTCTGTCCGTCTGTCCATCTGTCCGTCTGTCTCCAGGCTGTATTCATGAACCGTGATAGTAAGACAGTTGAAAATTTCACAGATGATGTATTTCTGTTGCCGCTATAACGAAAAATACTAAAAAACAGAATAACATAAATATTTAAGGGGGCTCCCATATAAAAAACGTGATTTTTTTTGCTCGTTTTTGCTCGATATTGATAACAGCAACAGGTAGGCACTTGAAATATTTACAGAATATTTAGATATATATTAACTACAAAAATAAATAATTAAATTAAAATAAAATAATTATTTAAGGCTCCCATACAAAAAACGTGCTTTTTTTTTGCTTAATTATAATGGTACGGAACACTTCGTGCGCGAGTTCAACTCGCACTTGTCCGGTTTTTTTTTACTTTTTAAAGGTTACTTGGAGTCGGTTTTGCTTTTCGTAAAGAATATTTTTATTTCTCCAATATCTGAGTGAAAATGTCATGAAAAATATTATGGTCCGATTATTTGAAGAAAAATTTACACTTTAATACGTAACATGGAAATAATTCAAGAATACCATACTAAAGAGTAATTAAAGAATTATTTCAAGCAATTCGAAACGGGATCATTTGTTAGTTGAATAATTTGTTTTAAAATACTCTTTTATGCTTTGCTTACAGGACTATCTAAAATGAACTCATTTCTCCATATCGTTGTTACCCTAAAACAAACAAATCAAATTTAAATACTCATTACATGATCCCGCGCTGAAACTGCGTCAAAATTGCAATTAGGCCAATCACCACACTGTATTATTAACAGATTCAAATTTAAAATGGTTTCACAATTTGCAATTTATTTTATTTACCTTATGATTGAAATTGCAATGTATTTCGAAATGGATTTAAGTCAGTTTGGCTTTAAGGCGCTGTTCGATTGAACGCGCTACGCGTCGTCACAGACAAACTCATTACTGTCCACAAATATGTATTGAGGCTAATATTCTGCGATGCAAATCCAAAATGACATATGAGCTGCTTTTGTTCGACATTAAATCCGCATACTTATAATAAAAATCCATAAAATATTGCGAATATAGTCTCTATTCGATTTAACAACTAAATGTATAATATTTATTGCAATTTACCGTATATTCTTATTTATTATCTCGAAGTTTATTTTATCAGTCAAATTTCATGCCATTAAGAGGACTGAACCAACGGCAAAATCACCCTTTTCATACAAAAGGCGATAACGATTTGCACCCCTTAAGTGTTTACCGATTTCGACCAATTTTTAATAATTAGTTTGTCAGTCAGAACAAAATATAGGTGTATAAGTTTTTTGAATATTGATTAAAGATCAACAAAATCAAATAACAATAAAACTGAAACAGCAATAAAACTGAACTTATCATCAATACATATAAAACAGTACCGTGATTCACTTATAGACAACGCACAACCTAATCGGGTGGTCCTAGAGGTTTGAAATTTGGAGAAGACATTTCTCGAGTACTCCAAAGGTGCACTAAGGAGGGATATTTCGAAATTCCATCCCTAAAGGGGTGAAAAGAGGTGACAAAGTTTGCATGGAAATTACCGCGGGCTAAGCTGTGGCGGGTCCACTAGTTGATTATAATGAAAATCTAAAACGCATAGATTTAGATTTTGTTTTGACTGACAACCTATCAAAATTTGGTCAAAATCGGTTGACATTTAAGGGGTGGAAATCATTATTGCCTTTTGTATGAAAAACGTTAGGTTCACACTCCTCTTAATAATAAAATATAATAGTTTTTATAAAGAATGTACACTGTTGCGCTCCCCTGGCTAGGTTAATAGGTCGAGCATCGACCGCGGCAGCAAATCACGGAGATATATACTTAAGTCATTGTTTACTAAACATAACGGTCACAATTGAACCGAAAATACAAAATAATAAAATTTTATTGAATAGCGAAAATTACATTTCTAACCTCATTAAAAATAATAGATTTTTAGAAGTACAAAAATGAGTGCAGTTACAGTACGATTAAAATCAGTTAACGATTTGAATTTTCTCGGCTATTATCGGCTCAAGCCGGAGACGAAAATGACACAAGTTACATTGCTGCGATTGCTTTTAGGTAGCATTCAACTTAAAGTATCGTAAACGCAATGTATATCACCTGCCATGATGACATTACCTACTTGCCTGTTGACCTGAGAAGCTTACAGAAGCGATATGAACATTATATAATTTATTGATGTATGTATGTAAGTGACGACGCGGTTAGCCTAGTTGGGAGTGACCCTGCCTCCGAAGCTAGCGTCCCGGGTTCGATCCCCGGTAAGGGAAAATATTTGTGTGATAAACACGAATGTTTGTTCCTGAGTCTTGGATGTTTCCTATGTATTTAAGTATTTATTTCTCTATACAAGTATGTATATAGTCGTCTAGTACCCATTACACAAGCCTTTAGAGCTTACTTTGGGATTAGATCGATTTGTGTAAAGATTGTCCCCTGATTTATTTATTTATTTTAAGTATATAAATATAAATGTACCTGTAATATAAACAATATTCATGATTCTTTATTAATCAATAGTTACTGTTTTACGTAACGTAACAAACAGTGTATACGAAATTTGTCATGCCTGTCATTCTTTCAAAAGAGAGTCGCTAATTATTTTTCTTATTTCAATATAAAAGTTAATTATAAAAGTCTTCACTCCTCTGCTGCACTGGGAGTGAAGAAATAGCATAGAATGCGTGCAGATGCTTATCATCCTGGCATGTCGTAAAAGTCGACTAAGGGACGGGTCCTCTCCGACATGGTGGACTATCTGTATGGGCAGTGGGCTGATCACCTGTCACCATACGGTTCATCATACCATCTAAGGACTAATTAATCGAACGTGGCCACAAGTAGTCTTGTGGCTCTGCCCACCCCATTAGGGATTTCGGGCGTGATGCTATATATATGTAGGTATGTATGTAAATTCTCTAAATAATTACTGGTTTGCTTGATACGTGATAATAAGTATGTATGTATGTACTTTAGAGCTATTAGGAGGTTTTGTTGCTCATATCCTTCTTTTGCATTGTGTTTCATAAGATAACGAGCAATATATTTAAAGGGCAATCTGTAATTTGATATACTCTATGTGAAAAACGAGGGATGCCGAAAATAACCGAGGATGGCCGAATGGTGAACTTATTTCACTAGTACTGTACAATTCATTGGCTATTAGAATGCTATCATTCAACATACAGCCTGATTCTTTTTGGATAGATTTTTGTATGGTTTACTGTTTACATGAACTTAAAGGAAGACCGCTGAGGACTAAAGGTCGGCTCCCTCTCATCACGACACGAGCTTTCGTCCCCACGCGGGTTCAGTGCGGATTGTAGAGCCGTGAGTGTTGACCATGACATAAGTCTGTCATGGTCAAATGAAATTTGACAGTTGTCAAGTAAACTAGAAATGGATGGATCTGGATTATTTGTTATTATTGAAATCGTTTTCTATTCATCGGAGTAGATGTATTATGCTTGTATCATAGACAATATAAATGTGGGTTGGTTGCCTTGGTCCACTCCCGGTGTCAACTTCGTTGCATCTTGACATTAATTATCATATTGAATAAGCTTTGATGCTCACGAATGTTTTTATTACGGTGGATAAATGTTTTTAGAAGTAAAATACAATGGGGATAATATAGGGTGCGGAGGAATATTTGCAAATAGCAACACAGATTTTTTGTAAACTACGAATTGTGTGGTACAATGAATGGCAGAAAATTATATTTTATTTTGTAAATTTCTGCTCACGATAGCGTTTCACGGGATAGTAGCGAGGATTTTGTGGTTTATACTTTTCAAAAACAATTAAGTATTCTTACTTTACTGTGCTATGTCTGTTTATAAGTGAGTGTCCCAGCTAGGGTTTCCAACTATTTATGGGGCAAATATACTATTTTCCAGTAAAAGGAATAAATAAAATAGTACAATGAAATAAAATATAGTACTTTAAATAAAAACCTTTTAAAAATAGTGTATTTGATTGATTAAATAGAATACACAAAATTCGTCTTACTGACATTCCGATTGCGCATTTTGTGGCTATCCGAGCTGCGATAAGGCCTATTGAACTGGCCAAATCAAAGCCAATTTAAGGTCCGACCGAAATATAGTATTTTTGCGTACGTAATATAGTATTTCTTCAACAGTATATAATACATACATACATACATACATACATACATATTATCACGCCCGAAATCCCTAATGGGGTAGGCAGAGCCACAAGACTACTTGTGGCCACGTTCGATTAATTAGTCCTAAGATGATATGATGAACCGTATGGTGACAGGTGATCAGCCCATCGCCCATACAGATAGTCCACCATGTTGGAGAGGACCCGTCCCTTAGTCGGCTTTTACGACATGCCAGGATGATAAGCATCTGCACGCATTCTATGCTGTTTCTTCACTCCCAGTGCAGCAGAGGAGTGATACACAGTATATAATACACAGGGTCAAAATAAAGTACAGTACTATATTTATAGTACGGTTGGCAACCCCAGTCCCAGCGTCAATTTAATCAAAGCTTGCGTTAAAAATTTCAAAGTTACTGGTTCAACAACGAATATTAAGCAAACAAACGTACCAGAAGAAGTGATGAGAGTACACAAAAGTCGCTATTTCACATTGTCAGCATCTTTTCCAGAAATTTCGTAGCGTAGTCGGTTGCAGGAGTGCCAGCGACACGACGGAGCACATGTAGATGGCAGTTTTGTTCTTAAATTAAAATGTATTTTATAATTATTTCTTATAATAAATACCTAATAAAACAGCATTTGTCTTTATCATTGCTTCTAAAAGTGCATTTATGGCCCACCCTATAGGTACTTCAATTTGATTGAAATGAAATTATTTGGACTGTCATTGTATTAAATCAATATGTTTGGCGTTAGACTTTAGATACGGTTATTCAGCATTATAACTACCTACCGTGTAAATACCTTGTATAAACATTTTACAGAATAAAATTGTAATGCATTAAACAAAGATGACAAACGTACCTACAAATGAAACAGTCACAAAATATGACTTAAATAAATATGATCATAACATAAAAGTGACACGTCGCCAGTCCCTACTCCCTTGTGAACCAAGGTACAGTCAGCAATAAACGTCAGACTAAAATATTGACGGTCAACAGAACGCTCCGATTGTGAAATGAATTTTTAATAAAAATTTCACGTGGAATTGAAGAATGATTTATTGTTTTGAAATTGTGATTGAATTAAAGATTTTAACAAAATTATGTAAACATTTAAGTTAGGTTTTGAATATTCTGGTTTATTTTGATTTTGAAAACATAATTGGAATTTTGCACTTTAGATATAGGTATTTGTGTTTATACTTAATTATATTCAAGTTACAATCATATTCCATTAAAGTCGCATGTTGCCTTTATTGTTTCGCGTTATGTATGTAAAATTGTAGACGGTACGAGATATACTTAGGTAATTTATAATTAAAACGCCATCTATACGCGCGCGGCTCAACTATTTGGAAGGCAAAACTTGTTTAGAACGGCTTAGTTAATAATGCACCAGCTTCATCTATCGGCTCAGAGATGGCGTTTGTGTATAAATTATTAATTAACATAATTTATTTGATGACGAAACTATATCAGAAATTCATAAGAGGAGTGTGATCCTACGGCTTTTCGTACAAAAGGCGATTACGATTTCCACCACTTAAATTTTAATCGATGTTGACCAATTTTTGATAGGTTGTCAGTCATGTTCTTAATAAAATCTTACAAGTTAATTTTAACCTACTTCTAATTGTCGTAACGATTCGAAACTTTGCAAGTGTATGCAAGTCGGATACAATACAATAATTTTGTACCATCGAGCTGACCTGACCATGGAGCCAAGAGGTGGATAAGTGGAACTCTTCAATGACTACTAGTAAACCCCTCGAGTTTGAGCTCATTTGGTTTGTTTTGACGAGTGCAGTACAGTACATTACCTTGGTGATGAGGGTCTTTTGTAATGCTCTTTAGTGCGTCACTGACAACAACGTGTTTTTACATTAGCTATAGTTAAATATGTTTTTTTTTCACGCCTTAGTCATTGCGTTATATTTGCCGTCTTCAAGTGAGCCGGATATATTTAGTATTACAGCGGCCCTATCATGCATGACACAAAGATAAGATAGACCGTCTTATCTCTAAGTGCGTCTCGACGAAAGCGATAGTCATAGAGATAAACGGGTTTAATTTATCTTTGTGGCATGCATGTTAGGGCCGCTGCTTCAAGGTCGCCCTACGGTAGCATGCCAGACACGTGGATATCTAACAATTCAAAACGTTCTTCCGAAAGCATTTGCATGTTACCATTGTATTAAATTATTTACAAGAGTTTCTATTACGTCCTGTTTCAGAATATAAATATACCAACAACATGCCCTCAAGGCACTTAAATTACATAGATAATAAGGGAATCAAAGTGGGATCTTATGTCAAATCCAGTGTAAATACCCTAAAGAAATATATAGTAAGAAACTGCCCAACGCGATTTTCGCGATTCACAATTTTTTGGTGTCAAATGACACCATCGCACAATCGGTAAATATTGCCGACATCGTTCTTATTACATTGATGAAAGGTCCATTATTGGCTGATTCATGCGTTTTGTTTTTGTGATTCGTAGCTCCTAGCGAGCAATGAAGGACAGCGATGAATCAGGCAAAATAAGACCCTGAATAAATGTGATAAGAACTAAGACGTCGGCAATAGAGGTACGTAGTTTATAAACTTGTAAATAGATGGCGTTGCCATGACAAACTTAAACATTTTTTCAACGCAGTTGTACCTATTCAACGCCATATTATTATACTTCTTTTGAGATCGTTGAAATACTCCGTAAATAGGTTATTGTAGATAAAGTTGCATACATAACTTTATCTACACATCTGTCATCTTTATCTGTATTCCGAAAAAAATATTTATTGTCCTTGTTTAACCACTTTTATAATAGTAGTTTTGCAACGGTTGCATAATGATAGGCCTTAAACACTAGTGCGGTTTTCATGAAACGAGCTTTAGCGAGTTTCATAATAAGATCGCACGTGTGTTTTAAGGCCAAATTATGCAGAGTTGCATACATAACTTTATCTACACACATATTATAAATCCTCCATGATGGGTTCAGAAACAATATTTTCTGGCAACAAGTTATTTGTTGCAATCGTGCTTGCATATTTCCGATATCCGGCGCATTTTCACATCACACACACTACGAGAAGACTACTTACTATTCATATTTTCAACTAAAATGTAAATTACAAACAACTTTTTCTATTCAATTCAACAACAATTCTACTTTCGTTCAGCAAAACACCAACATGGCGGCAATTCGATCCTCCGTCAAGACCATTTTTTTTAAAATCATAGACAAGCGAATGAAGTCTCTATTCTCATGCCACTCGAGATCAAATGTCGTTCCGTTTATATTTAAAAAAACATACTGAATTGATGTTTCGTATCAATAACTGTTTAATATCTATGGATACTAGAATAGAGACCCACTTGAGTTTTGACAGCTGTTCCAAATTTAATCTCATTTCTTTACTAAAAACGATGAAGAAATAACATTGCTGGTTTTTCCTAATTGGTTGTCAAAATGGTGGTCATTTCCTATGGTTTTTGATTAAACAATGGAGGTTTATTGACATGGGTGTAGATAAAAGCATTTTGCTTATTAGGTATTAAGCTTCTTAGACATTCGTTTTAGGCATTTTGCTACTTAGGCATTTTGTGTTTCAGAATACCTGCTCATGAGGCATTGAAATAAATAGTAAGGAACTGCTCAAAGCAATTCTCGCGATGCTTACTTTTGGGATGTCACATCGCGAATATGACACCATCGCACGTTCAGTGGCGTGGCAACCACGGTCATGGACACCAGTTTAAGTGATTCCACAAACAACCTGTGAGGCCGCACATCCGAAGCCACCGCCGACAATGATATGAAAGCGTGTGAATCTAGCAATATTAGACTTTAGTGTATATGTCGTAAGTACTAAGACATCAGCAATAGGGTGCGTGGTTAAGCCACGGCGCTGGTGTTTTACAACCTTCTATGAGACTTGTTAGACGAAATTGTACTTATAGGCATATCCTCTTTTGAGATCTTTGCCTCAAATTGCACCTTTTTTTGGCTAAAATGGCTGTTTCCATGCAAATACCGGAAAGCTTAAAGTACCAACTTATAGACTGGCTAAAACTAAAAAATCATTTCTAAGAAATTGTACACGTTTTTACAATAAAATACCTAAAAACATTATAGAACAAACAGACACAATGTTCAAATCTACTGTAAAGCGAATTCTTATTTCTAGGGCATATTACTCAGTAAACGACTACGTCATGGACAGGGACGTTTGGCTTAAATCGTGACCTGCACCGGCGATCCCTGGGTCTCGATGAGCGCACCTGCTGTGGTATATACTTAGATTTGTATAAAACTGTAGACATCATTGTTGACTTATATGTGTACTGATTTGAAAAAATGATACCTCACCGAGTTTCTTGCCGGCTCTTCTCAGTAGAGGGTTTTTTTCCGAACCGGTGGTAGATTCATTCCTTGACCTTCATAAGAGCTTGTAAAAGCCTAAATTGAATAAAGATAGTTTGACTTTGACTTTGAATAAAGGAACCGGAGATCATATTTTTAGAATTCACTTTGCCAAGGTTTGCTTTATTCAGAAACTTGTTTACCAAATAAGATAAAGTATGGATGAATCCACTGTATGAGCAATGTGCCCAGCCCACTTGCCCACTTCCACTTCACACCCCCATGTAACTATATTAAATCTAGTAATTACTAGAGCCAGTGCTAAACTTCTAACTAACGCGTTACATGCAAAGTTTGCCCTCTAATTAAGTACAGTCGAGCAAATAACTTGAATGTCACAGAATTGGGCGTCTGTATTATAAGATAATTTTATAATTATATTCACAAACAGCTTTTGGAAAACATAATAACGTTTTTTATTTTATTTGTTGAGAAATAATAAACTATTTAGTGTCTAATGCTCTACATTTATCTTAATTTGGGAAGTTTACACTGAAAAAAAAAAGTGATATCCTGAAAAATATAGGGTTTTATTCTATAAGGTTAATATTCTAACTCTTTCAAAGCCAAGGATGCTTAAAAGTGTCACGAGCTGTCGTGCCTACCACGCTACCGACGCTTATAGTTGTCGGAGGTACAACTCAAAAGAGACCTTCTTTCTTTACTTCGGGCCCAAACGGCACTCAACTCGTGCGCGGACTGTACATGTTAGGTGTTGTCTGACGCGGATATAAGATGGCCGAATTCAGAAACGCCACTAAAGCATTTGATTAGAGATTAAATAGTTAAATGTCCCTTAACTAGTTGTCATCCTATACAAAAAGGTCATTGAAACGTCACTTTAATTAAAGATCAATTTGAGTGGCCTTTCTGAATTTGGCCATGAGAAGCCTAGCGTACGCGAAAGAACACCTTTTATGCGACGGAGAGAGAAGGCATGATTAGGCGTTAGACAGTGGTTCTTCTGTACGCCAGTGGCGAAGCGTCAAATATTTCCTAAGGGAAGCCGGAAGTATTGGAACCGTACGTGCGAGTCTGACATTTAGTTGGAGTAACATGGACTTCACTGACAGCTAGCCGTAGCTTTCTAGCTTGGTAAAGCCGTCAGGAATCGCCTTGTAGGCAGGCTTCGCCACTGCTGCCGCTATTACTATTCTCTGCTTGTACCTAATTTATCTGAAATCTATCCGAACCTAATAAATGGTCGCATAATGTGCCATGAATATGTTAATTTGTTTACTTACTTTAGTTCCAATTACGAGAGTCAACCCGAAATTCCGATAGCATTCATTACACATTCAACTCTTCCATAAACAGGTTAATTACTTAACTAGGTGTTTGTTATTGTAAAATACAGATTTGTTAATTATCTATACATATAAAGCAGTACCGTGACTCACTTATAGACAGCGCACCGCCTAAACGGGTGGTCCTAGAGGTTTGAAGTTTGGAGAAGACATCCTCGAATACCTACTCTAGAGGTGCACTAAGGAGGGATTTTTTGAAATTCCTTCCCTTGAGGCGTTAAAAGGGGTGATAAAGTTTGTATGGAAAATACCGCGGGCGAAGCTGTGGCGGGTCCTCTAGTAATTTATATAAGAAACAAATCAAATAATAATATCAATAAAATATCCTCATACATTGCATCTATTTTCTTAATGTCTCTCGGCAAACTTCGTGTTTCGTCAGTCGTCGGATTTCTATCTATTTGTGTTTTGTCTCTTTAGTTGTTGATAAAATCATCATCATTACAAAATAGCGGCTCGCTTTTTCTTTTTACCGATGATAATAAGGAATTAAAAGGAAAAAGTATTTTTTTTTCATAGAATATTATTATTGAATAGCCTGTTTAAATCCCATTGCTGGCATAATCATCGGACGACGATCATGACGAAGTCTCAGAGTCGGAGGAAGAATCGGAGTCGGTGACGTTTATTATGAAACGTTCAATTGCTACGTCTACCCTGCCATCAATTTGTAAAAATCTATCATCTTCTTTTACCGTATAGTACCGCCCGCCCGGCGCGGCACCGCGCCTGACATCAACTGCGTGCCTCGTACCACGAAATTCAGTGCGCGTGGCGATAAGCGACAACCGTCATACATACAGTTTGCGATATTTATCAACTCTCGGCGAACAGACTTTACTCATTTGTATTCAGAAATGCGATAATTGGCGAGAGACATTAAGAAAATAGATGCGTTGTATCTGTTTACAAAACGATGCTGAAATAACTATACGAAATTGCCGCTCGATTTCAGTATCACTTTTCGTGCCAGGCCCCCAATTCACGGTGCATTCCAGATAATGTCGATTACGAGATTAAACGTCTGATTCATACAGTTGTGTCAAACGACTGTATGCACTGACGTTTAATCTCGATTGTGAGAGTAGCACAGCTTTTTATAGTCTACGAAAACACAATGTGTATGTTGATATAATTATCTTACCCTTACTCAATCGCTTCATGTTGCCAGCATTTAAAAATTCAGTCGGCATCCCTCACCTGGCAACACTCCAAGCGGTCACACCGCCGGGGGCCAAATAAAAATTAATTATTATTGCCACTTCTCACTTCCCTTTATTGTACACCAGTGAAATAAAATATGGCGGCCTGCCGAGTTAATACCGTTCGGATTGTTTAATCTTTATGCATGCCTTTTTGTTGCTGAATGAGGTAAGGCTAATTTATTGTTTATGGCTGCGTATAAAGTTTGAGTTTTTTAAACGAGTTTTTGGGAAAACTGGATGTCAACTCGAGGCGTTCGTTGATAAATGGCGCAGTGGTAAAAAGTCAGTATGAACTTAACACAACAGTTTTTATCGCACACATAAATAAAGACCTTTGACAGTGTATATTTAAGTTATACTTAACTCTTACTTAAAGGATTAAATGATTAACTCTACAGGTATATCTGGTAATACTAGTTTGCGAGTCGGACTCTCGCACGAAGGTTTCCGTACCATTGTCTATAAAAACGGCAAAAAAATCAAGTTTGCTGTATGGGAGCCCCCCTTGAATATTTGTTTTTATTTTAATTTAATTATTTGTTTTTAAAGTGAATATATAACTAAATATTCTGTGAATATTTCAAGCGTCTACCTGTTGCCGTTATCAGTACCGAGCAAAACCGAGTAAAAAAATCACGTTTGTTGAATGGGAGCCCCGTTAAATATTTATGTTATTCTGTTTTTATTATTTGTTGTTATAGCGGCAACAGAAGTACATTATCTATAAAAATTTCAACTAACTATCACGGTCCATGAGATACAGTCTGGTGACAGATGGACTGAATGAGAGACAGACAGACAGACGGACGGACGGACAGCGAAGCCTTAGTAATAGGGTCCCGTCTTACCCTTTGGGTACGGAACCCTAAAAAAGAAATGTTTATTGGTTAAATCCCTAACTAACCCCTAACTGGCAAGTGAATCTGCATTACGATAGAAGGCACCACGTACCCCAAGGTATTTCACAGGCAAACCCAGATGGATGCTCAAAAATATTTGATACCTATTCGACACAAATGCTTTGGCAATTGCGGGACGTCTTGTCGCCGAAATGTTAGACTAAGACGAATATTGTCATCCTTGTCTGACCCGTGACGTCATCCCTCTTAGTTATACACTCCTTACGAAACTAGTTTTAACCTTTTGAACACCACAGTCGGCTGTAGCCGACAGCAGATTTCCATGCCGATTTAAGTTTTGAGGGTGCCGTTTGGCCGCACGACGCACCCATAAGTTTAATCTTTTGAACGCCACGGCTGCGTGCGAGACAGCGTGCCATGTACGCAGAGTGACGGCTGTAGGCGACACAATGTATGGAAAACGGCATGCCGTGGCGTCAGGGGCACGGAAACCTGCTGTCGCCGACTGTAGCGTTAAAAAAGTTAAAACTAGTTTCGTAAAGAGTTAACTAAGAGGGATGACGTCACGGGTCTGCAAAGGATAACAATATTCGTCTCACTCTAACATTTGGCGACAAGACGTCCCCTAATTTT
Organism: Tortricodes alternella; assembly: GCA_947859335.1. NCBI lineage: Eukaryota > Metazoa > Arthropoda > Insecta > Lepidoptera > Tortricidae > Tortricodes > Tortricodes alternella. Next base: position 13,570,426 of record OX401984.1, on the reverse strand, counting down.
CAATCAAAGCATTTGTGTCGGATAATGTACAACCTCCTCTGCTGCACTGGGAGTGAAGAAATAGCATAGAATGCGTGCAGATGCTTATCATCCTGGCATGTCGTAAAAGTCGACTAAGGGACGGGTCCTCTCCACAATGGTGGACTATCTGTATGGGCGATGGGCTGATCACTGTCACCATACGGTTTATCATACCATCTTAGGACTAATTAATCGAACGTGGCCACAAGTAGTCTTGTGGCTCTGCCCACCCCATTAGGGATTTCGGGCGTGATGCTATGTATGTATGTATGTGTAATGTAAAACTAGTCTTCAATGTCTTGTTTACACTTTCCTGCCCGACGCCTTTTTGTACCCTGCATTTGCTGCAGTTATTACATCCGAGCTCAATTTGTATTCCAACAATACCATTTCGCAATAAAAACCGCCAAAAGTAACCGGGCAGCTTTTTACACTCCATTTCGTTCTAAACCGAGGTCGGGCGAGTGCAAAATGCATTCCCATAGCGAGCCAATCCAGTGTATGGAGGGTGGAAAATACCCAGTTTTCCGGAGGCAACAGAGGGGTTAACTTGAGGACGTGCTTCAATGATTTTCGTCAAAGATTTTGTATGTAGACTAGGCAAATGAAAAGCTCGAGCAAATGATTTCGGCGTAAACGAAATTATCTAATTAGGACAAAAATTCTTACTTGGAAACTGCCAAATTATTAGAACTTCCTCCTCTATTTTTTCGCGTGGGATTGGCTATGAAAAGGATTCTGTTTTATTGCCTATCTGTTTGCCAAGTTTCATTCAAATCCATTCGGCCGTTTGCACGTGATTGGGGAATAAACACCCAAACATCTTCACATTCCGTCACATTTATTTTATAAAATATTAGTAATTATTTTAATGTTTCCACAGATGTGTTGCGGATATTTTCACTTTACAATGAAAGATAATTCGAAAGTGACGTCAAGTGTAAGGGTTTTCATTATTGTCCTAGACCAGACAAAACTACAACATCGTCTAAATAATAGACCGCGCAGATTTTGGTGCAGTCTGGGAATGAACACCGGATTACAACCCGTCTGAACATCCGTAATCCAGCCGTTGGCTAGATTAAACCCCTATTTGACGCCTGCAGAGTGTTTCAGTCTTGTTTACTTATACCAACTGCCGTTTAAGTTAGAAATTGTATGTTAAATCAACACAAATAAATACATTTAAAGTGTCTATGATAGGTACTCTTCTTTGTAATAAGTACGGAACGGATAACAAGAGCCTTCTAAAATCAAGATCGTAAGAGCACTTATGCGGTACGTCTGATCCGTATCCGATCCGAACCCGTGAAAATACGGTTCGTAGTAGTAGTTTACGCACTAGGTCTGGTTTCCGTCATCTGATTTTTCTCCGTCATCCATTCATTAGAAGATTATTGACGGACCGAAGTAACCATAGCATTATTTGTATGAACGCTTGCGCACTGCGTCCGAACCGTATCCGAGCTGCGACGAGCAGTGCGGCAGCAGGGCGGCGGGGTATGTGGCCGCGGGGCACGGCAGGCATCCAGTTTAGTTCAAGGTGGCAGTTGGATCAGACATTGGACTAGTGCGTAAGCAATAACCGAATTCGGTCCAAGATTTCTACATCCGTATTGCTAGGACTAGTGCGTAAGCAATATCCGAATTCGGTCCGAGATTTCTACATCCGTATTGCTCGGACTAGTGCGTAAGCAATATCAGAATTCGGTCCGAGATTTCTACATCCGTATTGCTCGGATTAGTATTTTCACGGGTTCGGATTGGATACGGATCGGATGTAGTGCGTAAGCGCTCTAATTCAGACAGATTGTACTTGAAATATTAACTTTCATCTCAATGGCAAATGTGGTGTCACCATGAATGAATATAACCTTGAAGCGTTTCACAAAATTGGTAAAGTGCGGGAATAAAATCCCGGAGACTTCCCCTCGGATTTGTGGCATATTATGTGCCACGCGGGAGTGACGAAACTCTGCAGTTATGAGTTTGTATTTTAGCTCTTTTTAGGGTTCCGTAGCCAAATGGCAAAAAAAAAGAATCCTTATGGATTCGTCATGTCTGTCAGTCTGTATGTCTGCCTGTCCGTCCGTATGTCACAGCCACTTTTTTCCGAAACTATGAGAACTATGCTGTTGAAACTTTGTAAGTAGATGTATTCTGTGAACCGCATTAAGATTTTCACACAAAAATATAATAAAAATCAATACTATGGGGGTTCCCCATACTTAGAACTGAAACTCAAAAAAATCTTTTTCATCAAGCCCATACGTGTGGGGTATCTATATAGGTCTTCAAAAATGATATTGAGGTTTCTAATATCATTCTTTTCTAAACTGGGTAGTTTGCGCGAGAGACACTTCCAAAGTGGTAAAAAGTGTCCCCCCCCCCCCCTGTAACTTCTAAAATAAGAGAATGATAAAAGTAAAAAAAATATATGATGTACATTACCATGTAAACTTCCACCGAAAATTGGTTTGAACGAGATCTAGTAAATAGTTTTTTTTAATACGTCATAAATCAAGAAACCCTTCATGAGCGAGTCCGACTCGCATTTGGCCGCTTTTTTTTATGAACGATGTTGAAAGTTAGAGGTGCCTGGTTTTCTGTATGTGCTATCGTGTGGGACAGAGATGTAAAACCATGAGGATATTTCTTATTGCGTGCAGTCACGCAGCGCTCTTATCTACTTGTATTTATATAGAAGCGACAAAGATCAAGAGCTTTTGGTCCAAGTGACATAGAAACCGATCGCTACTATGCTAAAAAAAAATCGCTTTGACTTGTTGTTGATTGTTGTTGTTGTTTATTGTTGTTGTTGTTGTTAACTTTGCAAAGTAAGATAAAGACTTTAGAACTGCGAATAAGGCGGTATTAGCTTCGATTGTTGTCTCGACGCCAAAATTATCATATATCTTAGCCCTATGTCACTCAAATCAACACAGACATACAAAATGCGTGGGCTTCATTAAATCAATAGAGTCTACTAATCACGCCAATTGACACCAAATTTTTTAGCAAATTCACATATATAATACACACGCTATTTTTGGTTTAATCAATAGGTAGTGGTAGAGATTCTGTAGTGGTAGAGCCAAACAGTAATCCTCACTATATGATTACTGTTCGAATGGGCCGGCTCGACCGGGGTAGTACCACACTCTCACAGAATATCGGCGTAAAGTAATAGCTTGCTATTGCGTTTCGTACGGTGAGTGACGAGATCCGGAGGCCTTTTCCCTCATCCCCATCCCATCCCCATTCCCCATCCTCCCTAGACTGGCAGCGCATTGGCAGCACCTCCAGGTGTTGCCGATGTCCATGGGCGGCGGTGACCACTTTCCATCAGGTGGGCCGTCAGCTCGTTTGTCAGTCAATTGACATAAAAAAAAAAAAAAAAAAGGTAGAATGGGTTACTTAAGATCGTATTAAGACCCGATAAAACTTCGGATAACGACCATTGCTAAAAATAATGACCGTCCTAACTCTCCTTGAATCTTCGCAGTCGGGTAGCACCGAGAAAGACGTTCCAAGTGAGTGAACTGAAGTGAAGTTAGTTGAAAAACAATGCCGCCTGCGCCTCCACCGCGTGCAGTTCTCGGCGTATTACCGGAATTTTCCACGCGAACGCAATGCACCATCTGCACCGACGCGATACGCTAGGGTTGACACCGAAATGGTTATTACCTAGACGGAGAATGGGAGGGCTGAATGAGCTACATGATAATGATGGACGATGAACAGATTTAAGATTTGGAAGACTCAGTGTTACGCGAATGAGCTAAATGTAGCTTATGAGTAGTGGTAGAGGCAAACAGTACTTAATCCTCACTAGATGATAAATGATCGAATGGGCCGGCTCGACCGGGGTAGTACCACACTCTCACAGAATATCGGCGTAAAGTAATAGCTTGCTATTGCGTTTCGTACGGTGAGTGAGGAGATCCGGAGGCCTACTCCCTCGTCCCCATCCCATCCCCATTCCCCATCCTCCCTAGACTGGCAACGCATTGGCAGCACCTCTGGTGTTGCAGATGTCCATGGGCGGCGGTGACAACTTTCCATCAGGGGGGCCGGTTTGGCAGTCAAATGACATTAAAAAAACCGGACAAGTGCGAGTTAAACTCGAGTGGATAGGGTTCCGTTCCGTACATGATTATCTGAAATGTACTAGGTTACCTTAAATACCATAGACTTCTTATAGGTTTTCCTGTAATCTACGTATAGGCAAAGATCTATTTTCTGTATTTTTTTCAAAATTTTAGCCCCAGTAGTTTCGGAAATAAGGGGGGAGGAATGGTCATTTTTTGCCTATTTTCCTAAATAACTTCTAAACTATTTTACTTAAAATTCAAAAAAATATATATTTAAGATCCTCACAATAAGCCCTTTCATTTGATATGTCACACGATATAGGTGACATAACTTTATTTTTTATTTTTCTAGTTTACCCCCAAAAAGTGGCGCCTATGATTAAAATTCATATATTTACGTCACGCGTCGGTGTTGCGGTCACCAACTTACATATGAATACCAAATTTCAACTTAATCAGTCCAGTAGTTTCGGAGCAAATTGGCTGTGACAGACGGACAGACGGACAGACAGACAGACAGACAGACAGACAGACTCACGAGTGATCCTATACGGGTTCCTTTTTTCCTTTTGAGGTACGGAACCCTAAAAAGTAAATATAGGTGTCTTGACGACGTTTACGAAGGCGTGGGTGAAACTCAGGTGGTTTTCTCGCATTAAGCTTTACCTTAGGGCTATATAGGGAATACAGCCTATGTGATGGACGCACTTACCGCGGTCATATTCCTAACTCGTCATATTTCTGATTCGTCATATTCCTAACTCGTTACCTACAGTAGGTAACTCAAAAGATACTGACACCAGTATTTGCTCTATAAAAGTAGTCACCAATCTTCATGTACCTACCAATAATAATGGTGTTAGAAATACTGTAATAACTTCATTGTCATGTTACTTTCAGCTCCTAAAAAGCCTAATAATAATAACTTAGTAAAATTCAGAATACAGGAAAAATCTTCAGTCGCTAACCCTATGTTATATTTGTCGTCGTCTCCACAACATAGGTGCCGGGTATAATTTCAATTCGAAGCATATTTACGGCACACGGTAAATTCTGATGCTTCTATTTTAATACTTGATACTTTTTGAAGTTTGTCAAATTTCGCACAAATGTTATCACATCCTGAATTAATTCTAGATAAGAAAGATTCGCTTCCGAGAAATCAAAGTGAATTCGTCTTTACTCGTCTTATTTGGTATACAAGTTTCTAATCTCAAAATTCTTCTATTTCTTCGTGAATTAACCGGAGGTAATATATTAGACATCACCTTGCCAATTTTTCACTTAGGATAAAATAGCAATTTCACCCAAAAAAAGGTACATTTTGAGGTTATAAACTTGTTTACCAAATAAGACAAGTAAGGATGAATTCACTTTAGTGTATGTTAGAAATCTCCATCTATTTGGTTTTAGGTTAGAAAATGTTATATTAACACACTTTACCTCAAAATTAAAATAAAATTTTCGAAATTTGGCAAGATTTGTGAAATTTTGATAACTTCAACCAGGTCAGACATATAATAGATCGGACTACATTATAAATATTTAAAAGCGTTTAAAATCTGACAGTTCTATATATTTTGACAGTTCTTAAAGGCATTTTACGACTTTAATAACTTTGAAGTTTTTGTTGCAGGTCACCCTAAAATACGTTTAAGAAGGCTCTCAGAATACCGCCTCAGGTTAGGCTAAGAGGTGAACTTTTCCAATCCGCGCCGCTATCACTCACGCCTCATGCGACGCCGACGTTCAATTTCAATAGAGCAAATATTGAACTTTTATTTAGTGCTATAAACTCCTTGCGCTTTAGTTCCTCATTTTAATTTTCGGGTAATATTGCCAGCGTTTGCAAAATTCGACGGGAAGGCTGATTTTTTATTGCAATAGACAATGATCAATGATCAGCGTCTCTATTCGGGAACGCTAAGTGATTCTGTAGCGATTCGTAAGCGAGATTTCTCATCCCTCTCTTCCGCACGACGCGTAATACGTAAGAGCGACATGAGAAATCTCGCTAGCGAATCGCTACAGAATCACTTAGCGTTCCCGAATAGAGGCGCAGATCCCATAAACTGATGGAAAATCGACACGTCGAAAATTGTCAATGGACATTTGTAACACAACCGCCCGCAATCAATGATATTAAAAAAAACAAAGATGCGTCTTTCAAGCTCAAAATTTAAACCCAGAAAGCAACCCAATTGTGATCAGTTCAATTAATTAGTCATTCGCGTACTTTTGGCCGAGTGACACATGTCGTACCCTATTGAAAATGTTCTCAAAAAATCCATTCTTGAGCCAAATGTCGGTTCATAATACTAAAAAAAAATCAAAAGGAAGAACTGAAACTTTATTTCATTTGTAGATACATTCAACGTAAATAGAAGTACTAAAATACATTTATTTTGTTCATACATGATTGCCATATTCCGAATTAATGTGTAATATCGGCACGTCAAATGTCACCTAAAGCTGCACGGCCGAAAAGAAACGAAAAGGAAGAAAATTATCTGTCACGTTTTTAAAACGCGTTTCATATGGATATAACGTGTCTTTCTATAATATGTCATTGGGGCCAATTCGAAAAAGTGTTTTCGCTAAATTTAGAAGTCGCTAAATTTGAAATAAGAAACGTTCGACTCGATTTTGAACCTTGGAGCTATACAAAATCGAGTTTGACGTTTCTTATTTTAAATTTAGGCAATCTTAAATTTAGCGGACACCGTTTCGAATTGGACCCATTGCCCGCAATGATAACTTGATAACAAATAAAGTCAAAGACAGAAGTCAACGTCTCAATGATCTTTGAAAGAAATAAAATAACTTTCCGCAAAATTTCATCACTATCCATTGATAAAAACAATTTGTTAAACAAATAATCAATCAAGTATAATAATTGGAAACTAAAAATATTATCAGTAAATATTATTTGTGTAACTATTATTTTCAGTAAAGAAATATTGTGATTTATTGTTGTGTAACACACAATATTTATCGTTACTTAAGTGATTTTATTGAATCTGTCAAATGCACGATGTTTCATTTTATTTTATTTTATCTCTTATTAATATTGTTTTTCGTTGCAATTAGGACAATAAAAAGAAAGTTATAATAAGAATAATGGTAAACAGATTCCCTTATAACATGTCACATTGTTTAGGGGCTCGTAAACAGGCTAGTTTTTCGGCAATTTATTGCTGCAATTCGGGCTATCCTCAAAAAGATTACAATTAACGTCACTAATGGGAACAAAAAGTTTGAAAGTAAACTTTTGAGGAGGACCCTAATTGCAGCAATAAATTGCCGAAAAACTAGCTCGTTTACGAGCCCCGTTAAATCAACGATACGTGTACTTTTTAACCAACTTCAAAAAAAAGGAGGAGGTTCTCAATTCGTTTGTATTTTTTTTTTTAAGTTTGTTACTTCAGCACTCCATCATTTATAAATCGATTTTGAAAATTCTTTTTTTAATCGGTAGGGTATACTTCCAATTTGGTCCCGTTGTCGTCAAAGTCGAGATATGATCAAAGGATCTATGCGGAATCGATGGAACTCTTCAAATATTATAGGCAAGCATAGAGCAACTTTGATATTTTCTGTAATGTTATCACATTAGATCAAGCAGTTACGTTCCAAAAGCATTATTTGGTGAAGTGGAACTATTGATGAAGACCATAGATGATCACCGGAACTCCTAAATGTTGAGTATTTCACGGTTGGCGTATAAAGTTCTGAAGCAACTTATGTCCATGAAAATTCATGTAGTAAAATTGAAGAACCAGGAGAACTCCTCAACGATTGACATCTTTGCACCGGGGATAGCAACAGTTTGTAAATGGTGATGAGCAATTAGCATTATGCTATCGTTACTTATGTAGTAAATGTGTGTCGTTAAATCACAGGATAATAAATAAAATGTGAACAAAAAAACTTACGTACTTTTCAAAGGCTATTTGAAGTCGGTTTTATTTTATAAATTATAGATTATTTCCTATATTTCCTATTTTTTCTTCTCATAGTCACAAAATGTTTTGCCTGTGAGTAAACTATGTGTATATCAAAGTATCACCTAATATAAGTCGACGCACTTGGGCGCTATACTGTGGAGTGGCGACACTCGACCGACTTCCACCAAGCCGTGTGATACAATTTCGCGGAAAAATAAAATATCTTGTGAGAACTAGCGCGGGTGTTATTTATGAATACGAAATTGAATTGCGTGATAAAATATCTCTGCTGGCTACGAAGGGCGGCAGCTGTGGAAAGTGGACCTTCTTGCGCTTATTTGTTTTGAAATCAACTTAAAAAAGATTTATTGAACAAATCGTGATAGTACGATTTTTTCAATAAATCTTTATAAAGTCTGCTCGCCGAGAGTTGATAAATATTATGATATCGTCTCGAAATAGCGACTGACGTTTACCTATGGCAAACTGTATGACGGGCGTCGCTTATCGCCGCGCGCACTAAGATTCGTGGTCCCACGGACGCAGTTTTTGTCAAGAGCGGCGCCGCGCAGGGCGAGCGAGCGCCATATATTGCCATTCCGTTCTGGGATAGGCTTCGAGTGTGTCGTTTGGGTGTTTGTGTGTTGTTTTAGATGAAGCAATTGAACGTTTCATAATAAACGTCACCGACTCTGATTCTTCCTCCGACTCTGAGATTTCGTCATGGTCGTCGTCCGATGATATGCCAGCAATGAGACATATACAGGCTATTCAATAAATCATATTCTATGAAAAAGATATAGATTTTCCCATTAATTTTTATTATCATCGGTAACAATAATTAGCGGGCCGCTATTTGTAATGAGTTAGGAAGCCCTGTTTTTTTATTTTTTTATCAATTCTCGGCGAACGGACTTTAGATACACCTGAATATCTATTTTCTGACGCACGGGTATTGCCTTTCACTTTTCCATTGCTGATTTTACTGGAAAGCAAAAATTTTAATAGACCATGATTAAAACTGTTTCAGATTGCTTTCTGGAGCGCGTCAACACAAAATTTCAAAGTACCTAAATAATATACGCTTTCAACTATTTTATAAAGGTGTAAAGTTAGTTAGATCAGGGCTTTGTCACACACGAACGTTTTTTTTCCGTACGGAACTTTTTCGTCCATTCGTTCCGAATTCTAGCCCTTGCGTTCGGAATTCCGAACGGAAAAAAACGAAACGCATGCAAGACCAGCGCCTCTATTCGGGAACGCTAAATGATTCTGTAGTGATTCATAAACGAGATTTCTCATCCCACTCCTCCGCATGACGCGTAACAGAATCACTTAGCGTTCCCGAATATATGCACTGCATGCATTTACTAGAGCTTGTTACACACATTTGGTTTCCGAACGGAACGCGCAGCGACGTCGCATCACGTGATCAAGCACATGGAATTCCGTAGAGAAAAATTGAATGTGTGTGGTGATTATACGGAATTACGAATACGGTTTCCGTATACGGTTTTCGAATAAGGAAAACGAATGTATGTCGCGGCCCTAAATGTCTTCCTATTATTATTCAATTCGCAAGCGAAGTCAAGTGGAATCATTTCATTCGTTTCATAAGAACGCGTACCTTAGGCGTTTGTGCACTTCAGTGCTTCAAATCCATTTTTCCAGATCGAGAAACCCGAATTTGTAATAGCTGTAGTACAATTTGTGTGACGTTTGCACGCTGCAAATGCGACTGACAATTTGAATCGAAATTTCACATATGGGTTGAGAGTGTGACATTTCTTCTCGGTTTTGTGGGGATCCGCAGTGACGAACAGTTCGTTTGTTCGTCTGTCTATCCGTTCGTCCGTAATTCACAGACACTTTTTCTCGAATAGGTACTTTTAAAGTTACAAAGCTGACATTTTGTATAAGTTTAGAAGTTAGCCCGCGCACACAGACTGAGTATAAAAAAAGTAAAAAAAAAAGTTTGTTGTTGCTTCCATATATCTAATACCTCATTTACATGCATGCAGCCTCTGCCACTGCTGCTCACGCTGCCAGAAATAATTCCCGCATACTGCTTTCGAAGGCAGTGGGTGGTTACATGCTGCTTCCTGACTCACTGCGCGCCAGGCAACGCCAATAGCAGTGGCAGGAGCAGGAGAAGTGAGCCACTTACATATTCGCGCTGCCCACTTCCATGCCCACTTCTCTGCTCACTTCGGCTGCATGGGCAATGTGAGTAGCAGCGGCAGGAGTAGGAGAAGTGACCCATTTACATACTCGCGCTGCCCACTTGCATGCCCACTTCCCTCCTCACTTCGGCTGCATGGACAACGCGAGTAGCAGCGGCAGGTGCAGCAGAAGTGACCCACTGAAATACTCGCGCTGCCCACTTCCCTGCTCACTTCGGCTGCATGCAAATGAGGCATAAAGTAAAGGTGATTATTTTTATTTTTTTATTTTTTAAGTCGACTAAGGGACGGGTCCTCTCCAATATGGTGGACTATCTGTATGGGCGATGGGCTGATCACCTGTCACCATACGGTTCATCATACCATCTTAGGACTAATTAATCGAACGTGGCCACAAGTAGTCTTGTGGCTCTGCCCACCCCATTAGGGATTTCAGGCGTGATGCTATGTATGTATGTGTATTTTTATTTTCTTGTACATTAATACAATTTTTAGATTTGGGGAACCATTTAGGAAAATTGACCTCAGAAGGTGTAATTTTTGTTGGAGTTTTCCACCCCCCACAGCCAAAAGTATAAACATATAAACTTATATAATGAAGTTAATAGAAATACCATCACGACTCAGTTCAACTCCCTTTGTTCATGAATTAGGCGACTAACTCGTTTATACCTAAAGAAAATCATCGAAAATAGCACCAAATAATTTTGAATAGAAAACTACCTAACGTTATGCTTTTCGGAGTTATAATAGCTACGGAACCCTACACTGAGCTTGGTCCGACATGTTTTCAACCGGATTTTTTAATTCAAACGGAACAAACGCCCTAAAGTACTTACCTGCAGCGCGACTGTCTGGCGGATTTTCCAGTCTATAGATTTTTACCGACGAAAATCGCATATGATTTTGTCATATACAACATATAAAAAAAATAGTTTTCAACAGCTATACAATCTCGTATAAATATGATAACGTATAAGTGTATGAGGCGTGTTAATTTATTCGATTTATTCAGCATTTATTAACGAAGCGCGTTGTATATATATATATTTTATAATTATTCAATAAAGAAATATATGTTATGTAGTCAAAATAATCGATTTAAGTGTGTAAAGAGAGGGATCAAATGTCTGCGCAACACACTCATATTATAAACGCGAAAGTTTGTGTCTGTATGTGAGTTAGTATGTTTGTTACTCCTTCATGCTTCAACGGCGGGACGGATCTGGATGTTTGGAATGGAGATAGCTTATATCCTGGATTAACACACAGGATACGTTTCATCCCAACCAGTTACAACCAGTAGTTGATTTTCATGCTTGCTAAGTTTTTTCCAATGTCAATTAGAGCGAAGGCGTCCATTTTAAGGAAGTAAATTAGGATTAATGTAAAAGAATTACAAATTACGCCTTCGCATAAATGTGTACAGAACAAAACATTCCTATGAAATTGCACGGAAACAAATTCAGTAAGTTAATTTGCTACCTGGTCTTTTTGAGATGTGATCAATTAAAGATGTGGTCTTTTCGAGAACCAGTCGTTGTGCTACCAAGTCATTCGGAGATATAGGCTTTCTACGGAGATGGTCCTTCTGAGATCTGGACCTTATGATGATTTGGTCGTTTTGACAATGTAGTCGTTATGATACCAACCCGTCTAATTAATAATTTCCGATTTTCACCAAACCTAATCATGAGAATCTGTAACTACAAGCGCTTGACCTAACAACTAACAGTTCAAAGGTACGTAAGCTAATCTCACAAAGGGTCTGGTTACCTTGAGGTATACACCCTTAAGGGCGATCAGAATTATTGAACTGGCATCCTTTGTTAATTAATTGGGTGTGACCATGTGATGATTTAACTTGAGCGCTTTGAAGGTAGGTAACCTCTCTTTGGGCCTGAATCGACCACCCGATAATTATAATAATGACTGAAGAATTACCTGAAGGGCTGTTTTCAGGACAAGGTTCTATTTTCGTTATAGAACGCGATTGCGCGATCATCGTTAGTTCACGCGAACTGTTTGCGTACGAACGCTTTATCATACATACTGATGTCGAAATGTCGAATTGACATTCGCGCGATCAATTAGGATACCTATTGAACATTAGTATGTTTGATTGCGCGTTCTTACGAACAAAGTTCTCGCGAACTAGCGATGATCGCGCAATCGCGTTCTATTAGGACAACGCCGTACATTTCTTTAAACAATCCAATTAAGGTTTATGTCACAGAACACAGAAAGAGGTTAGAAAGGCCGTCTGCCATAATTCGTACCGAAACCGCTGTCGCCGATGCATCCCCGCTCGACGTTACAACTACTAGCGCAAACGAAATAACTACGAGAATACGCACACACCCACAATAACCAAAGTCCGCTCGTGATTCGTGCGTTCGAATAGCCAGCCGTTGCCCCGCCCATACCGCTTCATTGACAAAAGCAATTTATTTTACATTTGCACTAGGCCTCGAGCATATCGATAATAGTTATCGATGATGTATCGCGCCCTCTATGCCGCGTTTTGAAGTGTATACTACTATTTCGTAGTTAATCAGGCGCTGTGTAAGGCGGTTTGCGTGCTGTGTCCGGCAGGTCGCGCTGTGTCCGGCGGGTTGCGCGCTGTGTCCGGCGGGTTGCGCGCTGTGTCCGGCGGGTTGCGCGCTGTGTCCGGCGGGTCGCGGTCGGTCCGGCGGGTTACGCGGTTTTTTTGTCTAATTTTTATTTCTTTATATGCAGCCAGGATTGCAACAAATCACTTGTTGTCAGAAAATATTGTTTCTGAACACATCATGGAGGATTTATAATAAGTATGTGTGTAGATAAAGTTAAGTATGCAACTGTACATAATTTGGCCTTAAAACACTCGTGCGATCTTATTATGAAAATCGCCTATCGGCTCGTCTCATAAACCGGCACTCGTATTTTAATGCCTATCATTATGCAACCGTTGCATAAACTACTATAAATATGCGCAAATACAAAAAAAAGTTTAAGTTTCTCGTGTGTAATTTTGAAACTTAATCATTATATTGTATTTACTTTTTTATGTAAATTAAATATAGTTATACAAACCCACAAGCTATTATAATATTAAGTTTAGACATTATACACCGGCTTCACATCAAGCCCGCCACTTTTAGGTAAATTGTTTTTATATTATTAGGAACAACATTGATAAAAAATACAGAAGTTAACTTAAATGATAAATAAATTCAAAAGACTTATTATAATAGGGTATAACAGGACCAAATGTACTTAAGCTGAACTCAGAGGAATTAACAAGTTACTTTGTAAACCAGGCTTAAGGTGTATTATGGTCGCAGCTCTGTAAGTGCATTAAAAGTATTTTTTTTAAAACACTCTTATCATTAATTATCGCTTTTTTGGTCCATTCATCAATGCAGAAAAATAAATAACTTATCGAACACATTGTTTATCTATAGTCGATAACACTAACTTTGGCCACATCACTAGTCTCATTACTTCGTCACGTAGGCAGTTTTTGGGAAACCATTAAATAACTTAGTTTTTAGACTTACCTGTGAAAAGAAATTCCATCTTTTGACACATTTGATACTTGGCTTCTGGCCCTGCACATAATTATTGCTCAAGACGACATTTTCAATTAATTAAACCGGATTTTACCGCAGCTCGACACTGTGACGCAGCGCGCTCGCGACTGACTGCGCTGACAGCGAGTCGTGTTTGAAATAGCTCATTTGCTCAACTGCGCGGCACGCGTGCCCCGCCCACATCGCCTTTCTAACCTCTTTCTGTGTTCTGTGGTTTATGTTGTTTTTTAAAAATCGTGTACTAGTTACCAAACGACCAATTTACACCAACTGAAATAATAACCCATCTCTATAGGTACTTACCAAGAAATCATGTTTCTTTGATATTCGGATATTTGAATAAGCTTTCATTAACCTCGAGAAAGATTATTTACCGACGGGTAAATAGATAATTATTCCTGTAACTTTCCTCATTATTTAAATGACGGAACGTTTACGGGCAAATGAAGGAAGGTTTTCGAAAATTGCGGGTTCACGGCTTTACTGCCTTTTCGTTCATTTCGACAGGGATATGCACTCCGTTTGATCCGGGTGGCTTCGGCCTTGGCTTATTTCTGCCCCGGCCATTTGTTTTATCACATTACCTTAACTATATTTACGCAATAATGCCCTATCTCTTCTAGTTCAGACTTTCTCATACTGAACCGTTTAGATTACTAGACCTGTATACCTAAATAAATAAATCGGGGGACATTCTTTACACAAATCGGTCCCAAAGTAATCTCTGAAGGCTTGTGTTATGGGTACTAGACAACGATAAACATAATTATATAGATAAATAAATACTTAAATACATAGGAAATATCTAAGACTCATAAACTGCTCATCGCACAAACATTTGCCCTTATCGGGGATCGAACACGGGTCCGCTAGCTTCGGAGTTAGGGCCAATACCACTACCAACTAAGCTAACCGCGTCGTCAAGTATATACATTTATAATGTATACTAGTTGTGTCATGAGTTGTAATGCTTTTTATTGTATTTTTTTTGGCATAAATCGTCTCGGGACTGCCCACCAACAAAACATCACAGTTCCGTCATAACCGGATTAACGGTAAGTATATGAATGCGGAGACGAATAAACGAACGACATACATTAGTATATTTTCACATATAATATTATTAACAAATTTGTTTATTTTTTGTTCGGGACCATGCATCCGATTATGATGAAACTTTAGTGAGTTTGTGTTTGTGACAAAATAATATAGAAAAATATTACGACGTATGCCTGGCATAGTTAGTATACACATATTTATTAATATACATATAGCATTATGAGTAACATTGACAAATTAGTGCCACATACAATACAATACAAATACCCTTTATTGAATACCACATAAAACATATTGGAAAAGAAAAATAATAAGTAACAAGGTAAATAATACCACACACACACACACACACACACACACTCACACGTACTCACACAAGCATAACTGGGCTTTTTTACTCACTACGGTTATACATACATACATACATATTATCACGCCCGAAATCCCTAATGGGGTGGGCAGAGTCACGAGACTACTTGTGACCACGTTTGATTAATTAGTCCTAAGATGGTATGATGAACCGTATGGTGACAGGTGATCAGCCCATCGCCCATACAGATAGTCCACCATGTTGGAGAGGACACGTCCCTTAGACTTTTACGACATGCCAGGATGATAAGCATCTGCACGCATTCTATGCTATTTCTTCACTCCCAGTGCAGCAGAGGAGTACGGTTATATACTATATTAAATAGGTTAGGGTACCATATTTCTTAATCATTACTTACTTACCTAAGATCTTATTTAAATTATAGTTTTCTTGTTCTTTTGTTCTCCATTTTGTAATCTGTTCACGCATCATGGTATTGTTTACTGTAGTAGTTAAACGCTTAATTGGTTCTCACGACACAGGCACGACCTAGTGTGAGGACCGCTGATACTCAAATCCTAAACCATATTGTTAAGATAATTATTAACACTAAGAAATGTAGAAACTGTTTGGTAAAAATAAATAAATTTGATTTGATTTTTTTGATTTGATTTGAATAGGCTGTCTTATCGCCAAGTAGCGATCTCTTCCAGACAAACTTTGAAAGAAGAGAGAGACAATACAATGGTAGGTGGTGCAAACTATAGTAAACATTCAAATCACGCAAAACCACAACCATACAAAATACTTATTATATATTATATATATGTGACGGCACAGCTGTTCATTAATTTCACATTAATTTGTCAGCATCGCGACCAATAGTCGAGGACCATTGTAGTTGTTAATGTGAAGCCGTTTCGATAATCAGCGGTCTGGCCAGTCAGTCATTAATTATATCGCTAGTCAGCCAATTTGACGATTATTCGTATATTGGTATGAATATAAATTTGAATATCAATTAGACCAGTTAGGTCTAATTGATATTGAGCGTCGGTGGCCTAATGGCTAAGGATGTTGACTCGTGATCGTGAGGTCCGGGTTCGAATCCAAGCGGTTGCCATGTACCAATGAGTTTTTCTAACTTATGTACATTATTTGCCTGCGAATTGTGGTAACCAATGCTCTTACGGTGAGGGAAAACATCGTGAGAAAGCCTGCACATTTGGGTAACTAAACGTGTAACCATGATTCAATTGGTCAGGTTCCCCTGTCACAAGGGTTACGGAGGTCAGACGGCAGTCGCTCCTCTGTAATAACCCGACCTGCCGAATCCGGGATCATGGTCAAAGCGTACCCCGTAGCGTAAGTGTAGACGGTAAAAAGCGCTAGGAAGAGAGAGAGAGCTCTAATTGATATTCAAATTTATATCCATAAAATTTAAAATATTTTCGTCATTGTAACTTTACTCATCGACTAATCTGTCAAATGAAGAGTAGAGTGTAGTCAAGTGCGAGGCAGACTCGCGCGCCGACGGTCCCGTACTTAAATCGTATAGACTGTCTATTTGTGAAACACTGGGTAACCTTATAACCAGACAGCCAGCCAGCCGGAGACCTGGATTTAATTTAATTTAATGTATTTATTTGTGACTTTCAATTGTTACAGAATTGAATGTATTGATTCTGATTATTCATAATTTACCAATATAGTTAATAAGCCTACTAACATAGTTATGGATACATTTTTATCTGGCATAAATAAAGAAACAATTAAAAGGCGTATAAAACCTTGTATTTCAGTCTAAATTTTGCGATATTATGATAATGTAGTGTACCAAGTACCCGTTTGCACTGGTTGCATCCGAATACCCCAGACACCCAAAGATCCGAGCGACGCTGCATACAAATATTTGCATCTAAATTTGAAGCCGACTTGGTGTAACGTGGTAACAATGATGTCGTTGCGAAACATGACCTTCATTTTCACAATCAGAAATACGTTCAGGTTAATATAAATGTGACAGTAAATCTGTCGATCCCTCCATCCAGCCTATCTATCGGTCTCTGTCCGTTTATTTTGTTTTCACAGCTTAACTTCTGGACAGAATTTGATTAAAGGCAGGGAGGTAGTTTGGCCTCTTGACACATGCATTTCCGGACGAAGTCGTGCGCAAAAGCTTGTTGTTCATCTCAGTTATTTTACGCGAACCCATTTGGCAGTAACAAAACATTGATATTTATAGAGATCTAGCAAACCCCTTCCCAATTTTTTGCCGCGGTATTTCAGAATTCTCATATTAACTTTGAATCCCCGTTTGTCATGAAAGTATATAGCGACACCGTAAGCTACTTCACTTGCTTCATTAAAAATAATAAGTGAGATATCTAACGGTAAAGGAGACTGTCTGTTTACGAGTATAAAAACCGGAGAAATGTGTGTCTGAATCGCGCGTCGAGGGTCCCGTACCTACCTATGAAATTAACTTTAGAGATAACTTTCGAAAAGTCCTATCTCTTTATGCAACTGTGAGTGAGATACCTACAACCTTGCGAAAACTACAAACACTACCCATGCTACTAAATAATAAAAGACCCCCAAAAGATGTTGAAAAGGAAATGTTGGTAACAGTAATATTTCCTGGAAAACTACTTGAATAATGGTCTATTCGTAAATATACATGAACGTCCGCTCACACGTACTTAGCTTCCTTAAAAAACTCTCGCTAATGTTTAAAAGGCACATTCATTAGTGGTGTTAAATTTGAACTCCACAATGTGTACGTGCGTCGAGACCAGATGTACCGGCGGGCGATACCCGGGTGGGTCTGTTTGTGGGCATTCGAGCCGGACACGATACGAGCAGCCGGATAAACCGAGCGCTAGCTATCATTAAAAGTAAACAAAGAGCAGTCCTTGCTTTTTTAAATATTATTTTGTATCATTGTGTTCATTAGATATTATTGTACTTGTAAAATTTTATATCATGTATTACATATTTCATATATTTATACATGCGGATAGCTACAGCGGGAGCAAGACGAGATACCGGGGGCATTGTAGCTGGTTTCGATTATGGACACTCAAGCCGTTTACGATACAAACAGACGGAGAGTTGAACATTTTGACCGTTGTAATTACTGTCTCTGTTATTAACCAAATAATATATATTACCCAAGCAAGCATTATATCTGCCCATATCTCAGCTGAAAAAATACTTTAAAATGCTCTGTTACATAAGGCTTACTATAGCGTTGAAGACTACCTTAATGACAAAAATGCGTGGCCTGCCTTTTAACATAATTAATTAATTAAATAATAATCATTAAATTACTTATAATATTCTTTTTAAGCATGTGTGACGACGCATAGTTGATTTCTAAATCCTATTTGAATAAATGATATCTTATCTTTTAACTAGTGGACCCGCCACAGCTTCGCCCGCGGTATTTTCCATACAAACTATATCACCTGTTTCACCCCTTTAAGATGGAATTTCAAAAAATCCCTCCTTAGTGCCCCTCTAGGGTAGGGTTGCCAACTATTTATACGGCAATTATAGTATTTTCCAGTCTAAGTATAAATAAAATAGTACAATCAAAGAAAATATAGTACTTTAAAAAAACCTTTTAAAAGGAATGCAAGGTAGATTGATTCAATATAATGTACAAAATTCGTCTTACTAACATTCCGATCTTATGGCTATCCGAGCTGCAAAAATGCCTATTGAACTGCGCCTCCATTCGGGAACATCCATGCGATATTGTAGCGATGCGCTAGCCAAATTCTCATCCCACTCTTCCGCACGATGCGTAATGCGTAAGAGTGGGACGCGAGTCTCGCTCGCGAGCCGCAACAATATAGCTTGGAAGTTCCCGAATAGAGCCCCTGGCCAACTCAAAGCCCATTTGTGAGGATTGACCGAAATATAGTACTTTTGCGTACTATATATTTGTTCAACAATATATAGTACACAGAGCCAAAATATAGTACAATACTATATGATATAGTACGGTTGGCAACCATACTCTAGGGTACTCGAGGAATGTCTCCTCCAAATTTCAAACCTCTAGGACCACCCGTTTAGGCTGTGCATTGTCTATAAGTGAGTCACGGTACTGTTTTATAATTATGTATTGACAATTGTCGATGAGGTGATGACCTAAGCACTTATGCTTCTTTAAAAAAAACAAATTACGTTTTTAATGGTAATAAAATAGACTCACAAACGATGACTGATAAGCCATACAAAATATCTTTAGCATCATCTTGCTAGTGAGCCGAATTCCATTAAATTTCAACTTACTCATTTTTATTTTATACGTGTTTTTTTTTCATTTCAATCGCTAAATAAGGCTTATTAAAATAATTATGGCATCGACATCGCGAAATGTAAAAGGCTTTAACCAGCCGGGTGGAATGGACCAATAATTACCCGGTTCAACCGCGGCGAATTACGTGCTGAACTGGCGATTTGAACCGGATAAGGAACGTGTGGTTACCGGTTTTAATGTTCCATTCGTATTTCTGTGGAACCGGTTAAAATGTTTAACACCTGCTAATAAACTGTTTGAGGTCGGTAGAAATAGCCGGTTATTTTAACTCGTTATTTTTGTATTGACTGTAATTTCTTATTGCACAAGGTAAGAAATTTAGTAATTCTAGGTAATACACCAATTGGTAAGATACAATAATAATTATTTAGCAAGTAGTCTAAATACCCTGCGTAGAAAGGTCGTGTGCTAGAACATGTGTCATAAATGGATAATTCTGTAAAATCTTCTACTCTCTGTTCTATTATTCCGTCTGTTGGTGAAATATGAGTACAGGAAAAAACCCTTTGGTATTGCAGCAGTGACATCTGTTTTTTTACCATTCGGCATTTTGTTGAACCGGTTATTTGGGGTCAAGTTTTTGTCTATATTTTCCGTAGTCAGGTTGTTTCATAAAGGTATTATTTTCATTCAATCTAAAAATCTCCTAAAACCCCACAAAGTTTAATAAAGTATTAAGTTACTAGCAAACAACCAAAACGGGCTTCATTGTAAAGAAATTTAATTTAGCAATTTTATGTTGAAGACCTCAAGCGATCCAGGGTATTAAAAGTTCATTTTGGGCTTATTTGTTTCCTAAGGTGAGCTACGTAAATTTTAATTAAATTTAGCAAATATGTGTTTCGATCGGAGCCGGATGTATTTGTTTGTGATGCCTTTTTATATTGTTTTAGTAACAGACGCTTCAGTATGAGCGTTAGGTGCTGCGTTATTGCAATTTCTGATTGCAAAGTTTCAATCAAAGTCAAAGTCAAAGTCAAACTATCTTTATTCAATTTAGGCTTTTACAAGCTCTTATGAAGGTCAAGGAATGAATCTACCACCGGTTCGGAAAAAATCCTCTACTGAGAAGAGCCGGCAAGAAACACGGTGAGGT
The DNA here is from genome assembly GCA_947859335.1 of Tortricodes alternella. Classification (NCBI taxonomy): domain Eukaryota; kingdom Metazoa; phylum Arthropoda; class Insecta; order Lepidoptera; family Tortricidae; genus Tortricodes; species Tortricodes alternella. The sequence goes on along the minus strand of OX401984.1, from coordinate 13,549,808 downwards.
ATCATTTTTTCAAATCATTTTTTCAAATCAATTGTTTGAACCTTGAGAGATTAATCGATTAGTTAGTTCGGTGATGCGAATGATGGCCTACGAAGCTAGAGGTCATGGGTTTGATTCCCGCCAGGGTCCGATAGTCTATAAATAAACAAAAATAATAATAAATTTGACTCACTTTCGAACAACAAAAATATTATCTTACGAGCCTACTACTTTCTCAAAGGGCCGGCAGCGCATCAGTGATTCCTCTCGTGTAGCGGGTTTCCATGGGCGGCGGCGATGGCTTACCATCAGGTAACCAACCTGCTTATTTGCTCCTCTTTCTATTAAAAAAACTTTATTAAGTAGCTCTTTACGCATTGAAAACCAGTTTTCGTCGTCGAGCATTCGCCGACGAGTTGGCGAATAACAGCCTTGGAGAATAAAAAAGGTGATTTTCCTTTCATTTTTCCATGCAAAAATGGATCTTAAGTATTCATTTTTGGTGCTACACAATATATATCATAGAAATGTTAAAAACCATTAAACATCGTATTCTTCTCTTAGAATTTCTTTCTTACTCAGTTACGATTTTGTTTTGGTTACCAAAGGTTACAACCCAAGGCTTGAAGGTTATCTTTGACCATCTCCCCCTATCTTTAAAAGGTAAAGTGAGCTGTCCACCGCCTAATTAGAAGCGGTCGCCCTCATCCATTAATTCTGGAGCGATAACGCCGATTTATTAATCTACTACAAGAACGAGGATCAGAAATCGCTGCGAAGGCTCAAACGGGGTTAAGTCTGTGTGAACGTCCGATCGATGCCCGGGAAAACATATGTATTACTTAACAGCGTTGTATGAGTTTGTTTTTAAAAGGACAGAGGAATTTTGGGATCCGCAATTTCTTGAACTGCGGCCCTAACATGCATGACACAAATATAAGATAGACCGTCTTATTTCTAAGTGCGTCCCTCTCACACTAGTGCCGACGAAAGATATAGTCATAGAGATAAACGGGTTTAATTTATCTTTGTGGCATGCATGTTAGGGCCGCTGAGGGTCAAAGTTAAGAAATAAAAAGAGTGTTAAAAAATTATTACTTTATTAAATTAAAATATACGAAATATATTTTAATTTAGTATAGTAATAATTTCTTAACGTTAATCGTTAATTAGCGAAGTTAACATGTCGAGTAACGGATTAACTTTTAAGTTAACTTCAAAAATTGTTAACGGACTCATTAACTTTCGTTTAAACGATGAAAGTCCGTTAAACTTTAATTAAGTATCTACTATTTGCCAAAAGGACACCGCGGGGCTTATGTTATCTTTTGATTTGAATTTGATCTCTAAATAATAGGTATTATTACAAAAAAACATGTTTTACTAATGCTTCATGTCCTGCTTAAACTTCCATAGGCCATACGAACATGTTTTTACTATTACTACTAATTACTAATGCAACGACATATAAAATGCAATTTCTGTCACGAATAAACAATTAACGTTAACTTCGGTTAAATCTTCCGAAATGTAACTTTTTAACGTTTAACGAAGTTAACTTTTTCACTAACGGATTAGCGATTAACGAAGTTAAGTATTTGAGTAACGGTGCCCAGCTATGAATAAACCTTAATTTGAATTTACAGTTCTGGCTTTATTGGATAGTTCAAAATGGCCGCATTGGAATTGGTATTGACTAACGACTTATCGTTAAGTATTTTGGTTAGATCAAGAATATCGCGATGATTTTATTTATCTATTTATATTTCGATTTACCATGTGTACAGTCGCCCGCGAGCCGGGAAACCGTAATTGTCGAAAAGTTGTGAAGGACCTGATGCTAAACGAACGTGATGGAATCTCTAATGCCAGCGAAAGCAAATCGTAATGAAAGCCGACTCACCCCAATCCTGCCTAGTGTGCAGCCGAGTCGGTACCGACTGTCTCCAGCAGCGAGCTGATGATGTGGAGGACCTTGTCCTACGTTCAGGGTGGCTTTCGTAAGGATCAACGACACTTCGAAATTTATAAGCACGACGACACAGGCTTGCGCGTGTGGTAGCGAGCAGCCATTCATATGATCTACCTTCAACTGGCTTTTATCAAAATGCCAAAACGACGACGAAACTACCCTATATTAACTGTCGCTAATTAAACGCGTTCCGTTCTACAAAAGTAATCAAATTAATCAAATTATGCTAAAACATGAACTATAAACTAAATAATTTATAATATTCTTTTCAATCCTGCAACCCCCCGCTATCTCAAGGAGCGTTTTAGCTATTTCGTTTCTGCTAGATGTTCGCAAAACTTTCTTCTAACTGTACCCTTATCTTCTTCTAAATTCTTCTCAAACTCCTTTACTTTTCGCGCTATCCGGCTGTGGAATACTCTGTCTTTAGATTTAAGGCAAGCTAAATCTCTCTGTATCTTTAAAAACAGACTTAAGGAGCATTATCTGTCCCTTCCGCTGTAATATATTTATTTTTTTTATATATTTTTTATTTTTTTTATTTTCCTGTAACTTATCTCTCATTCTCTACTATGGCTGAATTATTTGCATATCCATAAATAATGTACTTAGGTATATGTATCTGGCTGTATATATGTATGTATGTAGATATTTATTTATTTATTTATATATATATTTATATATTCGTATTTGTGAGTGCTTGTAAATTTAGAAAATGTTTTAACTTAAATTTTTGCACCACCTGCCAAAGTTAAACTTTTTGCTCATTATTTTCTCTGTTGTGGTTGTCTGGAAGAGATCGCTATCTAGCGATAAGACCGCCTATTGTTCCCTTACTTTATTTTGTTAGTGTATGCTTTTTTTTTTGTTCTTTTTGTGGTGTTCAATAAAGAGTATTGTATTGTATTGTATTGTAATGATGACCGGATCCAACACCATGACTTATTGGTTGGGCCTAGAGCTTGTAAACTAAGTCTGCCTATTTCTTTGTCTTTTGATTTAGATATTTCTCAAAATTAGATTGATTACACTTTAAATGGCAAATGTTTCAAGATATACGAGTTTAAATTGAGATCGTCAGTAATTAATGAGCAAAGAGATATAATTCAAATTAAATTAACTAATATTAAATGCCAGAATCATATAGTACACTAAAGTCAAGACTATATCGACTGTGGAAATTTCAAATGTCGTAAGGGACAGTTTGTGGAAATATCAAAATGTCCCTTACGACTTATGAAATAAGGTACATTTTATCGAATTGCCAAAATTTCTCTTACGACATTTGAAATTTCCACAGTCGATATGTTAAATTGTGTCTCCGTAAAAGATAGTCATTACAAAAGAAAGAAAAAACAATGTGAATTAATTAAGTCTACAGTCTACGTTCCATGTAGTTACTTGTAGTACAGTGGTTTATGTAAATGTTCTTAATTTTTTTTTTACATTTCCATTTTACAATGTGTATAACAAGACCTTTATGCGGTATAGAATTCTTTTACCGTTTTTTCTTCAGTAGCTATTTAATTTTCCGGTATGTCTGTTTGTCTAATTTTATGTGAATGATAAACTTTTAAACGACTAGACGGATTTCAATGCGTTTCAATATTATATTAAGGGCATCTTCAGGCAGGGCATAGGATATAAAAACTTAAAAAAAAAAAACTGGAAAGTGGTAAAGGAGGCGGTTGAAGTTGGTATGGGAAAAGTAACCAATTTCCCCAAAATCTTGACATTATGCAATTAAATCCTTTATCTACAATATGAATGTGTTTGTTTCTTTGTTCATATGCTTTGCGTTTCCGTAACATTTATCCGATTACGACGAGACTTTGGTAAGTTGTGCGCGCGCCCGTGAAGGTTTAGACCAAAACCACAACGCATTACAACCATATCTGGGCACCGTTAATCAAATAGTTAACTTCGTTAATCGCTAATCCGTTACTGAAAAAGTTAAGTTCGTTAAAGCGTTACATTTCGGAAGATTTAACGTAAGAAAACGTTAATCGTTAACTCATGAGAGAATTGCATTTTATATGTCATTGCGTTAGGTATTAACTTATAAAAAAATGTTGGTATGGACAGAAAGGGCACGAAAAATTTATAAAAGAGGGATGCAACATTAGAGTTTGTAATAATACCTAATTATTTAGACATTCTCCGTTATAAATATCAATATATACGGTCCGCGCGGTGTCCTTTTGGGAAATAGTAGGTACTTTATTAACGATTAACGGACTGTAATAAAAATTTAATCCGTCACTCGTAATGTTAACTTCGTTAATTAACATACATAAATATTATCACGCCCGAAATCCCTAATGGGGTGGACAGAGCTACAAGACTACTTGTGGCCACGTTCGATTAATTAGTCCTAAGATGGTATGATGAACCGTATGGTGACAGGTGATCAGCCCATCGCCCATACAGATAGTCCACCATGTTGGAGAGGACCCGTCCCTTAGTCGACTTTTACGACATGCCAGGATGATAAGCATCTGCACGCATTCTATGCTATTTTTTCACTCCCAGTGCAGCAGAGGAGTGTTCGTTAATTAACGATTAACGGATAAACGGTCTTGTGCCGAGCTATGATTACAACGCACAGGCATATTTAGTTATTAAGCAAGAACCTTATTTTATTGGTCGATAGAAGCAAACTAAAACACATAGCGTGTTCATTCATTAACTCCACATACCTATCAACATGACCAAACTCGAGACAATCGTATCACCGTGACCCTTATCCGGGTTGACCGGCGGTCGGTTGATCAGTGCCGGTGCGTGTGGTTAATCCGGCTTCGATAATTCTCCGGTTCACTGCTATAAGATTCTATATCATATAATCCGGAGTAATACAAGTTATACCTTGTGATAAAAGCATAGGGTTCAATTTCAGGTAGATAGAAGACGAAACATAGAACTTTGTAATAGTTAGCAAGCGAATTGGTCTGAAACAGAAATCTGGACTGTTTTGACTGAAAATCGGCAAAATGGAACCACGAAGTTAGGTATTCAGATTTCAGTAGTGACAATGAAGATTTTACAAAATCTTGGTGGGAATGTATTCTTTTTGTTTGGAGTTTGTTCTGCTAAAAATAAGTGGTTGATTTCAAATATAATCATACCTAACATTAAATATAAAATTGGCAAGACTTCATGATTCATGATCATTTCTTTGTAGACTAAGATAGTAGGAATAAAAGTGATAAAATTTTAGGGTTCCGTACCTCAAAAGGAAAAAACGGAACCCCTATAGGATCACTCATGTGTCTGTCTAGTGTCTGTGTGTCTTTCTGTCTCTCCGTCTGTTACAGCCAATTTGCTCTGAAACTACTGGACCGATTGAGTTGACATTTGGTATACATGTCTCCAACTTACATAACGTAAATGAATGAATTTTAAACATGGGGGCCACTTTTGGGGGGTAAATTATAAAAAAAGAATACTGCAAACTAGAGGACCTTGTTTTTTTTATAATTTTAAAATAAACTGTTTTGAAGTTATTTAGGAAAATAGGCGAACATTTACCCTTATTTCCGAAACTACTAGGGCTAAAGTTTTGAAAAAATTTAAACTGTAAATAGTTCTTTACATATAGATTACAGGAAAACTTATAAGAAGTCTATGGTATTTAAAGTAACATAGGAAATTCCATATAATCACGGAACCCTCTCCATGCGAGTTTAACTCGCACTTGTCGGTTTTTTTGTTTAAAATGTATTCATAAACTTTCTTAAAATTTGGCAAAATTTTGATTTCATTCTTCAACTGGCGAGCCATGTGTGCCAAATATGTGGTATGATAAACCGCGTCTAGTTTTCTTCGAATATAGTTGGCTCAGACTGCGAGATTCCTAGATTCCGATTTAGGTTAATTTACAACTTGTACTGTTTGCATCAAATATACGTAATCTAGACCTTTACTCGGGAACGTCCAAGCGACATTGTTTCGGCTGAGAGACTCGCATCGCACTCTACGTCAGAGTGCGGAGTTACGCATCGTGCGGAAGAGTGGGATGAGAATCTCGCTAGCGCGTCGCTACAATATCGCTTGGACATTCCCGAATAGAGGCGATGGAGTATTTTTTTAAGAGGACTGCACCAACGGCAAAAATCACCGTTTACAGCTTACGCTGCTGGCGTACGCGCATCTGTTACGTAAGTATCGGAGGAAGAATGAAAGATAAACGTATTTTGTTAAAATACTCATAGACGAATTAATTCAATCCTAATGGAATCAAGAAACGATTCAAAGAATCTTGAAAATAATTCACGCCAATCGAGCGTCACAAAATGGCGCCCTAATCAAAATGGCGGGACGCATGGCGCATTAGCGCGGGTTTTCAATTCGCGGCACTGATGGCCTTTATTTAATTTATGATTATCACAATTATTTGTGAACGGCTTTTGGCTTTTCTGCTTTGTACCTGAGTAACAAAAATTTACTGTAAAGAAAGTTATTAAATAAGTTTCCATTTCTAAGTAGGTATATTTTTATATAGTGGACTGACTTTTTAGAAATAAATACATATGTATAAAACAGAACCGTGACTCATTTATAGACAACGTACAGTCTAAACGGATGGTCCTAGAGGTTTGAAATTTGGAGGAGATTAAGGAGGGAATTTCAAAATTCCATCCCTAAAGAGGTGAAAAGAGGTCATAAAGTTTGTATGGAAAATACCGCAGGTGGAGCCGTGGCGGGTCCACTAGTTCTTTACCTATAAGATGACTAGGACGACACCGGGAATAGCACATTATTTAATTAACATGAGCTCATTATTATAATCCTCCTCTGCTGCACTGGGAGTGAAGAAATAGCATAGAATGCGTGCAGATGCTTATCATCCTGGCATGTCGTAAAAGTCGACTAAGGGACGGGTCCTCTCCAACATGGTGGACTATCTGTATGGGCGATGGGCTGATCACCTGTCACCATACGGTTCATCATACCATCTTAGGACGAATTAATCGAACGTGGCCATAAGCAGTCTTGTGGCTCTGCCCACCCCATTAAGGATTTTGGGCGTGATGTGTATGTATGTATGTATGTATTATTATAATAATTCCCGTTGTGAGCTCTAAAACACAGGAATATGAGGAATATTGCTGCGTACTCTTATAATATTATAATACAATTTAATTCTGACCCAAATTGACGTGACGATTGTTTTCTAGGACAGTTCAAGAGCGTTTCAATATTTTTAATTTGACCATCACTTTCTTTCAACTAGGTATTAACCTTTAAACCCATGCTAAAATGACATGTCGCGATACATAAAATTACTTCATGGTATCTGTCAAATAAATACTCAGCTTATTTAAGTAACTTCGGATTTGATAGACAGGTGGGTAACCCAGTCCATAACTATTGAGACGTTTCCAATAACGATAATACCACTCAAAACCCCAGTGTTTTATAATCTCATCAATTCGGCAAAATCAATTCACATCTAACGGGAATGCAGAAATATTCCTTTCGCATTTCTATATAAAATTCTTTTGAGTTTAAATGCAGGTTATTTGAGTCGCAAGGGGAACCGAGCTCGTTTCGTCGCCATTTTAAAATTGGATTCGTTTCATAGTCCTTTTGAAAGATTTAGTGTCGATAGTATTTTGGTTCGTTAGACATCGGTTAGGAGAGGATATTATGGTTCAATTTCCTTTTATGTAAAAGCTATATGAGAAGTTTGTCTTGCTTATACCTACTTTTCGCAGAAATCAATGGAGTGTTTGGCAATGAAAATAGTAATCTAGGGACGCTAAAGGACACAGTTTAAGAACGATATATTTTGATTTGTTTATTGCTATGCTCTTTTCTTTTCTGTCTGTGTTTTTCTTACCCAAGTTTGAATAAATTGAGCACTGTTCCCTAATACGTCATCTTATACAAAAACGTCACTCAAACGTCATTTTAATTAAAGATCAATTTGAGTGGCCTTTCTCAATTTGGCCATAAGAATCTATTATTATTGTACCCGTACAGAAGTAGTGACAATCCTTTCCCATCGTGAAAACTCGGAACACACGACTACTTCCGAGTGCTGTCGACGTGCCTATGAATTATTGTATTAATAAGTGACATTTTTGTATTAAATAAATAGGGTTCTTTATTTATTAGTGATAAATGTCAAACCACGAGTTTGAAGTATATCACACTGAGACGTTATAACCACCACGATGAAATTATATAGAGAATGTAGTGTAAGTAAACAAAAATCGAACTACCGAGAATTGTTCGTCGATAAATTCCGCTGGCCTCTGAATCTCGTTTTTGGACTTCAAAGAAATAGTCAGCATTGTTGCTATGTTTATATTTATCATTTTCAGTTAAGAAATATAAATTAATGAAACTTCACACGATTCCCAGGTCTTAATGCTTTCGGCATGACTATAAAAGAACTGAAAACAAACCTAAAATAATAAAAATATTAAATTACATATTAACCACTCTATATCGATTGTTAATCTCGCGATGCGAGCTTCCCCTACGCTGTCTTGATGGGTACTGAGGCTGACTGAAGCAGCATGACGAATACGAACGTTGCCGAGAGAATACGTTAAGAAAAGATGCACTAAAGAATTATTACTTATTAGATATGACGGACAGCAGCAAAAGTCTTTACTACTAACTACATTAGCACTCAAAGCCTGCGATTGCTCCTTGCAGAAGTCTGGGAAGACCTAAGTACAGCACAAGAAAGCGAAATAATGATCGAAAACTAAAGGCCCCGCTACACGGTCAGGACGACAGCTTAACAGAGGTCATTTTGATCAGGTCGGGATACATAACTGACCGTGCAGAAGTCGATGGGCACCGACCTTGATAAGGACGGCAGCCAATCGTTCGACCGTGTAAAACCAAACGCGATTTCGATCGACCCGATAAATTGACCTCTGTCGGTCTGTCATCCTGACCATGTAGCATGTGGTTAATATCCAATTAGAAACGGGAAAAAGCGCTTGGAAGATGAATGTCTGTGGGCTATCAGCGCACGATTAAATTACCTAACATCCTGTATGCTTAGGTTGCTGGCCGACCACTTCAAACGTGTTCTTGACTAAATATTAATTTCAGGGGATTTGGTCACAGCCGCTTACAACGTCTCCGTAATATCATCAGACAACAGAAACCGATCGTTACTATGATAACGACATTGTTTTGTCTCTTTCATTTTAATGTAAACTTTGCAAAGCAAGATAAGGACAGAACGAAGCGTTATGATAGATCATTATAACTTAGGCATGGGGACTTTTTACAGTTTGCGAGATATTAGGCTTAGTTCTTGCGTAAAATACTTTGTAATAACACTAAGCTTCATTTTCATGTAAGATGGAATAAAGCTAGGATGGCCTAAATACCTAATATGGTAGCTTATCTAAATTCTGAATTTTCGTGATCAAGAAAGTCATTCAACCGGGATTACCGGGAGTTCTGGGAATCTTTCGGTATCCGTTCACTCCACCGAAAAACGTTTGATCAAATATAAATTTTGCAATTTTTTATTTCGCAAGACTAATTTTCAGCTGAAACTGTTCACTTTTCAGGATATATTTTACCCCAAAAGTTTAGGTCAGGTTAGCTTTATGACAATCCTGAAAAGTTAGGCTTCAATAGGAAATCAAAAGATTGTCAAATGAAAATTTGTTAAAGTGATACGTTAGTAAAACTTTAAGTTGCCAATTATTAGAAAACCCAGTCCTTCTCGTAAGGAGAGAAGGCATCTATGCAGCAGTAGAACGAAAATGTCCGTCCAAACTGATGCTAACCATACTTAGAAATAGTATTTGTGTATTATACTTTCGCATTCAAATCCCCCATTCTGTTTCAACAATACTTAAAAACAATTGAGCGGTCCTTAACCTCGGCGTTGCTTAGACCAGAAATTGGAGGCGCGATGAAAAACAAATTGAATTTGAACACAAAGGGCGGGCTATCGTTGTCCAAATGAAAAAGAACACGCACAATGGCTTCTCGGGTATGGTGAGCATCAGTCAGATGGGTAGATTTAGCCCAGTTTCTTCAAACAAAAGATAAATTTTTAGTAAATTAGGGTCTCTATTGTTCGGGTGTATTTGGTCGTCTGATTAAGTATATCAATCAATCAATCAATCATTTATTGCAATTTCATAATATTATACAGATGTTGCCTTAAGTTACGTAACGCAAAATTCTCAAATTTTTGACCCTTGCTCCCCCCATGTACTCTCCCATTGAGCCCCCCCCCTCTCCATTCCGATACGTAACAGGTGCTTTGTAATTGTAAAAAGTATTTGCCTAATATTCAGGTAATTCGGCGCTCTTTTTACATTGGGTGAGGTATAACCATCTATAAAGTATTTCGGTTTCATTTCTTAATAATATATTTATAATTTCTTGAGTTTACATTAATTGTGCAATATTATAAAAACGTGACGTAACACCAACCTTGACCCCCCCCCTCCCCCAACTTAACAGAACCGTAACGCTTGGCCAGACCCCCCCCCCCCCTCTCACCAAATTGCGTTACGTAATTTGTGGACGACCCCTTATGAAACCCTGTTGGGCGCTGCAACTTTTGAGAGAGGAGACCTACAGTTTTATTAAAATTTGTCTTCCAGGTATTCGTTAAGCGTGTAGTAAGACTTAGTTACAAGTAACTGTTTTAGTTTATTAGTAAAGTGTTTATCGTTTGTATATCGCCACTAAATTGACAAAACCGCGAATGTGAACGCCAAACACGTACAAAACGGCACATTCGCGGTTTCAGCATTTTAGCGTCGATACAGTTAATCACTTAGCAGTTCTGAATAGAGGGCATAGAACTATATCGGGATAGAAGGAAAGAGTTCGTCGATTTGTATGGAAATCGAGCGTGTAACATTTTTGCGTAGTTACTTTGATATCACGAGTGTAATTTTGTGATGGGAAGTATAAGTCGCGCGAAAACGATTCAAAAGCGTCGATTAGCACGCGGCAAACCGAGTCTAGGCACCGCCACTGCCGCCCCCCGCGCCGCGCCGCCGCCGTTGTTACACACAAAGATGATCTCACGACATCTTTTTGGCACGCGGGAACATACAATATAAATAGTTCTGTGAGAGGCCCAGTACAGTTTTAGATATTCGTCACCTTTTGATCGAACATATCGTGGCGAGTTCTCTAGTTTACTTATAAAAACAGTTGGTATGTGCTGTGGAAGTTTAGGCAGGACATGAAACATTATTAAAAAAAGGGTAATGCATTAAAGTTTCTAAATAATAGGTAATACCTATTATTTCAGATCAAATTCAAATCAAAAGCTATCTGACATTAGCAGCGCGGTGTCCTTTTGGCAAATACGTACTTAAGTAACGTTTAACAGACTTTAATTGTTTTAACGGAAGTTAATGAGTCCGGTATTTTTTGAAGTTAACTTAATATCCGTTACTTGAAATTTTAACCTTCATTGACGATTAACGGATTAACGGTCTTGGAAATGAAAGACGCATCATCTACATGCAATAAAAATACACAGTTATTAGCTTACCAATTCAACTGTGTTTTCATCTGAAATCTACCTAAATTGAAGAAATGGAAAATGATAGGTCGCGAACAATGTCTCATCTACATACAAAAGTTATTATATTTTCTTGTGAAGTCCATTTGCTTCTTAAGTGCTTTGCTTTTTAAACTCCAATTGTTGATTTTGCATACAAATGTTTTTAATAACTGTGTCCCGCGGGTGGTACAAGTGCAGATTTTAATGTAAAAACCGGATTTAAGCTAGTTTTAAAATAAAGCAAGAATAAAATCACGCAAAAGCAAAAACATGCAGATTTTGTAAACATTAAAACGCTCGTTTAAAATTAAAAAGAAATAATGTGAAATACATGTATACCCAATATATAGATTTATATATTTTTCGCTGAAATTTATTTATTTATTTATTTATTTATCTCGTATATTAACACTAACGGTCAAGCCACACATGTTGACAGAGAAGTTCTTACAGACTAGTTAGTAGATAATTCACAGTATTGAGCTTGCGGTAGAAATCGTTTCCAAGTGCCGACTGGCTGAAGCAAGGAAACTTGGCTCAGAATTGGAGAAGATGTCTACTATGCTGTCACTGTCCATTATATCGTTTAAGAGCATTAACGCACGATGTAGTGGTGAGTGTGAGAGGGCCCGGGTACGTGTCCTCGGGACAGCGAATAGCGGACGACGCCGCGGGCGCAGCTGGATGCTAGAGCTGGGTGGCACGTGAAACGGAATTTGGGCTAGAAGTGAGGAGTTGTACATATGACCTCTTATCAGTTGAAAAAAGTATTTGACAAGATAAATGTTCCTCCTAGCCTCCAGGGATTCATATTGTATCATTCCAAGTATGTAGAGTGTAGGATAAAGGTATGGGTAGTATCAATATGTTTTGCTGAATAGAAAGCGAGCATAGGCTTTTTGTACCCTCTCAATCATAAGGATATATTGTTGCTCATGTGGGCTCCATATGATAGCATTGGTTTCAAGTCTGCAGCGGACGAAGGCGTTGTATAGAATGCTAAAAATTGAATAGTATGGTAGTATTAGTCGTTTCGCATAAGTGTAATAAAAAATAAAACCACTTTACCGTTCTTTTAAAGGCGATAAATAACATTTAAGATTACATGTGTTATGTGCTGGGCCTTTGTTTTTTGTACCGGAAGTTGATTAAATTACAAGAAAAAGCGAAAAATGTCTCTGTCCCATAGTACTTTTATAATCAGAAAATGTATTTTCTATAACTTTGTACTCTCCTCGATTTTTTGATGACAATAAAAAAAATGTCGTTACCGTTGTTCCCACGGAAATATTCTTGATTACATTTCCATGTGTCCGGACCGTTTCAAATACTGCATATTGATTGGTTATGACTCGAGTAGTCAAATCAGGTTTCGATTTTATTTCACATACTTAATAATTATTAATAATCACACAATTTGTATATTTTAAATCATTGTTCGTACAAAATTACTCATTGCTGTTATTTGGTGCAAATGAAACAAAACTTGAAAAATAAAATTGATGTCCTGCGGATTTGACGTGGTACACATCCTTAACACAAAAGTTAATTTCATTTGGACTTATTTCCTTTTTAGGGTTCCGTACCTCAAAAGGAAAAAACGAAACCCTTATAGGATCACTCGTGCGTCTGTCTGTCTGTCTGTCTGTCTGTCCGTCTGTCACAGCCAATTTGCTCCGAAACTACTGGACCGATTGAGCTGAAATTTGGTATACATATGTAAGTCGGTGACCGCAACACGGACGCGTGACGTAAATATATGAATTTTAAACATGGGGGCCACTTTGGGGGGTAAATCAGATAATTAAAAAAAAAAAGTTATGCAATCTATATTGTGTGACATATCAAATGAAAGGGCTTATTGTGAGGACTTAAAATATTTTTTTTTCTGAATTTTAAGTAAAATAGTTTGGAAGTTATTTAGGAAAATAGGCGAAAATTGACCATTCCCCCCCCTTATTTCCGAAACTACTGGGGCTAAAATTTTGAAAAAAATACAGAAAATAGTTCTTTACCTATAGATTACAGGAAAATCTATAAGAAGTCTATGGTATTTAAAGTAACCTAGTAAATTGCAGATAATCATGTACGGAACGGAACCCTCTCCACGCGAGTTTAACTCGCACTTGTCCGGTTTTTTTTTTAAGCGTGCGATTAAAGATCAGCCATTTAACAAGAGTATATTTTATAATGAGCATTATTGTCTAATTATGTCTTAGTGGGACCTGTTGAGGAGTTAAATCAATCTCTTTATTATTATTATTATAAATCCTTGGTCTTTTTAGCTGACTTCAAAAAAGGAGGAGGTTATTATTTTAAGGCTTTAATCATGTGTCACGGAGCTACTGGTTTATTTTAATGATAGACACACCAACAGTAACATAAACAAATTGACGGTTTCCGTCCTATTTATGCACCAATTACAAGCGTGCAACAGCATTTGTAGGTACGGTCTTAAGGACACACACAGATATACAGGGTGTCTCATTTAAATCGGTTAGTATGGGAAAGTCTGAAACTATAAGACATACGACGATCTGTTCTTAGGAACCATGTCATCGATTTTAATAAGAAGAAAAATCGCATTCATACACCTAAAAAAAACGTGTTGAATATTGTATTGAAAAATATAGCGGTTACTTCGAACAGCTACTAAAATAAATCAAAGTACGTGAAAACAATGCGTTATATTAATTTTAGACATCACGTTTCATAGAGCCATTTACCGCTTAAGACCTACACAATCGATATCCAAATAGAAATAGTGTAAGTTTATTCTTTTCAAAAGAACTGGGTTCGATGCCCGAGCTGAGTACAGGCCCCTTTCAAATGTATGAATGCAGTTTTTCTTCCCATTAAAATCGATGACATGGTTCCTAAGAACAGATTTTCGTATGTCTTATAGTTTCAGACCTTCCCATACTGACCGATTTAAATGAGACACTCTGTATATTAGATCAACTCATTGGGACACGCCGCTTGGATTCGAACCCGGTATCACCACACGACATCCTTAACCAATATGGCCGCCGACGCTTTTTATCGTTACTATTGATCAAAACTTTACTCAACTAATTCCGATCTCGATAAATCCAATCTGAATATACATTTGTTCACGGAACCAACTAAATCTTCTGCAAAGAAATTAAATCTTACGCAGTTTCTAACGGCGTTACTCGGTTGGCGAGGAGCTGGTGCTGAAAAAGGGTAATAGTAATAATAGCCTAGGTAGTATAGTTCTTGATTGCTTAATACGCATTTTTAACAAACAAACATTATTTTATTGACAGTTCAATAAAAAAAAGCTCGTGTATCGTAAGCCGCGGCGTTGATTTTCCGGTAGTGCCCTTAGTGGTTGCACGAAGGCTAGCACAGGTTTTTAAAAACCATTTTAGAAATAAGTATATAATTAGAATAAACCATGAAAGAGAAAACATAGGACTTCGTTTTACGACTATTTTGTGTCGCAACACTTACACAGTTCCATTGAAATGCTAAGCGGCCATATGAAAGTAAGCGGTCTATACACATTGGAAGATAAAAATTTTAAAAAATGTAGTGTATAAAGGAGTGAACATTTTACAATGATTATATTATAAAGCTCAATATAGAGACCTATAAGAAACTGCTGTTGGACCTGACTTGAGTAACTTTGATAACCTGTTATGGCCATATGAACATTAGCGGCATAAACATTTTACATTAAAAAAAAAAACTAAAAGAGAAGTGATAATTTCATAAAGCTGCATAGCAAGAGCTGTTAGACACTGTATTCACACCGGACTTGAGTAACTTTTATTTGGTGTTATGGCCATATGAAAGTAAGCGGCATAAACAATTTGGAAGAAACACGCGGCGTAACCAGTTACAATAAATACACGTGTGCAGCGGTTCGCAATCGGCGCGCGAGCGGCACATTCGCGGTACGTTCGTCAGATGTGGACGGATGTTAAGTTAAAACGTCAAACTTCTTTCGTAAAATTTCGAGATCACATTACACGCAATTTAAACTATTATAAATTGTACGTAGGATGTTCCATAAGTCTTGCAAAAATCTAACTATTTATTAAACTTTTTCAAAATAAGAACCATCACTGTTAATACACTTATGCATGCGTTCAAACCACGTATTAAACATAATCTTCCACTGATCCTTTGTGAGACTGGCACAGGCCTCATCCCATGTACGTATTAATTCGTCATCAGTTGCAAATCGTCGTCCTTTCAACTGGCTCTTGATCAGCGGGAAGAGACTAAAATCACATGGCGCGAGGTCGGGGCTATAAGGAGGGTGGTCAAGCACAGTAGGCCCAGATTGCTTCAAAAACTCCTGAGTAATGGTCGCTCGATGAGCAGGAGCGTTATCATGGTGCAAGTGCCAACTGCCCAGACGCGAGTTTGGTCGCAGTTTCTTCAGCTCGCGGATAACTTGCGGCAAACAAACATCAGTGTACCAGGTAGCATTGACAGTCTTCTGCTTGTCTAATACACCTCTCAGTCATACATGTTACATTCTTTCTATTGCAACACTTATGGAACATCCTACGTATATAGTTTGTTGTCATCACAGCTAAACAAACGAAAAACGTCATGTCTGCATAGCTGCCTAAAAATCTCCTTCAGCAATAAAATTTTGGTATAAAATAAATGATGTAGAGTAATCTTTGCTGCATGGTTACTGTTTTTTTAATGAAATGAATACAAATCGGTTTTTTGATATCTGAAAGAGTGAAAGAGTGATTTTATTAGTTGGTATTCATATTTCATTTATGTTTCCAATTTAAGAAAATATAAAAAAAAAAGGTTCAAACAAAATGTTTTTTTATCGCTTACTCTCGGTCCACTAGGGTAGCTCAGGGGTAAGTTGGGGTAAGACAATCCTCGGTCGTCCATTAAAGCTATCACTTCTCAGATCTCACGCGACGTTACGAGAATGTATTTCCAATTGGTTAGTGGAGGAGGGGCCTAATATGATGTAACCATGTTGGTTGATGGAATTGGGATAATATTAATTTCGATAATGTGTTATAACTGTCAAAACATAGTCGATTGAAAATCGTGCATTCTGTCTTCTCTTTCAATGAAATGTTGTGTAGGGAAATACCAGCCTCTATTCAAGATTGGTAGAAGTGATATAGAAACAGATTTTGTAAAGTAATAAAAACAGTGATATCGTAAATGCACTATTTTTATTTAACTTAGCAAATGTCACATAGATGCCAAAGTAAACATAATTAATATTGTACTAGTAAGCGTCAATCTATACATTTTAGTACCATGTTCAAGTCGACGTACAAGTACGTGACGTATTGTCTGTGTCAACTCGGAGTGACACGGTACTAAATAGTGTAGAAGATCTTTTTAATGCTTAATCTACGTGATTGGACCGCTTGTTAAACTTTTTATTGTCCTGTACTATTTTCATATTTACTTTATTGTGTTTAATATAGAGTAGTGTTTTTCAACCAGTGGGTCGTGACCCCCGGGGGGGTCGCAAGCTCTTGCTCAAGGGGTCGCAAAGCCTTGGACAGGGGTCGCGGGCGTAAGCCAGGTTTGAAATCACTGACATAGTATTAATATGGTCATGGGGGTCGCCAGATTTTTTACTTGCAAAGAGGTCGCTTACTCAAAAATGTTGAAAAACACTGATATAACGTAGTTAGTTGTATTGTAAGTATATAAAGGTTATTACGTTAATTTAGGTACATGGAAAAAAAATGTTTGTTTGAGCACAAACTCGCTAACAAACTGTTATGTAAGTTTGGCAAGGAAATTATTTGTATAACTAGTGGACCCGCCATAGCTTCGCCCGCGGTATTTTCCATACAAACTTTATCACCCCTTTTCACCCCTTTAGGGATGGAATTTCAAAAAAATCCCTCTACGGTACTCTAGGAATGTCTCCTCCAAATTTCAAATATCTAGGACCACCTGTTTAGGGTTATGTAGGTTATGTTAATTAAAAAAAAAAAAATATATAATGAAAAAGAAAAAAACTTGTCCCTCAATTGTCACAACCCATGGTCACAGTACAAATCGGATACAGTCGTCGCAGGAGCAATCTCATTAGCCGTGAATTTCGGTCCCCTTGCCTCTCCCCCCCGCCCCTGACGGGCCAGATTTATTCCCAAAGACTTGGCTGTAAGGAATGTCACACGTTCGCGCGTATTGAATGAGAGAAGTTATTTTTGTATGTTTATGTCGATATGATATCGATGGTTGTTTAGTTGTAAACGGTTGCAAACAGTAATTCTCACTAGATGATTACTGTTCGAATGCGGCTCGACCGGGGTAGTACCACACTCTCACAGAATATCGGCGTAAAGTAATAGCTTGCTATTGCGTTTCGTGACGAGATCCGGATCCCAATCCCATCCCCATTCCCCATCATCCCTTTCGGTTGGCATCACAAATACATTTGGTTTGTGACTCAAACTTTTTTTGACATAGCTATATCCAAAATGCGTCATCATCATCACCATGACAGCTGAAAGACGTCCACTGCTGGACATAGGCCTCCCCCAATGATCGCAACGAGCGATCCTTTGCTGCTCGCATTCAGTGGCGTCTCGTAAGCTTCACCAGGGCGTCTATTCGGGAACGTCTAAGTGATACCGCGGCGACCCGCGAGCGAGACTAGCATCTCGCTCTTACGCATTACGCGTCGTGCGGAAAAGTGGGATGAGAAATCTCGTTCGCGTGTCGCTACAACATCACTTAGCGTTCCCGAATAGAGGCGCAGGTCCGTCCACGCATTGCCATAATAAGAAGAATTGCCAAATTAAGAAGAATTTTCAAAATGCGTACACAAATACAATTATTTTCGCGAGGGTAGCTGAAGGTGCGATATCAAATAAAATTCAAGATGGCTGAAGCAGTTCCCGAATAGTTATAAATAAATTATACATATGGGCCTCATAAGAAAGCTCAAGGTCACCCAAAGGGCGATGGAGAGGGGCTATGCTCGGAGTATCGCTGCGAGATCGAATTGGAAATGAGGAGATCTGCAAAAGATCAAGAGTAACCGACATAGCCCAAAGAATTGCTAAGCTTAAGAGGCAGTGGGCGGCGCACATTACTCGTAGAACAGATAGCCGATGGGGTAGCAGAGTTCTTGAGTGGCGTCCACGTACCGGAAGGCGCAGCGTGGGCAGACCACCCACACGGTGGACTGACGACCTGGTGAAAATTGCGGGTCTCCGCTGGATGCGAGCTGCACAGAATCGGTCGTTGTGGAGATCATTGGGGGAGTCCTATGTCCAGCAGTGGACATCTTTCGGCTGAAATGATGATGATGATTATGAGTCGAAATCGCAAGCAAAATCACAAGTTTACAGCGTAAATTCATTACGCGCCATACTTAGAGTGTGAACCTACGGCTTTTCATACAAAAGGCGATAACGATTTCCACCCCTTAAATGTTAACCGATGTTCACCAATTTTTGATAGGTTGTCATTCAGAACAAAATCTAGGTCTATACGTTTTGTTTTTTCACTACAATCAATAAATTGAGTTTTATTTCTGTTTCAGTATTCTCATACAAAACGAATTTCGGCGATTATTTGACTTTGTTGATCTTTTTTCAATATACAAAAACGTATAGACCTAGATTCTGTTGTGACTGCCGACCTATCAAAAATTGGTCTAAATCTGTTTTCATTTAAGGGATGGAAATCTTTATCGCCTTTTGTATGAAAATTTGTATTTTTGCCGTTGGTTCACAGTCCTCTTAAAACGAAATTATGACGCGTTATTTAATAAATAAACCTCCTCCTCTGCTGCACTGGGAGTGAAGAAATAGCATAGAATGCGTGCAGATGCTTATCATCCTGGCATGTCGTACAAGTCGACTAAAGGACGGGTCCTCTCCAACATGGCGGACTATCTGTATGGGCGATGGGCTGATCACCTGTCACCATACGGTTCATCATACCATCTTAGGACTAATTCATCGAACGCGGCCACAAGTAGTCTTGTGGTGTGTGGACTGTATGATAGGATGGATTTTTAGGTCGACTGGGGCACTAGGGGATACTGGGATGATAAGTTAAAACACGCGGTTATAGGCAAACAAAACTAGTGAATTTATTGCATAAATGTCTCTCCTTATATACAGTTCTTAATCTCTAGGGTGGGGGCAAAGCCCCGTTATGACATAAACCGGTCAACTTTGGGGTAGATCGGCAAACATGTTTTGCCGATTACCCTCAAAGTAGCGGAGATTTGACGCTACGGCCTCACACCACGCGCAGGTGGGCGCAACTAGTGGGTGTAGCGTCCAGTAAGCAAAATGGCCAGAGCCAATGGGTGCAGCAACCTCGTACGGCTCACACCACACGCAGGTGGGCTGAGCTAGTGGGGTTACTGCCCAGTAACAAGAAGGCTGCTCGACCTATAGTGAACAAAATAGTTACTTGATACAAAATGTCTTCCTACGTGGGATGAATCTAAGTATACAAGCATTTAAAGTTATTAAGTACATAAAAAGGGTGCCTTATATCTACACATAGAGTTCGGCTCTCTAAAGCTACATGCGACATTCCCCCCCACGTGCGTTAGCACTATCGTTGGAGGAGCATATGATTGCCAGACGTGAGGCGGGGCGACGGATTATCCCAGCTCGCGTGCGGAGGTCTACGACTCTAACGTGGCCATCAGGGCCGGGATAGGTCTTTACTATTTGGCCTTTGGGCCATATTCCTCTGGGCATGGTGTGGTCTGCGACGCACACCACGTCGCCCACGGCTAATTTCCTATGTCCACTTTTTCCGTGTATACTAAGGCGCGGTGACAGCGTATGGCGGTATTCTCTAATCCACCTCTTCCAAAATACGTCAGCCAGTATCTGAGCCTTTTTCCAGGACTGGGCGGAAGGTTTGCTATCTGCGAAAGACCCGAACGGCGTCATTCCGTTGGACCTGCCTAATATAAAGTGATTAGGGGTTAGAGCCTCTGTGTCTGCGTCAGGGTTTACGGGCGTGAGCGGTCTTGAGTTTACTATATGCTCAGCCTCTAATACCAGTGTGAGTAGCACTTCTTCTTGCGGCGCGCGGCTCTTTAGCGTGGCTTTCAGCGCTTTCTTCACGCATTGCACAAGTCGCTCCCATGCGCCGCCGGCTTCTGGGTTTCCTGGGGGTATTTTCTTCCAGATTATCTGGCGCACGTTCGCAAATTGCTCCATGGCCTGCGTTATAGTGGGGCGGGCCTCATGAAGCTCTCGCTCGGCGCCAATAAAATTAGTGCCATTATCTGAATATATAATGGTTGGGGTGCCACGTCGCGCCATCATCCTTCTCAGGGCCAAGATCATAGAAGTGGCCGACAATGACGCGGCCAGTTCAAGATGCACTGCCCGAGTGGTTAGACATGAAAACAGCACTCCCCATCGTTTCTCTTGCCTTCTGCCCACACTGACGTTCACCGGGCCGAAAAGGTCGACCGCGGTGGCCGTAAAGGGCGGCTGGTGGGCCTGAAGCCTCTCTTGGGGTAGGTCTCCCACTGGAACTTTGAGTGGGGGGCCTTTGTACGCGCGACACCATTGACATTTACTTGCGATATGCCTTATGCTGGTTCTCAGCCCGACCACGTAATATCTCTGTTTAATTTCATTTATCACGGTGGCATGGTTTCCGTGATTAAACATGACGTGAAAGTGGTGGATAAGCAGTTTCGCGTATTCTTCTTTAGCGTACAATATCGGTACGTTGTTGACGTTGCGATCTATGCGGGCGTCCAACACGAGAATTCCATTTTTGTCCAATTTTACCGCTATTCTGTACAGCGGCGACTTCTTTTGGAGTGGTCGCCCAGCCTCTAACAGTCTGATCTCGTCTCCGAATGCTAAATGCTGGCTACGCTTCATCAACAGCGTTTCCGCGATCCGTAAATGATCGTTGTTCATTTCTATTTTATGTTTTCTAAATAGCAAGTTGGCTTTGAATACCTCGACAGCGACAATAACACAAGCGGACGCGCGCAATAATCTTTTAAACACCGAGAATCGATTTACCGCAGGTAGGAAATCGAACTTAGCGACGGACGATCTACTTATTGTACACACGGGTTTAACTACGCGCTCCTCTCCCGTTAGCGCGATCAACGTTGCCGCGGCTTTTTCTTTGGGCCAATGCTCCTGGCCCTGCGTAATAAAATCAGGGCCGTGGAACCATCGATGTTCGCTATTGAAGTGAGCCGGGACGCCTTTGGTTGCGTCGTCGGCTACGTTGAGCGCGCTAGGGACCCAGCGCCAGTCGACTGGCGTGGTTGTGTCCTCTATTTCGGCTAGCCTATGCGCTACGAAGCTCTTAAAGGTTCGCGGGTCGGACTTAATCCACGCCAACGTTGTGCGGGAGTCCGACCAGAAATACTTATTTTCAATTGTATAATCGCTCTCTTTGATTACGGCGTTAGCTAAACGTGTCCCTAATACGCAGCTTTGTAACTCGAGCCGTGGTATGGATATCGTTTTTAACGGCGCGACGCGTGCCTTAGCGGCTACCAATGCCGAAGACTTGCGGCCGTTGCCGTTATCGCTGACGAAATACACCGCGGAAGCGTATATTTTCTCGCCCGCGTCATTAAATATGTGCAAATCGCCCGTGCGATTGTTCGTGGGTACGTACCGCGGTATCTCTAAGTCTCTTAGTTGCTGAACGTTGCTAACGAATGATAACCACGCGCTGTGACATGACTGGGGTATCATTTCGTCCCAGCCGACGCCCGTGCGCCACACTTCTTGCATGAGTGCTTTGCCTAAGACGGATATCGGGCTAACGTAACCTATCGGGTCAAATATCGACATCGCACTGCTAGTTACCTGCCGCTTCGTGGGCGAAGTCGTACCGTTGAGTACACATTCCGGTGTGTTACGTAAATTAACATTAAACCCTAAAGTATCGCTCTTGTGGTTCCATATAAGACCTAGTGTACGCTCGGTGTCGCCTTTACCCAATACCGATGTATCCGCGTTGCTAGCTATGACGTCGCTTATCACGTTCTCGTTATTTGACGCAAACCCGCGAAGTTCGAAGGAGGCCCTAAAATTTAAGTTATAAATATCGTTGACTATCTGCCTCGCTTCGGCCTCGCAGTGGTCTAACGCGATCAGTACGTCATCCATGTACGCATTTCTAATTGTTTTCTCCGCGGCTACAGGAAATTCTTCCTTGTGGATAATTGCGTTTTTGTTTTTCACGTATAACGCGGTGGTAGGTGAACAGGCCGCACCGAAGATTAACCGCTTCATTCGGTATTCTTGCGGTGGGTTGACCCGGTCTTCCCCCCTCCACAAAAAACGTAAACTATCCCGATCGCATTCTTTCACGTCTACTTGGAGAAACATTTCTCGTACGTCCGCGACTATTGCTATTTTGCCCTCTCTAAAACGTATTAATACGCCAAATAACGACTCTAACAGGTCCGGGCCGGTCAGCAATGCGTCGTTCAAGCTTTTTCCGTAAGCTTTTGCTTTAGCATCGAATACTAGACGCATTTTATTTTTCTGCGGATGCGTCGTAGGAAAGTGTGGTAAATACCACACTCTAGGAGCATCCGCCGGCGGGCGCGACCTGGCTATCTCCGCGTAACCTTTTGCTAATAGGTTTTGTACGTGCGCGGTATATTCAGTTTTTAAAACGGCGTCCCTATCCAGCTTGTTTTCCAAGCTGTACAGCCTACGTAATGCGTGCTCTTTGTTTTTAGGCAAAGTTTCACCGTCGGTGCGCCAAAGCAACCCTGACTGATACCGGTTCTCTTCGGGTATTTTTACGCACGTTGCGCTTAACACGTCCAACGCGCGCTGGTCTGGGTCTGCTTTCGGAACGCGCGACTCGACGCCTAACGATTCGATACTAAAATGTTGCTTCATGAGCGTCAATATCTCGTCTTCCTTAGTGACGGGTTTGACGTGATTGATTATACCTGCCTGGCTACACGATGCGTGGTACTGCCCGTGCAGTACCCAGCCTAGGTTCGTGAGCGACGCGACGGGAAGCGAACGATGTCCGCTCAATATTTGACGCGACACTATGAGATGCCAATTATCCTGCCCGATCAATACAGTCGGCGTCGCCTGATCGTAGCACAGCTCGTCCGATATGCTTTTAAGATGGTCGCAGCGCTCTATTAAATCGCGTCGTACTTTCTGCGATGCCAAATTCAGACTCGCTATGGTGTAGGCGTGTATCGTTTCGACGTTTCGACTACACTGACCGCGAATGGCTAGTTTAATTTTACACGAATCGACGTCGTTGACTATGTGCCCGCCGACACCCTCAATAGTCAACGGTTTACTCATTTCTCGAGGGGCCAGTAGATCGGCCGTCTCTCTCTCGATCAAGGTCATCGTAGACCCGCCATCCAATAAGGCGTGAGTATTAACCGTGCCTAGGGGGCCCGTTATTTCGACCGGCACTATTTTCAAATACGCTTTCGACTTTGATACGTGATTAATATTGCCTACGTTTGCCCGCGTCGGTTCCGATGTTGTGACGGCACTCAAACCATGCAGTAACTTATGGTGACCCGCCTCGCATTGATTTACTCCGCAGGGTACGTATTTGCACTTAACTGGGCGCTGGTGCGTCACGTCTAAACATCGGAAACATATTTTCGCGTTTCTAACTATTTCCCAACGATCGCTAATCGGAGACTTAATAAACTCCTGACACGCTTTTAATTTATGTCCTCCTTTGCACAGAACGCATTTTGCTTGCGCGATAATTTGCGCGACTGGCATTATTCTTGGTTTGTGCGGGGACGGTTTTTTCGTGTGGTGCGAACTGGGTTTAACTTGCGCGACCGTACGCGGCTTTCGACTATCTATCTCGCGCTCGGAATCGCTGCTACTGTCTTCTCGTCTACGCGTCGAATTGCGCGCTCGGGAGGACGCGGCTCTATACGAGGGAGATTTATTTCGCGGCCCATCGTAGGCGCAACCGTATTCGTACTTCAACGCGTGTACGTTTGCTCGCGGCCGCGGGTGCCTAGCGTGCGTCCTTTTTGCCGCGCTACTCACTTCGCTTAAAAAGCTAGCCATGGCAACGAGATCGGGTGCTCCCGGATGCGAGGCCCTGTACTTAGACCACTCGTAACGGAGTATCAAATTGAGTTTATCCGTGATTTTGTTAACGAGCTCCGGAGCTTGCAAATATTTTTCTTGGCGCAACGCCTTAATGGTTGCTACTACGTTGGCCACGTGGCCCGCGAATGACACGATATTGCTACTATCTTCTGCCAAGCGGGGCATTTTTTTTACGTTATATATTTCTGAAAGGATTATTTCCTCCGGATCGCCGAAGTGCCTTTCCAAGGCTTCCATAATTTCGTACGGATCCGTTACGGTATACATAATAGCTTTTACTGCTACCCGTGCTTCTCCTCGCAGCGCCCTACGAATGCGGCTGACGTTATTCACGCCGGAAAACGCGGCGGCGCTATCTTCAAATTCGGCTCTAAACGCGATCCACTCGGATATATTACCGTCGAAGGGTGGTAATTCCGGCACCGGCCTGTACATCATAGGCGCGTTCGGTGCTCGGCTCATTAATTCGTTCGCGTTTTGATAATCGCGGCGGTTTTCTAACCTATCCTGCGGGGGATCG
The DNA here is from genome assembly GCA_947859335.1 of Tortricodes alternella. NCBI lineage: Eukaryota > Metazoa > Arthropoda > Insecta > Lepidoptera > Tortricidae > Tortricodes > Tortricodes alternella. Next base: position 13,524,732 of record OX401984.1, on the reverse strand, counting down.
AGATGCGGCGCTCTGTTATTTTCTATTGCTGGCCGTTGAGTCTGTTGTGCTACCCAGCCTAGAACTCTCGTATTGCTCGATACTTCGGGGGCGGGCGCGCTATTGGAGGATAGCGTGGCTTCAAAACGCGCTACCTCCCATTCCATTTTAGCGGCGACCGCCGCCCGTTGAGCGAGCTCTAGCTCGGCTTTATGCATTTTCAGTTCGGCCATCAAAACAGAGAGCTGACTTGTGCTTCCGACGGGCACGTCTACAACGGTGCCCGGTACACTTCTATCCCTAACCATTGCGTTATCGTTCTCCTCGCGTTCTGGCACGGGAGGAGTCGCGAATTTACTACCACTATCACTTTTTTCGACGTTTCCGCTTGTGTTTGTGTCGCCGCTGGTGCCTTTGCTCCACGTATTGGATTCGGCCGACGTTGTCGCGCCTGATTCCGGGGTACTCTCGGGGGCAACCGAGCCCTTCGACCTAAGCGCCATATCCGAAGGCATCCTAACTACACACGTGGGGGACCTAACGTTTCACTTGTTACACTAACACTAACTTGTGGCTCTTCTTTTGCCGTCGATCTTCTTTACCTTTGACGCTGCTTGGCCACGAAAGTGGCCTTTTTGAGAAACTGTTGTGGAAGCCGAGAACTTACTCTCGAGGCGACCGTCGGGAGCCGAGAAGTTAATCTCAAGGCAACCGATCCAGAAGCCGAGAACTTAATCTCAAGGCAACTGATACAGCGAAAGCTGCCTGGCCATAAAAATGGCCTTTTAAATGAAGTTTGTGGAAGTCGAGAACTGAATCTCAAGACAACCAATACAGCGAAAGCTGCCTGGCCATGAAAATGGCCTTTTGATTGACGTCAGGAGGTCGAGAAATTAATCTCAAGACCACCGTGGTGAAGTTTGTAGCGGTCGAGAACTTACTCTCGGGCCGCTGGTGGCCACCGAAGACACGCTGCAGAAGCCGGGACTCTTCTCAAGAAACAACCGTCGCGTACGCTGAGAATAATCTCAAAGCGAAACGTTACGAAAGTTTTCAATAATTTCTTGAGCGCCTGGCTGCTGGTGGCCACCGAAGACACGCTGCAGAAGCCGGGACTCTTCTCAAGAAACGACCGTCGCGTACGCTGAGAATAATCTCGGAGCGAAACGTTACGGAAGTTTTCAATAATTTCTTGAGCGCCTGGCTTCCAATTCTTGAGCTCCGTGTCTTCTTCTTGACTAGCTTGCTTGAGCGCCTTGTATCCCCTAGGCTGATCCGGTTCCGATTGACCAACTGTGGTGTGTGGACTGTATGATAGGATGGATTTTTAGGTCGACTGGGGCACTAGGGGATACTGGGATGATAAGTTAAAACACGCGGTTATAGGCAAACAAAACTAGTGAATTTATTGCATAAATGTCTCTCCTTATATACAGTTCTTAATCTCTAGGGTGGGGGCAAAGCCCCGTTATGACATAAACCGGTCAACTTTGGGGTAGATCGGCAAACATGTTTTGCCGATTACCCTCAAAGTAGCGGAGATTTGACGCTACGGCCTCACACCACGCGCAGGTGGGCGCAACTAGTGGGTGTAGCGTCCAGTAAGCAAAATGGCCAGAGCCAATGGGTGCAGCAACCTCGTACGGCTCACACCACACGCAGGTGGGCTGAGCTAGTGGGGTTACTGCCCAGTAACAAGAAGGCTGCTCGACCTATAGTGAACAAAATAGTTACTTGATACAAAATGTCTTCCTACGTGGGATGAATCTAAGTATACAAGCATTTAAAGTTATTAAGTACATAAAAAGGGTGCCTTATATCTACACATAGAGTTCGGCTCTCTAAAGCTACATGCGACAAGTCTTGTGGCTCTGCCCATCCCATTAGGGATTTCGGGCGTGATGCTATGTATGTATGTATCTATTTAATAAATATTTAACTAAGTATCGAAGAATCTCAAATCATGATATTATAATGAAATCATAAATAATCTTTGCCACGTCTCCAAATCGATTTATTCCACACTGGACCGAACTTCAAAGGCAAATTGTTATTTCCGCTTGCGACCTCTGGCGCGTACCGTTTAATAAAGCCGATGTTTTCGTGTGAAATCAACGATACGGATGCCAGTAATTGGAAATGAGACGGATAATTTATACTCCGTCATGGATGAATAAAATTCGTTATTCCTGACTGGGAATTATATTTTGAAATCTTTGAGAAATCATTTTTGTGCCTTTTTTATTTGCCTTCTGTTCTTTCTATATTTTTAGGGTTCCGTAGCTCAAAAGGGAAAAACGGAACCCTTATAGGATCACTCGTGTGTCTGTCTGTCTGTCCGTCAGTTTTAGCCGATTTGCTCCGAAACCGATTGAGTTGTTTGGTTAACATAATGTACGTAAATCAGTGACCGCGACGCGGAAGTGTAACGTAATTAAATGAATTTTAAACATGGGGGCCACTTTTGAAGGGTAAAAGATAAAGTTTTACAAACTATGGCGTGTGACATATCAAATGAAAGGGCTCATTGTGAGGATTTTAAATGTATTTAATTTTTGTTCAAATAAACGGTTTTGAAGTTATTTAGGAAAATAGGCGTAAATTGGCCATTCTCCCACTTATCTCCGAAACTACTGCGCCTAAAATGTTGAAATAAATACAGAAAATTAGTTCTTTATTCATAGATTACAGGAAAACTTATTAGAAGTGTTATTTAAAGTAACATAGGAAATTTCATATAACCACGGAACCCTCTCCACGCTTTAACTCGCACTTGACTGATTTTTATTTTCGATACGTTTTAATAAATTTTTCATCACACTTGCTCGGAAAGGCTGTTATTATACGCAGGCGTACAGAGCAGCTGTAGCCTAATTACCTCCCAAGGGCAGTTATGGATTTTGTATGGGTTATAACTCCCGCTGACGGCGGGGCGAGCCGCAGCCGGCGGGGCGCGCGACCGCAAGCCGGCGGAGCTGCCCCGCGCTGATCGCAACGTACGCTCAGTTTATGAACACCCACCTGATGGTAATTCACGATGTAAAATGGGAATAAAATTAAAATATATACTTTTTTTGTCTAATTTTTATTTCATTTCCTCGCAAATGTGATGAAAAACATTGTGTGTATCACGGGCAGTAAGGGGATAACAAACTCGAGTCATAAAAGCCCTCGCCTATCGGCGTCGGGCTTCTAACAGACTCTCGTTAGTTATCCCCTTCTTACGGCCCTAGATGCACAATGTACTATTACGCTAGTACAACTGAAATTGGATATAATGCAGCGATGGATTTGTTTATTGAATCAAGCAGTACAAATGAACGATCGAAAATATGCCAACAGTGACTGAGCCCATTATGTCAGCACTTAGGTTGATCGGCAAGTCCTATAAAGCGATCTACGAATGTCTTCTATGCGTGGCGCTGCGCCGGACATGGCGCAGTGTAAAGAATAAATAACCCGCAGCCACGCGACGGACTGGACGGACTGACCAATAGATTCTTAAAGGGTTTTATTTGGAGACATACTCCATTATAGGATCTATTATTGCGAAAGCCGTCGGCTAGATTTTTCGGGCCTCTCCTAAGGCCGGAACTTAGTGACTACGTGGCTTTATGGCCTTATCATCACGCTGTTACCATATGATATATTAAATAAAACAAGTGACAGTTGAACAAGTTATCGTATACACCAAGTTTATCGCAGCGCTTAACTTAGCCACCCAGTGTTGCTATAAAGCGATCTACGAATATCTTCTGTTCGTGGCGCTGCGCCGGACATGGCGCGATGAAAGAATAAATAGCTTGCAGCCACGCGATGGACTGCGGGTGACCAATAGACTCTTAAAGGGTTTGATTTGGAGACACTCCATTATGGGATCTTTTATTTCGAAAGCCGTTAGCTAGATTTTCCGGGCCTCTCCTAAGGCCGGAACTTACTGACTAAGTGGCTTTATAGCCTTATCGTCACGCTGTTACCATATGATTTATTAAATAAAACAAGTGACAGTTGAACAAGTTATCGTATACACCAAGTTTATCGCAGCGCTTAACTTAGCCACCCAGTGTTGCTATAAAGCGATCTACGAATATCTTCTGTGCGTGGCGCTGCGCCGGACATGGCGCGATGTAAAGAATAAATAGCTTGCAGCCACGCGATGGACTGCGGGTGACCAATAGACTCTTAAAGGGTTTCATTTGGAGACACTCCATTATGGGATCTTTTATTTCGAAAGCAGTTAGCTAGATTTTCCGGGCCTCTCCTAAGGCCGGAACTTATTGACTACGTGTCTTTATGGCCTTATCGTCACGCTGTTACCATATGATTTATTAAATAAAACAAGTGACAGTTGAACAAGTTATCGTATAGACCAGGTTTATCGCAGCGCTTAACTTAGCCACCCAGTATTGCTATAAAGCGATCTACGAATATCTTCTGTGCGTGGCGCTGCGCCGGACATGGCGCGATGTAAAGAATAAATAGCTTGCAGCCACGCGATGGACTGCGGGTGACCAATAGACTCTTAAAGGGTTTCATTTGGAGACACTCCATTATGGGATCTTTTATTTCGAAAGCAGTTAGCTAGATTTTCCGGGCCTCTCCTAAGGCCGGAACTTATTGACTACGTGTCTTTATGGCCTTATCGTCACGCTGTTACCATATGATTTATTAAATAAAACAAGTGACAGTTGAACAAGTTATCGTATAGACCAGGTTTATCGCAGCGCTTAACTTAGCCACCCAGTATTGCTATAAAGCGATCTACGAATATCTTCTGTGCGTGGCGCTGCGCCGGACATGGCACGGTGTAGGTAAATAATAAATAGCTCGCAGCCACGCGACGGACTGCGGGTGACCATCAGATTCATAAATTTCTATTTACTTTATAATCGGATCCATTATTTTGAAGAAAAGCGCTCTGCTAGATTTTCCGGGCTTCCGAAGACCAAAGCTTGATGATTACTTGGCCTTTTTGCTTAAAATCTTAGAAATATACTTATGAACATCAGGTCTTAAACATAATAAAATAAGGGACAGCTGACCAAGTTATCGTATAGACCAGGTTTATCTCGCCACAAAGGGCTGGTATCAAGCGATGAATGTCTTCTGTGCATGGCGCTGCGCTGGACATGGCGCGGTATTACATATAAATAGCGCGCAGCCACGCAATGGACTGCGGGTGACCAAGAGACCTTCTTAAAGGTGTTATTAGGAGACTCTTTTAATTTGAATCATTTAAAGCTGAATTGACAAACGCCACTAAAGTATTTGATTAGAGATTAAATAGTTAAATGTCCCTCAACTAGTTGTCAACCTAAACATAAACGTCTAACTTTAATTAAAGATCAATTTGAGTGGCTTTTGTAAATTTGGCCATTAGTTTACAACGAGGAATACGAATTAATGTGTGTTTTGTTCATTTATACTTATTAAAGCATTAATACAAACTCAACGTTATGTAGTTGCGGCTTTTGTTGAAATTAAATAATGGGGCAAATGAAGATACTCACCTGTTTTTAGGGTTCCGTAGCCAAATGGCAAAAAACCTGTCTGTCTGTCCGTCCGTATCTCACAGCCACTTTTTCCCGAAACTAGAAGAACTATGCTGTTGAAACTTGATGAGTAGATGTATTTTGGCAACCGCATTAAGACTTTCATACAAAAAAAAAACAATTCATTTTTGGGGTTCCCCATACTTAGAACTGAAACTCAAAAAATTATTTTCATCAAACCCATATGTGTGGGGTATTTATGGATAGGTCTTCAAAAATGATATTGAGGTTTCTAATATCATCGCGAGAGACATCCAAAGTGGTAAAATGTCCCCCCCCTGTAACTTCTAAAATAAGAGAATGATAAAACTAAAAAAATATATCATGTACATTACCATGTAAACTTCGACCGAAAATTGGTTCGAACGAGATCTAGTAAGTAGTTTTTTTTAATACGTCATTAATCACGGAACCCTTCATGGGCGAGTCCGACTCGCACTTGGCCGCTTTTTACCCTTTGGGTACGGAACCCTAAAAGAATTATATACTTATAATATTGTTCACCATATTGTATACTATATAATACATAATATTGATATTAATTACGGTTGACTGTTACAGAAACACATTATTAATTATGAATATTTTGAACGAATATGTTTATCTATAAGTAACAGCCATATTTTATTTGTGTTATTACTTTACCTTACATCATACATATTGCTCAATAATTAAAGGCTAATCACTATTATTATTACTGTTACAAACCGTATATAATTTATACGGTATCTATGGATAAGTCTTCAAAAATGATATTGAGGTTTCTAATATCATTTTTTTCTAAACTGAATAGTTTACGCGAGAGAAACATTCAAAGTGGTAAAATGTGTGTCCCCCCTGTAACTTCTAAAATAAGAGAATGATAAAACTAAAAAAAAATGTATGATGTACATTACCATTTAAACTTCCACTGAAAATTGGTTAGAACGAGATCTAGTAAGAAGTTTTTTTTTAATACGTCATAAATCACAGAGCCCTTCATGGGCGAGTCCGACTCGCACTTGGTCGCTTTTTCTTATTTAATGAAAATGAAAATGAAAATGAAAATATTTATTTTGCAAGTAGGCCTCACGGGCTCTTTTACATGTCTGAATCTACCAGCGTTTCGAAAGGTGACATGTGCTGAGAAGAAACGCCGCAAGAAACTCAGCAGTAAGTCTTTTTTCCACTTTAAAATTACATATAACTAAAACTAATATAAAAAGTGCAACAAATAAATCTAATGGGCACAAATTAATTATCGTTTAGCACTTAGTCTAACCACTAAATCCCCGTAATAAGAAGAAATAAATTTCTTCTGAGTGTTGTTTCACGCGTTTTAAGTGAAGCCTGGATTTATTCGGAGATCTACTCTTTTATGAAATGTAGTCCAAGGCACAAAACAGATAGGTACAGAAGTCAATCACATGTAAGTACTTCACTTTTCATACCTACGCTGGGCGGTGGCTCTAGGGTTGTCAACTATGGCTTATGCACATAAATATCCCGTAATAGCAAATAATTTATACTACAAAACAAAACAATAAACCTGTCGACTATTACAATACAAAAAGTTTACAGAACAGAAAATTACGCAAGTTAATTCGTTATAAACGAAGTAACTAAATTGATTCAAAATAGGAAACTACTATATAAATCGATCTTAGAGAGACTGGGGCGGGGCGCTTACCTACCTACCTAACTGTTCTGTATAACGTTAAAACGAACCATCGAAATACAAGAAGATACCTACTTACGTCGCTGAAACCACTCGTAGCTTAAAAAAACCGGCCAAGTGCGAGTCAGACTCGCGCGCGAAGGGTTCCGTACCATTATCTTTAAAAACAGGAAAATCACGTTTGTTGTGTGGGAGCCCCCTTAAATATATTATTCTATTATATATTTTATTCTATTTTTGAGTATTTGTTGTTATAGCGGCAACAGAAATACATCATCTGTGAAAATTTTAACTGTCTAACTATCACGGTTCATGAGATACAGCCTGGAGACAGACGGACAGACGGACAGCGGAGCCTTAGTAATAGGGTCCCGTTTTTACCCTTTGGGTACGGAACCCTAAAAACGATAATTTAACCATTTAATGTTAAATTTAAACAACCGTCCACTGAACAGTTATAAATCATTTTTTGTTGCTTCATTATTGTACAAAAAAGTTCACAGCCGCGTGTCTTGAGCAGACGGCACACGCGTTCGCACTGATCCCAACCGCTCCGAGATATCGTGTCCGTGAACAGTGTCTATGTGTGCGTTGTTCGAGCGCACTTATATGTAGATTGATTTCTGTACCTGTTTTGTATCCAAGGCCTCTTATCGATATTGGCTCAATAATAAATAAAATAGATCGGTTTATATTACCACTTATTTATAGGAATGTTTAATAGAGGCACAGACTACACAAAAAAAAACCAAGGATCATGTGTCATGTCATGTGAATATATTCTTAGCAATAGTCAAATTAAAAGTTTCGTGAGATATTATGAATACTTGAAAAAAGCCCTCCCCGCGCACCTTCTGTACGGGTGCGCGGCGGGCAGTGTGCGGATTGCTCTGACCGCGGCCGCACTCAAACCCTGAAGTACCACTTAGGCTGATTAATAAGAACGACTTTTTATCAACATTTGTCAATCAAACCACTAAGATTTGATCTTCATCATATTTCGGCACTTCTGCCGACCTTAAAAAACCAGGCTAGAACCATGGTCACACTAGCTATGAACTGCAGAGTGCAATAAAGGCAGGCCACACGTACGATAGTGTCTAATCGGGACGTGTAGCTGCGCCCTTATCCGCTTGATTAAGTGTTCGTTCTAATATTGTATTAACTGGACTTTACTATAAACATTGTATGTAGCAAGTCACTTGTATATTTTTCATACGAATCTAATCTAAGAAAGTCCGCCATTTTTATTTTTGAGAATTTCGGTCGATTGGAAATTATTGGAAAAAGTTGTATTTTACACGTGCTTCAAAGAAATTCCTCACTAGTGATGGTAAAAACTCTCGCTATGCTCGGGTTTTCCATCGCGCCCACTAGTGAGGAATACAGTTTTTCGCATTTGTACCATAAACTACTATTTTAGTGATTACTCTACGTATATTTATTTTATTATCAACTACAAAGTATATCCCTCCTCTGCTGCACTGGGAGTGAAGAAATAGCATAGAATGCGTGCAAACGCTTATCATCCTGGCATGTCGTAAAAGTCGACTAAGGGACGGGTCCTCTCCAACATGGTGGACTATCTGTATGGGCGATGGGCTGATCACCTGTCACCATACGGTTCATCATACCATCTTAGGACTAATAAATCGAACGTGGCCACAAGTAGTCTTGTGGCTCTGCCCACCCCATTAGGGATTTCGGGCGTGATAATATGTATGTATGTACAAAGTATACTTAAAGTACTTATACTGAAATTTCACTATTATATCGTATCATTTCCTAAAATGTATAACCAAATCCAAGACAAACAACATGGCAGTGAACTTTGCTGCAATAATGCAGTTGTGACGTCACGCCCCGCACCTGTCCGACATGCACGATATACTGTCTATACGTGCGTTGCAATGTGCATTTATTTATGACTTAATGCATTATGTGCACTGTTTTCTATAGCTTGCAAGAGACGGATAATGAAATACAATATCGTCATTACTTTAAACTGTATTTAAAATTATCTTAAAACCGGCCAAATGAGAGTCGGACTCGCGCACGAAGGGTTCCATACCATTATCTAAAATCAAGCAAAAAAAATAATACACGTTTGTTGTATGGGAGCCCCCCTTAAATATTTATTTTATTTTTAAAGTGAATGTGTATCTAAATATTCTGGGAATATTACAAGCGTCTACCTGTTGCCGTTATCAATATGGAGCAAAAACGAGCAAAAAAACTCACGTTTGTTGTATGGGAGCCCCCTTAAATATTTATGTTATTCTGTTTTTTTAGTATTTGTTGTTATAGCGGAAACAGAAATACATCATCTATGAAAATTTCAACTGTCTAACTAACTATCATCGTTCATGCGATTCAGTCTGGTGACAGACGGACGGATAGACGGACAGACGGACAGACGGACAGACGGACAGACGGACAGACGGACAGACGGACAGACGGGCAGACGGACAGACGGACAGATGGACAGACGGACAGACGGACGGATGGACAGATATACAGCGGAGCCTTAGTAATAGGGCCCCGTTTTTAGGGTTCCGTAGCCAAATGGCAAAAGACGGAACCCTTATAGATTCGTCATGTCTGTCTGTCTGTTTGTCTGTCTGTCTGCATGTCTGTCTGTCTGTCCGTCCGTACGTCACAGCCACTTTTTTCCAAAACTATAACAACTATGCTGTTGAAACTTGGTAAGTAGATGTATTCTGCGAACCGCATTAAGATTTTCACATAAAAATAGAAAAAAAAACAAGAAATTTTTGGGGGCCCCATAATTAGAACTGAAAATCAAAAATGTTTTTTTCATCAAACCCATACGTGTGGGTAGGTTAGGTTAGGTTAGGTTAGGTTATGGATAGGTCTTCAAAAATGATATTGAGGTTTCTAATATATATTTTTCTAAACTGAATAGTTTGCGCGAGAGACACTACCAAAGTGGTAAAACGTTTCCCCCCCTGTAACTTCTAAAATAAGAGAATGATAAAGCTAAAAAAGTATATGATGTACATTACCATGTAAACTTCTACAGAAAATTGGTTCGAACGAGATCTAGTAAGTAGTTTTTTTTAATACGTCATTAATCACGGAACCCTTCATGGGCGAGTCCGACTCGCTCTTGGCCGCTTTTTACCCTTTGGGTACGGAACCCTAAAATAATTATATACTTATAATATTGTTTACCATATTGTATACTATATAATATATAATATTGGTATTAATTACGGTTGACTGTTACAGAAACACATTATTAATTATGAATATTTTGAACGAATATGTTTATCTATAACAGCCATATTTTATTTGTGTTATTACTTTACCTTACATCATACATATTGCTCAATAATTAAAGGCTAATCACTATTATTATTACTGTTCCAAACCGTATATAATTTATAAATAATGAATTTTTCATCATACTTGCTCGGAAAGGTTGTTATTATACGCAGGCGTACAGAGCAGCTGTAGCCTACTTACCTCCCAAGGGCAGTTATGGATTTTGTATGGGTTATAACTCCCGCTGACGGCGGGGCGAGCCGCAAGCCGGCGGAGCTGCCCCGCGCTGATCGCAACGTACGCTCAGTTTATGAACACCCACCTGATGGTAATTCACGATGTAAAATGGGAATAAAATTAATATATCTACTTTTTTTTTGTCTAATTTTTATTTCATTTCCTCGCAAATGTGATGAAAAACATTGTGTGAATCACGGGCAGTAAGGGGATAACAAACTCGAGTCATAAAAGCCCTCGCCTATCGGCGTCGGGCTTCTAACAGACTCTCGTTAGTTATCCTCTTCTTACGGCCCTAGATGCACAATGTACTATAACAAGTTTGTCCTAGTTATCAACATTTATGGAGTAGTGATCGGCAAATTCGGATCGTCGTTATTTTGCAACAATCGGTACATATGTTAATGTCAAATTAATGATCCCAATGGTTCCATTTTTACACCTGTTTTAGCACTAAGGTCCTACCCGGCGAATGCTGTTTACAAATCGTATAAAGTATACTTAGCGTTGTGCAAGAATCTTGAAAAAAATATGTATTGTAGTATGGAATCTATTCTTTATTTTCGTCCACTGGAATCTTGAAAAAAGTTAATCAAGAGCAAAAAAACCGTAAACCCTTTTTTCAAATAAAACCCGTAAGGCTCCCTTATTATGCGACGCTTATACATGAGACTTTTACTAATCAGAAGACAATAATGTAGACTATAATTTCATCCGCCGGTTTTTCAATTTATTTTGTAGTTTTTGAGTAAATTAGAGTAGAGTAGAGTAGAGTATCTTTATTGCAAACATGGTATTTTACAGGTCTTACATTTAAGGTATGAACACATGTACCCTGATAGGGCGGAGCAAATTCAAATTCAAATTCAAAGTGATTTATTCGTAAACATATGTATAACTGATTACAGTGGTGGACATAAATGAATTACAGAACAGTATACAGTAACTTAGGGCTAAACATAAACAATGGCTATACACTTATTTGAATTTTAGAAGTCGTCTTCCATAAACTCTTGTATAGAGTAGTAACACTTATTTTCTAACATCGTCTTTATTTTCTTAATAAATATATTGTCTTTTTCTTCGGTTTTAAAAGTCTCAGGAATTTTATTATAAATTTTAATGGCTCGGTAATAAGGTCCTTTTCTAAAAAGATCTAGTTTAGGTTCGGGGAGGGCTAAAAGGTGGTTTCGACGGGCACTTTGGACGAATTTAAAGATTTGAATATTTTTCCTTACAAATGTGACTACTTTATTATACTACTCACTGCGGCGCGTGAACTAAGGCAAGTGGGGAAGCATCGAGTTGGAACGCTCAAGGTCATCGGCGTGGGGTACGCCCTTAACATAAGATTTCGGCAAAAAAACGCGAATTCTATATTAAATGTTAAAGCTAATGAATATTGGGTTGGTGTGTGCTTACCCCGACCACGTTTCATTATTGTAAAACAAATCTGCGCCTCTTTTCGGGAACGCTAAGTGATGTTGTAGCGACTCGCGAGTGAGATTTCTCATCCCACTCTTCCACACGACGCGAATCACTTAGACGTTCTTGAATAGACGACCTGTTACCAAATGTTACAGACACGATCCATTGTGTAAGGATATAAAATTTGAAGGATGACAATTAACAATGACAACTGAAGTATTTAATCGATGCGTAGTGGTTAATATTATATAGTATATACGTGTAAAAATCGTAATTAGGTACAGAGTAGACGTTAAATATGAATGTACCACTAGTTCAGTATGGTACTACTGGGATATTTCCTTTAAAATGAATATCCCATTAGTTCCATATGGGATTGAAAAATATAGAACTCCTGGGATGTATCCGTTATTTTTTAGTAATATTCCTATTACTTTTACATATCTTAGGTATCCACAAACGGTTACAATAAGAAGCATGACTTTGACATATTTCATAGGAACATTCATTTTGAATACTTGAAAAAAACACGGCTTTACTCACGATTTATTGTCAGTGCGCGGGTTGATCTGACCGGGACCGCACTCAAACCCTGAAGAAGGACTTCAATCGAGTTCGAAACATGTCGGAGTATTTCTGCAATAAATCGTGAGTAAAGCCGTGTGTTTTTCAAGTATTCATAATGTCTCACGAAAGTTTTAATTTTCACTATAACATTTATTTTATTAACGTATCGCTGTTTCTTTCACACTTTGCTCAATAATAATCATTAAGGCAAGCGATCCAAACATTTATTAGCTATCCTTAACCCAGTTTCTACAATTTAATTATGTATATCAAACGGGTCCATGTCAACTGAAATTAGTTTAAAATTATCGCGTATTTGTCTTTGAGAAGGTCTCAGTTTCAATTCATGTGGGACTTGCCAAAGTTTTGATTAAAGCACGGCGGTAAAACTTTATGTAAGCAATTACTAATTATTCTATGCGAAAGATAAAGGCACAAAGATAAATTAGAACCGTTTATCTCTAAGTGCGTCTCTCTTACACTAGTGCCGACGAAAGAGGTAGTCATAGAGATAAACGGTTCTAATTTATCTTTGTGCCATGCATGTTAGGGCCGCAGTAGTATGATTCTCTAACTCATGCAGCAGCTGATCAGCGGATAAATGAAACTATTAATTTAGACCGTAAGAACGAGATGTCGTGCTTGTATTCAAGTAAATGACAAGCAATTCAAACATCGAGTTCGAAACATGTCGGACTATTTCTGAAAATAAATCATGAGTAATGCTGTGTGTTTTTCAAGTATTCATTTACTTTAGTTTTAATAAAACAGATTTACTTTTCGACCGACAAAACCATTATTACCATTATTAACATTTATTTTTCACAATTTTGAAAACTACACTAAATCTCGGTTTTTTTAAACGGTATGTGACATTTTAGTGAAGTATTATGTTGTAATATTGTATTCCAATTTCAAATTATCCTCCAACATCTACTTTTATGTTCAAAATTTAAATTTTGGTTCCAAACGAATAACCGCAATATGAGGTATTTTTGTAGTAAATTAGCCTTGTCTCTAAAACTGCCGCGTAAATTAGTACATGTTGTATCATTTTAAAAAGTACACTAAATTTATAATTTTTTCATCTTATGTGCAAGGTTAGTGTAGCAACTTTTTTTAAAATAAAACTCGATCAAACTAACGGGTCCAATTTAGAAAAATCTAAAATTTGTTTTATTTCTTTTTTTTTACAGCTACTGCATCATGATATAAAGAAAATTGTTGATTACATTCGATAGCATAGTTTTTCAGAAACATCATACAAAAAACAGATTTACAAAATATTAAGATTTGCACTCGTAGCACTCAAAATAATGAATCAGGGTATCAAAAACCACGAAATTTATAAAAGTTCCTTTATCTCGAAAACTATGATATTTTTATTAAGGTCAAAATTACTTAATCTAGTAGCTCTTGAGCTACCCTACCACCTCGTTTCGTTTTATTGTTGGTTTTAGGGACATCCTGTATAGTAAGGAAGGAAGTACCCAACGCGACTTTCGCGTTGCTCACTTTTTTGGTGTCAAATGGCACCATCGCACACTCGGTAAATATTGCCGGCGTTCTTATTACATTGAAGAAAGGTCCATTATGGGCTGATTCATGCGTTTTGTTTTTGTAGTTCGTAGCTCCTAGCGAGCAATGAAAGACAGCGATGAATCAGGCAAAATTAGACTCTGCATAAATGTCAGAAGAACTAAGACGTCGGCAATAGAGCTTCGTAGTTTATAAACTTGTAAATAGATGGCGTTACCATGACGTACTAAGTCATTTGGTTCAACGTAGTTGTATTGAACGCCATATCCTTCTTTCGAGATCGTTGCTTAAAGATGAATATAATAACATTGTGAAACTACATAAAAATCATCGTAACAGTAAAGTAAGAAAGTTACAGACCATGAACTTGTTTGTACCTCCTAAATGTAACAAAGTAAGAGAAAGTAACATTATATCTTAGTTAAGTTGATAAATAGCCTTCCACAAGACAAACAAGTGCTATATCTGTGTAATATGAAAGCAATTAAAAATATCAAGAAATATTCCCTGTCTTGTAAAGATATAGAATATGTAGGTATTTAAAATCCGTACCTCATTACGTATATCGTTAAATTGTCAATTTAATTAAAATTTAAGTATAAATATTGTAACAACCTTGGACTCACTATAAACACACTTGAAAACTACTCGTATGCGATTATTGTAAAATGATTCTTTAAATAGACAAAAGAATACAATACACAATACAATACAATACTCTTTATTGAACACCACAAAAAGAACAAAAAAAGCATACACTAACAAAATAAAGTAAGGGAACAATAGGCGGTCTTATCGCTAGATAGCGATCTCTTCCAGACAACCACAACAGAGAAAATAATGAGCAAAAAGTTATATCTATAGTTAGTTAGAGGTTAGTTAGTTGTGAATATCATCTTTTTAAGTCAAATATTGATATTACATCATATAATATACAAACTTAAATAAAAATGTATAGAAACTAGCCAGTAAGAAAGCAATAAATGATAATTATTAAGACTAATAAAAGTAAAATCGATTATAGATCGATAAGCAACAAATATGAAACACTATAAAATTTAGTATAGAGAACACAATGAAGTCTCTCTAATCAGGTTCAGATATTGCGCAAAACTAAATAAAACAATGGAACGGCTTAATTAGGAAAATTGGAAAACGGGTGACTTCATCCGAGACGGAAATGCTAACTTGACGCTTTGCTGTGGAACCGTAGTATAACTTTCGGAGGGTTTATTTAAAATATCCTCCCAAAATGTTAACTGTAAGTTTCCTTTACCGATCAGAGTACTGACACCGCAACTTCTAACTGGCCCGAGGCGGTTCTGTGATATAAGATTGTAATTAAATTCGATACCAAACATTATTTTAAAGATCAAAGGTGAAGAAATTATTTTCTGAGGTTTAAAACGTGTTCCTGTCTCATTAAGACGTGTCTTACACTTCGCAACAGCAAAACACGAGTGACATGAATCTGTCATGTGATCACCTACTTAAGAAAATAAGACTTATTTATGGGCACACATCGGGATTAGAAAAAACACAGGAACTCAATGACCTAATCCTACCATCCACATTCTGCCACCGAACTACCATTGGCCATTCCACGAATTTTACAAGCAATACTGGCAACACACACATCTCATTCATCTGCCTCGTAGTGTTGCCACTTTTTGCATTTAAAATTGTAAATTGTATCTTCGTGAAATGGGCCACAGACGTCGGGAGGGTTTACATCTTCATGCCGTTCATTGAATTTACTATGAGCCGTACGAAGCGGTGTGCGGAATCCTTTTTGGGTCGCACCGCTAAGGTATGGAACACTCGCCCAGCGCCTGTATGTCCTGAATCATACAATCTTGATGTCCTCAAGGTAAGGGTGAATAGGCATTTTCTGGGCAAGCCTATTCTACCTTAAACCTTGTCCTCGCTTTCCATCAGGTGAGATTAGACCCAAACGCGTGCCAAGTTCCTCATAAAAATTAAAAAAAAACATGGAACTATATGTTCTATACCTAACCTACCTAAATAAATCAAATAGGTTTTGATAATAATTGCATTTTCGTGTTATACAAAAGAAGGTAACAAAGCGCTTTGTGCGAAAATGAGATATAATAACCAAGTGTGGATTATATGCAGTTGCGCGTCTGCATGTCTGACGGTAGAAAGGAGATGGCGGAAAGCGAATATGAATCTCCACCCCTCCTAAAACATAAGAAACGTACATGCATCCCCCCTCCTTAGTAAATTTAGCAGTAATTGACACTCACGCAATACAACACGCAATCTCTCATTTGCAAAAAAGGCGTCTACGGATCTGTTTATAAAACTGGGACGCACCAATCGTATGGATAAAAAGGCGTGACCTAACTAAATCTAAATCCCAGCCTCCCAGTTTGCCCCCCAAAAAAAAAAACTTGGTGTTTGTAAAGAATTTAAGCGAATAGAGACCCCGACAGGCGCGTTTCAGGAATTCCTCTGCTATTGCCGAGTTATCTCAAGCATGCATTTTTTAAAGATTCGTAGTCAAGTGCATTCGCTACGGGCATTTACTTAAACGATACTTTTTAGGGTTCCGTACCTCAAAAGGAAAAAAGGAACCCTTATAGGATCACTCGTGTGTCTGTCTGTCTGTCTGTCTGTCTGTCCGTCTGTCACAGCCAATTTGCTCCCAAACTACTGGACCGATTGAGTTGAAATTTGGTATTCATATGTAAGTTGGTGACCGCAACACGGACGCGTGACGTAAATATATGAATTTTAAACATAGGGGCCACTTTTTGGGGGTAAACTAGAAAATTTAAAAAAAAAGTTATGCCACCTATATCGTGTGACATATCAAATGAAAGGGCTTATTATGAGGATCTAAAATATATTTTCTTTTGAATTTTAAGTAAAATAGTTTAGAAGTTATTCAGGAAAATAGGCGGAAAATGACCATTCTCCCCCCCTTATTTCCGAAACTACTGGGGCTAAAATTTTGAAAAAAATGCAGAAAATAGATCTTTGCCTATAGATTACAGGAAAACCTATAAGAAGTCTATGGTATTTAAGTTAACCTAGTAAATTTCAGATAATCATGTACGGAACGGAACCCTCTCCACGCGAGGTTAACTCGCACTTGTCCGGTTTTTTATTGGTCTTCCTGCAGTGCAGGAAGGAAATAGTAATTAAAAGCAAACTTTTAATTACTATCTTTTGCTTGCGTTCAATTTTGCTAGTTACATTTTTTTCCTGAGATTTTATTCAACGGACTTTTCTTATTGCACCTCGCCATTTAGCTGGTAACTTGATAAGCCAAAGGTTACCTTTCGGATTACACTAAATGGATGGTGAACACTTTTTTAAACTGACGCGATTTTAACCGACTTCAATAAGGGAGGTTATCAATTAGACACGTATGTATGTAATATTATTGTAACAGCAATATATTCACATATGATATTAGGGCTTCCAAACAATAATTCAACATTTTATAGGTGTATGTATCTTTCCTTATCATGCAAGAGGCGGATTATTTGTGGTTTTTAAACTGGTATAAACATAAAAATATCAGACAAGTGCGAGTTAAACTAGCGTGGAGAGGGTTCCATAATTATATGGAATTTCCTATGTTACTTTAAATACCATAGACTTCTTACTGGTTTTCTTGTAATCTATAGGTAAAGCACTATTTTCTATATTTTTTTCAAAGTTAGATGAAAGGGGGAAAGTTTAATTTTCGCATATTTTCCTAAATAACTTCAAAACAATTTATCCAAAAAATTATAAAAAAATACATTCAAAATTCTCAATGAGTTCTTCAATTTGATATGTCACACGCCCTAGTTTGCAATACTTTATTTATGAATTTTCTAATTTACCACCAAAAGTGGTGAGCCCATGTTTAAAATTCATTTATTTACGTTACACGTCCGTGTTGCGGTTACCGATTTACATATGTGTACCTTTCAACTCTATCGATCACGTAGTTTGGAAGCAAATTGGATGTGACAGACGGATAGACAGACAGGCAGACAGACACAAGTGATCCTATAAGGGTCCCTTTTTTTTGAGGTACGGGACCCTGAAAAGTTCTAGTTCTCTATATTCAATGTATCTACATAAAAGTAACAATTCAAAATAGAAGACCAATCAACCTATGACCACAATTTTTAATTGATTGGTCATTGTAATATGCCAAAAATATTGCAATCTTCATACAAAGTATTGAATTTTGTAACGCAATTTTAGTCTTAAAGTTAAATGTTTTTAAGTTTAATATTTGTTTCAAAATGTCCAAGTGGCACGTTAATAACTAACTGATGTCATGCGGTGAGGGTGCGTTGGATCATTCGGAATGGGTAGCTATAAAACAAATAGATGCCTTGGCACGTTACGAGTATATCTCCATGGACATTCGTTAGATCCCAGGATTAGAAGGCACCACGTAACCATCAGCCCGTGGACATTATTACTTCGGAATAATTTATCGTTCTGGTAATTCAGTTCTATAGGGGAGCCGGCAGTGACGTTTCGGTCGGGCTGTGGTCACAGGTTGAAATTTATACCTTCCATGAACTTATGGGCACTGGATGTGTGCCATGAAATCCTTACTTCCTTACTCAATATTATAAATGCGAAAGTCACTCTGTCTGTCTGTCTGTCGCGCATTCACGCCAAAACTACTAAACCGATTTAAATGAAATTTGGTACACAGATAGTTTAGAGCCTGAGAAAGGACATAGGTGGCTTTTTAATGCGAAAAAGGGTTGTAAGGGGTTGAAAGGGGGATGAAGAGTTGTATGAAAGTATCGTCATTTTTAGAGCTAGAAGCTTGAAACTTATTTTTAAGGCTGTTGATTTGATATAAATAAATATGACTTTCAAAGTTTGTTAAAGTTTTACCCTCAAGGGTGTAAAATAACAATGGGGAATAGGGGATGAAACATTGTATGGAAATATGTAAGCTTTATGTGAATGTTTTATAAGTTTTATTAGAGCTATTCTGATGTAACATTTACGGAGTCATTACAAAATGTGAAACTGCAGAAATAATTAAAAATGCTACCCAAATACACTATTCCACGCGGATGAAGTCGCGGGCACAGCTAGTTGTAAATAAATCGTCAATTAATGAAATAAAATATTATATCCCAGTCGTGGATGTTAAGTATATTATTAAGTATATCAAAGGGGTAGCGCGAGGGTAAGGCGGTGTATCATTTCTATTTTATAAACATTATATTATTACTCATTAAATATTGTATTTACATTATTAATATGCAGTTTCATATGTTAATTCAAGAAGTAATTAATAATATTATAGTGTTCGAGTTAAGAAAGTATGCACCGCCTGACCCTCACGCTACGCCACTGATGTATACACATTTATTTATCTACTAGTTTTTACCTGCAACTTCGTCTGTATGGAAATGTATATTTGAAATAAAACAAGTTTTCATTTTACTGAATTTGAAATTTGGATATTTTCCCTCGAATCCCTTCCCGCTCTTATCGGGCTATAAAAGTTTTTTGGATTGCTTCTCTCAAAAAAAATTTGCGTATATCCTTCCCCCGGGGCTCAAAACATCTTTATACCAAATTTCATCAATATCGATTTAGCGGTTTAGCCGTGAATGGCGCAGATACATAATTTAGATAGATATTTTTCCAGCAACTATTTCACCCTTTTAGCCTATGTCGTTCTCCAGGGCTAAAACTATTCCATACCAAATTTCATCAAAATCGGTTCAGCGATTTAGCCATGAAAACGTAACAGATAGACAGACAGAGTTACTTTCGCATTATATCTATACTGTAGATATAAATATCCTAGGGACTGGGGTAGTCTCCATGCGGGCTTAGATCAGATTGTGGATTTAACACATCTTCGAATAACCTCGTGATTTATGCACGTTTCATCACGATGCTCCTCCTATACCGAAATGCTCGTGGTAAATAAAATTCTATTCCACACAAGTGTATTGAGTTGAAACCTTACAAACCAGGCATATCCAGGCATCTTGTTCTATGGATGTCCGTTTATTTGCTTAATAGACGGGGTTCTGCAAACTTGCCGTATCTATAGATAGCCGCCATGAATTTGGTGATGCCGGTCACATACTAAAGAATATTAATGGGTAACCAACCCGTGGAATGTCCTAAACCAAGTGTCCGTAGGTCATTGAAAAATGACATATAACAAATGAACACTGGAGTTCACTGAGCAAATCAAACGTGTGACGGGTTAAGAGGACTGTGAACCAACGGTAAAAATCACTTGTTTTTTTTTTACACTGCTCTCACCTTTCCTCGCTTATATCGGTTAGACGCCAGGTTTAGACGAATATATAGTCTAAAAACATGCAGTATGAAAATTTAAATGAAAATATTTATTTTGCAAGTAGGCCACATGGGCTCTTTCACATGTCTGAAGCTACCAGCGCTTCGAAAGGTGACATCTGCTGAGAAGAAACGCCGCGAGAAACTCAGCAGTTTTTTCCAAATTTTACATTAGAGTTTCAACTAACACATAAAAAGGGCAGCAAACAAACCTAATGGGTACAAATTAATTATAATAAATAATGAATAAGGGAGATGGTCTCCGCGTCTGGACAAGTTAAGTAACTTAAAGATGTACAAAGCCTCTAAGGGTCATAATAATAATAATTAAACGGTTCATCATACCATCTTAGGACTAATTAATTAATCGAACGTGGCCACAAGTAGTCTTGTGGCTCTACCCATACCCACCTCATTAGGGATTTCGGGCGTGATGCTATGTATGTAAAATAAAGAAATAAAGAAACATCTAAATTGATTAGCTAATCTAGGTTAAATGGAGATGTAGACAGTCTCCACTGTCAAGTATAAAGATGAAGATGTAAGGTCTCCAAATATCAAAATAATAACAATAATTTGAAATAAAAACATTTGATGTCCTAATAATACAAATAACGAATATGAAACACTATAGAATGTAGTATAGAGAACACTATGAAGTCTCTCTAGTCAGGTTCAGATAACGCACAAAACTAATAAATTAAAAGGTAACAATTTTAAAACGCTAGCATAAAGAAATAAAGAAATATCTAAATTGATTACCTAATCTAGGTTAAATGGTATACGATAAAAACGAGTGCTCATAAGGCGCAAGCCAAAAAGCAGAGACGTAGGACGAGGACGCGTCGCAGTCTCGCCCTCGCCGTACGCGACACGCCCGTGACGCGTCCTCGCCCCGTCTCTTCTGTCTCTTTTGCATCGCGCCGCTTCTATAAATTTTTTATGAAAATTCATTAAAGGGGACCGTGAACGGCGACCATCCTCATCCTACTCAAAGTCAAAGTCAAATTAATTTTATTAAATTTTGGCTTTTACAAGCTCTTCATAAGAGGTCACGGAATGAATCTACCACCGGTTCGGAAAAAATCCTCTACTGAGAAGAGCCGGCAAGAAACTCGGTGAGGTATAATTTTTTCAAAACAGTACCTACACATATAAGTCAACAATGATGTCTACAGTTTTATACAAATCTAAGTACGAGTATATACCACAGTAGGTACGCCCATCAAAACCCAGGGATCGCCGGTGCAGGTCAGGATTTAAGCCAAACGTCCCTGTCCATGACGTAGTCGTTTACTGAGTAATATGCCCTAGAAATAAGAATTCGCTTTACAGTAGATTTGAACATTGTGTCTGTTTGTTCTATAATGTTTTTAGGTATTTTATTGTAAAAAACGTGTTCAATTTCCTAGAAAAGATTTTTTAGTTTTAGTCTATAAGTTGGTACTTTAAGCTTTCCGGTATTTCTAGTAGCCTTTGGCTTATCTACATTTGTAGGAAAATTGTATAAATTTCTCGTACGTCTCTTCGGTTTGACTTGCGCCTAAGGCGCCGTGTTTTGATAACTTTAAGAGGTTTGAATCTACGGCTTTTCATACAAAAGGCGATAACGATTTCCGCTCTTTTAATGTTAACCGATTTTGACCAATTTTTTCATAGGTTGTCAGGCTGAACAAAATCTAGGTCCAGGTCCAGGTGAGGTAGGTATTAGGTAGCTAGATCATAATTATGTATATCATAATTATGAATTCTTTTAAATTGACTTCACTGTAATATTCAAGTAACCAGTATTTTGTCTCGGCAGTGTCCTCGAAATAATTACCTACGGCCGCTCGGTATGTAAACTCGCAGTGGGCTGCCCGCTGACTGTCTTTACACACTCACACACTGTACACTTCGTTATTGTATCTCATTTTCGCACTAAGCGCTTCCTTCTCTTTTTTGTGCCCAGCCAAGGCATGGGATTCCTTGCTTGTGCCTTTATTTCTGACGTATTATAATCTGGATAACTTGAAAAACAGAGAGCATAGGCATCTTCTAATTAAGCCGGCTCCATTGTCGACCTCATTACGCTTACAAGATGAGATTGAGGTTAACACTTTGAATCCCAGGAGCCCGCTAGGCGGGCGCTCTGTTCGTAGCGCATTTTCGCTACAAACCGGAAAAACGCCGGCGATTGGTGGCGCTGAAAGTATTAATGGTTAACCCATTTCATATTAAAAAAATGGTGGAATGTCTTTGATCTATAGAAAGGTAGCTATGACGAAGGTTATCTCACCATCTCATTAATCGGCGCGTCCAAGCAAATTGAATTTCTATTAATCGAGCAAATTTCCCGGGCATTCGGGTCCAAACCGGTATTGACCGGGGCACGCTGCGTACGTATACCCGGATTATAAAGTCTACAAAAACAGTGCTAAGTCTAAAAACCATTTTAGAAAATATGGTTTTCTCGCTCGCTCACGCAATTAATGCATGTGGCTTAACTCAAATATTATCAAAATGTTCCAACCAGTTTTTTATTATATTTTTTGCGAGAATAATCCACGCCCGCAAAAAGTAAACTATACCTAATGACAGATTGATAGATAGATAGAATTTATCCATGAACATAGAGGATTTATTACATATTATTGTTATTAAATCGATAGGCAATTTTTACAAAGCCTGGAAAAAAAGTATGACCTGCGCACGATTGAAATTTAGGTACCTATCAAACGTGTTGTGGCACGAGCGTCACTATGGACGGCACTGAGCAGTAGCGGTCATCTTTTTTATAGTTGTTTGCATATTTTGAGTTCAAATCTGAAATAACTTTTTATTACATTTATTTATTGTCACTTTATATAATGTTTTGCATTCCAATTTATAATGTTAATAACCTCTATGTATTTAATTGTACCAGATTTTTCGTATGCTGAAAGGTTTGGTCGGCAAAGAAGGTTTCATACCTACCTTTTTAAAGTTGTTTTACTGTGCAATAAAATCAAATAAATTATTAGAATAGGACTTATTACGAATTTAAACTTATCAGCAGTCTTTTATAACTACAACAGTTGCAGTGTGCACTAACCTTTAAGGATAAAAGGCGCCTATCGAAAAGGTCCTTAATCATTATAAAATTATTCTCTTTTCCGGGCTTTTGCGGAAGTTATAGAATATTTGTGGGAAATTTATCGGTAACGTTTTCTGTTTGTTGATTGCAATATAAAACCACTAAGTGTTCTTTTCCTCTTATTCAAAATGATTCTTTTTTCCGGGCTTTGGCGGAAGGTATAGAATATTTGTGGGAAATTTATCGGTAACGTTTTCTGTATGTAGATTGCAATTATAAAACCTCTAAGTGCTTCTTTCCTCGTATTAAAAATGACGTTATAAAATGATTCTCTTTCCCGGGCTTTTGCGGTGGGTATAATATTATTATATTTGTGGGAAATTATCGGTAACGTTTTCTGTTTGTAGATTGCAATATAAAACCACTAAGTGGTTTTTTCCTCGTAGTAAAAATAACGTTATAAAATTATTATCTTTCCCGGAAATTATAGAATATTTTTGGGAAATTGTGCGGTCATCTTTTCTGTTTGTAGATTGCAATATAAAACCTCTAAGTGGTTTTTTCCTCGCATTAAAAAGGACGTTATAAAAAAGAAATAAGTAAAAATTTAATTTGTTATTTGCTTTTGACAGCCACAGTAACTATCCGCTTTGGAGTTTTAGGTTTTTCGGGAATAAAAAGAAGCCTAATCTATTCTTCGGATCTCCAACTATCACTGTGCCATAAATCACATCAATCTTAGCTCCATCTTAACAAGAAAAAGGAATAAGCGAATACACTTTCGCATTTATAATATTTTTCTAAGCTTTATTTTTAGGGTTCCGTACTTCAAAAGGAAAAAAACGGAATCCTTATAGGATCGCTCGTGTATCCTTCTGTCTGTCCATCTGTCCGTCTGTCACAGCCAATTCTCTCGGAAACTAAACTACTAGACTGGGTTGAAATTTGGTACACATATGTAAGTCAGTGACTGCAACACGGACGCATAACGTAAATAAATAAATTTTAAACATGGGGGCCACTTTTAGGGGGTAAATTAGAAAATAAAAAAAAAGTTTTCAAACTATATCGTGTGACATATCAAATGAAAGGGCTCGTTGTATGAACCATAAAAGTATATTTTTTGGAATTTTAAGATAAATGGTTTTCAAGTTATTTAGGGAAATAGGCGAAAGTTGACCATTCACCCCCTTGTCTCCGAAACTACAAGGCCTAAAATTTTGAAAAAAGTACTGAAAATATTTCTCTACCCATAGATTACAGAAAAACCTATAAAAAATCTATGGTATTTAAACTAACATAGGAAGTTTCAGATAATCATATACGGAACAGAACCCTCTCCACGCGAGTTTAACTCGCTCTTGTCCGGTTTTGTAACTTGCAATGTTTGTATGTATGTTCGGATCAAATCTTGCAACCTGAATTAGAAGCACTTCCTCTTATCCTACGGAGCTGATATTTTTTACATATTGGTTCAGTTCCAATGACTATGAATTTCTATGGTAAGCATGACTTGAATCGAATTCCAGGGTTAGCTCCAGATAAAGGAACTCTTCAACGGTCAACAGCACAGACACGAAATTTTGTGTGCGCATTTTCATACAATGGGCAAAAAAGCTTATTATAAAAATGCAATTAAAATAGTAGTTTATGCAACGGTTGCATAATGATAGGCCTTAAAACACTAGTGCGGTTTTCATGAAACGAGCCGATAGGCGAGTTTCATAATAAGATCGCACGTGTGTTTTAAGGCCAAATTATGCAGAGTTGCATGCATAACTTTATCTACACACATATTATAAATCCTCCATGATGGGTTCAGAAACAATATTTTCTGGCAACAAGTTATTTGTTGCAATCGTGGCTGCATATTTTCGATATCCGGCGCATTTTCACATCACACACACTCCGAGAAGACTACTTACTATTCATATTTTCAACTAAAATGTAAATTACAAACAACTTTTTCTATTCAATTCAAAAATAATTCTACTTTCGTTCAGCGAAACACCAACATGGCGATCCTCCGTCAAGACCATTTTTTTTTTAAATCATAGACAAACGGATGAAGTCTCTATTCTCACGTCACTCGAGTGCAGTTTATATTAAAATATTGTGCAGTTTATATTAAAAAAAACGTACTGAATTGACGTTTCGTATCAATAACTGTTTTCATATATATGGATACTAGAATAGAGACCCACTTGAGTTTTGACAGCTGTTCCAAATTTAATCTCATTTCTTTACTAAAAACGATAAAGAAGTCATGTTATTTCTTTATCGCAGCACTGGTTTTTCCTAATTGGTTGTCAAAATGGTGGTCATTTCCTACGGTTTTTGATTAACCAATGGAGGTTTTATGATATGGGTGTAGATAAAAATATATACTATGTTATTCCTGATAGTTATTGTGCTTTTCGTTTTTAGTTTTCAATAAATAAATAAATCATGGGACAGTCTTTACACAAATCGATCTAGTCCCAAAGTAAGCTCAGGCTTGTGTTACGGGTACTAGACCATGATATACATACTTATATAGATACATAAAATATAAAATAAAATACATAGGAAACCTCCCAGACTCAGGAACAAATTTAATATTCGTGCTCATCACACAAATATTTACACGTGCTAGGGATCGAACCCGGGACCGCTAGCTTCGGAAGTAGGGTCACTAACAACTAGGCTAACCGCGTCATCCCGTATATAGGTATGATTATCATTATTGTCAGCCAACGTCCCACAGCTGGGCACAACTTTCCTCTCATTATGAAAGGGACTGAGCTATCCCCACGTGGCCCAGGGCTTTATTTAACATTGTAACACTCATAAAGTGTAAATAAGAGGAACTCTTAACGACGCATTTTGAGATGGCTTTTTATTTCTTCGTGGGAATAAATTAATATGTCTTGGGAATTGGTTACGAACTTAAGTGCCATGAAGCAAATAATGACACTCAATTTTTACCAATCACCTTAACCATTTTAAATTTGAACTTTATTGTTTGGACACCAAAGTTGCTTTTGAAACTTCAGGTTCGAGAATGATACGCGTTTGATAAAGTTTGCAGCTGTTCTGTCAGTGTCAATATTTCTGCAACAAAAGACTAATAAGAGAACGATGATTATATTCACAGAAATGGATTCCAGGCCATCATTGGAACCTTATCATAATGATGAAAGCAACAGATCGCTTGAAATAACTTCGGAATAAATCGTTGACCTGCTGTGAAAAGGTTTTACAGAAAAAGAAAATTAACATGAAAATATTTATTTTGCAATTTGGCCACACGGGCTCTTTCACATGTCTGAACCTACCAGCGGTTCGAAAGGTGACATCTGCTGAGAAGAAACGCCGCAAGAAATTCAGCAGTAAGTCTTTTTTCAACTTTGACATTTGATTTTTATCTAAAAACTAACACAAAAAGTGCAACAAACATAGCTAATGGGTATACATTAATTCTAATCAATAACTAATAAGGGAGATGTATAGTCTCCGCGTCTGGCAACACCCAATACAATACATATGAAACACCCAAGACTTACCACCAGATATTCGTGTTTATCACACAAATATTTGCCCTTACTGGGGATTGAACCCTAGACCGCTAGCTTCGGAGGCAGGGTCACTACCAACTAGGCTAACCGCGTCGTCAAAGTATGCGTAAAAATAGGGGTGATGGGTCACTCAAAATGCTCAATCTAATGGCTGGGATGTACTGGGTCTTTGGACTAGTAATTATTTTAGAGGTTCAGAAATCCTTAGTTTAATTGAATGTTCGTTTATATTTAAACGTTTCTAAAAGGGTTAAATTAAATTAAATTTCTTTTAGGATCAATTGTTTCTAGATCAAACGGAAATCGGTCATCGAATCTTCGTCCGGTTGTATTGGTTTATCTGTTTCAGAAAAGGACGAACGTGTTATATGTATAAGTATTTTAATACTGTTATTGTATGAACGCATAAGTAGGTAATGTAAAAAAAATATTATGGATATATTCTGGTTGAGCTACAATTTTAACACTTATTGCACATTTTATTTTGCACTTATTGTGTTTTCACACAAGGCACATCATGCCTTGTGTGAAAACACAGAAATGATCAATATTTTTTAATTTACATAAATAAAAAAAATAAAACAGTTCAGGGTTCAACATATTATTATAAAAAAATGGCAAATGGTAAAATTATGTAAAGATAAAATGATATATTTTTTATTAATTTTAGGTTTACATAACAAATAGGTTTGTAATCGTAAACAATGAATGTGTCATTGTGCAATAAGTGGTAAAATTGTAGCTCAACCAGAATATATCCATATAATTTTTTATATGGATATATTACCATGCCATTACCATTCGTAATTTTTTTATAATAATATGTTGAACCCTGAACTCTTATTTTTTTTTTTACGTAAATAAAAAAAATTGATTGTTTTTGTGTTTTCACACAAGGCAAATCATTGCCATAATCTTCTTATCTATAAACAATATTACAAAATCCTTTCGACATCATATTATAGAATACAAAATCGGTTATTATAATACGAGTAATTTAAAGAAGTAAATCTTTTTCGCTATTTATATGAAAAGTTCAAAATAAAAACAATACGCTTTAATAGACCAATTTAAAAACCCGTTAACAACCCAAAGAAGTGAAAATAAACACTTTAAAAACCGTTCAGCCATTACATTTTTAATAAAACTCGCGAACTATTTATGAATACTTAACGACGGATTGAATCCTCAAAGTTACTTTATGTTAAGATATGCATTAAGTTTGTATAGAATCTCCAGTATTTGCATTCTTACTGCGTCTTGGCTATTCGCTTTTTATTGTCAAGATAAGACTATTTTGCTCATTTGTCCGAAGTTACGGAAACGGCAGCGCGTTCGACCCTCCAGTTAAGCTTTCGACTTGATTACAAAAGTCTACTTTTCTTCATTATCAATCGAGTTAACTAGAATGTACTCTTATACATACAAACCTTCCAGAAGAAATTCTCTAAATGACAGTGAAAATCACATCAAAGTCCGTTGCGTAGTTTAAAAGAACTAACCGGACAAAAAGACAGAGGCGGATAGCAACTTTGTTTTATACTATTTAGAGATTAGATAAGAGATGATTCGTAGCTAAGCAAATTATTTAGATCTTTGTTTCATAGCGACTGCGTGCATGGTTAGTACTCGCATCATGTTTGGAGCGTACTACGAAAGAAGCAAGAAGTATGGCGCAACTCATGGCTGGTTTTAGGTATACGGACGTAGGACGTTACGGGCTGCCCAAAAGAAATTCCTCTCCAGTTTTTTTTAAACGCGTTCTTCTTGCCCACACAACCATTATCCTCCGCTATTAGGTTGCCCTGTAGTGCTGGTCCTACTTATGTTCAGCATAGAGGTCCTCAAGTCTTAAAGCGGCTGTAGCGATACGCGTCCATTGCATATGGGACTTGACCTCGAGCTTTCACCGGCAATTTAAACAATCACGGTCTAAGTCACATGCCTCTCTTTTTAGCTCCACTTAAAAAGATATAAAAAATTTGTCGTTTTTACTGGTTTGCCGCATTAATCACTGTTTATTGTCGATTTTGATAAGACCAGCGCCTCTATTTGGGAACGCTAAGTGATGTAGCGATTTCTGCTTTATTTTATTTTTCTCATCCCACTTTTCCGCACGACGTGTAATGCGTAAGAGCGAGATGCGAGTCTCGCTCGCGGGTCGCTGCGGTATCCCTTAGACGTTCCCGAATAGACGCCCAGGTTTCAAGCGATATGCTATATCACTGGGGTGACTCAGAATCTCAGAAGAGGAAATCACGGAAGAGTGAAAGAGTGCACAAAAGTGACATGAAGAACGTTAGCGTGCGATTCGCAGGCCTACTGTATAGAGGCATTTGTCTATACATGTTTTTTTTTACCGTAGGAAATGACCACCATTATGACAAGCTGTACTGTAATGTTATTACAGTATCGATTTTAGTATCGTAATGGTCATAACGATACAGATATGAGCTACAGGCCGGCGCGCCGCCGTCGCCGCAGCCCTCGCTTAAAAGCTCGTTTCATAAAACTGCACTAGTGTTTTAAGGCCTATCATTATGCAACCGTTGCATAAACTACTATTTTCAATGTGTATCTAATGAGGAAACAGCAACGGATCTACACGACTCCCCCGCTTCTCCGTAACGAAATTGCTGCAACATTGGCCCATTTTATGTAACAGGATGGACGCGCTATACGAATATATTATGCGCTGAGTAGGTTGTCAGCTTGCAAATGATCTTAACAAACGCATTTTTCTGTATAATACAATGATATTTATAAACACATTACCCTCTTTTGTGTTACGCTGTCGGGTAAAAAGAGATGCAATTTTCACGCTTCAAAAACCCAGATTTCAACACAATTGTGGTCAGTTATATTAGTATGTATATGTGTATAAACTCTAGTCATACCACGTCATACTAATATTATAAATGCGAGAGTAACATTGTCTGTCTGTCTGTTACGTTTTCTTTATCGTAAGAGCGACTACCAACGGCAATGATTCATATCGTTTTGTTATTAAAAAAATAATTAGTTTCTAAATAAAAGATTGAAAAAAAAACAAGTTAGGGCACTGCCTTTTATGAAAACAAGTACTTCCACTAAGTTTGTATGGATCATGCCTTGCCGTAAGATTCATTATCTATAGGTATTGTCTGTAACACATTAAATTTGATAGCAAGTACTCTACCTAAATTATACGCGTAAAAGCACTCCATTTTATACAAGGCTCGACGAACTTGTTTCACTAAATTAAGACCCATTCCAGTACTTTAGTTCTTTATACCGAAGTTTCTGCTTTACGACCCATCTCAGTAATTTATCGGTTATATTATTAACGTGTGTTTACACTTAGCGTTTTTTTCAATTATTGCGAAACATCCGCCTATTTTATCCGACTGCGCAAAGAGGGATGAATTTCGCGCTAACGTACGTATGCTTGTATGTCTGATTCTTTAAGCGAGTCGTCTGGCTGTAATGATTGAGTCAATGAGGTGTTGGATTTCGCTTAAAGTTGCGAGTTTAGCTTAAACCAATTTAAAAATTCTTACTAGTTAAAAGATCAGTGACACTGGTTGAACTCCATTCGTCGACTCCTTACTTGCTCTTCGTCCTGTGACCAACGTTGGCCTCTAATCGGTGATTCCTTACTAGCTTATCGCTCTGGGACAGATGCTGAATTTCACTCGTCGACTTCTTACTAGCTTATCGCTCAGCGACACATGTTGACATCCACTCGCTGACGTCTTTAGCTATCTTAAAACTCAGCGTCATATGCTGAACTTCACTCACCGATTTCTTACTAGCCTATCGCTTAGCAACAGATACTGGTCTACATTCGCCGACTTCTTACAAGCTTAACACTCAGCGATACATGTTGACATCCACTTGTCGACGTCTTACTAGCTTAACGCTCAGCGACAGATGGTGAACTCCACTCGCCAATTTCTTACTAGCTTATCGTTCAGCACGAGCAGCAGATGCTGAACTTCACTTGCTGAATCTTCACTAGTGAATCGCTCAACGACACATGTTGACCTCTATTCGCTACCTCCTTGTAAGCTTATCATTATTAATCAGCGACATGATGAACTACACTCGCTAACTCTTTACAAGTTTATCACTTTGTGGCAAATTTGCCAACCATCAAATGCCGTAATCCTATTGTGACCTGTTTATGGTTAGGATTGCTGGCCAGACAGAATAACAACAGAGTTAAAACATTAGGGTTCTGGAGCTTGAGAGAACCACAGCAGATTTTGATGGTGAATGTATTAATATTGGATTTACTGCAGTTCGTGAAGTACGAGTATATACATGCGAAAGAGGCCTACGGTGTTTCATCGTTCGTCTACACGCCATACCCGCATAACTCAGCGACACATATTGACATCCACTCGCTGACTCCTTACTACCTTAACGCACAGCGTCAGTTGCTGAACTATACTTGCCGACTCCTTACGAGTTTATTGCTTAGCGACAGAGGGTGAACGACACTCGCTAATTCCTAAAAAGCATACCGCTCAGCGACGCGTTGACATTCACTCGGCGATTCTTAATTAATGAATAATGATTAATTTAATGTAAATTGACTTGTAACAAAAGAAAGAAAAGAAAGAAAGAGAAACACAAAAGACACACGGATAAATATAAATATAAATTAAAAAAATACAAAACAAAATGGTGGTGTGTGTGTCCTCGCGGCATTGAATGGGACATTGGCTCGGCATAATGCTGCGGTGTAAGACACCTGCACCGCTGATCCAAACAACAAATTTCTGAATGTTCAACATTTTGTTTTTGAAAATTAACTATACTTCTAAATTCCTTATTCCTTAAATTTAAATGATTCTTGCGAGCATGAACCGTCCGGACCCCAGTGTCTAGACATACACTTGAATTATATTTGATATATATGCATACATCCGCGCTAAGCAATTTATCTAAAAAAAAGTGGTTAACATCAAATAAAATATGTCGACGAATTTCCAAAAAAGCTAAATATTTGAACCCTTCAGCGACCCTCTTTAGCCTTCTTCCTGCCAAGAAATGTGACATTTTTCCACCATATAAATTGGATAAACTTTGAACAACGAACGATAAAGGCCTGCTCTTGGCCGGATCCTTAAAATATACTACAATTGTCAGACAATCCTTCCAAATGTGCAAAACTGCTAAACAAAATCGTTCACTCCGAAACCGCAGTAAAGGCGTCGTAAACGCAAAACTATAAAAAATACGACTCATAGACGCAATCGTCATAACGGGTCGGCAGGCCCTTAACTCGTCATCTCGAGAAAATTGCCTCTTAAATAAAGGCATCGCAACACGAGGCGAATCGCTGTTTTTCTATTAATTACGTTTTACTGATCAGAAAAAAATCATTTGATTTAAAACGAGAGTAATGCAGATTGCTCAAAATGAAAAAAACAGAAAAAAAAAGCCGGCCAACTGCGAGTCGGACTCGCGAACGAAGGGTTCCGTACCATTATCTGTAAAAACGGCCAAAAAATCACGTTTCTTGTATGGGAGCCCCCTTAAATATCTATTTTATTGTTTTTTAGTATTTGTTGTTAGAGCGGCAACAGAAATACAACATTTGTGAAAATTTCAACTGTCTAACTATCACGGTTCATGAGATACAGCCTGGTGACAGACTGTCTAGTCTGACAGACGGACGGACGGACAGCGGAGTCTTAGTAATAGGGTCCCGTTTTATCCTTTGGGTACGGAACCCTAAAAAGAGACAAGTTATTTCACACGACACAATGTTGATTTAGATCAGTTGCATATAACGAGGCATAACTTAATCCAAATCGCCAAAAAAGAAAGTTCTCTTCATACTAAATTCAAATATATAAAAAAAAACGAAATACCTCTTGGGCTTCGCGAAATATGAAGGTTACGTTTTTTTAAGATCAAACCACAATAAGATGTAATACGTCATGTTTTAAATTAATACTATTGCGTTTTAAAACGCTCCGTTGTTCGTCTGGGAGCTCCCTAAATACTCTGTTATCAACATTTTCTGCTTTGGCTGGTTCAAGATAATTACTAGGCTCCATGAATAATTATGACTGTAGATACACTGCTCCCGAGATTTCCTGAATTTTAAGGAAAGGTAAAGGCTCTATCTATTTTGCTTTATGCTTAATCTCTCATTAAATTTATTCAAAGCTTAGACATTTTGTTCTTAGGAGTTGATTTCCCGGTTTCTGCTAAGCTTACAAAATACATGAACATTAAATTTACGCTGAAAAATGGCTCTAAGACAATAAACTTTAGGTTTCGTATTACGTACCGTTTTCAATTTCGCATTCGTAGCATTTATAACAACACGTCCTCGTAGACCCGCTACGAGTCTACACGCGTAGCAGTTACATACATGTACATACTTACTATGCAATATGAAATTTTAAAATTTGTTAGACTTTTAGATACGTAATATTTTGTTGTTCTTGATTTAAGTTGTTTAGAATTTTAATGAGTAAAGTTCTTTTAAGAGGCCGCTTGGGAAAATTGACGAATTTCCAGTGACTTCAGGCCGTGTGTAGTCTGTTGCTTTTTGAAATATTATTTCCAATAAAATTTATGTGATTCTTCAATCTTTCGAAACAGGTAGAATTTTAAAAACCTAGCGCGCCTCGCTCTTTCGGTAGCTTTATTTGCTAGTAAAAGTTGAGGTAAGCGATGTCTTTAGGATATTGGGGCTGTGGAATTACAATATTATTTTTACCATTAAAATACAACATTTATTAGAAACTAGCTACCGCCCGCGACTTCGTCCGCGTGGAATTCGGTTGTAATTATACCCTCGACAACTTTTGAGTTATCTGGGATAAAAATGACCCTATTTTCTATTCCAGAAGCTAAGGTCTAACTATATACGACGTTTCATGAAAATACGTTCAGCCATATGGTGCTAAGTTGTAACAAACATACACAAACACACACACACAATAATTTATTTTAGAAACGGTTACCTACCTAATTGTTTGTTTTGAACTGCATATATACCAAGTTTCAAGTCCATAAACAAATGGAATTGGTTTTTCCAATACAAAGTTTAACGCTTTTTAGGGGTAGTTTCATATTGTCTTATACCGCATACCTATTTTTCTATTTTGAAGATTATTTTTACAAAGTTTTAAGTTAATAAACTCATCCAAACAGTTTTTCGCATACTAACTTCCAACCCCTCTTTTACCCCCTTCCACTTTTATTTCCAAAAGTTTCTATAGCCTATGTCCTGCCTGAAATGTTCCTGGATGTATTATCGAAAACCGCATTGAAATCCATCCAGTAGTTTTAAAGTTTATCGCGCACATACAATCAGACAAACAGACAAACAGACATGAAATTCAAAAACCATTAGGATTTGTTCTGCTGCTCATTCTGAAGCCCACCATAGCATTTTTTTTATTGTTATCTTCAATGACAGACTTTTTCCACTTTACGATTTTATTATATGTATAGATATATGGCAAAAAGGTTTCCCAATTTAAAAATTGTAATTCATCGGATTGTTACCAATCAAAGTAATTAAAAAGGAATTAATTATATATAATTAGTCGTTAATTAAGTCGTGTCGCGTGGGAGGGACGGGAGATTGATGCGACGTCTCTGTCTTTGTTCTGGACTGCCATCGCTACAATTTGGATTGCTTGGTTCACAGTAAGAACGAGTAGAGCGAGAAGGGTACAAGACGGATCTTAAATCCAACATATTTTGTTTTTTACTATTTAGATACTTTTCTAGGAATTAGGAAATAGGTATGTGTGTTAAATAGTTGCAAAAGTTTGGATTTGGTTTTCACTATACATGATCACTTTTATTGCACTACTATCATGAAATAATATAAAAGATTATATTATTACCAAACCTCATACAATCAAGCATATGCATAGCTTTTGTAATGCCATTTATAGGCAATTGTTCTAAATAGTGTCAGAGTGGTCTCTCATTTGACCAAAAAACGTATAGCCGGCTGTAACAGTTAGCTAAATTTTAATTTAGCCGTACCTATACTATTATTACAGTATATTTCATGTATCGTTTAGTTAGTGAAGGTTAGATATGTGACAATGGTAAAACTTAACGGCCTTGACAGGAACCGATAGTCTGCAAAATGAAAATTTGGAGAAATAATAATTTAACTAGAAAATCTTCGATCCTTATGTTGTTAATAAACAATCTACTGTCTTAAATTTGTTAAATAATCATAGTTTCTATTGAAAGTCTAGATGTTTCCATTTTTTTTTATTTGTGTTCGAGCCAATTGACCATGATCATGAAGTAATATTGGAAAAGACTGTTTAACAGCATCTTTTGGTCAGACATTCAATGTTGTACTGGTATGCAGCGATCCAGTTAAACAAAATATTCGTAGATTAGAGGAGGTTTAGGAAATACAATTGTTCCCTGTAGGCGTGTCCTCGTGGGGAGGAAAGGCTCACTTTCAATTTCGCGTTTGAATATAGCTCTAGAAGACTGTGATTAAATAATTAGTACACGAATAAACGGGGATAATTCGCGCTTGAATATTTGGAAGATTCGTTTAAATTCTGTACACCTCACCTTAAAGGTCAGGTATGCGAGTCTCTAGCGCGCCAAGCCCTTCACTCGCTGACGAAGCCTCGCGTGTCGCATCGGGAACCGGTTTGTGCCAATATGAATGTAGGTTGTCTTTCATTTAACGATCATTTAGTATATTATTACCAAATGGTATCTAAATTGATACTCCATGAAGTAACGACCTTTTTCATGATATCGAAAATGATACTCCGTGCACTAGCTTTGTTATTCCACCTACCGATTTTTTGGTTTGCATGGGTTATGCATGAGATTTGGATGTTTAAATGCGTGATTAAATTTTCCTACGAGATGGTTTACCATAAAATTTTAAAGGATGCCCAATTAGAAGGCGAGGAAATATTGAAACGTGGCGCTGAGGTGGATGGAGAAGATTTCGAGTTTTATCCCACAATTCAAGAATTGCAAGCAGCTCACGAGGAAGATGAGATGGATGATGAAAATTCAGATGAAGGAAGAACATTTAATGGAAACTCCAGGTCGCATTGATGATTTTCCTTTGATTAATGAGGATATTACCGAATTTTCAGGTTTCATACACACCTATACCAAAACCTTCGCTGGAAAAACCAGTCTATGCCATTTGGTGAAAATTAAATACAGTTTAAATCCGTTCCATTCATAGACTATTTCGTTGTTATAGAATGTTTTTAGAAGAGATTTTATCAAAATGGATACCAAAAATGTTTTTTCTTAAATTATTTTTCCCGTATTTAAAACGTATTTTATTATCACATCAATATCTTTTTTTTAACAAAAACATTAAGTCATACATTACATGCATGCAGTGGGTTAAAGAATTGAAGATACTACGCGACGTCGAAATGACGAAAAACGACGTCAATAATGTCAAAGTGGCCCCGCAGCCTTGCAATTAAATTCCTCTATGGTACTGTAAAGCAGGCTAGCTAGAAAGGCACTTTAGAAACAATATAAATTCAAATATTAGAAGACAGACTGTTGTCATTCTTTTATATAGAGATTCTTGGTTTAGCACTCGGTGTGTAAATAAGAATCTATTTCAGAAGGCCTACCATCTTTTTTTATTCCCTGTTATAGTACATACAGTCCCTCTAATTGAGAGAAAGCCTGTGAAGTAGGCTGATGATAAAACAACTATAGACTGGGAAAACACTGCGACGCGGGGTTCCAAACTGATTACGCGTTACGGCAGATAAGGGCGTAAAGGGTTTACGAGTGCCGACATAAAAACGAACAAGGTCAACGTCCCTCATTAATGTTGGCATTAAAACATTGGTGGAAACGTTTCCTTGCATAGTTTTCACTTTTCGCGTTTTAAACGCATTTGTATGGAAACCGTTATCGACTTCGTGGAATCCAATTACCAGCGCCTCTATTCGGGAACTTGTAAGTGATATTGTATCGAATCGCGAGCGAGATTCTCATCCCACTCCACACGATGCGTAATGCGTAAGATCGGGATGAGAATCTCGCTCGCGAGTCGCTACAATATCACTTATAGACGTTCCCGAATAGACGTCCAGCAAGTGTAAGCGTCTAGATATATCATCGGATATTGCCTGTGTTGTGAACGTATGAAAATGAAATTATTTATTTTGCATGTAGGCTATATGGGCTCTTTCACATGTCTGAATCTACGAGCGCTTCAAAAGGTGACACCTGTTGAGAAGAAACGCCGCAAGAAACTCAGCAGTTGTGAGACATAGGCCACCCGCAATGGTCGGCACAACGATCGATCCTGTGCTGCTCGAATCTAGTGGAATCCCGCAATCATCATCACCAGGCCGTCAGTCCACCGTGTGGGTCTGTCCACACTGCGCCTTCCGGTACGCGATTGCCACTCAAGAACTCTTCGGCCCCACCAGCCAACTGCCGACTGACCGACTGCCGCCGACTGCCGCATAAATTTACCAATTCTTTGGTTAAAACTATGTAGGTTACTTTAGTTCTTTTGCGGATCTCCTGATTTCCAATACGATCTCGCAGTGAAACTCTGAATACAGCCTTCTCCCTAGTGGATGAAATAATAACAAGTAAAATAGTATTTGAAATGACATCTCCTGTCTGAACATTTAGGATATTTAATGATCGGAGACAAAATAAACGTAATATAGAATCCAAAACGTCATTTTTAGAATTTTCAATCTCTGTTTGTATGTCTGTTTGTCTGTTCGCCGTTTGTCTGTTTCGTTTTAAAGGTATCATAGGAAAACTGCTAAAGGGACTTTGAATGGTTTTAACAAGTAGATTAAGGATGGTCCCCGGTAGTATCAAATCTGTTTCATTGTATCAACTGAGTACAAAAATAACAGTCATTTAAAATTTAAAGCAACATTAAAGACGGGTAGTCTGTACGTAAGTAATAGCGGGCTCAGAGAATGGGAAATAAATGAATTGTATTTGTATTTATTAATGGTATTTGCATTATAACTGTTTTTCCGAGCAACCAACGCACTCTACCTAATGGATTTACCTTGCATGTGACACTCAATTGACCAAGTTGACGATATTATAGGATCAGATATTCCATTTCAAGGCATTACTTTCTTTAACATATCTTAGTCAAACTTGAAGAAGTAACTCAGACCTTGAAAGCGTTAAAATAAAGTTCAATATTCTAGACAACGCAATAGCGACATAGGAGCTTGAGAAAGCGTATAGTCGATTTTGTCTGCTACATAATGTATCGGGAAGTAGTTGAAGGGCCGCATTACTACTTTCAGGAATTTTGAGGTTTACGTTGACGACATGTTTTTATGTTACTTAAATAATTTACAGTAACTGTGCTCGCAATTTTGTACGCGTTTTTTTATGTTTTATTTGATTTTAATAGTCGATCTGTCTGCCAAATTTCATCTAAATCCGCCCGGCAACAAACATTCAAACGTCTTCCCATACTTTAATATTTATAATTGTAATTTTAATTAGGATAGAATAGGAAAGAATAGGATATGGATTTCAAGCAAAATTTGGCTTTACCGCCATAACACGAAATTTCTGTTTTTGCTATTTTTACGACTACCCAAAAAATAAGAGTTTTTAGGGTTCACCATAATTTCACAACTCCTGTTTTGTTATTTCGCGTAGCTAAGGATAGACCGATAAAACATAGTGGGGTCGTTATGGTTTTTCAAATAAATGTGTGGAGGATCCTGATGTTTCGGCGAAATATTTTCGGCTAAACTTCACGGTAAATTTTTCACTTGGTATTATATTTCTTAAACAACTTTTATTATAGCTAATTGCTCTATTATCAAATGTTTTACTTAAGCAAACGATCATTCTATGCTTTGGGGGGGGGGGGGGGGGGGGGGGTGAATAGGTTAGGTTAGATTAGTTTTCATCTGCCCAACGTTTGGTATGCGAAATGTTCCATAGCCAAATAATCATTTCACGAAATTAAATTTTGCCATAAATAGTTTGACAAGTGATATTCGACGAAATGATTTTCGGCGATACGTTATTAACCCTGCTAATCTACGTCATAAACCACCAACAGTGGCGGGGCAAGACCGAAATTTGATGTCGGAATGGTACATTTTGAGAGGCCGGCTGGTGACGCATACATTTTTGCGTTGCGTCCGAGTTATGTGTAAACCATTGAGGCGCGAGGCCCTTCGGACCGCGACACTGTAGGCGGTGGCCTACGTCGCCCAACCTAACGCCGCCTCTGACCACCAATGGGGAAGTTGCATAACAATTTTTTCATCTTGTATTGAATAGTGCTGAGTAATAGAAACTAATCTGTGTACGCAAAAGATTTTATTTACACCCATATCATAAAACCTCCATTGGTTAATCAAAAACCGTAGGAAATGACCACCATTTTGACAACCAATTAGGAAAAACCAGTGCTGCGATAAAGAAATAACATGACTTCTTTATCGTTTTTAGTAAAGAAATGAGATTAAATTTGGAACAGCTGTCAAAACTCAAGTGGGTCTCTATTCTAGCATCCATAGATATTAAAACATCTATGATTAAAAAAAAAATGGTTTTGACGGAGGACGCCGCCATGTTGGTGTTTTGCTGAACGAAAGTAGAATTGTTGTTGAATTGAATAGAAAAAGTTGTTTGTAATTTACATTTTAGTTGAAAATATGAATAGTAAGTAGTCTTCTCGCAGTGTGTGTGATGTGAAAATGCGCCGGATATCGGAAATATGCAGCCACGATTGCAACAAATAACTTGTTGCCAGAAAATATTGTTTTTGAACCCATCATGGAGGATTTATAATATGTGTGTAGATAAAGTTATGTATGCAACTCTGCATAATTTGGCCTTAAAACACACGTGCGATCTTATTATTAAACTCGCTAAAAGCTCGTTTCATAAAACCGCACTAGTGTTTTAAGGCCTATCATTATGCAACCGTTGCATAAACTACTAATAATGTTGTTTATTTTAAATCAATCATTAATATGAAACTTTATTATTTAGTGTCAAATGTCAAAATGAAAAATGACAGCATGGTAAGATGGGTACTGGCCCCCAATTCCCGATGCATTCGAGATAATATCGATTACGAGATTAAACGTCAGATTCATACAGTTGTGTCAAATGACTGTATGCACTGACGTTTCATCTCGATTGTGAGATTATCTCGAATGCACCGAGAATTGGGGGGCCTGTTCAAGGTAATTGAGAGAGCACGATAATACGAACTTTTCCGATAAAACACGATGGAAACTAATTATTCACTACATCTGTATGGAGTTTAAACGAAATCTGCAATTATGTATTTCCGAAATTACTGTTATTAGGTTAACATCATAGAAATAAAGCATGACACAAATTTGATGAGGATGTCTAAAAAACTAAAATCAGAATCAATTAAAAACAAATTTATTTTTCACAAATTTGTAGCTTAATAAAATTAAAATTAATAGATACAATGATTTGCTTTTTTTCTGTAATATGCTTTTGTTTACATTTACTTTCATAATATATCATTTAAACCTCATTTTGTTTTTCATGCATCTTCCCCATTCACAGAATAAATAAAAACAAAGTAATCAATCGCGATTTTCCATCCCATAATAACTGAATTAAAACACCCAAACTCTTCGAACACAGAAAAACACCACCTACGCCACTTCGAGGAATTTTGTGTCGCAAACAATAATTATCTTTAAATCTTCAGGACATTAGCAAAAAAATAATTAATCAAAAATAATGTTTTCATTTGAAGAAAAACTTATTTCCGTTTGACCCGGTTCCTTTCAGAAGACCTACAATCGGGTCCCAGTAATTAATTTTATAAACGTTATCTAAGGAGAATAAAGCGGGTTTGTCGCAGATTAAGACAGCTTTGACGTTATCCTTTTTAACGCCAATCTATCTATACATATAAAAATACTTGTCCTGACTGACTGACTGACTGATACATCATCGCCTAGCCAAAACTATTAAAACTAGGAACATGAAATTAACAAAATAGCTTTTTTTGTACGTAAAGTAGAACCACAGTAAGAAAGGATTTTTTTAAATCAGCTTAGGAGGTGAAAAGTTGTGTCACATTTTGCAAAAAAAACTCGCTAACCTGTAATGTCATAATAATCTAAATTAATGTCATATAATAATCAATTTATGTTTTATTAGACACTTAATTTACAGATTGACACAGTGACGCATCCTATATCCGCAACACAGGTTCACCGCGAACGAACAAGTGATTCATGAGTAGACGCGCTTTTGTTATGAGTCGGTAAATAGTTGAGGCATCTTCTCACACTCTTATAACCGTATGCTTGTATGTGTGTGTGTCTTTTGTAAGCGTTATCTGTATGTTGCCTGGCAAAATGCACAGACAGTCATCTAAATAAATAAATAAAAAAAACAAATAACAGTATTTGTATCAAAAAAGATGACACAAATGGAGTATGCAGCGTCCAGTTTGTAAGAAGATTTGTTTAAAAATTTAGGTAATTCTTCTAAGCTGCAGAAGTTCGGACCGTGTTTTGTGAGCAAATCAGTTTTGCTTTATGGAAGCTTACATACAAATCTGAACTGGCAACTAAATATTCAAAGTGATACCGTTGTAAATTTAAGCTGTGTTCTCACGGTAAGGTTTTAGCAGCTCTGGTAATTAGTCAAACCATGAATGAGATGCTTTGAATGGACCAAGATAGTGTCTGGGTCCCGCGGAAATAGTCTTAATAAACAAGATTAATACCGCTTTTGATATAATCGCTTTAAAAGTTATTTTAAAAGAGTAAGGCCCAATTTTCACTGAGTGGCTAGCCTCGTGCGACTAGCCGCGCGCGACTCGTAATTCCTTCAGAGTCGCGGCCGCGTCAATGGGTATGGTATATGACTTATCTGCGCCTCTATTCGGGAACACTAAATGGGGTTTTCCGCCTATGGTCAAACGTGCGATTCGTCAAAATACTCTTTTTGTCAAAAGCTCGTTTGGTCAAATTCTGTTTGTCAAAAGTGCGATTCGTCAAAATACTCTTTTTGTCAAAGACTCATTTGGTCAAATTCTGTTTGTCAAAAGTGTGATTCGTCAAAATACACTTTTTGTCAAAGGCTCGTTTGGTCAAATTCTGTTTGTCAAAAGTGCGATTCGTCAAAATACTCTTTTGTCAAAAGCTCGTTTGGTCAAATTCTGTTTGTCAAAAGTGCGATTCGTCAAAATACTCTTTTGTCAAAAGCTCGTTTGGTCAAATTCTGTTTGTCAAAAGTGCGATTCGTCAAAATACTCTTTTTGTCAAAGACTCATTTGGTCAAATTCTGTTTGTCAAAAGTGCGATTCGTCAAAATACTTTTTTTGTCAAAGGCTCGTTTGGTCAAATTCTGTTTGTCAAAAGTGCGATTCGTCAAAATACTCTTTTTGTCAAAGACTCATTTGGTCAAATTCTGTTTGTCAAAAGTGCGATTCGTCAAAATACTTTTTTTGTCAAAGGCTCGTTTGGTCAAATTCTGTTTGTCAAAAGTGCGATTCGTCAAAATACTCTTTTGTCAAAAGCTCGTTTGGTCAAATTCTGTTTGTCAAAAGTGCGATTCGTCAAAATACTCTTTTGTCAAAAGCTCGTTTGGTCAAATTCTGTTTGTCAAAAGTGCGATTCGTCAAAATACTCTTTTTGTCAAAGACTCATTTGGTCAAATTCTGTTTGTCAAAAGTGCGATTCGTCAAAATACTTTTTTTGTCAAAGGCTCGTTTGGTCAAATTCTGTTTGTCAAAAGTGCGATTCGTCAAAATACTTTTTTTGTCAAAGGCTCGTTTGGTCAAATTCTGTTTGTCAAAAGTGCGATTCGTCAAAATACTCTTTTGTCAAGTTGAGTTTGGTTTGTCGGTCGTGAAACCAAACGAAAATGGTTTGACGA
This sequence comes from Tortricodes alternella, assembly GCA_947859335.1. Taxonomy (NCBI): domain Eukaryota; kingdom Metazoa; phylum Arthropoda; class Insecta; order Lepidoptera; family Tortricidae; genus Tortricodes; species Tortricodes alternella. Next base: position 13,481,661 of record OX401984.1, on the reverse strand, counting down.
ATCGCGACTTTGGCAAATGACATCTTTGACCAAAAGCACCTTTGGCAAAAAGGCACATTTGACCATAGGCGGAAAATCGCGAGCGAGATTTCTCATCCCACTCTTCCGCACCACGCGTAATGCGTAAGAGAGAGATGTGAGTCTCGCTCGCGGGTCACTGCAGTATCTCTTAGACGTTCCCGAATACACGCCCTGTACAAAATAGGAATCACGTGCAGCTAGTCGCGCTCGTCTAGCCGCTCAGTGGAAATTGGGCTTAAATGCCAATAGGAAGAAGTGAAGTAGCTACTGATCAGACGCGCTTTTCAAACAGCGTGGTTCATATCCCGGCTTACTCTTCCGAGGTGTTGAAGGTTACGTGGGCAAGTGAATTTGATAACCACGAGAATTTCGGTAAAGGGAAACATAGCGAAGAAACCTGCACAGATTAGTGAATTCAGAATTGTGTGTGAAAGCCCAATAGAACACGCTTGGGGACTGCTCATTCCCTTTCATAATCAGAGGAGGCCCAGCAGTAGGACGTATAGGTTGATGATAATGATAGCTAATAAGTAGATTGTGTCATAAGGGAGCAAAATGACCTATTTATGGCACGGGCGACATATTGGATGAAGAGGGAAGCGAAGGACGCTACAGTAGAATATCGAGCGTAGCGAAAGATTCAAGCATTATCGCCCAAGGCGATAATAGTTTTGCTTCCGAGTGATACAAACTGCTTTTCACTGCGGCTATGAGGAAAATGCAAATAAAATGCTTTAAAAATTATAAGACAAGTTTTTTATGAATACCACCAAACCATGATAGGTTTGAAAATTAATTCTGTTAATTTGATATAATAGTAATGTATTATCGAATGATGAAAGTGAAATAGAATAGGGAGGTATTAATCGCATACTAGGGATCTCTAGTGCCCGTATTAATTGTATGTGCTTAAGATTGTTATCGTGTTCAAGTACGCGTTTTCTGTATTAAAAGCCTTACTTGAGTACAAATATCATATTAATCTATTCATATTAATAAGGGCATTAATCAATGTGAAAAGAACTAGAGACATTGGAACTATTAACGCATTCACTGCCACCGACGCATATATGCGTCACCTTGACTTTCACCCTGTGCCTTTGACGCACAGACGCATTCATAATATTCAGTGACATTCACCCTGTGCCTTCGACGCGTATATGAGTCATGAAATGAAATGAAATGAAATGTTTTTATTTGCTAGAAATGTAGTACATAAGTACACATGAATGTTGAAATGTTCTACTTATGTCTAATATTTTCATCAGAAGATATGTAATGCCCCAAATTATACTATAAGTACCTACTATTACACACACACACACATACACACACACGCTCATTTAAGAACAGTAGTGTAAGTTAGATTGTAATAAAATTATCTGCAAAGTCTGCGTTTGCACTGCACTGGCTCCTGTAACACAGGGTAACCTAGCTCAGGAACCAGGAATGTATACTCTTTATTAAGTCTCTAACAATAAATATTTTTCATTTTCATGTCATTTTCATATTATTACTATTAATTATTTAATAATAATAATATTATGTTAATATATATTGTTTTTTTTTGCGTAAGTATCCCAATTTCAATGGTGATCGTTAATCGATTTAGTTGTATTCGATTTAGTTCAATTTTAGTTGTATATGAAGCAAAATTAGAATCGATATTACAAGGTTCAATGTGATTAACGAATATAAAATATTACTCGTACCATGTTTTATTCCTTTTGTTAGAATAATTACCTAGTTCCAATGCGAACACACCAATGTCAAATAAGTATGAACTCATATGTGCGTCGGAGGCACTGGGTAATAGTCTGTTGAACTCACATATGCGTTTGGGGCACACAGCAAAGTGCGGCACCTGGCGAATGTCCAGGTAAAGAGGGTGGCAGTGAATGTGTTAAGCTTAGATCCGTCTTTTGAGGGATCAAAATAATATTGAAAGTGAAAAGTGTATGTTGTTGTTTACCTAAGTGTAAATTATATATGCCACACGGTTTTTTTTTAGAAATAGTTGCTAAATTCGTTTTGCTGAAATTTTCTTATCCGTTGCATATAATATTTTAGCAACCTGAGCATAGCATTACCTATAACAACAAGACCACTTATCTGGGCGTCTATTAGGAACGTCTAAGTGATACTGCAGCGACCAGCGAGCGAGACTCGCATCTCGCTCTTACGAATTACGGGTCGAGTCGCTACAACATCACTTAGCGTTCCCGGATAGAGGCGCTGATCTTGAATATGCTTTGCAATGATAGCTTAATCTTTACGTGTCCCTATAGTTTGTAATTTTTAGGGTTCCGTACCCAAAGGTTAAAAACAGGACCCTATTACTAAGGCTCCGCTGTCCGTCTGTCCGTCTGTCTCCAGGCTGTATCTCATGAACCGTGATAGTTAGACAGTTGAAATTTTCACAGATGATGTATTTCTGTTGCCGCTATAACAACAAATACTAAAACAGAGAATAAAATAAATATTTAAGGGGACTCCCATACAACAAACGTGATTTTTTTGCTAATTTTTGGTTATCTAAATATTCACAGAATATTTAGATAATAACTTCAAAAATAAATAATTAAATTAAAATGAAATAAATATTTAAGGGGGGCTCCCATACAACAAACATGTTCTTTTTTTCTTGATTATAATGGTACGGAACCCTTCGTGCGCGAGTCGGACTCGAACTTAGCCGATTATTTTTAGCAAATTACGTTAAAATTTAGAAGCCATTGCCAACTGTTTCTTTCCGAGCACATGAACCTTTTTTCCTTTTAACCTTCTTTGTAGTTCAAACCAAATTTTATTAGGACAATCTTAACCCTTAAATGGCGCCGAGTGGTTACGGCTACCCAATTATCAATAAATTCCCCAGCTGCAGGTTTAATCAGATTTCACCCTGATAAAAACGGTTTAGGCTCCGGTACACCCTTGAGACTACAATTAAAATTAAATGAAACCCACATAATTACATTTAACAAAAAAGAGTTTTCACAGCTGACAACGGAGATCGTGTTTATGAAATAACTAGTGGACCCGCCACAGCTTCGCCCGCGGTATTTTCCATACAAACTTTATCATCCGAATTTCAAAAAACCCTCCTTAGTGCACGTCTAGGGTACTCAAGGAATGTCTCCACCAAATTTCAAATCTCTAGGAGCACCCGTTTAGGCTGTGCGTTGTCTATAAGTGAGTCACGGTACTGTTTTAAGTATATGTATTTATTAAATGTGCCCCTTTAAAATAGAGATATAATGGGGCCAATTCGAAACTGTTTTCGTTAATGTATAAGTAGCCAAACTTAAAATAAGAAACGTCAGACTCGAGTTTGACGTTTCTTATTTATCTTTAGTGAATTTTAAATTTAGAACTACTTCAGTTGCATTCATTGTGGCAGTGGTAGCTTAGTAAGTGGTCTGATGACCACCAGAGGAGAAGCGTGAGGGTAAGCCGGTGCATAATTTCTTTAGTCAAACATTATTATTATTATTAATTACTTCGTGTATTAACATAAAAATTACATATTACATATTTTTTTAAGTAAATAGATAATTGAATGAGTAATAATATAATTTTTAGGGTTCCGTACCTCAAAAGGAAAAAAGGAACCATTATAGGATCACTCGTGTCTGTCTGTCCGTCTGTCACAGCCAATTTGCTACGAAACTACTGGACGGATTGATTTGAAATTTGGTATACATATGTAAATTGGTGACCGCAACAGGCATCCCTGTTACGTAACGTAACGTTAATAAATTAATTTTGAACATGGGGCCCACTTTTGGGGGGCAAATTAGAAAAAGTTACGCAAACTATATCAAGTGACATATCAAATGAAAGGGCTTATTGTGAGGATCTTAAATATGTTTTTTTTGGAATTTTAAAATAAATTGTTTGGAAGTTATGTAGGAAAATAGGCAAAAATTGACTATTCCCCCCCCCCTTATCTCCGAAACTACCGGGCCTAAAATTTTGAAAAAAATACAAAATATAGTTCTTTACCTATAGATTACAGGAAAACCTATAAGAAGTCTATAGTGTTTAAAGTAACATAGGAAATTTCAGTTAATCATGTATGGAATGGAACCCTCTCCACGCGGGTTTCACTCGCACTTGTCCGGTTTTTAGAATGAGAAATGATACACCGGCTTACCCTCACGCTTCGCCTCTGATGACCACCCACTCGTGTAGATGTTGCAGGGTAAAATCCCGGCTAGTACATCTAAGATTTTCATGCCAGCAGCTCAATTACGTAGCACAATTGGTATCGGTTTGGCTCGAAATGCAAACCAATTTAGTCTTCACTCGATGTAAATAAGGGTACAATTGGTTTACGTTTCGCGAAAGCGATACCAATTGGTATTACGTAATTGAGCAGCCGGGTAAAAAAAAAATGAATTAGTCCGTCAGTTAGATTATCAAAAAATATTGAACACGTATTTTTTGCTTTATCAAATCAATCAAAATTGACAAAGAAGCGCATCAAAGTTCGGGAGTCGCTCATGACGTCACTTCTAGATAAAAAGTGTACCTAGGCGTGACGTCACGCGGAACTTCAACTGGACTATATCTTCGTAATTTTTTGTTTAATTGACAAAAGAAAAAAACATTCGTTCAATATTTTTTGATAATGTAAATGACGGACTAATTAGAATTTTTCACTCATCAGACTTATTGAAATTGATATTTCCCGCACCAGCGCTTCGGAGAAGGAAAACAGCGTAAGGAAACATGCAAAGATGTGTAGAAAGTCTCCACCGCACTGAGCTCGCGTAGGACTACTGCTCAGTCCCACTCACTGTGACAGGAGGCCTGTGCCAGTGGGAACATATTAAGCTAATGACGGTGACGATGATAAATTTCTTAAAGATTTCGTATGAGCTCGTTCACTCGGATTCAAAGCGTTTTAAAAGGCTCTAAGACTTTATTATGGCAGTTGAAAAATAAACTTTGTAATAAATAAATAAATAGTGGTGAAATTTGGAAACAGCGTAGCTTCATAATTAAATTTCTCCAGTCCTATGACAGTGCTGCTTCAGTTAGTTGCACGGTTAAGTTGGTGCTATTTGAGTAATGGAGACAGTTTAATGGAGATTGTGGGATGAATCGTTTGGTGTGGGGTTCAATGGGCTAACTGAAGAGTAGGTGTTTCCTGCTTAAAATGTTGCTTTAGGCGCTTTAGGAAGCATCTGTCTCCTTAATTCTTCAATAAGTTTAGGTTCATTTCATTAAAGGAAATGTAAATTAAACGAAAAATGTCCAGCTTGTTTCGTTATATCTTTTATCTACACCCATATCATAAAACCTCCATTGGTTAATCAAAAACCGTAGGAAATGACCACCATTTTGACAACCAATTAGGAAAAACCAGTGCTGCGATAAAGAAATAACATGACTTCTTTATCGTTTTTAGTAAAGAAATGAGATTAAATTTGGAACAGCTGTCAAAACTCAAGTGGGTCTCTATTCTAGTATCCATAAATATTAAAACAGTTCTGTTATTGATACGAAACGTCAATTCAGTATGTTTTTTTAATATAAACTGCACAATATTTGATCTCGAGTGACGTGAGAATAGAGACTTCATCCGTATATGATTTAAAAAAAAAATGGTCTACACGGAGGATCGCCATGTTGGTGTTTTGATGAACGAAAGTAGAATTGTTGTTGAATTGAATAGAAAAAGTTGTTTGTAATTTACATTTTAGTTGAAAATATGAATAGTAAGTAGTCTTCTCGGAGTGTGTGTGATGTGAAAATGCGCCGGATATCGGAAATATGCAGCCACGATTGCAACAAATAACTTGTTGCCAGAAAATATTGTTTCTGAACCCATCATGGAGGATTTATAATATGTGTGTAGATAAAGTTATGTATGCAACTCTGCATAATTTGGCCTTAAAACATACGTGCGATCTTATTATGAAACTCGCCTATCGGCTCGATTCATGAAAACCGCACTAGTGTTTTAAGGCCTATCATTATGCAACCGTTGCATAAACTACTACTGTGTTGCAGAAAACAGGAATGTAAATTGTAATCAAATAATTTAGTACTTACTAAATCATGTTTTCCATCAAACGGCTCGCATCACATCGGATCAGAACGGATTTTACAAACCTTAAGCGATATTAAATCATGTACACAGTATTTAAAGTGTATATTAGCTAGCCGCGCACAGCAGCTTGACCGCGGTCGTCTTCCGCGACACGCGATAGTAGCCGAAAGTATGCTGCGACGCGCGGCTATGTAATAATTAAAGACTTTAAATACGGTGTACATGATTTAATATCGTTTAAAGATTGTAAAATCCGTTCCGTTCCGATGCGATGCGGGCCGTTTGGTGGAAATTATGCTTTAAATTATGTACTAAATTACTCCCTTTTAATATGAGAGGAGGACTGTGCTTAGATGGAACGTATGCATGTATACGTATGGATTATATATATATTATTAGAATAGTAAAAAATATTAGAGGTTGATTTAAAATATTCATTTTGGTGGGTGATTCTAAAAAAAAATATGTTAAGTTTTAGAAATGTCCTTACAAGTATCGCTTGCTAAAAACCAGCCATACATTTATATTTATTTATTAATATTATAGAGCAGATTATGGAGGGAGAGCTTGGAATTACAAAAACTTTAATCCGCACCGGAAACGCCATTTTGTAATGTCCGTTACGGGTCTTTTTCGATTTCCGCCCATAGGAGCCACGAGACCGACAGAAAGTGGAGGTGATGTCATCATGATAGAAGAAGAAGAAGAATAAAAAAAAATATTCACTTCACAAGACACACAAAAATAATAAATAAATATAAAAAATCAACAAAATAATAGATATAGAAAAACGAGGGATGTGTGTCATCGCGGCAGTGAATCGGTCACTGGCTCAGCATAATGCTGAGGTGTCAGACACCCGCAGCGCTGATTTTCAGCCAGCACTGTCTGTAGCAATGGGAGCGCTATACAAACACACTAAGCACTAATAATTACACAAAACTGCTTGGATAAATAAGTGGTATGTGTAAGAAAAAATATTGATTATTGTGGCTTTTCAAACAAAAATCTAAAATGCCCTACATGCAAATAACTTACATGAACATACAAACTATACAATAATATACTTATTTTGTATACAGCATACAGTGAGGTACATCAAAAAACAAATCAATCCATTTTAAATCATCAAATTCACATTGAATTCGCTTTGCATAAAAGTGGAACAATGGAAAAATTAAAACAGTTATCTTTAAAAATAGTAAAATTGAAACTTTAGCGAGTTTTTATGAACGAAATTAATAAACTACATTCCCAGCAGCACTCTAATGCTATCTCTTTTCGAAGGTTGTCCGGAAGAGATCGCTACTTAGCTATAAGACAACTATTGTTTACACTATAACTTGTATCTTTGTCTTATTGTAGTATTTTTGTATGGAATATATCTCCCTTGTACATGCAGCGGCCATAGCAAGGTTGACACGAGGTAACTTATTCCCATCTTATCTCTTTGTGTATCTCATAACGAGACGCACTGGGGGATAGATAACATATCCCTGTGTCAACCTTGCTAGGGTCGCAGGGTTTCATTGTTATTTTTTTGTCAGGCAATTTAATGGTATCTTTAACAACCTCTGTAATGTTCTCTCCTCCGTGTTCAATTCGCCCCGCGAGACCAGTTCGTTACCAAGAGCACTTGTTAAAGAGGATTTTTCTGCTGATCTATGGTTCCATGAATTATGCTAATGTCCGACTGTGGGGGCTGAGCGCGGCTTACTCCTAGTTTCTACAAGTGAATTAAATTGAGTTTTTGTAGGGAATTAGGCTGAGTTTTTGTTCAATTATTTCTTTCAAGTCAGAGATGAAAGCCACCAGAATGTATCATTAATAATAATAAATAAATAAATCAGGGGACAATCTTTACACAAATCGATCTAGTCCCAAAGTAAGCTCTATAGGCTTGTGTTATGGGTACTACACGACGATATACATACTTATATAGAGAAATAAATACTTAAATACATAGGAAACATCCAAGACTCAGGAACAAACATTCGTGCTTATAACGCAAATATTTGCCCTTATCGGGGATCGAACCTGGGACGCTAGCTTCGGAGGCAGGGTCACTCTCAACTAGCCTAACCGCGTCGTCAAAAATCATTGAAAAGCAAAATCATTATACTACGGATGCAATGCAAGTATCATAGAAACCGTATTTTGACAAGACATCCATTAAACTAGCCTATGGACCTAAACATGGAGTTTGTATAAATACTTTTGCAATACAGTTTAAATAAATATTAAAACGAAATAAACCTACCTAATCTTTCCTACACGATCTGTTTTTGCGACATCCTTAATGTTGCAACTATGACAAATGAATGATTATGGCTATGAAATTATACCAAAGGCACTTTCCTTGATAATCTCGAGAGCAAGAAGCATCTTATGAAACACACTCGGCAGAAAACCGAATTACGAAGACAACACAGTTGCTCTACACGATTCAGTTAAAACTAATACGTTTGCGAATAATTGCATTGCTATTTTTACCCGACTGCAGCGAAGTAAGGCGGGTTATGCATTTAAAATTAGTAATACAAAAATGAATGTGTTCAGTGCTGCCTAAACCATGGGTTCTTCTTAAAGACATTTCACGTCAGGAATTATACGATCTTTATCTACATTAGCCCAACAAAAAATAGGCCAAATGTCTGCAAAAAATTTGAATAACTTGAATACCCTAATAAATGCTCGCTTAAAATAAAATTTGTTTTTCACAGAAGTGAAGATTAGGTGTTTTTAGACAGCTCAGGTATTAAAAACCGCTCCGATTCGAAGATTAGCAGGCCCTCCATTATTCATGAAGGGTAATGTGCCTCGCAGATAAAGAATTTCGCAGGTTTTTTGGGGACATAAGTATTTTTGGATTTTTAGTGTTTTGTTTATCACAGACCAGATATTCGATAGACGCGCGATCCCCGCTGCCGGCAATAGAGGCTAAAAGGCATAAGCAGTAGGGCTACGGGCAGGCACGGGGAATGCATTTCCGCGATCATAGCAGCGCTTGGTCTGTGTTTTGTATTGAGAGTCCTTTTACAATGTTAAAATTATAATTCGTGATATTTTGGAATCTCGTCATTGCAGAGTTCTTTGAGGTTATTTCCAATCTTCTGGGGTATTTCTATTTGTAATTTTTAATCATAATTATTTGGCAGGAAGCAGCATGTAGACAACCCACTGCCTTCGAAAGTAGTATGCGGGAATTATTTCTGGCAGCGCGAGCAGCAGTGGCTGCATGTAAATGAGGTAGGTATATGGTGTCCAAACCAGAGATGCAACGGATATCCGGTTACTATCCGGTATCCGGCCTATCCGGCCATGATTTTACTATCCGGCCGGATACCGGATAGTGAGTCAGTATCCGGCCGGATACCGGATAGTGAGTCAGTATCCGGCCGGATACCGGATAGTAAAAGCTTGCATTAGAAATAGGGTAAAACCATCAGAAATAAATGAAATCCACGTCAGTTATCAAATTAAAGCTTAGTTTCTTGTAACTTTAACATAAAACTTCACTTAACATCACGTCGTGCACGTTTGAATATTCCCAAATGACGTAATAGATCGCGTATTCAACCTCAAAGAGCGTCCCTGCGCACTTACAATTCGTAACAAGTTGAAACTTGCTCGCCGCGCGAAGGCCGCGCAAGCTAACACGACTTTAGAGATAGCTAATGTGCAGCCGGATATCCGGTTGTCGGATATCCGGATATCCGGCCAACGGCCATGCCGGATATCCGGTATCCGGCCAAACCACTATCCGTTGCATCTCTAGTCTAAACGCTTTCACGCTACCGACGTTTTTGACGTTGACGAGTTCAAAAGATTAAGCCAAAAGTTAGGTATAGCATGTTTTCGCAAACAATATTTTCCTTACGAAATTTCATAACGGGAAAATGCTGGGGATTTAAAAAGCACGGCTGTGGTTAAACATTATTGCAGTGTCTACCCAGTTCCCAGTCCCCTGTAAGAGTCACGGACGACTTTTAAATGAAGGTACCTACTTGCGGACAGGCATTAACAAATAATACTTACAATAAAACATATTAATTACTAGCGGACCCGACAGACGTCGTCCTGCCCGGAAAAGCAGTGCAAAATTAAATAAATCAAATTTGGTGTCGTACCGGCAAATGCAGCAGCGCCACATATCGGGTCTCACACACACACACACGTTTGTATTTTTAACAGAGCGCCATCTATTGAATACTTACTCAATCCAGTCAACAGATATCGCCATCTGTTAGAATCGTTTGGAGCTAACAGATAATTGTGACTGTCAAATAATAGACAAATAATTTGCAATAAAATAATATTGCGACTATAAATTGAGATGTTAAGCTATCCTATCTTTCAAGTTGGATCAAATTTCACACGGTGTGCAAATCAAATTTAAAATCGGTTCAGTAGTTTAGGAGTCCATCGCGGACAAACAACGTACCACGTAATTTTTATATATATATAGGATGTATAAAAAACCCGACTGTATAACCTAAAGAGAAAGTAACACGAAATGTATACTGCCGTGCTTGTGGGGGCAATGTATAAATAACAGTCGGTGACTTTAAATGGCTATTATAGTTCATAGAGAGTCATCGACTACTTTTTAGGGTTCCGTTCCTCAAAAGGAAAAAACGAAACCCTTATAGGATCACTCGTGTGTCTGTCTGTCTGTCTGTCTGTCTGTCTGTCCGTCTGTCACAGCCAATTTGCTCCGAAACTGCTGGATGGATTGAGTTGAAATTTAGTATACATATGTAAGTCGGTGACCGCAACACGGACGCGTGACGTAAATATATGAATTTTAAACATAGGGGCCACTTTTGGGGGGTCAATTAGAAATTTAAAAAAAAAAGTTCTGCATCCTATATTGTGTGACATATCAAATGAAAGGGCTTATTGTATGGATCTTAAATAAATATTTTTTTGAATTTTAAATAAAATAGTTTAGAAGTTATTTAGGAAAATAGGCGAAAATTGACCATTCCCCCCCCTTATTTCCGAAACTACTGGGGCTAAAATTTTGAAAAAAATACAGAAAATAGTTCTTTACCTATAGATTACAGGAAAACCTATAAGAAGTCTATGGTATTTAAAGTAACGTAGTAAATTTCAGATAATCATGTACGGAACGGAACCCTCTCCACGCGAGTTTAACTCGCACTTGTCCGGTTTTTCCATATCGGCCCCACGAATACAGCAGAATCCATTTATTGTTAATTTCTTATTGAGTTACCTAATGCAATCGGAGTTTTTGTATTTTATAATTATATTTTTTATATATCTTGTACTATTGAATTTACATTTTCATTAAATTCCTTTTAGTTTTCATACAGAAGAGGGACATAGTTGAAAGGAACGATGATGAGAGTTCCCTTTCATAACAAAAATCCAATTAGTTGGCGTTCATTGTTTCGGTCAAGCCTCCATTATCGTGGCTAAAGGAAGGGTGAAAGTGTTTTTCTAATAACCATTTCTCTGAATATGAGTTCATCTATGACGGCCCTTCACAGCGTTTTGAGCGTGAAGAAAAAGGAGTGTTCTTCCTTTAAGTTTTACTCTAAATTCTAAAGCTATTTAGAAAGGACTTTCCGACGACACGTTTGGCCTGGTTGGTAGTGACTCTGCTTCCGAAGCCAGCGGTCCCGGGTTCGAATCCCGGTATGTTTGTTCCTGAGTCTTGGATGTTTTCTATGTATTTAAGTATTTATTTAACTATATAAGTAGGTATATCGTCGTCTAGTACCCATAACACAAGCCTTTAGAGCTTACTTTGGGGCTAGATTGATATGTGTAAAGATTGTCCCCTGATTTATTATTATTATTATTATTACTTTCAAATGAAAATGAAAATGAAAATATTTATTTTGCAGGTAGGCCACATGGGCTCTTTTACATGTCTGAAGCTACCAGCGCTTCGAAAGGTGACATCTGCTGAGAAGAAACGCCGCAAGAAACTCAGCAGCAATTGATTTTATCTTTAATAGTTCATTGGAGTTCGTTTAAAACAACTGTTTCTTTTGTTTGAATATTAAAAGATAAGAATCATTGGTCTTTCAATAACCTCGTAAGTCCCCTTGTATGAACTTTATTTAGTACAAATTATTGTACCTCATTAAGACCTGGTATTTTGCTTGATTTGGTTCTAATTTCAACTTTGTCGTATTTGATTTAAGATTAAAAAGTGCTTCCGTAATTTGTTCTTATTTAAGTACACTAGGACGGAATCACTACAGAGCATTAAAAATGCTAGGACTTACGAGGATAACATGGATTCTAACTTTTACATATGTAACAACTAACGTTATTAAAAATATAACTTAAGCTAAATCAGTTATCGATTGTGAATAAATTTGAAGAATACTACCTATAACCATACGCACAAGACCACAAGAAGTTAAGATTTCGAGTAGCGGATTAACTTTTAAGTTAACTTCAAAAATTGTTAACTTCCGTTAAAACAATTAAATTCCGTTAAATGTTAATTAAGTACCTACTATTTTCCAAAAGAACACCGCTTAAGTCAGATGATAGCTTTTGATTTGAATTTGAACTCTAAATAGTAGGTATTATTACAAACTCTAAGGCAATACCCTATTTTGACTAATTTTTCATGTCCTGCCTAAGCTTCCATAGCCCATACCAACGTTCTTCATAAGTAAATTAGTAACGCAATGACATAGAAAATGCAATTCCTATCACGAGTTGGTAGAGCCAAATAGTAATCCTCACTAGATGATTACTGTTCGAATGGGCCGGCTCGACCGCGGTAGTACCACACTCTCACAGAATATCGGCGTAAAGTAATAGCTTGCTATTGCGTTTCGTACGGTGAGTGACGAGATCCGGAGGCCTGTTCCCTCATCCCCATTCCCCATCCTCCCTAGACTGAAAGCATTGGCAGCACCTCTGGTGTTGCAGATGTCCATGGGCGGCAGTGACCACTTTCCATCAGGTGGGCCGTCTGCCAGTTTGTCAGTCAATTGACATAAAAAAAGAGTTAACTTAATTATTTGATTAACGGTGCCCAGCTATCCCTATAACTAATGCTAATACGTAAACACATCGATGGAGAGGTGGAGAGAAATAAGAAACTCACCTCATGAAACCAGTGCGGATGCACACCGACTGGACCGAAACATCTGCTGCGTCCAGCTACATCGACGACGTTGCGCTGTACGTGTCCCGACTACATCACTCCACAAAAACGGAAGACATCATAGTATGTGCGGATCAAGACCGGACTAACACTAAGGGTCGAGCGGTTGGAGCCTAACTCGACCCATCAGAGAGTATAAACTAAACGTTTGTACGTTTTTAGGCTTCCCTGCCTCAAAAGGAAAAAAGGAAACCTTATAGAATCACTCGTTTGTCCGGCTATTTGTCTGTCTGTCTGTCAAGATCTTTTTCTCAGGAATGCGTTGAGGTATCAACTCCTGAAGCTGTGGAAAAATCAACCGTCTAAGTAACCGGATTCAAAAGATACGGCCGTTTATTTCACATATTTTGATACTTTCAAGGGAATCCAAAGGGAATCAAAACCTATAGGGTACTTTCCGTTGACCTAGAATCATGACATTTGGCGAGAATCAGCGTTTTACTGTACAAATAAAGGAAAAAGTCCAAAAATCGTAAATTTGTAATTACATCACAATAAAAAAAATATGTTAACAAAATAACTTTTGCAAGGTCGTATCACACTCTACGATTGCACGGAGATAGGAGCTTGCGAAAGTTATTTTTTGTCTTATTCCATAGGTAGTTTCTAAATGGTTACCCCGTTGTTAAAGGATATATTTTTTTTAAATAATTGGGTACCGTACCTACAAGGTTCTGTTTCTTTTTCATAGGTAAGTACGGAACCCTCGGCGCGCGAGTCAGACTCACACTCAACCGGTTTTTTCATTTTTGGTCGTATTTCGACGCAGCCGGCCACGGTCGTAGGTACGTAACTCCGCATAATGCATACGAGCGCGCGGGTCAATTTATGATTGTTGAGCGAAATAAGACGAAATGAGCGAAGAATTTTGTTAAAGAATAACATGGCTAATATTTTATGGCTTTGTCCGCCATATGTGTGTGTGTGTGTGTGTGTGTATTCTTAGCCATAAGAATAGTATCACCCCATCTCCCGTGGGTGTCGTAAAAGGCGACAGAGGAACCAACCGAAGGATGGGTAGCAGCGTATTTCGAGTACTATCATGACCAACTGCGGTCGCCAACCCGCATCCCAAGCGTGGCGACTATGGCAAATACCCCCATTTTGGGGGACGCCTATAATAATAATAATAAATCATTTATTTTCAGGCATCTAGTGGCCCATACATAAATACCTTACAGACTAACATACATATTAAAATACAAACAAAATAACTTAAAACTAACACACTATTTCTGCTGTGTGTGACGCAATTTCATGGTGTCATATTCCATCAGCCGGCCGCGGAATCGCCGAAATATGACACCCTTCGGCCAAAACTCTTGTATCATGAAGGCCGATAGATCTTTTATCGGTACGCTCACCACAAAGGAGTTGAAATTCACCTTGTGGCGGGATTCCAACCGCTCGACCCTCAGGTTTAGCTTGGTCTTGATCCGCACATACTCTACAATGTCTTCCGCCTTTGTAGAGTGGTGTAGTCGGGACACGTACAGCAGCGTCGTCGGTGTAGCTGGACGCAACTGATGTTTCGGTCCAGTCGGTGCAGATCCGCACTGGTTTCTTGGGGTGGGTTTCTTCTTCCTCTCCACCCTAGTGAAACCATCGCTGTCCACCTTCAAACCAGTCTTCAGCCTATGCTCTGCGGTGGACGCTTTACGGTTGGTGATGATGATGATATTTTTGCGAAGAACAAACGATTCGTAGTATACTGAATGAGTTTATTTTAAACCCCTTTAGCGGGTTAACCACAAATTTTATTCGCGTGTTTGGTACGTGAAATTGTGTCTGCCACAAAACAAATACTTATTGCAAATGATAGCTGTTTATTGGATAAATTATTTTGAGTTAATTATACTCTTTCATGTAGCGATCGCCGTGATCCAAATCTCATTAACTTGCAATATTGAGTTAACGTCAAACAAAGCAGCCAACATGACGTATCGTTTAATGTGTTGGTCGTTCTAATAAACTGATTAGCAGTGGCGGCCATTTTGGACCTACCTTACGTTAATAATAATAGTAACCTTTATTTCTAAAAACAGTAGCCCTTATACCTTAGACATGTAATATCTTAAAAGTTATTAAAATTATGTAGGCGACGAAAAGGCATGGTTCCTTAGCGTCGTCAGTCCTATATTATATTTGCCGGCCATTAATATCCTCTCCTGTCCTATTAATATTATGAATACGAAATTTTGTATGTCTGTCTATATGTCTGTTACAACTGAGCTCTGTAACGGCTGAACGGATTTTCATGAAACTTTTTATTAGTTACCTCAGGTATTGGAATAGGACGTTTTTATCAAAAGTTCCGGAGGGTTGGACTATGATCGAATTCCACGCGGACGAAGTCACGGGCAGAAGCTAGGCTTTACAAATATTAAAATATATGAGTAATTTAAGAGAGATGTAAAAAAAAAATTGCAAGTTTACTCTAAAAGCGACATCTGCCGGCTCTCAGTACTCTGGAAAAATCTTATAGATTTTATGACAAAATCATTTCAAATTTGTCAGTCTCTTATTCTGCTGTCGACGTTTCAAACGTATAAATTCACGTGACGTCACATAAAACATTAACGCTTGACAGTCTTCACGCGGATTCAGTCGCTATTACAATAGCCGGAAAGCATAAATTTCCTGCACAATAGTGCCCGGATACTGAATAAATCTATCACCGGTCTCTTGTTCCATGGTGATTGACGTGGTAGTTATAAGAAATAATTGTAATACGAGTAAATTAAATATGCTTTGCTTTTGCACCATTTTTTAAACACGTAAAATACAAAAATAAATACGTAAAAATCTATTCTTGAACTTAAAAACGTTCACAAACTAAGATCGCAAAAATTGTATTATTTCTGACAGCGATACTATACAGAGTGAAACATCATATATTTTTATCTACACCCGTATCATAAAACCTCCATTGGTTAATCAAAAACCTTAGGAAATGACCACCATTTTGACAACCTGTTAGGAAAAACTAGTGCTGCGATAAAGAAATAACATGACTTCTTTATCGTTTTTAGTAAAGAAAAGAGATTAAATTTGGAACAGCTGTCAAAACTCAAGTGGGTCTCTATTCTAGTATCCATAGATATTAAAACAGTTATTGATACGAAACGTCAATTCAGTATGTTTTTTTTTAATATAAACTGCACAATATTTGATCTCGAGTGACGTGAGAATAGAGACTTCATCCGTTTGTCTATGATTTAAAAAAAAAATGGTCTTGACGGAGGATCGCCATGTTGGCGTTTTGCTGAAAGAAAGTAGAATTGTTTTTGAATTGAATAGAAAAAGTTGTTTGTAATTTACATTTTAGTTGAAAATATGAATAGTAAGTAGTCTTCTCGGAGTGTGTCTGATGTGAAAATGCGCCGGATATCGGAAATATGCAGCCACGATTGCAACAAATATCTTGTTGCCAGAAAATATTGTTTCTGAACCCATCATGGAGGATTTGTAATATGTGTGTAGATAAAGTTATGTATGCAACTCTGCATAATTTGGCCTTAAAACACACGTGCGATCTTATTATTTAACTCGCCTATCGGCTCGTTTCATGAAAACCGCACTAGTGTTTTAAGGCCTACCATTATGCAACCGTTGCATAAACTACTATTCTAGCATGAATAGTGAAAGACAAACGTTTTCGTACCTTTATTATATTTTGATGTAGATAATTTTATTGTAGAAACTAAGAACGTCTATCTATCTCTTTCACTTTCCTTACAATCATCAAACGCGTCATTGAACCATCGATTCTGATAATAAATAAATCTTGCTTCCGCTAACCCCACAATTTACATTCACACCAAATCTAAACTCAAGTTCCATTGAAACTAAGTTGGTTTTGCAACAACATTTACCTCAGCATAGCGCTTAGAAGGGTTAATATATCAACACTCAAGGGCAAAGAAATCAGGTCGCCGTACATACAAATCAAATGCAAGATGACCTATATTCTTTGCTGCATGAATATGTACCCTCGTCAAGAGCCTGTCACGAGGCATCAGAATCTTGGCGAACGCAAAATTACTTTGATTATCTGTTATGATGGGTTGTGGATTATGTGATGATTTGGGTTCAATGAGTGATTTCATGTTATTGTTATTTATGGTATTTAAATGGTGGTCGAAATAAGTAGTGCCTATTTGCCTAAACTTCGAGCCTAGGGTAAGAATTCATATTTGACCGAGCGAGTGAAGCGAGCGAAGCGTCCCTGTGTCAACTTGGGCAAAAAGGCTTTCGTATGTCCGGATGTCCGGATGTCCGGATGTTCCGCTGTTCTCCTCTACAGGACGCATTTCTCAACCGACTCTCGTGAAATTTTGAGAGCAGGTTCAATAATTATATGGATTTTTGTTGATTTAATGGCGCAGATTTGGGGGGTCTTTGCGATTACAAACTTATTTGCGGTGTTGGTAAACTGACCGCGACCTATGTCAATGTATGGGGATAACCGTTTTCCAACGGCAACGTTAAGTTTGTTGCGAGGTCTAACAGCTCACGGAGCCACTAGTTATTTTGGGTACTTAACGCTTTATGCACATGAACTTACTTACAGTGTTGGATATTTGAGCCATCCTAATAACCTAATATTGAAATTGCACAAATTCTTTTTCTCCATTCAAGAAAATTTCTACGGTATTTTTTTTCCAAAACTATGTATCTCATAGGTTTTTTATAATAAAAACCGGACAAGTGCGAGTTAAACTCGCGTGGAGAGGGTTCCGTTCCGTACATGATTATCTGAAATTTACTTACTAGGTTACCTTAAATACCATAGACTTCTTATAGGTTTTCCTGTAATTTATAGGTAAAGATCTATTTTCTGTATTTTTTTCAAAATTTTAGCTCCAGTAGTTTCGGAAATAAGGGAAGGGGGGGAAATTGTAATTTTTCGCCTATTTTCCTGAAAAACTTCTAAAATATTTTACTTAAAATTCAAAAGAAAATATATTTAAGATCCTCACAATAAGCCCTTTCATTTGATATGTCACACGGTATAGGTGGCATAACTTTTTTTTTAATTTTCTAGTTTACCCCCAAAAAGTGGCCTCTATGTTTAAAATTCATATATTTACGTCACGCGTCCGTGTTGCGGTCACCAACTTACATATGAATACCAAATTTCAACTCAATCGGTCCAGTAGTTTCGGAGCAAATTGGCTGTGACAGACGGACAGACAGACAGACACACGAGTGATCATATAAGGGTTCCTTTTTTCCTTTTGAGGTTCGGAACCCTAAAAAGTTGCTAGACTAGCTATGCGGAGTGCGGTGCTGTACTATAAACCTATATCATCCCTTAAATTCCACTTTTGGTTCTATGTTCCCCTATTTCGTCCGCGCCTAAATATTCGATAGGGTAACCCTATTGGACTTGTCAAGCGCAAAGGTTTCTATTAAGATACGGTAACACACCGACAGGGCAACCATAACAATTGGGTAACCAAATGATATAGTTTCCCTAATGATTGGGTAAGCAGATGATAGGATTTCCCTAACGATAGGCTTAATTAATCAAATGAAGGGGTATAGCCCTAGACTGGCAACGCATTGACGTGTTGCAAATGTCTGTCAGGCCATTCTGGCCACAGAGAAGGAAAGAGTATGTTGCCAAAAAGATGTCGTGAGATCATCTTTGTGTGTAAAGACGGCGGTGGCGCGGCGTGGAACGGCGGCAGTGGCGGTGCCTAGACTCGGTTTGCCGCGTGCTAATCGATGCTATTGAATCGTTTTCGCGCGACTTATGCTTCCCGTCACTAAATTACACTCGTGATATCAAAGTAACTACGCATGTTACACGCTCAGTTTCCATACAAATCGACGAACTCTTTCCTTCTATCTCGATATAGTTCTGTGATTCAGGCCCTTTGCCTGTCTTAATAAGAAAAACATTTAATCAACATTTTGCCGTCACTCGGCTTGGGGTTGAAATCTGCCGAGCTTTTAAATTTAAATACACGTTACGTCGCGAAAACTTCGTTTGGTGGGAATTAAAAAGCCCGAAGGTCGCATTTTTATACAAAACATGAAAGTCACGTATCCAGGCCGGAATTATATCCATGTACGTGAAAAATGACGTTGCTACATTTTTTCCAATAATTTATGGAGGGTAATTTAATTTAGTTCTTATTTGAAACGAAATGCCAAGAGATTTGGTTTAATATCCGTAACGAGATACTATAATTGACTGTATATTTCTTATTTGAACTTGCAATAAGGGAACAGACTACCAGCGGCCCTAACATGCAAGACACAAAGATAATTTAAACCCGTTTATCTCTATAACTATCTCTTCCGTCGGAACTAGTGTGAGAGAGACGCACTTAGAGATAAGACGGTTTAACTTATCCTTGTGTCTGGCATGTTAGGGCAGCTGGGCCTCTATTCGGGAACGTCCAAGCGATATTGTTGCGGCTTGCAAGCGAGACTAGCAATGGCGAAGCCTGCCTACAAGCCGATTCCTAACGGCTTTACCAAGCTAGAAAGCTACGGCTAGCTGTCAGTGAAGTCCATATTACTCTAACTAAATGTCAGACTCGCACGTCCGGTTGTAATGCTTCCGGCTTCCGTTAGGAAATATTTCACGCTTCGCCACTGGAGACTAGCATCCCACTCTTACGCATTACGCATCGTGCGGAAGAGTGGGATGAGACTGTTAATTTCATTTCAATATTAAAAAAAAATATCGACTTTATTCATCTGTAAAAAATATTTATCTACACCCATATCATAAAACCGCCATAGTGTAATCAAAAACCGTAGGAAATCACCACCATTTTGACAACCTATTAGGAAAAACCAGTGCTACAATGTTATTCCCGTATCGATTTTAGTATAGAAATGAGATTAAAGGGCCTTGGCGCATAAGGGGGGGGTGATCGGCCTTTTCACTTTCTGAAATTTTACTCATCTAGGTTTGTTTAGAAAGAATGAAAAGACGTGCTCATTCTCTTAATTTGATTTACCTAAGCGCTCAAAAATCTGTGTTATTGGATCACGATTTTTTTTTGATTTTTTCGTATATCTCACCCGCATTAAAAGATTTTTCAGTTTTCTTTGCGCCAAATTAAAGGTCTTGGACACGCACATAAAATACATTTTTTTTTTTAAAAATCGGCGGGAAATTCAAATTTTTTTAAGACTCGAAAATTTTTAATTATTTTAAAAAAAAAACCTAAGGACTCACGTTATGATGAAAAAAATATATGTTATGTGTCTTCATTAGATCTATCGCCATGAATTGTTTCATAATTTTTGAGGTGGTGATAGAGGGTGAAAAAATTAAAAATCTATTTTTTTAGCTATTTTTCGATATGTTTTCAAATAAAATTTTTAATTTTATAATTTCTTTTATTTTTTTTCTGAAGAATAAAGGTTTTAAATAATTTTCAGATTGAAAAATTTAAGATGAACCGGTGAATAAAGATTTTTCAAATATTAATCTCTAATTTTCAGTAATATTTAAATTATTATTTTAGAATTTATTTTTTATTATATTTCTTGTGAATGAAAAATTTTTTTGACGCTATTCTTTGTTTATTTTCTTTTTCTGTTACCATATCTAACTTTTTTTTAAATGAAATCAAAATGAAAAACACATTTTCGAAATATAAATTATTTTTATTGTGAAAAAAATAAATTCTTACATTATAAAATGAAAATAATATATTTTTTAATCCTCATCACTGTCTTCATTTATTCATGCATGCTGAAGATTTTTGATAATACATCTGCTGGCTTTAATATTTTAGAAAGGTATCGAGCGTAGGATAAGTAATATATTACAGTGGCAACATGCGAACAGCAGCCCAGAGTTCTAGCACCATTGGGACAATCGCAATACCAACGTTTTATGGCATCTATGTTATTAATGTCAGCTTGGTAATGAATACATTTTTGATTTGATATGTCTCGAGCGGATTCGATTTTTTAATATTTCCGGAGTTTCTTTACAATACTGTAGTTCCATATTTTCAGAATCACCAATTAATTCTGCTAAGTAGCATGTTGATTGCTTGAATTGGTAAGTACCGTTAAAAAATATTTGTAAGTCTTCAACCGTCAACTCGGGAAAATCCAAAATATCGTCCGATGTCAAATTCTCAAAACAACTCTTCTTTCGATTCCACCGTTTAGTTTCTACCTCTGTAGCTAGGGTATTGTCTAAACGTTTCAACTTTTCAATTCACTTTAATACTTCATCATTACTGTGAATGTTGGAGACATGCCGTTTACCAAACGTATTAACTAAAAATCCTGCTATTTTACAGTAGAGCGCAGCATGGGGAAGCATTTTATTGTCAAACTGATTGTGCAAGAAGACACATAACATATATTTTTTTCATCATAACGTGAGTCCTTAGGTTTTTTTTTAAAAATAATTAAAAAATTTCGAGTCTTAAAAAAATTGAATTTCCCGCCGATTTTTTAAAAAAAAATGTATTTTATGTGCGTGTCCAAGACCTTTAATTTGGCGCAAAGAAAACTGAAAAATCTTTTAATGCGGGTGAGATATACGAAAAAATCAAAAAAAAAATCGTGATCCAATAACACAGATTTTTGAGCGCTAAGGTAAATCAAATTAAGAGAATGAGCACGTCTTTTCATTCTCAACAAACCTAGATGAGTAAAATTTCAGAAAGTGAAAAGGCCGATCACCCCCCCTTATGCGCCAAGGCCCTTTGGAACAGCTGTCAAAACTCAAGTGGGTCTCTATTCTAGTATCCATATTTTTTGCTGAACGAAAGTAGAATTGTAAAAAGTTGTTTGTAATTTACATTTTAGTTGAAAATATGAACAGTAGTCTTCTCGGCGTGACTGTGTGATGTGAAAATGCGCCGGATATCGGAAATATGCAGCCACGATTGCAACAAATAACTTGTTGCCAGAAAATATTGTTTCTGAACACATCATGGAGTAAGTATTTATAATATGTGTGTAGATAAAGTTATGTATGCAACTCTACATAATTTGGCCTTAAAACACACGTGCGATCTTATTATGAAACTCGCTAAAGCTCGTTTCATGAAAACCGCACTAGTGTTTTAAGGCCTATCATTATGCAACCGTTGCATAAACTACTATTGTTACTTGATAAGTCCAGTTAGAGTTGTATCAATTTCCTTACTATAGTTCTACATTAACCAGTAGTCCGTGTGTGCGCACTTCTATACTCAGGGTTAATCGCTGGTTGGTGTCACATGGATGTTGGCTTCGGCCCTATGTACGCCTTCTAAAGTCTTCCCATAGTCTCTGGAAAAGACATACAAACAATATTAACAATAATTTTGGACACTAACATACATTGATTTAGTCCCAAACAAGGAATCCGTCTTCTATGGGTTATGGGGACAACGGTGCGAATGCGATGATAAATTTGATAATTTGGGTCCAATTCGAGACTGTGTTTTCTAAATTTAAAATTCCCCAAACTGAAATAAGAAACGTCAGACTTGATTATGTATGGCACCAAGCTGTCTAAATCGAGTGTGACGTTTCTTATTTCAAGTTAGCGACTTTTAAATTTAGCGAACGCACTTTGTAATTGGCACCATCAGTTTACTTAGACCTTACATCTCCATTTTTATACTTGAAAGTGGAGACTGTCTACACCTCCATTTAACCTAGATTAATCGATTTAGATGTTTCTTTGTTTAAATTTTTATTTTTTATTATTATGACCCTTAGAGACTTTATACATCTCTAAGTTACTTAACTTGTCCAGACGCGGAGACTATACATCTCCCTTATTAGTTATTTATTAGAATTAATTTGTACCCATTAGGTTTTTATATTGCACAGTTTGTGTTAGTTTCTAGATAAAACTGTATTGCCAAAGTTGAAAAAAGACCTACTGCTGAGTTTCTTGCGGCATTTCTTCTCAGCAGATGTCACCTTTCGAAGCGCTGGTAGATTCAGACATGTAAAAGAGCCCAGGTGGCCTACTTGCAAAATAAATATTTTCATTTTCATTTTCATTTTCACTAAACATGACAGACTATAAATCCAATAGACTACGCATGTGGGCGATCCCCGCTGCTAGTATTAGAGGCAAAAAGCCATAAGCGACGGGACTACAGCTAGGTGCGGGCCGTATAATCCCGACCGTGCCAATCACAGCGCCCCGCAAGTTTAGCTGCTTTTTTTGCTAGTTAAAGAGAGATAGCTAATAGATTCAGGCGTTACTTTGCGGAAATCCATATTATATTAGAAATTTGTAATTACTGTGGGGTTAAATCGTGGAAATAGCGGCGCCTGTGCTGAAACACGACACGACGGTTTTGTTTCTTCGACTGAGCGTCGGACGATCAACTTCTCCCGAGGATGCCTCCTAGAGGCGAAACACGTTTCGAGTGGTATTTTTGGTGGTGGTGGCGGTGGTTGTAGTTGCGTTTGTATTGCTTATTTTATTATATGCGGAGGAAGTGTGGGAAAATTGAATGAACGTTTATGAACATATATATTCAACACAAGCGCTGCTATTTGCACGATTTAAGCTCACTGTGTTCGCAGAATAACAAAATAATTACAAACTAGAGTAAAAGTTAGGTTAAGCGATTTCTTTACTATATTCGGTCTTGTGATAAACGTCCCAGGTAGAAACATTCGTGCTTATCATCCAAAGTTTGCCCTTAGCAGGGCTTGAACCAGGAACGCCCGGCAAAGACGCCAGGTGCAAGACTTCTGCACCATTGAGTCAGTATTCAGTCAGTTTATTTTACAGCTGTTAGGAAACATCGAATGTTCTCGAACAGCAGACGCGAACGTCGCCTCCTTTTACTCTAATGCACTTTGCGACTTCCCCGCCTGAAAACAAGGAAAGCGCAACAAAAATATTTCACAGCTCAGCAAACAGACTTAAGTCTAATTGAGAATACATCGCAATTAGAAATCTTATAACTTGAAAACAAAGTTCAAAATTAAACGCGTTTCTTTCCATTTGTGGCTTTTTAGTTTCCAGCATGTTTCCCCTTCAATGAGTTTAGTCTGCGGCGACAGCTAGCGAGCTCTGCTACGTTATTCTCTTACAAATCTCGTCGCTGATTTCGCCTGACAATCATAAATAGAGCCGCGCGCTTGTAGACATTATGCGGAGTTACGTACCTAAAACAGTGGCTGGCTGCGTCGGATCACGACCAAAATCGAAGACCTGTACGAACATGAAGTTTATACGCACTGACAGGTCAAAGTTAGGCTCGTCGGTGAGTTCATGAAAGAATGTTATTTAAGAGAATCAACCCATGATATAATTACTGTTATTAAGCAGGGACTCCATTCGATAGTGCTTATGTGATATCGCAAATTATTTTGCTACGATATGGAGCTCTTATAAACTTGTTAGCAAAAGCAGCCGCATGGTAAATATAGAGACGTGATGTCGCTTATCGCCTACGGGGATAATGGACCATAACCACGAAAGATTTTTATTTTATCTTTACCAAATACTTTCAATAGAAAAAGAGAAAACATTATACCTCAATAAATGTTAACTGATTTTGATCAGTTTCAACATGCCCGTCTGTCTGTATGTCACAGTCACTTTTTTTCGGAGACTATTAAAGTTACAAAGTTCATTTTCATGTGTCACCATTTGAATAAATCTAAAAATACTGCATGATTGCAGCAGTTGTTGCTCTGAGTTGCATAATATAAACCACATGACGTCGGCTACACAATTGCAGCTAAAAATTGCCGAAAAACTAGCCTATTTATTTAAGGCGAGTTTACCAAAAACTTAAAAAAAAATCTGTGTGTCCGTTAGTCGTTAATTTTTTGAACGTCGGAAAGTAAGGTAATTTCCTCGACCTTCATTCACACTGGTGGGACGATGTAGTGTGAGAGCGTAAGAGTGAAAAAAGGAATGAAGATACTTATCCTTCACATTGGTGTGACATAGTAAAGTGAAGGTTAAGTGAGGCGTGCACATTTTGTAGAAATATAGAAAATGCATACAGTCAAAGTATAAAATTAATGAAAAAATATATTTTTGGGTAGCTCCCTCCCATACTCCTAAGGAAAAGGTATTTTCAGATTTGGGGAACAACGTTAAGTGAGGTGTCGTTGGATGGATCTTTGAATAGCATAGTATGTCATGACCAATTTTTAGAGAATATTGAGCTGTGAAAGCTATCATTCTTGTTGGAGTTACGTATCCTCACTTGTCACATATTATTGGAGTTTTAACCATAATTTAGCAAAATTCTTTAGGAAAGTATTAATGTAAAAACTCACCCGTTCAGAGCTGGGTGGCTTGTATGTAATAATTGTGAAAGTGCAGAGAGCAATGTCTCTTAACACATCAAATGACCTACACATCTATTACCTTCAAATTACTCAAACATAATATATAAAGACGTTTTACGAACTCGTTTCAGCTGAGAGGCTATTAAGATCTTCTTTGACGTTCTTTCATTCGGTAAACACACTTAACGGGCAATAACCGAAAAAACCCCTCTGCAATAGAAATATTTTTTTTATAAATCTATACATTAGGCTGCAAAGGTTCTTTTCTTTAATTGTACTAATACGGCAATTATAATTATGCTTCACTTTATTTTATTTTATTCCTGTTTAGGGTTCCGTACCCAAAGGGTAAAAACAGGACCCTATTACTAAGGCTCCGCTGTCCGTCTGTCCGTCTGTCCGTCTGTGCGTCTGTCTCCAGGCTGTATCTCATAAACCGTGATAGTTAGAAAGTTGAAATTTTCACAGATGATGTACTTCTGTTGCCGCTTTAACAACAAATACTAAAAAACAGAATAAAATAAATATTTAAGGGGGCTCCCATACAACAAACGTGATTTTTTTGCTCATTTTTGCTCGATATTGATAACGGCAACAGGGAGACGCTTGAAATAGTCACAGAATATTTAAATATATATTTACTTAAAAAATAAATAATTAAATTAAAATTTAGTAAATATTTAAGGGGGGCTCCGATACAACAAACGTGATGTTTTTGTCGTTTTTATACATAATGGTACGGAACCCTTCGTGCGCGAGTCCGACTCGCACTTGGCCGGTTTTTTGTGTTTCAAGTGTCCCATTTACAGCCGCGAGGGTACACACACCACCATTTTGTTTTGTATTGTTTTTAATTTATATTTATGTTAGGTACCTACTCTGTGTGTCTTCTGTGTTAGTGAGTAAATGTTTCTTTCTTTCTTTTTTCCTTTCTTAATGTTATTAATGTGAAACAATTTAAGAATGCTTCTTATACAATCATCAATCAACCCCCAACCGCTTAACAGATTTGGGTAGGTAATTATATTGTATAGGTTATGAGTCGTATAAGTCGCCATAAGTTTTTGCAAATACCAACACAGATTTTTTTTAAACTATTAATTGAGCGGTACAAAGGATACATACATACATAGCATCACGCCCGAAATCTCTAATGGGGTGGGCAGAGCCACAACACTACTTGTGGCCACGTTCGATTAATTAATTAGTCCTAAGATGGTATGATGAACCGTATAGTGACAAGTGATCAGCCCATCGCCCATACAGATAGTCCACCATGTTGGAGAGGACCCGTCCCTTAGTCGACTTTTACGACATGCCAGGATGATAAGCATCTGCACGCATTCTATGCTAATTCTTCACTCCCAGTGCAGCAGAGGAGACAAAGGATGACGGGAAATTAAACGCCATTTCGTACATTTTTGACTACGATGGACCGTTTCATAGAAAAGCAACGTGGTGTGTTATACACTTTTCAAAAAAGCAGTCACGGTACTATGCGATGACTTTTTAGAATTGAATATGGATTACGTCATATAAGTTGTGTCCCGGCTTGGATTTAATCAAAGTTGTGGCCAATAAGTTTAAAGAAACTGGTTCAACAACGAGTATTAAGCAAACAGGGTGGTTACGCATCAGAAGTGATGATTGTCAGCATCTTTTCCAACAATTGCGTAGTCAGTTGCAGGAGTGCCAGCAACAAAACGGAGATCATTCAGACGACGGTGTTTTTAACAGTTAAAAAAATATTTTATAAAGATAAAGATAAAGATAATTTATTTGTCAAACATGAGTTAATGTTTTATGCAGGTGTGACAATTAATTTAGAGTCCTCCATGTTTTGCCTTTCGGCGTACAAATGGTAGTGGAAATGTTAATTATTCCGAAACACATTAATCAATTTTTTAACTAAATACATCTACAAATTTACTTCATTTAAAAATTCACTAATACTATAATAACATTTTTTTAATAACAATTTCATTAAATCCCTCTTAAACATATTTATATGAGTGTCCCTTATTTCTTTTGGTATTTTGTTGTAAATGAGGGGTGCCATACCAAATATGCTCTTTCTTAACAATGCCGTTTTAGCGAGTTGAACATTTACTTTACTGCCATCACGTGGTCTGAGATGTTTATAATTAGTATTTTCATTTCGCTTAAATAAGTCAGGGTTATACTAATACTCCTAATACTCCTCTGCTGCACTGGGAGTGAAGAAATAGCATAGAATGCGTGCAGATTCTTATCATCCTGGCTTGTCGTAAAAGTCGACTAAGGGAAGGGTCCTCTCCAACATGGTGGACTATCTGTATGGGCGATGGGCTGATCACCTGTCACCATACGGTTCATCATACCATCTTAGGACTAATAAATCGAACGTGGCCACAAGTAGTCTTGTGGCTCTGCCCACCCCATTAGGGATTTCGGGCGTGATGCTATGTATATATGTATGTTATACTAATACTAATTACGTATAATAAATACCTAATAGAATAGCATTTGTAGTTTTGTCTCTATCATGTTTCTAAAAATCCAAAAATTTATTGCCCGCCCTATACCACACGGGTTCTTTCACATCGCTGAGAAGAAGCATCGCAAGACATTCAGAGCACTCAAATGACAATTGCTTGATATTTACATAAGTTATACTTTAAACAACTAAAAAAAAACACGCTTTAATAGCAAACCAAACTAAAAAGTAGTTTTTTTTTTAAATACCTATGAAGAGTTTGTGTTACAGTAATAGAAATTCCAAAAATCAATTCTGACGTATCAATTTGGGATAAGATTAGAATAAAAATTAAGTTATTAACAAGTAATTCAATTAAGTATAGTAAAAAAGTGTGGGGTGCTTGGTATTAAATGTTAAAATTATTTAATTTGTAGCTATTTATAACATTAGAGTCGTTTTAAAAATATAGTAAATTGCACTCCACGCTTTTTTACTATAATTAAAGCGTGTTTTTTAGTTTTCTAAACTATAATTTACAAAAAGACTAAAAAATACACGCTCTTTTCAGTGATGTACTAAAAAGTACAAAATACCCTCAATTCTATTGAACTCGTCAAACCAAACCAAATGAGCCCGAACTCGAGGGGTTTACTAGTAATAATTGAAGAGTTCCACTATCCACCACCTGGCTGAAAAACCAGGTCAGATCAGCTCGATGGTACCAAATTATTGTATTGTCGTCTGAATTGCATACACTAGCAAAGTTTTCAAGTTTTTACGACAATTAGAAGTAGGTTAAAATTACGCTGAAAGATTCCATTACATACATACATACATACAGGTGAAGCTAATAAAAGCGTCTTAATGACACACAGCAGACAAGGTGTTCCTGGTATCTGTAAGTTGAATGTACGAAAATACGTAAATTTTAACATCCAATTTGAGATCGTGCAAAGCTTAATTAGGTAATCAGTCAAGAGTACGTAAAGGCGCCTTAAATATTTATGTGTAACTAAAACAATTTTAAGTAGATTTAGTACTAGTAATTTATTTTGATCATGCTTGCTTACTAAATCTTAATTACTTGTACTTACAAAATAATTATACTGAAGTTTTAATTTCCAATTACGGGGATTATTTTAAGCATTTTTTGCGTCTATCGCGTAATTGAAATTATTTGCAGAAGCATTTTTCTAAACATTATCATAGAGTCCTTTTCAAAATGTCTATATTTGGATGCAAGCCGTCCTTAATCGCGTTCCAGTTGTAAAGAACTAGCTTCTGCCCCCTACTCCGTCCGCGTTTGATTCGTTTATAGTTATTCCCTAAGGAACTTTTGAAATTTCCAAGATAAAAAGTAGCCAGTTAATCCAGGGTATAAGTTATCTCTATTCAGATTTTCATCCAAATCTGGCCAGCCGTTGAAGTGTGAAGGAGTACACACACACACACACACACACACACACACACACACCAATATACCGTAGCGTCTCAAGACGAAAGTCTTTGACCAGTGTGTGTTGCCAGTGATGACTTACGGCACTGATACGTGGTCGCTCACTATGGGCCTCATAAGAAGGCTCAAGGTCATTCAAAGTGCGATGGAGAGGGCTATGCTTAGAGTATCGCAGCGAGATCGAATTAGAAATGAGGAGATCCGCAAAAGATCAAAAGTAACCGACATAGCTCAAAGAATTGCTAAGCTTAAGTGGCAGTGGGCGGCGCACATTGCTCGTAGAACAGATGGATGGGGTCGCAGAGTTCTTGAGTGGCGACCACGTACCGGAAAGCGCAGCGTGGGCAGACCACCCACACGGTGGACTGACGACCTGGTGAAAATTGCGGGTCTCTGCTGAATGCGAGCTGCAACAGAATCGGCCATCGTGGCGATCATTGCGGGAGGCCTATGTCCAGCAGTGGACGTCTTTCGACTGAAATCATGATGATGATGACACACTCACAAACTTACATTTGTGCGTTCGCTAAATTTAAGTCACGAAACTTAAAATAAGAAACGATTTTGACAGCTTTGTGTGTATTGAGTTTGACGTTTCATATTTTAGGTTTAGGAAATTTTAAATTAAGAAAACACAGTTTCCATTTTGACCCACTTTTGAACTCCAATAATGTAACATAGTTATAGCTGGAGGGTAATTTGGGCTATAACTAGAGGAATGGGCGGCTCGGAATGTAAATATAATCGACAGTCCGCTAGCTGCCTCGGCTCAGGGAAATTCACTCGTATTGAGCTTTGAGGCGGCCGGCTGTCACACAGACGTTCGCGGTACGAATACAATGTACGCACTAAGAAAGAGGACAGTAAATAGGAATTTTCTGGGGCATACCGTTCAACCTTTGGCGCATCTCTTTCCATCGGGTGAGAATATGATCTAGCGAGAGCACATTAATAATAATAATAATAAAAAAACAATGGCGAAGAATGCCCAAACTCATACAATACATAATATACTTAGTAGAAGGTATGATAAATTCAATATACAATTTTAAATATTTAAATGTGAGCAGTAGACCTCGCAAGTAAATGTTATATTTTTATTTCGTTTTCAAGCCCCATATCTGCACTGTTTTAAAAATTTCGAAGAAAAAAAAACATTATAATTATCGAATCTGCTCACTAAATTACACGAGAATCGGTTGAGAAATGCGACTTGTAGAAGAGAACAGCGGGACATTCGCCGGACATACGAAAGCAGTTTTGCCCAAGCTGAAACGGATACGCTTTGCTCGCTCGGTCGATTAAGTATATTTTTATAATTAATACGTTTATACGAATTATTCATTTTAGTTTGGCGTAAACTGTCACTATGCTAATACTACTTTACTTCAAGGGTTCTCATTTGCTAATGGATTTGGTTACTACTGGTTAAAAATGCCGCGTACAAAATATGTCACTCCCCGCAAAAAAACACGCAGTAAATTGCCGTGTGAATCCAGGCTGAGGGTACCTTTCCAATATCCCCACGGAATCAAGTAGCTCCGTTTTGCGGTAGTTATTATTCCGCTCGGTGTGACAAACGGCCGGACTAAAGCGAAAAGTTTGGTATTCACGTATTTCTGAACGACTGAATTGCTGACTCCGAAGAGTATTCTAAAATTGCTTCGCCCATATCCTCCGGTGGTTTGAAACTTTATTATAGCGCTTTATGAAAACAAATTCTTCTCAAGTCATCGCTTCTTATTGTGAAGAATTTTTTGAATGCTTTAGGTCGGCTGTTAATAAAAGTCGTTTAACAGAGAAACCACAATTTGCGCCATGCCTGGAATACTGCTCAGTCCCTTTTACTATGAGAGAGAGGCCTATGGCCAGCAGTGGTTCCGAGTCCGATATAGGCGAAGAAACCACATGTAATATAGGACCTGCGCCTCTATTCGGGAACGCTAAGTGATGTTGTAGCGACTCGCGAGCGAGATTTCTCATCTCACTCTTCCAAAGGACGCGTACTGCCTAAGACCGAGATGTGAGTCTCGCTCGCGGGTCGCTGCAGTATCACTTAGACTTTTCCGAATAGAGGCCCAGAAATAGAAATGCAATTTTTTCTATTTTACCAGCGATGTAAGCTTACAATTAGATAGATTGATTCAAAACTAAACGTTTTATTCTAATCTAGATTTTTGTGGCCTGCCTGATGTAGCATAAATATTTGGGCCCATGGACGGACAAGGCTAAAAAAAGTAAAATGTATTTATATTACTGACGAATGGAGAACCTCCTCCTTTTTTGAGGTTGGTTAAGAATACCGTTTAGTTTAATTGGCAAGGCAAGGCAAAATCTTTTTATGACTTTTATAATCACACATTGTGGCCAATCCGAAAGTGTGTTCGCTATATTTAAAAGTCGCTAAACTTGAAATAAGAAACGTCAAACTTGATTTTGAAAGCTCTGTGCTATACAAAATCGAGTTAGACGTTTCTTATTTTGAAATTATAAATTAAGAAGGCACCATTTCGAATTTGACCCATTGTTTTGAATAACTGACGCAGAATAAATTTAATTCCAATTCGAAACTGTGTCGCGTAAATTTTGAATTCCCTAAACTTAAAATAAGACGCGTCAAACTCGATTTTGTTAACACCAAGCTGTCAAAATCGAGTTTGACATTTCTTATTCCAAGTTTAGCGACTTTTAAATTTAGCGAGACTTGGCCTCAAATGGCGTATTTCGTAAAATTTTAAACCACTTTTTCGACGCGTAATTTCCGAACGTTAATTTTCCCACGCGGTAATCAGCCGGTAGCACATCTGCTTTATTAGCTTGCGCATACTTCGGGGAATAAAAACAGTTTCGCTACGTAATCCATCACACGCAGCCACGTACGGACAGTGATGTATTAAGTTTAATCATTCAAGCCTACTTTGTTTGCTGCGCTAAACGAAAAATACTTATGACTCCTAAATAAACCACTCCAGTAGCTAAATTCAGCTACTGGAAGTGATAGCTTAGTGGTCTAAGCGTTGTCCTAATAGAACGCGATTGCGCGATCATCGCTATTTCGCGCGAACTTTGTTCGTATGAACGCGCGATCAAACATCCTGTTGAACAGGTGTCCTAATTGACATTCATACGATCAAGTAGGGCACTTGTGGTGTGAAGTGCAGCGGCTGATCAGTGGATAAACGAACATATTAATTTAGAAAGACAAAGTCACTCGGTGTATATTTGAATGTGTCCCTAATTAATTTGAATCCTCTTTTTTAACCTGAAACGCTTAATGCTGCTGACCAAAGTAATTATTCTGAACACACTATCACAATATTATTATTAAGTATTATAATCAGTGATCGGCACGACGGGTGCCAAATGGTGTCAATGACCTCAATTATTATGTTAATATGGATATACCCGGGATTCCAGCATTCGAATCGGTAAAGGAAAATAATATATTCTCATTTCAGTAAGTAGGGAAAAGGGTTTTTGTGCACTTAAAATGATTATATTTTAACACTTACATATTTTATACGTGTGCACGTAATATTTTACGCAGTATAAAATAAAATATATATACTGACTGACTGAATAATATTAAATATACTGACTTCTATTTACAAATACATAAAACATAACTCTTACTTTTTGCTAATCATGTCATGTCCATATTATTATTTCCTCTTTGAATCCCGCGGTATGACACCTATCTTGCCGATCACCGATTATAATGTATGACCGATCCATTTGAGTAGAAGTTATTAGTATGTAGTATGATTGTATATCGTTCAGTGAGTCACAGATGGTGCTGCCTGAAATTCAGCGCTGCAGGTGACTTACACCTCAGCATTAGGCTGTCCCAGTGTCTCACGCACCACCATTTCCTTTTGTTTAATCTGTGTTAGTAAATAAATGTTTTTCTTTCTTTCTTTCATCGTTGATCAGAATTTACACATTATAAAATCACACTTTTCGACATCAGTATGTTTGATCGTGCATTCGTACGAACAAAGTTCGCGCGAACTAGCGATGATCGCGCAATCGCATTCTATTAGGACAACGCCTAACGCACGGACTATGGTGCAGATTCAAACATCCAACGGGTTGAAATCTTTGCTCACAGCTCTTAGATTTTCGGATATCATGGGCATAGTTGAACTAATTTTCAAGACAATATTCGACATTCAATTTCATTACTGTCATATCGGTAAGGGAAAAAGTCTGCACACAAAAATTTGTGTCCCAGGTCACCAATTCGCACTAGGCCGGCGTGGGGACTACTGCCTAGTCCTTTGTACTATTAGAGGAGGCCTGTACCCAGCGGTGGGACGTATATAGGCCATGATGATCATGGTAATGACTGATGACCTAGATCACGAATCGGCAAGCCCATTTGACGGATACTCGAATTTGTCATTATAATAATAAATATTTATTAGGTACTCAAAAGACATGAAGAGGCTATGCCAATTGAAGTAAAAGCAGTTCTATCGTTAATTAATTTAGTATCCAATTTGGTTGGCACGCCTTTGAACGCATTAGTACTATGTCAGAGAGGAATGCTGCTCATATATCTTGAACATTCGCTGCGGTTTGACAGAATAATTATTTACTTGGGCGTAGACATGACATGTCATAATAAAGATGTGATAAGTTAATGTAAAGATGAACTTGGATGTGAGAAATACATATTTATTCTGGAAAAAAGCTATTACTTACGATCTCGCCTTCTTCAGCGACGTCCCATGAATTATTCGCATTTGACACATATATTGTTTTAGGTTTGGTTTTTACGACTTCATCGACATTTATGTCATAATAATTTTGAAACTAAGATAAAATATTCTTAAAAGATTCCTCGTAAGATATAAGTGAAAATTGGAATAAAATCAGTCCAGTGGTTAATGAGATATCGCACACAGACTCGCGGACAGACACGGCAAGTTGCTTTGAATTTGCATAATGTTTGCCCGTTGAGGTCCGTAGGCACGATTCAGCTCACATTTGAACTCATTCAACGCATATAGACTCCATTTTATGTAAATTATAAATAAAAGCCAAATATAAGTAGAAAAGTCGTCATTTAATGCTTATTTTAGTCACAGTATAACAAATTAACAGTATTTTGTCTCGGCAGTGTCCTCGAAATAATTACCTACGGCCGCTCGGTATGTAAACACGCAGTAGGGCCCGCCGACTGTCTTTCTTGGGTTACGTATTTGATAATGCTAAGTATATTAAATTGTCTTAGCATCTTTTCATAAAATGTAAGTCAGTGTGGAGTAAAAAAAAGCATTTTATTTATTTTGCTTTTAATATATCAAAAACATCAAAAATTCTCGTGCCATAATTTACGTGAATAAATTCGCGGGAGCGTCTCGCACTGTCCGCGTCCGTATCCAACTGCGGCGCACTCGCGACTATTGTGTACCGAAGTTTACCGAGATTTCGAAGCGCGTCGTTTCAGCTGCTGTCTCGCACACCACACATATCACTTTGAAACCAAGTGGCGCGTCTGTAGGTAAGGTACCTTATTCATGGAGCTGTCACGTAATTGACAGGCAGTGACGGGGGAAACGAGATGAAACGGAATTGTCACTGTATCGCGTTATTTGACATGCCAATCCTTTATATACATAAAAAGGTTATTAGAGTTGAAAGGGGCACATTTGATTGTATTAAGTGAAATATATCAGAAAATATAATATTCATTTTCTTACTTATCATTGAGCGTGGATGTTACGTTATATTGATAGCGGTTATGATGACGAGACTGTTCATAATTCATCATCATTTCAGCTGGTTACTCCTCTGCTGCACTGGGAGTGAAGAAATAACATATAATGCTTGCAGATGCTTATCATCCTGGCATGTCGCAAAAGTCGACTAAGGGACCACCATCTTACCATCTTAGGACTAATTAATCGAACGTGGCCACAAGTAGTCTTGTGGCTCTGCCCAAACCATTAGGGATTTCGGGCGTGATGCTATGTATGTATGTCTGTATTTCAGCTGAAAGACGTCCACAGCGGCCCTAACATGAATGACACAAAGATAAATTAAACCCGTTTATCTCTAGACTATCTCTTTCGTCGGCACTAGTGTGAGAGTCGCACTTAGATATGAGACGGTCTATCTTATCTTTGTGTCATTCATGTTAGGGCAGCTGTTGGAAGGTCCACTATGATCGCCACGATGACCAATCCTGTGCTGCTCGCATCCAGCGGAGTCCCGCAATCTTCGCCAGGTCCACGGTGGGTGGTCTACGTTGCTTCTTCACATGCACACGACCCCCGTCACGAGGATACGATTAAAAATTAAATAGACCAGGGTCCGGAAACTTTTAAACGTTCTGAACCGGTTTTAGTTATTGATCTCGTACCGGAAAGGAAAGTGAAACCGGTTTTTTTTACAGAAATTAACCAGTTATTTTGAATTTCGTAGGTATAATACGAGCGAGTTATAGCCATCCCAATTACACACTATCGAAGCTCTCGCTTTATGAATAATGAATTTAAATTACACATCAAAAAATCCGGTTAATATCGTTGAGTGCGAGTCTTTAAATTCTTTCTCCATATTATCCGTAACCAAAAGTTAAGTAACTGGTGATAAAGGTCCTAACGGAAAAAATATAACATTCAACCGGTTTTTTAAGTTACAAGTCCTGGGAAGAGAGTCTGTGAATACGAACTGTCATTATCTTCTTTCATGTGTGAACTAGAAGTACATCGGTGTGGGTCCAGTAGACGCCTTTAAATTAAGGCGCTGACAAGTCCGAAATCGGATTTATTTAAACAGTTTTTCAACAAAAACCATTTAATTTAACAAAGCGAAATATGAATAAAATATGTTCATATTCTCTATGTTATTGAAAATTTAACTATCTAGAAACACGATTTGAAAACGATACGATAGAAAAAATCGTGAAGTTACGTCTGAAATCCTCTTTAAACCGTTCTGTCTTAATTTTTTTAACTTACGGGTCAATAATTAATAACACTGTTACATCACGCCCATACCATAGTATAAAGAGGAGGAAGTAAGTTATCTTCATACAAACGCATCGCGCGCGGCTTGTATGTGTGCCCCAAAGTATCTATGCGTCGCCGCACGCACACTTAAAGAAATCTCGACCCGCTTAGTAAGGGGAAACGGGTCGAGATTTTGTTTAAGTGTGCGTGCGGCGCGCGGTGCGTTTGTATGAAGATAACTCACTTCCCTTCTCTTTATACTATGTCCATACTGTTTACTCATATAATTAATCAGTTTTTGATTTTCCGCATACAAATAACCGCACAGTGCTCGTTCACTCCGGTGCGTTACAGATAGTGACCGATCACTCAAGATCATTGCCAGTTGTCAGCGTCTTAAGGGAGCTTTCCAGTGTGAAATTTTCAACATATCGATTTTTTTTTTTTGCTTTATCGAATAGTATACACTCTTCCGAATATTCCCTGAAATTTTCATGCCGAAATTCAGATTATTTCGGTTACTGTACAGCATTTCTTGGAAGAAGGCAACGGAGCGCTACAGCTGCCGGGTCGGCCGGCTGCCCGTGCGACCGTTATTTCTATTGTCTCGTTCCTACCTGCTCGTGTACCTTCCAACGTGAGTCCGGTTCGTCTTTCAGTTCGGTTTCGACATTCCAAATGGATAGATCTACGAAAGAGAAATGTGCGTGGCAGGATAGAAAAGGGTCGAGAAGCTTTTCCTCACTTGAAACTTTGAACGCATTTTTCTCGAAACAGCATTTTTCAAAACGGTGTCCAACTTGGAGGGCAGAGTTTTGAAGCTATCGAGTTGAATTTTTTACACAATATTCTTAACGTCATTGTTTATCGTGCTATGGAAGCTTTTTTTTTTTTTTTGACATCTTCCTATTTTTTTGTAAAAAAAACTGCAAAAAAAAAATGCTAAAATCGATACTTTTTGTTCAAACCGGCGCCATTTTTGCAAAAAAAAAAAAAAAAGCCTCCATAGCACGAAAGCCAATTATATACCGATCAATAATCTTTTTGGGTTTTTTGTTTCAGATCAAAATTGTGACCCCCAACGTGGACACCACATCCAAGTGCATTTTCTGCAACAATTGTTTCATCATTTTTATAGATATTAATTAATATATAAATCGATCTTTAAAAAATTGTTTTGTATTCTTCAATACCCAATTAATATACAAAAAAAAAACCAGACCGATTAGATTATTTTTTCTTTAAAAAAAAAATCG
Source organism: Tortricodes alternella (assembly GCA_947859335.1). NCBI lineage: Eukaryota > Metazoa > Arthropoda > Insecta > Lepidoptera > Tortricidae > Tortricodes > Tortricodes alternella. The sequence continues at coordinate 13,444,024 of OX401984.1, read as the reverse complement.
CGAAAAACAGCGATTTTTCGGGCTGTCACACTGGAAAGCTCCCTTAACTAACCAGCGTACGAGTACTTATAACTTTACTTCAGCGAAAGAGATTTCGTTCTTTCTCAAGCCTTGATATTTTGTTTTGTTTGAACTCGATTCTGTCGGCAGTCGATAAATAAAGCTAGTTCGAGCGACAGGTCGGCATGCGCGTGCGACCATCTGTAGTGGCGATGGCGGGGACTAATCGATTATATCAGGGTTCCTTACTGGAGGCGGGTTCAAATACTCTAATCCCGCCAGAGAGGCAGATACGCGTATAACATAATGCTTTTGGAACGCAACTGCTTGAGTTATTGTAGAAAATACTGTTATACATACACACACACATCAAGCCTGTTTCCCAAAGGGGTAGGCAGAGACCACGGATTTCCACCTGCTACGATCCTGACACACAACTTTCGCTTCGTCTACTCTCATTAAGTTCTTTATGCACGCTCGCCGGTTTAGGGTGCTCTTCACCTGGCCTTTCTTAAGAACGTCCTCGATTTTGTTTTGGTACGTTCGCCTAGGTCTTCCCCTTCCAATCCTACCATGCACGCTTGTTGCACTGTTATATGCGTGCCTAATAAATATTTGAGGAGTTCGATCGATTCCTCATAGATCCTTTCATCAGACCTCATGTATTGTTTGTCTACAATGGGACCATTTTGGAGGTATACCCTATCGATTAAAAAAAGAATCATCCAACGCGGTCCAGCCGTGTAATCGCGAAACATACGTGAAAAATAAAATATTCCGACGAATCGAGAATCTCTTCCGTTTTTGAAGTCAGTTCGGTTAAAAAGTAGGTTCTCATGTTTGACTCAGGGTCCGGTCTGGTTGTACAGGGTCCTAAGAAACAGGTTAAGAGGAGTGTGACCGGCTTTTCATACAAAAGGCGATAACGATTTCTACCCCTTAAATGTTAACCGATTTTGACCATATTTTGATAGTTTGTCAGTCAGAACAAAATCTATGTCTATAAGTTTTGGTTTTATCATTATAATCAATAAGTTTAGTTTTATTGCTGTTTCAGTATTCTCATACAAAACTAATTTAGGCGATTTTTTGACTTTCTTGATCTTTAATAAATATTTACAAACGTATAGACTTAGCTTTTGTTCTGGCTGACAACCTATCAAATTGGTCAAAAGCAAATTATACTGAACCTAAGGCTCCATTGTTTTTCACGCTTAACCACATTCTTACTTCGACATTGTGCTTGGAATATCCCTAATTGGAGATGTACTTTGTTCGTCTGTCTGTCTCAACAAAGACAGTGAATAATGTGCATCTATTATTAGCGTTGAGTGCAATCGGCTATAATTTGAAGTAGCATTTTCTGGTAAAAGACCTTCAAGAAATTATTGGTAGCAGATAACACAATGACACAACTTATTATTTAAAGATCCGGGAATTCAATTATCAAATCAAATATCAAAAGCATTAAGTACAGTATTTAACCGGCTTTTGACATAATTGATCTCATTATTTTGTTTGATAATTTTTTTATTTATTTTTATTTTATTTATTAATTTAATTCAGATTTCTCCATAATTTGTTAGCGAACAGTTAAGTAACTTAGTCTATTGTTAGTAACATACACAAAATAAATACCGTTGAATTTAAATTACATTAAAAGACATTGAAATAATAAAAATTAAAAGTCAAAAAATAAATAAAATCTAAATCTAAATCAAAATAATCACAAAACCAAATACCAAATGAAATTTACTTATAAATAATTACAATCCAAATTACTTTACTACATGTTATTTTTAAATCTTTATTAGACTACAGCCCCTATGGCTCCCGTGATTCTGACCCAGTGCTTCAGGATCCGGCAGTCATACCTGTCAATTAATACCTTCAGAAGGGTGTTGGAGCTGCAGCGCGCGTGCTGTAAGATGGATGCAGCGCGCTAAAGCGCGATAAAGCTTTATAGATCGCGACCTTATGACAATATTAATCTGATATTTGTTCTCACGTAACATTATACATGCAAAACATTATAGTTATTAACATGTCAGAAAGAATTTAATGAAATATCAAATTATACGTATTTCCCGACCCTACCTAAGTACCTACGAATAAAGTTAAAGAATAAGTCCGTCAGTTAGATTATCAAAAAATATTGAACACGTATTTTTTTGCTTTATCAAATCAATCAAAATTGACAAAGATAACGCGCATCAAAATTCGAGAGTAGGGGCACATGAAGTCAATTACCTAATGGTAAAAAGTGTGCAAAGTCGTGACGCAACGCACTATATCTTCATAATTTTTTGTTTATTAACCAAAGAAAAAAACATTTTCAATAGTTTTTGATAAAGTAAATGACGGACTTTTTTCAGGAACCTAGCCTATTGACTAATTCAAATATTATTTAGTAATGCTGTGACCAGGATTCCAAAAATATAATGTTTGAAATTTATAAATGTAAAAATAAAATATAATATTAAATTGAATACATTTAAAATTCTTATTTTGTGACATTATAATTCTCGGCCTTAGTGTAGGCCACGGTAACTGAAAACAGGCCTTTTACTAAGACAATTTCCTATAAAGTTTTGTCTTTTTTTGTATAAATTAAAATGGTTATTCAATTTGGCAAAACCAAAAGTTCTTTTGCAGTTAGATACTACTGCTTTTTTCAACATTTTACCTACACATTAATCGTTTTAATGGACTTTTTTAAAGCTCAAAAACAAAACACACCACAGAAAATCGACATTTTTACCGGCCAGCATTTAAATAGGCCATTTACTCGTCGAAATATTAAAATTAATTTGAATATCGAGCCGAGAGCGGCCAATAATCGTAAAAGATAATAATCATCGATAACCGCGGCAATATGGCGGAGCAATATGGCGGCGCAAAATGGGCACTGAGTTTTGGCGGGAATGGCACTGTTTTATTGTGGAGAGTTATTTTAGAGTGACTCTTAATTAGTTATGGTGGATTAAATGTTTAAATTAATAGTTTGTTGCATGAAGTAGAACCTCACAGGTGCAAACCAATTAAAGCTAATAAAACCCATTCTAAAGTCTGTTCGCAGAGAGATGATAAAAAAAAAATCAGGGCTTCTGAATCTTTTCATAGAATATTATTCTTGAATAGCCCGTATATTTCCCATTGCTGGCATATCAGCGGGCGACGACCAAGACAAAGTCTCAGAGTCAGATGAAGAATCGGAGTCGGTGACGTTTATTATGAAACTTTCAATTGCCTCATGTAAAACAACACACGAACACCCAATATTTTACAATAAGTATTAGTTGCTAAAATTGCTAATTCATAGAGGCCAGTAGAATACCCACTACTATTAATGTGCTTTGCGGTTGCCAATTATCTCATCATCATTATCCCAGGAATATTCCCAATTTTGCCCGAAAGTTTTCAGTATGCCCGTGTTATCCCGGGAATACCGCTGACCTTTACTCTTAGATTGCTATCTGTACACATAGCAACCGGATAATTTAAGAATTAAGAAAACATTTCTGGAACAATATTATCATTTATCTATAAGAAAAAAACAAGTAATTGTAAAAAAATTATAAAAAGGACTCGAGTAAAAAGTAAAAAAAGTGCAATATCTGAAATCTTTGTTCGTATTCCGCTTTTAAACATATTCTGGAATATTGAAATCAGATTTAAAACTTAAACAGGGTGGAAGCTAAATATGCTAATCGAAAAAACGAACAACATCCGGATTTCTAGAACCTCAAGAACATTCTCTTTGTTCTTATAACAGTGATAAAATTTAAAAGCATTTCTATGGAAACTCTTTAAAATCTTCCTTTATAGCGCGATTTGAAGATACAGACATAAAACCAATTTTACACTAAACAATTCTAAAATAGCCCGCCAAAGGAACTGTAAATCTCCCTGGCACTAATAAAGTGGACGGACAGACAAATGCACCGTATATATAAACCGGCAATTTACATTCTTGAAGTTTACGCTTGGGATAGTTATTTTTACAAGTTTACATTTATCACAATCTTAAGTATCTTGTGAGTCAAATCTTACAAGTTATTTTCAGCTTAATAACATCGCAGGCTATCTAGATTTAAGTCGCTTAGGAAGCGATTGAAAATTCTTGGCATTTCTCTAATGGATCAAGCTGAAAGAGGTGTTGAGAGTCAAAGTGGTTCAAATTAATAAAATTATTTGACGACGCGGATAGCCTAAGTGGGAGTGACCCTGCCTCCGAAGCTAGCGTCCCGGGTTCGATCCCCGCTACCATAGTATAAAGAGGGGGAAGTAGGTTATCTTCATACAAACGCACCGCGCGCGGCTTGTATGTGTGCGCCAAAGTATCTGTGCATCGCCGCACGCACACTTAAACAAAATCTCGACCCGTTTCCCCTTACTAAGCGGGTCGAGATTTGTTGTTTGTATGAAGATAACCTACTTCCCTTCTCTTTATATTATACCGGTACGGGCAAATATTTGTGTGATGAGCACGAATGTTTGTTCCTGAGTCTTAGACGTTTCCTATGTATTTACTTAAGTATTTATTTCTCTATATAAGTATTTATATCGTCGTCTAGTACCCAAAACACAAGCCTTTAGAGCTTACTTTGGGACTAGATCGATTTGTGTAAAGTTTGTCCCCTGATTTATTTATTTATTTGTAGAAATAGTGAAAAGATATGTGAAGGTAAAAATATAGAATAATGCACATCGCTCGTAAAACAGATATGGCCGATGGTGCCGAAGAGTTACGACCACGTACTGGAAGGCGCAGCGTGGGCAGACCACCCACACGGTGGGCTGACGGCCTGGTGGAAATTGCGGGACTCCGCTGGATGCGAGCTGCAGAGAATCGGTCGTTGTGGAGATCGTTGGGGGAGGCCTATGTGCAGAAGTGGACGGTTTTTGGCTGAGATGATGAGATGAACTGCAACCGCTGTTTAACATCTTAATAAATTAATTAATAATATTACATACATACATACATACATCACGCCCGAAATCCCTATTGGGGTGGGCAGAGCCACAAGACTACTTGTGGCCACGTTCGATTAATTAGTACTAAGATGGTATGATGAACCGTATGGTGACAGGTGATCAGCCCATCGCCCATACAGATAGTCCACCATGTTGGAGAGGACCCGTCCCTTAGTCGACTTATTAATAATATTACTTAGGACTATTACTCTAACACTGGTAACTTTTGTTTAATACTAGTTCTTATTTTATAAGAACATTCTCTTGAAGTAATGGCAAACACAATTATACGGCATGGTACACTGACTAGGGATATTCAATAGCACTGTATCAGCTACAGCCTCTTTATTGAATTATCTCCACTCTATGTATTTATTCTGCGGCTTTATTGAGAGACTTAGTTTCAAGTTTTGAACCGAAGTCGGCAATATCTAGTTCTAATTTTGGAAGCTGAATATTAATTGCAGGTGCAAGTTCTGTGGGCTTCCCGAGCTTACCTAACTTAAATGTTGTGTATACAGACCAAAATACAGGTATTTTAGTATGTTTAAGGTTGAAATATTTTTCGTATTAAATATCACATTTGTACCGCTGAGAATTATACAGAAAACGTTTCAAAATTAATATCGTTTAATGATTGCGACTTATGCCTTGTGAAATTGAAAGCGATTGAAAATATAAAATTAACAAGAGTTTTTTGAAGGTTTTATAGTTCCTGATATTTCGTGATTTTCAGTGAGTGAGTATAGTGGGATTAAATTTTTATATTTATAGATGTTGAGTGATAATTTGTGGGACTCTTACGGAGTTTCTTGCGACGCTCCTCAGCAGATGTCGCCTTTCGAACCGCTGGTAGATTCAGACACGTAAAAAAGCCCATGTGACCTACTCGCAAAAGAAATAATTTGAATTGATGATGAATGAAGCATTCATTACGACTTAGCGAATGCTAGTGAAACAACTATAATCTAAAGTACCTTCTTCTCTCTCTTCAATCGAGTACTTTACCATCTTTATATATATAATTCTACTGTCAGTGTGTATGTCACTGAACTCCTCCTAGACGGAATTTTGATGAATTTTTGAAATGTGCTTGGGTGGCGCCCTGGATGGTTTAGATTCACAAATCAGCCCGGCAGATGGCGCTGCCGTCGGTACAAATACCGCGGGCGAAACTGTGGCAGGTCCACTAATATAAGTATATGTTTTATGGGATAGAGTCTAATGTGGCTTCTACTACGCCGGTCTCAAAACTAACGGTCTTAAGACAGGTCCGAGAGCATCCTAACCTAGTTTCGGACTTCGCTCGCTCAGTATAATACACTTTTGTAACGGAGTTTCCTCTCAAAACGTTAGGTATTATAAATTGTGCAGGGCTTACAGAGTTGGAGATACTTAAGACTGTATAAGGAGTCTGGAGAGTAATTGCTTTTTAACGGCGCTTGCACACTCAATAATTTCAACATCACCGCTGTAAAATAAAGGATAATAAAGGTATGAAATCCTTTAATGATTAATCAAATGATATACTCTCGGAACCACTGGTATCTGCCCATAAATAATTGTCAAAGGTAGCTACAACGTGCGCGATGTATATGCAATAGGGATGTTTCCAGGAAAAAAAAATCTAATTAGTCCGTCAGTTAGATTATCAAAAAATATTGTACACGTATTTTTTGCTTTATCAAACAAATCAAAATTGATACAGATAACGCGCATCAAAGTTCGGGAGTGGGGCTAATGACGTCACTTAATGATAAAAAGTGAACAAAGTTGTGACGTCACGCGGAACTTCAGGGCACTATATCTTCGTCATTTTTTTGTTTAATTGACCAAAGAAAAAATATGTGTTCAATATTTTTTTATAATGTAAATGACGGACTAATTACAATATTTCAGGAAACTAGCCTATTAGCAGAGATTTATTAGAAACTAGCTGGTGCCCGCGACTTTGTCTGCGTAGAATAATAATTTAAGTGACTTATATGCTTCTCCGAAGTCTATTCTATCTCCATACCAAAACTCATCAAATTTGGCTCAGCGGTTTAGGCGCAAAAACGTAACAAACAGATTTATCTCTATACCAAAACTCATCAAAATTGGTTCAGTGGTTTAGGCGTGAAAACGTTAAAAAAATAGCTACTTTCGCATTTATAAAACATAGCTTCCACCCGCGACTTCGTCCACGTTAAATTCGGTTATAATTATTCCCATGGGAAATTTTGACTTAGCCGGGATAAAAATTACTCACTTTCCTATTCCAGCAGCTAAGGTCTAACTATATACGACGTATAACTATATAGATACACACACACACGCACGCACGCACGCACGCACGCACGCACGCACGCACGCACGCACGCACGCAAGCACAGATAGATAGATTTTAGAGCGATTTACCAAACGTTTCAAAGAAATATAATTGGGTAATGTTGTCCAATAAGCTACCCAGCTCACTGCAATTGTAATCTCTTCCTGTTTAGCGAAACGATACTAATTAACCGGAAATAGCCTGAAAACAATTTGAATTAATAATGCTCGTATTATAGGATTCAATTTTGTTAAATATTGGAGCATTATTATAGAAATTGTTTGCTGTGTTGCATGAAAGGTATACCGAAAATCGCAATATATTACAAAGATCGATGAGCAGGCACCTCATTCGGGAACGCTAAGTGATTCTGTAGCGACTCGTAAGCCAGATTTCTCATTCCACTCTTCCGCACGACGCGGAATGCGTAGATGATTCACATAATGCTATCGCCGGCTGGTACAATTGCATAATGAAACTATATTTTATTATTACATCATGTTCACTAGTGACCTAAAAATAAAATTATTTTAACAAAAAACAATACCGACTCCAAGATCCCTTTGAAAACTAAGAAACAAGACGGGCCGTTAGTAAACTGTCTAAAATCATAGGATATATTTGTTAATTCAATGATATATTTAATATATAGAAGTAGGTGGCAAGTAAATATGGTTACAGTCGTTACCAGCCCAGAGAGAGTTATACAACTCTGATACTGTGTTCGTTTACTTGTCACCGACTTCGATATATTTAATTTATTACTGATTTAACCAATATATCTGATGTTTCTAGGTAATTTACTAACGGCCAGTCTTTATTTCTTTGTTTTTAAAGAGATTTTGGAGTCTGTTTTGTTTTTTGTTAATACTAATCATCGACCAGGAAACCTTTTAAGTCTATTTTAGTCATTATTAATTTAATTTAATTTGTGGTTATAATTTTTTGTTAGTTGCACTTTATGTAATACTCCTACTTAATTGATTTGGTTTAATTGAAATTGTTATCATCTGTGCCCTTAGTGTAAATTTTAGTCATAATAAACGTTTCAAGTGCATTTCGGTATAAGTCGTTATTTCTTACGATATTTTAGTGGCCACTGACTTATAAGTATGTATTTGTAAAGAGGTTTTATCTCCACCCATATCATAAAACCTCCATAATGTAATCAAAAACCGTAGGAAATGACCACCACCAATATGACAACCTGTACTGTAATCGAAACTGTACTGTGTCGAAACTACTGGACCGATTAAGTTGAAATTTGGTATAAATATGTAAGTCGGTGACCGCAACACGGACGCGTGACGTAAATATATGAATTTTACACATGGGGGCCAGTTTTGGGGGGTAAATTAGAAAATTTTAAAAAATAAGTTATGCTATCTATATCGTGGGACATATCGAATAAAAGGGCTTATTGTGAGGATCTTAAAGGTATTTTTTTTTTGAATTTAAAGAATTATATTTTAGAAGTTATTTAGGAAAATAGGTGAAAATTGACCATTCCCCCCCTTATTACCCTCCTTACTTTGAAGCGCTGGTAGATTCAGACATGTGAAAAAGCTCGTGTGGCGTACTTGCAAAATAAATAATTTCATTTCCATTATCGTTTTAATCTTACAGAACCCAATTAAGAGGGATTAATGTAAGAAAAAGACAACAAAAATCTACAAAATGTAATTCATTTATTTTATTCAAACATAATGTTTGTTTTACGACAGTAGACAGTGAACGACATGTCTGCTCCCTAAATAAACAAAACATGGAAAACAATTAAATAGAAGCACCCTTATTGTAAGCTATAATTAATGCGAGTGTATCAGGAATGTACTACGGCGTGCGTAACAATAGATTGTCTGTCTGTCTGTCGCTAAATATATATTTTCTATTTATACACACGCTCGGATAGGATGAGCGCGTTTTCCGCTAAGAAATCCCCATTTACTATAACGCCAAAGCTCCAAAACATTTCCTAAGAGTCTTCGAATACTTGGAGTCGACATTACGAACGAGGTCCAATTTCGGGGTCATTTGGAGTACAAAGCCAAACTGGCGTCATAAAATTAGGCATGCTCAACAGAGCAAAGCGGTACTTCACACCGGGTCACCGGCTCTTACTTTACAAAGCTCAGGTTCGACCTCATATGGAGTACTGCTCTCATCTCTGGGCTGGAGCGCCTAAGTACCAACTTCTTCCACTTGACTCTATCCAACGCAGGGCAGTTCGTATCGTCGATGATCCTGAACTCACTAACGGCCTGGAACCACTTAGCCACCGGAGAGACGTTGGCTCTCTGTGTGTGTTCTACCGTTATTACCATGGGGAGTGCTCAGAGGAACTTTTTGAAATGGTGCCGCCGTCACGTTTTTACCACCGCAACTCCCGCCAAAGGAACAAGGCTCATCCACACACACTGGACGCCTGGCGACCCAAAAACGTTCGGGCATCACGTTCTCTCTTTCCGCGAACATGTAAGTTGTGGAATGACCTTCCTCCTGAGGTGTTTCCCTTGCGCTATAACATGGGGATCTTCAAAAAGCGAGTGAATAGGGTCCTCAAAGGTTGGCAACGCATTGGCAACTCCTCTGGTGTTGCACATGTCCATGGGCGACGATCTCCACCTCCTATCAAGTGGCTCGTCTGCTCGTTTGCCCACTTTATAATATAAAAAAAAAGGATTGCGAAGCTTAGAAGAATAAATGAAACAATACATTTTGGTGCTGCAATGTACAGTGACATAAAACAGATATTATAAAGTATTCTATCTTCTGCCATGAAATTCACTATACTTATAATAATAATTATAAAAACTTCACGTGAACACGTCGTCAAGGCCGAGAAGGACCAACTCAGCAAGTAGTACTTAGCTCACGAGGTGACCGCCATGTGGGATGTTGACTCGACGATCAGTGTGCCGATAGTCGTTTCTGCGCGCGGTCTCATTGCGAAGACTCGCTAGATGGCTTGATCACGGGTCAGATACAGAAGGCGGTAGTCTTGGAGACGGCGCGCATCCTCAGGAGGTTCCTCTGCGGCCTTAATCACCGGTAGCTTGAGCCCTGCCCCGCTGCCGGCGGCACCCTAGGTTAGGTTTTTATAGTGTTTGTATTTTTGTAGACATATTGTGTTACTTTTGATAGAGGCCCATATATAAATACCTTACAGACTAACATACATATTAAAATAACTTAAAAGTAATTATAAATATTTAGGGGACCAAAAGGTGGATCCTTAGCGTCATCACACCTGCACGTTATGATGACGAGCTTGATAGACATCTTTTTTTTAAATGTCTTTGACTGATAAACGAGCTGACGGCACACCTGATGGAAAGTGGTCACCGCCGCCCATGGACATCTGCAACACCAGAGGTGCTGCCAATGCGTTGCCAGTCTAGGGAGGATGAGAAATGGAGATGGGATGGGGACGAGGGAATAGGCCTCCGGATCTCGTCACTCACCGTACGAAACGCAATAGCAAGCTATTACTTTACGCCAATATTCTGTGAGAGTGTGGTACTACCCCGGTCGAGCCGGCCCATTCGAACAGTAATAATCTAGTGAGGATTACTGTTTGGCTCTACCACTACAGAAATAGAATAGCATCTTATAGGTTATGTAAATTTGGAATTATGAATTTTGTTTCTATATTATTGTACGTCTCTAGTCGGCAGATCATGGCGATACTAATTGTAATTATTAATGTTATCTGTAGTGTTTATCCATTGGCAACAAAAAAGAATATTAATTGATTTGAATTGAAAATTTCTGCTAGACGCGCGAATCGGCCTCATTAACGTGTTCATGACTATTGAACCTAAAGACAGGGTCTTCATGAAAGATTCATCGACAAAAAACGAATGATTTAGCAAGTATCTAACACAAGCTCTTTCACATGTCTGAATCCACCAGTGAGTGCTCAAAGGGTGACATCTGCTGAGAAGAAACGTAAAAAACTCAGTTTTAAAACTTGTACAAACTCACCGTCCGTATGTATCGCTTATATAAATAAGTGTCCCGTGGCGCCGGCTGGATCATTTCATCTGGAATATCTTTGTGTCTCGAAGGATTACCGCTAATTAACCGAAACCGTTACAAATAAATCCCTGAGCGAACCGATGCGTTTGAAAAGCGCCCGAATTTGTTTGAGCTTATTATGAGCTTGCACCAATGTGTCTTTTGAATTACGCGTTTAAGAGGAGTGTGAACCTACGGCTTTTCATACAAAAGGCGAAAACAATTTCGACCCCTTAAATGTTAAACGATTTGGATCAATTTTTGATAGGTTATCAGTCAGAACAAAATCTAGGTCTATACATTTTGGTTTTTTCACTATAATCAATAAATTCAGTTTAATTGTTGTTTCAGTATTCTCATACAAAACTAATTTCAGCGATTATTTGACTTTGTTGATCTTTAATCAATATTTAAAAAACGTATAGACCTAGATTTTGTTCTGACTGACAACCTATCAAAAATTGATTAAAATCGGTTAACGTTTAAGGGGTGGAAATCGTTAGCGCGTGATTTTTGCCTTTGGTTCGCAGTCCTCTTAAGTGTTTTTATATCTTGGAAATTTTCATATTGTTGAAAAGAGGCTTACTTACCGCTGAGTTTCTTGCGGCGCTTCTTCTCAGCAGATGTCACCTTTCGAAGCGCTGGTAGATTCAGACATGTGAAAGAGCCCGTGTGGTACTTACTTGCAAAATATATATTTTAATTTTCTTATGGCATTCGTATGAGAAATATAATGTCAACAACACAGGGTCAAAAATAACAAAAACAAGAACATTAAAACAAAATTAAAATTAACTTACCTAATAAAACCCACCGTGCATCGTGGCTGGTCCAAATGTCCCCTATGCCTGCCGCATTACCGCACTGGATAGCAATGGACATCTGCTGAATCAGCCTTGATCCAGAGCGAGGGTCACAGCCCTAACTCCTTGATAAACCGTTGGGCCTCAATGCCCCATGGTCCCGCCGTTTCAACGGCGACCGGGACGAATCATACACTGGCTCCAGGGCAGAGTACCTGGAATGTTTTGATTTAGCGGGGCTTTCCGCTGCAGAAACAGCCACCCTCACGGTTTCTCTCAAGTGAGACGCGGCAAATGTTGCATCCCACAATAAAAGACTCCGTCCTCTTACGATTTATTTAAGGGTGCCCACTGACTTTTAGGTACAGAACCTACCTGAAACTTTTCATCGAATTTCATTCCATCAAAAACGATTTATAGAATATTCAGTTCCTATAATTTTTTTAGGAGTAATCTCTTTTCATCGATTATACATTACAAATTTTCTTAATTCCTACAACAACTGTACAAGGATTATTATTTCTTAAAACATACATTTCATAAACTTTTCAAAAGACAGAACAACTAAATATCGAAGTTCATTTATTCGGCATTTTATTACAAATCTCTTTTATTTTATAGTGTATACACAGTACAACATAATTTATCATAAGAATGTTAATATAGGTAGGTATATATATGACTAACCATCTTTAGGACATGAAAAAAACTCACTCGAAGTTAGGATGTAATGTGTCATTATAAAAAACAAGTGCGAGCCTGACTCGCGCGCCGAGGGTTCCGCAATTACGTATGAAAAAGAAACAGTACCTTGTAAGTACGGAACGCTAAAAAAAATAGCTTTAACCACGGGTTAACCGTTTACAACCTACCTATGAAATAAGACAAAAAATAACTTTCGCAAGCTCCTATCTCCGTTCAATCGTAGAGTGTGTTACAACTTTGCAAAGGCTATTCCGTTTAACTTTTTTTTTACGAGTTTGTGATGTAATTACAAATTTACGGTTTTCGGCTTTTTTCCTTTACTTTGGAACGCAGTCCAGTTGAATGCAGGTGAGGGTGGATGGAGACAGGTAAAACAACGGATGGTATCGGGTAGTTTATTATTATAAATACGAGGCACTCTGGAACAACATTATAAAACTTATGAATATAGGTAGGTGAGGCTATGGAATGAGATGATTTGGAGGCTTTGTGTGACACTCTACTTACGATTAAGTGTCTCACTGGTAATTCTTAATAACAGGATAACGGGTACAATTGTGCTTCCTTTATAACTCGCACTGCACTTTTTATCTGTCTGTGGTTCTAATGCTTCTAAGTATTTAGGTATTTTACAGTATGTATGTAATAAAATAAAGCTATATTTCTTTATTCAAGACCTTTCTAGGCCGAGCTCTCTTATGAAGTGAAGTCAATTGTCGTCCAAATCGATTTATCGATCTTACGTTTGAATTTCGAATTTGGAATTGGAAAAGAAATTGAAAGAAGAAGAAGATGAAGAAGAAGTCAGTCGAAGGAGTTTTGTACGAGTCGTGATAGCGCCTCGTTACAACTTGTGCTGTAAGACACTGCTTCTTGCCAAATTTCATGATTCTAGGTCAATGGGAAGTACCCTATAGGTTTTGATTCCCTTTGGATTCCCTTGAAAGTATCAAAATATGAGACATAAACGGCCATATCTTTTGATTGCGTTGACTTAGAAGGTTGATTTTTTCATAGCTTCAAGAGATTGCAGACTTGAGTATTTGATATTAATTTCAACTTGATACCTTCACGCGTTCCTGAGAAAAAGGTCTTAACAGATAGACAGACAGACAGAAAGACAGACAGACAGACAGACAGACAGACAGACAGACAGACAGACGGACAACCGTGATCCTATAAGGGTTCCTTTTTTCGGTGTTAGTTATTTTTTTTATGACCACCCTGGAAGTCTTGCTTTTTTTATAAACAATTATTAGTGTTTCATTGATTAGTGGGATGAGTCGTATGATATCTACCCACTCGCGTCTGCTATCGTATTGCGTTTAATTCGCCAAACTACACAAATTAGTTGTGTATTAATACTTTTTTCAAATGATTTTTTATGAAACATCATTTACAAGATTTCAATAAAATATGGAATAAAAAATTACGAAATGAAGTTCTGTAGATCAAATAAATTATGAAACAATTATTCTACAATTAAATAATCGGCGATTTAAGAATACTTGATTCATTCGTTCGATGATATGAATAGTCTATGAAATGAAAGTATGGGAACCATTGACTTTGAACTGTATTCGATGAAAAGTTTGTCGAAGATTCAAGGGTAAACCTATATTTAAACTCTTGTATTTGCGTTGAATAAATATTTCTTACATGGCTTATATTATAAATCATGAAATTTGCAGTCAAGAAAAAAGTCGTGAGAAAACCTACAGATATAGTGAATAATATGTTTTCATCGGTAAAACTCGGATCTCAATCGTAAGACGACGGGACCCGAAGTGTCAATCAATTATTGTATTAAATGAGTGGCATGTTTATATTCATTATTATGAAATTTAACTATTTGGTGTCAAATGTCAAAATGAAAAATGACAGGATGGTATGATGGGTACTGGCCCCCAATTCTCGATGCATTCGAGATAATGTCGATTGGGAGATTAAACGTCAGATTCATACAGTTGTGTCAAATGACTGTATGCACTGACGTTTAATCTCGATTGTGACATTATCTCGAATGTACCGAGAATTGGGGGCCTGCTGAAGCTAATTGAGAGAGCACGATAAATACGAACTTTTCCGATAAAACACGATGGAAACTAATTATGCACTACATCTGTACATATATCTGTGAAGAAATTCAAAGATGTGTCAAGTCCCCAAACCGCACTGGGCCCGCATGGGTACTGCCCAACCCCTCTTACTATGAGAGGAGGCAACTGCACAGTAGTTGGGCAATCAAATTTAACTTGCAACTTTCTACAAAAAAAAAATCTGAATTGCTAGTCTTTCATTGCCGTATTATAAAAACGCTCTGCGGCCCTAACATGCATGGCACTAAGATAAATTAGAACCGTTTATTTCTAAGTGCGTCTCTCTCACACTAGTGCCGACGAAAGAGACAGTCATAGAGATAAACGGTTCTAATTTACATTTGTGGCATGCATATTAGGGCCGCTGGAACACCATACATAAACGTGTCGATTTTTTTCACTTTCTAAAATTACATTTCAAAGAAATTATTTAATCATTCGAATACAACTAAGCGCTTTATTTTCTTAATGAGTTCAAGGAACAGATTTGGGAAAACGGATTATCGTAAAAAGGGATTATACACTCGATGTTGTAAAATGTAGATTAAGAAAGCTTTATTAAGGTCTTAGTGATCTTTTATGTACTTAAGCTATAATAACTTCCATCGTGACGATAATACTCACAGTTTATAGTTTGGTTTCGAAATAACAGTTGATAATAATCACAAAACCGGTAAAATGTTGTTATTCGACGGTATTCGTTGGTGTTTGACGACGCGGATAGCCTAGTTGGTAGTAACCCTGCCTCCGACGCAAGCGTCCCGGGTTCGATCCCCGGTACGGGCAAATATTTGTGTGATGAGCACGAATGTTTGTTCCTGAGTCTTGGATGTTTCCTATGTATTTTAAGTATTATTTATCTATATAAGTATGTATATCGTCATCTAGTACCCATAACACAAGCCTTTAGAGCTTACTTTGGGACTAGATCGATTTGTGTAAAAGATTGTCCCCTGATTTATTATTATTATTATTATTCATTTAACCGGTTAACTAATGGACGTTTATAAATTCCGGATAATAGAAACGAAATTTAAAAACAAGGTAGGCAGTATTAACCGGTTTTCGGGTACTTATTCGTTGGCGTAGAGCTCCAATAATGTGTAAAAGGGGTCCATATTGGCTCACATAAAATTCTTATTCCTATTTTTTGTTTCACTACCGATTTGTATTCATAATAATCACTCTTCATAATTTTCCTCATACTTTTTTGTTCATACATTTTTATTCCTACCATCGGAACTCATAACAGACAGTTATCATATTTTTTTTATTAATAATGTCATTACTAAGAACATGTATGAACTTCTAATATTTTTTTTCATAACATTTTGCTTCATAACAGACAGTGATCATATTTATTTATTCATAATTTTCTTATTAATAATGGCATTGCTAAGAAAATATTTGAACTCATAATATTGGTTTTTACAACAGTAACTATTCAAAATAAGATTTAATTCGAAAAAAACGAAAGTGAAGTTGTAGGTAGGGCAGGTTATCCCTACCTACATATTCACTTTCAAGATGGCATACCTATGGATTTAAGCAAATTAATATAACAGCATGAACCTATTTAGCATACAATCGTACAAATAAGCAAGATTTTCTGAACTGTTGCAAAAAAAAGACCTAACATCGAAGGCTAAGGCGGGAGCTTCGCTTCGCTTCGCTCCCGCCTTAACCTTCTGAACCTAACCTATCTGAGTCGCTTCTGCTCCGACTAATTTTGCTCGCTCGCTTCGCTCGCTCGCTCAGAAGTCTTCTTAAGTCTTATCCAATTTCATTTACACATATATGGAAAAATATATGGAAATAAATATTAGGATAGAAAAATATATGAATATTGACGTTATGAATCAGAATGATTAGGAGTTTCGATCGTTAGTATAAGAAAATATATAAATACAAATATTAGTATTAACAAGTTGTATGATTAGCGATATTATGAATTCTGATGATTATGAGTTTCGATCGTTAGTATTAAATATTTTTATGAAGAATGATCATTATGATGTAAAATGGTATGAGAAATATTTTCGGACTTCCGATAATAGGACTTAAAAAGTTATGTGAAAAAAGGCGCACCCGTGTAAAAGAAAAATGAATTAACCGGATAAAAAATTTGAAAAAAAAATAATGTATTTAGCGAAGTTGATATAATCAATCGTGTTTTTGTACTACTATATAGTCAAAATACATATTCAAAATTGGTCTGCAAAATAGCTCGTGTAACCGCAATCGATCGACGCCGCTTTTTTCGATGTAGCCACATTATATGGTTCACTAGAATAGAAATTAGTTAACAATGATTTCTTAATTAACCGGTTAAAGTGACAGTAACTGCACCCCAAACCGGAATCATTACCGGTTCGGGGTCACCGAAAGTGGTTTGACAAAATAACCTATTTCCGAGTGCTCAATCGTCTTGTCTCTTTTATAGTAAGTAATGAAATATTTTGCCATATAAATATCCATATTTAATTATTTCATTAATTAAATCATTTACCGTGAATTTTGTGAAATCCTTCCAGAAAATGGTTTTGTATTTCTTTTCAGGACAAAAAACATTTAATAACGTTGTATCTTAAGAGATTTATTATGTTTCTTGGAACTTTACTCCGTGGTTATTAAATTGACTGAGTTTTTTGAAGGATAAAAAAAGGTTTCGAGTTGTCATCGAGAAATTATTTAGTCATAAGACGACACTTTTTGCCGGGTGAATTATTTAATGTTAGCAAGGTTTGTTTTCATTTTTGCTGTAGCACATATTTTCTTATTCACGGGTTTTACCACAAATTTTATGCATTACTAGCTCGCGTATCTAGCCTCTATTCAGGACTGCTAAGTGATTTACTGTCGACGCTAAGAAGCCCTACTCCTCTGCTGAAATCGGTTGAAATTTGGTATACATATGTAAGTCGGTGACCGCAACACGGACGCGTGACGTAAATATATGAACTTTTAATATGGGAGCCACTTTTGGGGGGTAAGTTAGAAAATTTAAAAAAAGTTATGCATCCTATATCGTGTGACATATCAAATGAAAGGGCTTATTGTGAGGATCTTAAATATAAATATTTTTTAATTTCAGGTAAAATAGTTTGGAAGTTATTTAGGAAAATAGGCGAAAATTGACCATCCCCCTCCCCTTATTTCCGAAACTACTAGGGATAACATTTTGAAAGAAATACAGAAAAAAGTTCTTTACCTATAGATTACAGGAAAACCTATAAGAAGTCTATAGTATATAAAGTAACGTAGTAAATTTCAGATAATCATATACGGAACGGAACCCTCTCTACGCGAGTTTAACTCGCACTTGTCCGGTTTTTATCAATCTTGTCAGCTTAGCCTTGTAAAATTTTAAGTTGTAGCGTAAAACGGGACAAACTTGTAGTACAAGCGGAAGTCTCTTTCTAGTAAAAAAAGTTGAAAAGAGGCTTCCGCTTGTATTACAAGTTACAAGTATTTGGCAAAAGGCCCGAGTTGATTAAATTCATAGAGTGTGTTCAAATTATGTGTCATATTTGTCGAACTTTGGTGTCCGGCGGTTTTGGCAGATTGGCAGTAAGTGTATGGCAGACAACATATTTTCCTGTTTAAAAGTACATTTAATTTTGTAAAAACGAAGTTCTTTAAAACCTGTGCGCCAGTAAAATACTGTTGTGGTTTCCTGAGCAACATAGAATCACTAAGCGAGGCAACGTCCGGAAGTATTGCAACGGTAGATTCCCATCTATTCAAGTAATGGTTGCAGAGCGATATCAGTAAAACGGACATTAAAGGCTACCTTGAAACGATTCGTTTGTAACATTCAGCAGAATGTAAGTACTGACATGGTGGGTTTTCAAAATGTAATTTTCCAAAAACATTGCTACTCGACATTGGTCCAAGTGTTAACTGAATGGTTAAGTTACTACATTGCTTTGTTGCCAGTTTATTTGCTGTCCTCCTCTGCTGCACTGGGAGTGAAGAAATAGCATAGAATGCGTGCAGATGCTTATCATCCTGGCATGTCGTAAGAGCCGACTAAGGGACGGGTCATCTCCAACATGGTGGACTATCTGTATGGGCGACAGGCTGATCATCTGTCACCATACGGTTCATCATACCATCTTAGGACTAATTAATCGAACGTGGCCACAAGTAGTCTTGTGGCTCTGCCCACCCTCAATGGATTTTTAATTCCATTTTTAGTTTTGAGTTGACGTCTTTATTAAGTAATAGTATCAATTGCCTCATTTATATGCTGCCGAAGTGAGCAGGGAAGTGGGCATGGAAGTGGGCAGCAGGAGTATGTACTTAAATGGGTCACTTCTGCTCCTGCCGCTGCTACTCGTTGCCTGGCGTGCAGTGAGTCAGGAAGCAGCATGTAAACTGTAACTGCCTTCGAAAGCAGTATGCGGGAATTATTTCTGGCAGCGGAGTAGCAGTGGCAGTGGCTGCATGTAACAGCATGTTAACACCCACTGCCTTCGAAAGCAGTATGCGGAAATTATTTCTAGCATCTCGAGCAGCAGTGGCAGTGGCTACATGTAAATGAGGTATATTGATTTATTGTATTCACGTGTTAAGGGAGTTTTCCTGATATGTTTGTATTCAAAACACCCGTATTGTGATAGAAATAAAATAAAATAAATTGATTAAAATAATAATATGTTGGCTGCAAATTGGTGCACAGCACCCTCTTTCTGTTTTCTGTGCAGAGCACGATATCAAGTACAAAGGTACCATGACAATTATTTAAATATTGATTACCATGCCCTAAAAAAAAAGCCCACGCAAATAACAGAATAAATTTGATTTGTTCTGCCTTGTTAATAACAGTAGTTACCCAAAAACAAGGAACAAATGCACTCATTACAGGCAATACATCAACTCGATGAGCATTCCAGACAATTAAACTTGGCGCCATTGTCCGTCGATTCCCGGACACAGAGGAACATTGACAGATGCCGAAATAGATAGAGTTTGATCAGGGTTACCTATACGATTATAAATAACGTTTTGAACTGCATTCAGTCGTCATTACGTTCTAAGAGTTAATTTTGCCTCAGTAGTTTTTACTCTGGTGATTATAAACAAAGGTAAAACAAGTAAAAGCAAAAAAGAGAGAGAAAGAAAAAAGAAATAACGAAAAATCAGTGTTTGATTGTGGCACCATTCATATTAAGTGAAAGAAAGTTTAAGTAAACACCAGTAAACGACTAGTGTTTATACAAAATAATGAAAAACAAAACGACCAATATCTGCCTTTCTGCCAGACCTAGCAATTTAAATATCTCAAACCAATTTATAGGATCGTGAAAGCCACGACGTCAAAGGAGTGTCTTATCTATGCATTTTCGATTTTAGCAATAGGCTTGCCGCACACCGGCCGTTGGTAATTAATCAATATCTCACGGATTAATTGAAGCCCAGGAATAGGCCCATAATGGGAAGCACCCAAGTTAGGATAATTTTGGTAGTTTGACATTAATTTAGAACTTAAGTGTCATCAGCTCTCATAATATTTAGATAGCATTTTCATTGATTGGCAACGGCAGTAAATGTTGTTGCTGTGGCGTGCAGCACTAGAGCAATATAACGATTGAATGTTAAATTATAACAAGCCACTATTAAAATTAATTATTAATTTCTGCTATGTTGGTCTCTAACAGATATATAAGCAAGCAATATCCGAATTCAGTTCGAGATTTCTAGATCCGTATTTTTACGGGTTTGGATCGGATACGGATCGGACGTAGTGCGTAAGCGCTCTTAGGCTCACAGGCGAGTTCACGAACGAAGTTTTATTTAAGAGAATCAACACCCTTGATATCAATAATATACGGGGATCTCTGATAATAAATTTTATCCAAGAGCGTCCCACTTTCTCTAAAATATAATTCATTCACCACTGTTTTGATTAATGCGGCTGTCTTTAAGAAAACAAAAGGGAAGTAATCAACAATGAAGAATTGTTTGGAGCGGCGAATTTCAAAGGAGATTAAGCGGCTGGTTTGAGACGAACAAAAAAGGGGTATTTTATATAAGGAAGTGAATTCACGGAAAACCGGGGTTTTTTCGGGGAGCGGAAACGCGAAATTTTCTAACTCTTGAACAGTAAATAAGGATGTTTTGTTGGAAGACAATGGTTTCGAAGTTTGTGAGGTTGTTAAAGTGTTTTTTATCGTTGCGAATACAGTACGAAAGATCTTAGTACCTATATCATAGTATAAAGAGGGGCAAGTAAAGTTATCTTCATACAAACGCACCGCGCGCGGCTTGTATGTGTGCACCAAAGTATAGATACTTTGGTGCACAGATACAAGCCGCGCGCGGTGCGTTTGTATGAAGATAAGCTACTTCCCTTCTCTTTATACTATGCCTATTATTGCGTTTTGCCGAAGCTTGGCGTTTTCAGAGGTAACAAACCAGACAACAATGAGGAAGATGGCCTGACCCTGGCCTTTGCCTAACAGTGGTAAGCTCTTCAATGTTAGAAAAATCAGACAAGTGCGAGTTAAAGTCGCGCGGAGACCGTTCTGTCCCGTACATGATTATCTGAAATTTCCCATGTTACTTTTAATACATACATACATGGTATCACGCCCGTGGGGTGGGCAGAGCCACAAGACT
This sequence comes from Tortricodes alternella, assembly GCA_947859335.1. Classification (NCBI taxonomy): domain Eukaryota; kingdom Metazoa; phylum Arthropoda; class Insecta; order Lepidoptera; family Tortricidae; genus Tortricodes; species Tortricodes alternella. The sequence goes on along the minus strand of OX401984.1, from coordinate 13,422,485 downwards.
ACTTGTGGCCACGTTCGATTTATAAGTCCTAAGATGGTATGATGAACCGTATGGTGACAGGTGATCAGTCCATCGCCCATACAGATAGTCCACCATGTTGGAGAGTACCCGTTCCTTAGTCAACTTTTACGACATGCCAGGATGATAAGCACTTACTTGCCAGGATGATACTTTTAATACCATAGACTTCTTATACTTTTTCCTGTAATCTATAGGTAAATAACTAGTTTCTATACTTCTTTCCAAATTTTAGGCCCTGTAGTTTCAGAGATAGGGTAGAGGATGGTCAATTTTCGCCTATTTTCCTAAAAATCTTCCAAACCATTTAAATATTGTGAGCTTTTTGAAGACCATTAAAATAAGCAGCAATATACCTCATTTGTCTCTTTCTAGCACTTTTTTCCGTCTCTAATTCGGGGTACGTTTTGAGCATGATCTCAGATTCGGCAGTTCGGGTTATTACCTACAGTGGAGCGACTTGACCTCCGTAACCTTTGTGGCAGGGGAAAACCAATTAGCTCATGGTTACACATTTTAGTTACATAATTTTGCAGGTTTTCTGACGGTCTTTCCTCACCGTAAGAGCATCGGTAACGGTAAGATAATGTACATAAGTTAGAAAATCTCAACCTCTCATGGTAACCGCTTGGATTCCAACCCGGACCTCATGATCACGAGTCGGCAGGCGATAGGCAACCAACGCTCTCAGCAGCAATATCTCTAATTCGACTATTATTCAATTATCATAATGTTTAATTACCAGATTAATTGGTTAATCGCATTAACGCCAAGTGACGTAAGCGTTGAAGCCAGCGGACAGACATGACTAGACATGGCTATAGGAAAAATAAAGCAAGAAATAATCTAGCGCTAGTTTACTTAAGCTAGCGAATTAAAGAGATTTCTTTACTTAAGATAAATTTTCTCATTGAATTAGTTATCAAAGTGTTATTAATATTTCATGTCTGTTTTTAGGGTTCCGTACCTCAGAAGGAACAAAGGATCTTATAGGGTCACTCGTGTGTCTGTCTGCCTGTCCGTCTGCCACAACCAATTTGCTCCGGAACTACTGGACCGATTGAGTTGAAATTTGGTGCACATAATGTAAGTCGGTGACCGCAACACGGACGTGTAACGTAAATAAATGAATTTGAAATAAATGGACGCCACTTTTGGGGAGAAGTTAGAAAAAAATGCAAACTATCGCGTGTGACATATCGAATAAAAGGGCTCATTATACGGATCTTAAATATATAATTTTATAATTTTAAATAAATGGTTTTGAAGTTATTTAGGAAAATAGACGAAAATTTATCATCCCCCCTTTATCTTCGAAACTACTGGGCCTAACATTTTGAAAAAAAAAAAAAACATACAATAGTTCTTTACCTATAGATTACAGGAAAACCGCGTCTATGGTATTTAAAGTAACATAGGAAATTTCATAAAATCACGGAACCCTCTCCACGCGAGTTTAACTCGCACTTGTCCACTTTTTAGGGTTCCGTACCTCAAAAGGAAAAAAAGAACCCTTATAGGATCACTCGTGTGTCTGTCTGTCTGTCTGTCTGTCTGTCTGTCTGTCTGTCTTTCTGTTTGTCCGTCTGTCTGTCCGTCTGTCACAGCCAATTTGCTCCGAAACTACTGGACGATTGATTTGAAATTTGGTGTACATATGTAAATCGTTGACCGCAACACGGATGCGTAACGTAAATAAATTAATTTTAAACAACAAAAACATCAACAATTAGAACATTTAAAAAAAAAGTTACGCTTACTATATCATGTGACATATTAAATGAAAGGGCTTATTGTGAGGATAATAATTTTTTTTTTTTGAAATTTTAAAATGAATGGTTTGGAAGTTATTTAGGAAAATAGGCGAAAATTGACCATTCCCCCCCCTTATCTCCGAAACTACCGGGCCTAAAATTTTGAAAAAAAAATATAGAAAATAGTTGTTTACCTAAAGATTACAGGAACACCTATGAGAAGTCTATGGTATTTAAAGTAACATAGTAAATTTCAGATAATCATGTATGGAACGGAACCCTCTCCACGCGGGTATAACTCGCACTTGCCCGGTTTTTCATTATTTTAATGGCCTGTTTATAATGCACTTTCACATAACTGGTCATATTTACGGCTTTTCGTATATCCGAGACTTCAATTAACTTTATGGAATGGAAACGTTTAAGTGCCAATAGCACTGATTTAGGTAATTTCTGGCGCTTACTTTTCCACTTAAAAAGTAAGAGACGATAGAATGATCCATTTAAAAAATAGATGACTTTGCAGTATTACCGTCCAATGCAATTTTATTATCATTACTATCCACCCGTGACCTCGTTAGCATGGAATTTGGTTATAGTTATATCGGGAACTTTTGAATTTTTCTGGATAAAAAGTAGTCAGCCACTGAAGCGCGAAGGAGTAGATAACTAACATACTAAAGCCTACAGATGTAGTGCATAATTAGTTTCCATCGTGCTTTATCGGAAAAATTCGTATTTATCGTGCTCTCTCAATTAGCTTCAGCAGGCCCCCAATTCTCGGTGCATTCGAGACAATCTCACAATCGCGATTAAACGTCAGTGCATACAGTAATTTGACACAACTGTATGAATCTGACGTATAATCTCCCAATTGACATTATCTCGAATGCATCGAAAATTGGGGCCAGTACCCATCATACCATGCTGTCATTTTTCATTTTGACATTTGACACTAAATAATAAAGTTTCACATTAATGAATATAAACATGTCACTCATTCAATACAATAATTAATTAACACTTCGGGTCCCGTCGTCTTCCGATTGAGATCCGAGTTTTACCGATGGAAACATATTATTCACTATACCTGTACTGTCCACGTAAACCGCACGTCATACGTTTGCTATCGTCAAATTGAGAATTGCTTGACGATTGCTTGCATCTTGCGTAAAAATAAACAAAACTGTGTCCAAAACGATAGGTAAACACGACGTTGCCGCTCCGTGGACACAACTCTCTCAACTTTTGCATTAAATAAAAAAAATAAAAAAAATAAAAAAAAAAACTATTTGAACTTTGACATCGTTTACGTTTTGGTGGTGATATTCATTTATTTCATTTGGTTGAAATTACCTACTGTGGAGTTTCTTGCGGCGTTTCTCAGTAGATGTCACCCTTAGTTAGATTCAGACATGTGAGAGAGCCCGTGTGGCTTACTCGTAAAATAAAAATTTACATACCTTATACAACGTGTCCCTGGTAGTTCGACATAAAATGAAAAGCCGGAAAATAGGACTGAATAGATTTTATTTGTTTTTTTAAGAAAAGCGAAATAATAACATGCGGTATCAATCAACCCTCCTCTACTCCTCTGCTGCACTGGGAGTGAAGAAATAGCATAGAATGCGTGCAGATGCTTATCATCCTGGCATGTCGTAAACGTCGACTAAGGGACGGGTCCTCTCCAACATGGTGGACTATCTGTATGGGCGATGGGCTGATCACCTGTCACTATACGGTTCATCATACCATCTTAGGACTAATTAATCGAACGTGGCCACAAGTAGTCTTGTGGCTCTGCCCACCCCATTAGGGATTTCGGGCGTGATGCTATATATGTATGTATCAATCAAAGATAATGTCAATAAGAATAAAGTGACAGCACCTATGCAACACATTCGTCAGTCTCAATGTGGGTAAATACAGGTTGCTCCAACGTGGTAATGTGTATTACAGCTTTTTTTGTAAATAATACAATGATTGTCTTAATAATTGGCACATTTATTTTGTCTGATATGCTCTAGTGAACATTTGTGTTAAAGAATGTCCAACAGCCGGATACGTTGTAAAAAGTACAACGTTGACAAAAACCATAAAACCATATTTTAATAAAAAAACCGGACAAGTGCGAGTGAAACCCGCGCGGAGAGGGTTCCGTTCCATACATGATTAACTGACATTTCTTATGTTACTTTAAATACCATCTTATAGGTTTTCCTGTAATATATAGGTAAAGAACTATTTTTTGTCTTGTTTTCAAAATTTTAGGCCCGGTAGTTTTGGAGATAAGGGAGGAATGGTCAATTTTCGCCTATTTTCCTAAATAACTTCCAAACCATGTATCTTAAAATTCAAAAAAAAACATATTAAAGATCCTCTTAATAAGCCCTTTCATTTGATATGTCGCATGATATAGTTTGCGTAACTTTTTTTTTCATTTTTTAATTTGCCCCCCAAAAGTGGGCCCCATGTTCAAAATTTATTTATTTATGTTACGCATCCCTGTTGCGGTCACCAATTTACATATGTATACCTAATTTCAAATCAATCGGTCCAGTAGTTTCGGAGCAAATTGGCTGTGACAGACGGACAGACAGACAGACGGACAGACACACGAGTGATCCTATAAGGGTTCCTTTTTTTCCTTTTGAGGTACGGAACCCTAACAAATAGGTTCAGTCGAAATAAACTAACCTAAAAAAATATCTTCAAAATCCACTTTAAAGTGAAGCGAGCCAAGTCCGGATGCTTTGAAGTTCTCAGCAAGTTCGTAAGTTACTGTTTAATACTTCAAACACGGCGTTATGCAAAACTCTTCTTAATTATTTTGTAAGGATTTCAGCGGGCATGGAATAATCCCCCTGCGGTTACGGTTACTGAGCGCACTGACGGATTTATGATTTAATTTCATGATATTATAGAGTTCCGTACTAAAAACTGAACCTCATACATATTCGATATTTATTATGTCCGGTTTTTGTTCTCTCAAACCAAGTCTTACCAGTCGATATTGGTCGAATAGTCAAATTTTTAAGCTACTATGTCATATGATAAAAGATAAATATTTTATTATTTTGAAGCCATGGATTTTGTTTTTGCTTGTCAAAAAAATATATTTTATAATATAACAAACACAATGCGGTGTAAATATTTTGTTACTGTGGGCTAGAAATTATTGTTAATTTAATTAAAATATGTCTTATAATTATGACTGATGATAAGTACCACGAATAGCAGAACATTGACATCAGACGTCATATACGTGAAACTATTGTAGGTAGTTAAATAACCACTATTTATTTTACCAGTGGGACAATACAATACAATACCATACAAATAATCTTTATTGAATACCACATAAAACATATTGGAAAAATACAAAGAAATAAGTAACACGGTATACAATAGGCGGTCTTATCGCTAAGTAGCGATCTCTTCCAGACAACCTTTTGAAAGAAGAGATGGCCGTAAGAATATAAATGATAATTATTATTACAACTTACTGATAATATCAATGGATCAATGGACTACCATAAGAGTAGTTCGGCGGTTGGAATGAGAGAGAGCACACGCTAGCGCCATGTACATTCCGTCAATTACGGAACATTAGAATTCATAACAATAATTATTCTACACGGAACCTTCAGCAATCACACTTTTGCACTTGGCCCTGTTTTTTTGCCAACCCCGAGGTTGATGTACTAAGGTCGATGGACTGAACTTTATTCCTATAGAAACTTTCAGTCATTATTATAATGGATTTTGTCATTAGTAAACGTTGAATTTTCTTTTTGAGTTTCACGAACAATGAAGCTACTGCTTTTGCCGTATAATAATAATAATGATATTATAGAATAATATATTCTTTATAATGATCCATAAACCTGCACACAATTTTAAGATAAAATAAAATAAATATTGAAATTAAACATTAAATAATTCAAATTAATGATCTCCAGATGGGACGACGCTAAGGAGCCACGCCTTTTCGTCCCTTAGATGATATTACTTTTAAGTTATTTTAATATGTATGTTAGTCTGTAAGGTATTTATGTATGGGCCACTGATGCCTGAAATAAATTGTTTATTATAAATGAAATACGACGAATTAAATAAAACAAATTAAAGTTTAAAAACTTATAGACCCCTTTTTTCGGTGATCAGCCAAGAAAATTGCCGTCTCATATTTTAGGATTATTATAAGGAATATAAGAACATAAATATATTCTATTCTATCTACTTATACGTAAATATTCATGAAAACCTTAACTCATGCGGAAGGTATAACAATAACTATTAATTACAATGAATCAGTCTCAAACAGCTTCATTAACTAATGAATGAAACAGAAACCAAGATAAACAGAGACCTTTTTTTAATAACAAAAAAAATAGATGTCTAACAAATATTTTTCTTTTTAGTTTATCCAATAAGCAATATAGACATTTTATTATTTCTTTACATGCAGACAAAGAAGCCTGCCAAGTCACAGAAGCGAATATGTTTTAAATAACTTTTTTTTGGCACAAAATTAGTAGTCAGTTTATAATGCCTCGGCCCAACTATGAACCCAAGCAATACCCAATTATTTAATGCGTTTCACAATGTTACATTTTAATAATTAATTAATTATACTTAACGAATTATGGGCGGAGATAAGGTCTTCCATTAATATACTAAGTAATATTTCTTTTCATTTTATTATACTAGGAAGTTTGTTGTGTATTTTAATGGACATTTAACTGTAAATACTGTTTAAATATAAATACAGCAATACTAACCCGCAACAAATCTATAGATGTAAATATTTCGCATAAATCTCGACGTGTGTAGTCGTGCATCATCATAATTATCAGCCTATGTACGGTCCACTGCTGGGCACTCCCAAGTCCTGGGTTCTGTAAAGCGTACCTATACAAATTCATAGCTGGGCACAAGACCGTTAACTCGTTAATCGTTAATTAATGAAGTTAACATTTGGAGTAACAGATTCAATTTAAGTAAATTTTAAAAACTGTTAACGGACTCATTAACTTCCGTTAAAACAATTGAAGTCCGATAAACGTTAACTTAGTCCCTACTATTTGCCAAAAGTATACCGCGCGGCTGAGCTCAAATATACCAACATTTTTTTTATAATTATATCGCTAACGCAACGACATAAAATGCAATTTCTATCCCGAGTTAACGGTTAACGATTAACCTTAACTTCCGTTAAATATTCCATAATGTAACGCTTTAACGTTTAACGAAGTTAACTTTTTTGTAATGGATTAATGATTAACGAAGTTAACTATTTGATTAACGGTGCCCAGCTATGTATAAATTATACCGTCCCAAGTCCACAGCATAGGTTGTGGCATATACTTCGGTCAAAAAATAAGAGTTGGGCGTTGGGTAGCACGGAACCCTACATTGTGCACGGTTCCACATGAACTTGGCCGGTTTTTATGTGACTCTCATTCCCAAGAACCTATGTCACATTCATATTTGAAGCATTAAATATAATTTAGTGTTTAAAAAAACGCATTATCGCGAAGTAGGTTGGAAGCAACGAACGTCCGGGAGTGCCGCTAGCGCATGTAAATCGTCGGAAGATAAAAATCTTGCTTGCCATGCATAGGATAGCCAGTGGGCCACGAAGTGTATGTAAGTGCTCGCGACTAATATGAATAAAAAATAAATATAGGAACAATAGTACAATGACGGTACTCCGGTCGCCGTATGCGATTTGAGTGATCGTGCAATCAGAACGGGTATGGTGTAAAGGCAACTGTTAGGTACTATACAAGGTGCAAGGATGTCAATCATTGAGGAGTTCCCTTGGGTTTTTACCACCGGTTCGGTTTTTTCGTAGTGGTAGAACCAAATAGTAATCCTCACTAGATGATTACTGTTCGAATGGGCCGGCTCGACCGGGGTAGTACCACACTCTCACAGAATATCGGCGTACTATTGCGTTTTGTACGGTGAGTGAAGAGATCCGGAGCCCTTTTCCCTCGTCCCCATCCCATCCCCATTCCCCATCCTCCTTAGACTGGCAAGGCATTGGCAGCACCTCTGGTGTTGCAGATGGCCATAGGCGGCGGTGACCACTTTCCATCAGGTGGGCCGTCTGCCTGTTTGTCAGCCTACTCCTTTATCTAAGGGCCAGCAACGCATCCGTGATAACCTTGATGTTGCGGGTGTCCATGGGTGGCGGTGATTGCTTACCATCAGGTAACCCGCCTGCTCGTTTGCCCCCCTCTTACTATAAAAAAAACCACATGGATTTTCATCCACAGAAGTTGCTTCCGAACCTTATACAGAAATCTAATCGCCACCCGTGAAATACTTATCATTTATACGTTCCGGTGATCATCTATGGTCTTCATCAATAGTTCCACTTCATTAAATAATGCTTTTGGAACGTAACTGCTTGATTTATTACAGAAAATACTAAAATTGCTATGTGCGTGCCTATAATATTTTAGGAGTTTCATCGATTCCTCATAGATCCTCTCATCACTCGTCAACTTTGACTACAACAAGACCAAATTGGAGGTATATAGGGTTATCGATTAAAATAATATTTTTTCAGTTCGGTTTATAAATGACGAGTTCTGAGGTAATAACATTTTTTTTAAATACTCCCGAATAGAGAACTTCCTCCTTTCGGTTGAAAACTGAAGGACATTAAGGAACACTATACATGTCAGTTAATTTTTGAACAACACGCATTGTAACAATGGGTTTATCTATAGAAAAAGAGAGATCTCTACTGATGGCCGAATTCAGAAAGGCCACTCAAATTGAGCTTTAATTAAAGTGACGTTTTAGTGACGTTTCTGTATAGGTTGACAACTAGTTGAGGGACATTTAACTACTTAATATCTAGTCAAATGATTAAGTGGCGTTTCTGAATTCGACCAATAGAGACGTAGGACATTTTTATGATTTCAAGAATCTAGCAAATAAATAGGTTTTGCTTGCGTGCGTCTTCTTAACAAAGTTTTTCAAACGTCTTAACGTATGTAGTAGGTACTTCATCCTAAAAACATATCAGCTTACACAAATTTTATATAATATAATTTGCTTCTTCTCGGAAAAATTAACTAGGTCAATTCAATATAACTCCGCCTCGCAGTCTTCGTAGCCCCACACGACATACAACTTGCACGATAATCTGTTCAACCGCTCCATACAACCTTAAGCCATCGTACTACACAACAAGGTCCAAATTGCCGTAAACTTGGACCGAAATACAGTTCCGTGAGTTAGATTTAACACCGCAAGTAAACGCTAAACTTCTTGAAGTCTAGTACTATTCAATTTGTATTTTAGTGCCGGGGTTTAGAGGTACGAGTATTTGTATGGTGCAGTTAACTTAGGGGAAGAAAGACGCTGTTTCTCGTTTCCGACAAGTGCAGCGTATTTTATCATGGCGTCATTTATTTATGTATGTTATAAAAAAAACCGGACAAGTGCGAGTTAAACTCGCGTGGAGAGGGTTCCGTTGCGTACATGATTATCTGAAATTTACTACGTTACTTTAAATAACATAGAATTCTTATAGGTTTTCCTGTAATCTACAGGAAAAGGACTATTTTCTGTATTTTTTCCAAAATTTTAGCCCCAGTAGTTTCGGAAATAAGGGGGGGGAAAGGTCAATTTTCGCCTATTTTCCTAAATAACTTCTAAACTATATTACTTGAAATTCAAAAAAATAAAAAAAAAATATTTAAGATCCTCACAATAAGCCCTTTCATTTGATATGTCACACAATATAGGTTACATAACTTTTTTTTTTTAATTTTCTAGTTTACCCCCCAAAAGTGGTCCCCATGTTTAAAATTCATATATTTACGTCAAGCGTCCGTGTTGCGGTTACCGACTTACATATGGTTACCAAATTTCAACACAATCGGTCCAGTAGTTTCGGAGCAAATTGGCTGTGACATACGGACAGACAGACAGACAGACAGACAGACACACGAGTGATCCTATAAGGGTTTCGTTTTTTTCCATTTGAGGTACGGAACCCTAATAAAGGGCAATTGGGGCCAATTCGAAACGGGGTCGCCTAATACTTGAAATGCACACGGCTTTACTCACGATTTATAGTAGAAATAGTCCAACATGCATGCGAAAGCCGTGTGTATTTCAAGTATTCATAATTTGACTGGTGTCGCATAAATTTAAAATTCCCTAAATTTAAAATAAGAAACGTCAAACTCGATTTTGTATAGCACCAAGCTGTCAAAATCGAGTTGGACATTTCTAATTTTATATTTAGCGACTTTTAAATTAGCGAACACACTTCCGAATTGGCTCCAGTATCTGCTGTTTCTATAACCTGTAAGTAATTTCCTGAAGAGACTATGAAGGGTTCGTCTCTGTTCGTATATTTTGTACGCAAAACGATTCATTCGCATAATCGTTATTACGCATAATTTTTTCCCGTCCAGGCCGTAAGTTTTTCGGAATATTTGCTTCATTCATCGCGTAGGTAAGGTTAGGTCAGATTAGGTTTGTTTTATAATTATAATTTATCTATTTAGTAAATATTTTCATTGCGAATAGAATTATGCAAAGTTATCATTATGCGAATCAATATGGACACGACCGTAAGGCCTAATTTTTTGGTTCGAACTATATATAACCTTTAAATGGTCATTGCCTAGTTTTGGCACATATGAAGAAGTAGTTGTATATGGGAGCAAAGTGGTATATTTAGGTAATAAGTAGGAAATATATTGAATCCAAAAGAAAACAAGGGTAGAATGCGTAACGTATACTGTAGAACCCTGAGTGTAGCGAGGGATTCTACTATATAGCCTGGAAATAAATATTTCTGCTCCCAAGTGAAACCCGTTCAATAACAACCTAATAAGAATATTTAATAAAAGCATACCATTAACATATTAAAAAATATGCGAAAGCTGTAATCAAATTAAATAAAACAGGAGAGAAAAATGCGACTTCGCTCCCGCTACACAGGTCAGAAATAAACCAGTTTCCAATAGGAGTGAAAAAGTCCAGCGTTGTCGATAATCGCAGCGCAGATAACATAAAATTCGTCTTTCAATCATTATTCATTATCCAATTAAACAGGTGTCAGTAACTTTGCGTCATTGTACGAAGAATACGTAATATATTCTTTCTACTTCAAAGAAAACTAAAACAGAACAACTCTCGAAGTAAATCCCAGACAGTCTCAGACAATGCGGTGCTCAAAGAAACTATTTTGATCTGCCTGAGTGATAGCGCGGGCTAAAGTGGACTAATTCCAGAATAAGCTAGACTTTTGAGAGATTAAAAAATCTGGTTAAGTCCATTTTGTCAAGCTGGTCGTAATTTGTCATGTTTTGTAAATTTGAAAAGATACTGCAGCTATCAACATTCAATTACATCGCTGTTTCTCGGGAACGGTTTAGTTTTTAGGGTTCCGTACCCAAAGGGAAAAAAACTGGACCGTATTATTAAGCCTCTGCTGTCCGTCTGTCCGTCTGTCCGTCTGTCTGTCTGTCTGTCACAATAGACGGTTGAAATTTTGACAGATGATGTATTTATGTTGCCACTATAACAACAAATACTAAAAAACAGAATAAAATAAGTATAATAAAATAATCATGGTGCCTAATACGTCGTCTGCATAGGTACTAGTTAGCAAGCCTAAGCTAGCGAGCTAGGGTTGAACGAATTCACTTTTTTGGATTCAACTTTAAGAGGACTGTGAACCAACGACAAAAATGACCCTTTTCATACAAAGGGCCATAATGATTTCCACCCCTTAAATGTTAACCGATTTTGACCGAATTTTGATAGATTGTCAGTCAAAACAAAATCTAGGTCTATGAGTTTTTTGAATATTGATTAAAAGTCAACAAAGTCAAATAATCGCCGAAATTAGTTTTGTATGAGAATACAAAAACAGCAATAAAACGAAATTTATTAATTGTAGTGCATAAGCCAAAACGTATAGACCCTGATTTTGTTATCACTGACAACCTATCAAAAATTGGTCAAAATCGGTCAACGTTTAAAGGGTGGAAGTCGTTATCGCCTTTTGTATGAAAAGGATGATTTTTGGCGTTGGTTCACAGTCCTCTTAAAGTTGAATCCAAAAAAGTGAATTCGTTCAACCGTAGCTCGCTAGCTTAGGCTTGCTAACTAGTACCTATGCAGACGACGTATTAGGCACCACGATTATTTTATTATACTTATTTTATTCTGTTTTTTAGTATTTGTTGTTATAGTGTCTATTGTGACAGACGGACAGACAGACAGACAGACGGACAGACGGACAGCAGAGGCTTAATAATTTTTGCTGTAGGTTGACACTCCTCAGCGAGGGCCAGATTTTTTACATTCATGTTTATTTAGTTTAGTTTAAGTTTAGATCTAGTTTAGTATTTATTTAAGTATGTAATTTAATTTTTCGCTAGTTTTAATTAAGATATTGTATTCATTTGTTTAATTTTCTGCTCAATAAACTTTATTAAGTACGTAATAAAAGTTAGTAAAACATATAATTAACATTGATCACGTTACCGGTTGTTAATAATGGCCAATCATGTGGTTCAAGTCCCCATCACTGGTCATCGCATCTTTAACCGTCCACGTTCCCTCCGGGACTCATTGTCAGTATTTCACGGTAAAGTTACCCCGTCATTTTTATCCCGACACGGACGGAATTTCCCAAGGGATAGAGCGTAATGAGCATGATAGGAGTTCGTTGGAATGCGCTTTTGGATTAGGGTTATATAAAATTTGGCTTGGATGTGCCACGTCAAATCCGCAGTACATCTATTTGATTTTCCAAGATTTTTTTTTTCATTTGCACCAAATAACGGCAATGAGTAATTTTGTATGAATAATGATTTAGTACATGAAATAAAATCAGAACCTGATTTGACTACTCGAGTCATAACCAACCAAAATCCAGTATTTGAAACGGTCCGGACATATGGAAATTCAATGAAGAATATTTCCGTGGGAACAACGTTAACGACATTTTTTTTCTTCAAAAAAATCGAGGAGATAACAAAGTTATAGAAAATACATTTTCTGATTATAAAAGTACTATGGAACACAAACATTTTTCGCTTTTTCTTGTAATTTAATCAACTTCCGGTACAAATAACACAGGCTTGAATGTTATCTTTAATGTCATTTATCTCCTTTTCAATAACGGTAAAGTGGTTTTTTTTATTACACTTTTGCGAAAAATACTATTCCATTTTAGCGAAAAATATACAAATCGAAATATTGGGTAAACATTCTTGAATCAGGTTTTCTATTTATACCTAGTGCGTTACTGACTTAGGTATCGAGTTGAAACCCAAGCGGCTGCCATGCACCAATGAGTTTTTCTAATTCATATTTATTATCTGCGATAACCAATACTCTTACGTTTACGGAAAATATCATGTAACCTAGCTAACTAAATGTGTAATCTAACTGGTCTGTTTTCCCTTTGACGAGTATCATGGATGTCAGATATTTAGTGTTACTAGAGGCTTCGGTAAGCTTCAGGCGCGGTATTTACCATACAAACCTTGTTGAACCCTCATTACACCGCTATAAGGGAGGGTTTTCAGGAACTGGGTGCTATTTTGGTTTATGATTTGTTCGTTTTTCATATTGAATGATGAAAGTTTATGTCAATACAAATTGATTTGGTCCAATAAATGAAGGTCGTATGTCCCTGCGTTTATGAATTACAACTTTAAAAAATCAGCTACCTAGGAGACACGTCTGCCAACTTTTTGTTCTATTATGGGAGTCCTAATGAATCGAATGGACGCAACGAGAACAACGAACAAATGATTTAGTATAGTTTTTTTCATTTACATTATTGCAAATACATCGATTTGAGGATGATTCTGACCATTAGTCCAAGAGGCATACACGAACAAATGATTTAGCACTCCGTTTTTTTTTTAATTTAGAATTTTTTTTAAACGCAGCTCTACCATGATGGCAGACTATTTTTTTTCTGTGGTTCTTTACATTGTCATTAATCGAATAATTCAGGTCTGCGAACAAATGATATAGAAATATTTGGCACCCAGCTCCTTAGCTATAAATCCTTTTCTAATGCATGTCTACGTCCTAAAAGGAACCTTTCAGCAAAATATCAATTTGGTTGGCTTCATAGTTCCTGAAACTTTGTGATTAGAAAGCGAGTGTGTAGTATTTTATTTTTATATTATACTAGCTTATGTCCGAAAATTCGTCCCCGTGGAAGTACTTACCATATATATATATGTCCTATTTTAGGAACTAAGTTGAATGGAACCAAATTTCATGAAAATCTGTCCAGCCGTTACGGACCTGAGTGGTAACGAATATACAAACACACACACACACAAATTTTTGCATTTATTAATGTTAGTAGGATAGGATAGATAGAAAAAGGGCAAGTGCGAGTTAAACCCGCGTGGGGAGGGTTTCGTTCCATACATGATTATCTGAAATTTCCTATGTTACTTTAAATACCATAGACTTCTCATAGGTTTTCCTGTAATCTATAGGTAAAGAAATATTTTCTGAATTTTTTTCAAAATTTTATGCCCGGTAGTTTCGGAGATAGTCAAAGTCAAAAGTCAAAGTCAAAGTCAAACTATCTTTATTCAATTTAGGCTTTTACAAGCTCTTATGAAGGTCAAGGAATGAATCTACCACCGGTTCGGAAAAAATCCTCTACTGAGAAGAGCCGGCAAGAAACTCGGTGAGGTATGATTTTTTCAAATCAGTACACATATAAGTCAACAATGATGTCTACAGTTTTATACAGATCTAAGTATATACCACAGCAGGTACGCTCATCGAGACCCAGGGATCGCCAGTGCAGGTCACGATTTAAGCCAAACGTCCCTGTCCATGACGTAGTCGTTTACTGAGTAATATGCCCTAGAAATAAGAATTCGCTTTACAGTAGATTTGAACATTGTGTCTGTTTGTTCTATTATGTTTTTAGGTATTTTATTGTAAAAACGTGTACAATTTCCTAGAAATGATTTTTTAGTTTTAGCCAGTCTATAAGTTGGTACTTTAAGCTTTCCGGTATTTCTAGTAGCCTTTGGCTTATCTACATTTGTAGGAAAATTGTATATATTTTTTCTGACATACATTATTATTTCAAATACGTATAGCGAAGGCAGGGTTAGTATTTCAATTTCCTTAAAAATAAGGGGGGGAATGGTAAATTTTCGCCTATTTTCCTAAATAACTTGCAAACCATTCATCTTAAAATTCCAAAAAAATATATTTAGATATAGTTATCGTAACTTTTTTTTTAATGTTCTAAAGTACCCCCCTAAAGTGGCCCCCGTGTTTAAAATTAATTTGTTTACGCTATGCAACCGTGTTGCGGTCAGAAATTTACATATGTGTACCAAATTTCAAATCAATCGGTCCAGTAGTTTCGGAGCAAATTGGCTGTGACAGACGGACCGACAGACAGACAGACACACGAGTAATCCTATAAGGGTTCCTTTTTTCCTTTTGAGGTACGGAACCCTAAAAAAGGGTTACACTTGTCTGTATTTGCCAAACATTTGTGTTGCATCCGACATCTTTGACAAAAGAAGAAAGATTTGCAACAAACATTTGGCAAATAGATCCCAAGGGAAGTGTTCGTGCCTCCTGGAATGTAAAGATATTGAATATTCAGTAGCACGCCGCGTTCTCCTAAAACCCTCCACCCATATACGTCATAAACAAAAACTTTCCCCAACTCAGGACAGCCATGCAACAGAATAAATTAATGCTCTGTTAGAATCGAGTTGTTTTTGTTGCCTGTTTTTGTTTTTCTTGTGTAACATTGAGTTATGCTACGGCTACACACATCGCGATAACGCGAATATTCGCATTATCGCGATGTATGTAGCCGAATATTCGCGAATACTTCGGCACTTCGCCCGAAGCCGAAGACCCTTCGCCCCGCTGTCGGTAAGTTTGCGCACATCAAAGGCTTTTATCGCGATGAACTTCGTTTGCGCGGCCACACTTCAGTCGGCTCAACTTCATCATGCGTAGCGGACGTACTGTCAACTGCAAGCGGCGACGTATTGTTTACGATTTCATGGTTGTTCACGATGGATTGGAGTAATGGCAGAATCTTGGAATTTATTTCCAATTACGAGGATGAACCTAAAGACCTGGAACCCTAAAGAATAATTGTTGAGCGCCATAAAATACAGAGCGACAGCTTCGTCCATTTTACCGCGATAAACTCTGCGGCAATGCTCTCTATAGCAGTGTGGCCATGCACATTCGCCATAGGCCGAAGGCGAAGTTTTATCGCGATAATTCTATCGCGATGTGTGTAGCCGTAGCATCAGAGTTATTAGTGTGTTACTTTAGATTAACCGTACAGTAAGCGACGTAGTAATTTTTCCCGATTGCCGGTGCCGCGTCGCAATGCAACGCAGTGTTGTCGTTTGCATACGCAACGCATTGTGTGGCATACTTTAGATTTTTATAAATTGAATTGAAATTGAAAAATAATAATACTTAATAGTATGACGACCGTGTATTAAAACAAAATACATTTATTAGGGAACTTCTATGACAATGGAAGATATACATATTAGAGACAGAATTGGCTACTTGACTATAGTAACAAATATTAATATATTTCTGTGGAACGGTAGCTAAACATAAATAAATGCATGTCAAAGAAACAAAAAGACCATTTTGACTGTTACTTTTTTTTCTATTAAGGGTCAAAAATTGTCAATATAAGTGAAAAATAAATATTGCTTTTTAGTTCTGAATTACTAGTTTTTGACATCCTCATAAAATTTCTATCATTTTTTAATTCTACGATATTGGCCTAAAAACACTATTTTCGGAAATAATTGCGAATTTCATATATTTTGTATACGTTAACCAATGTAAAAAGAGCCCTGACGGCCATATAAAGTGTATAACCATCAGGGCTCTTTTTAAATTGGTCAGGTATACACTCTAACTCAACTGTGACGTCATATTTCAGGGCCATTTTGTATGGAGCGTTTTTGTGAGTGGTATGAACTAGGACTTTTCAAAGCGTCTTATCTCGAAAAAAAAAAACAACACAATAATGTTTTGCGAACACAGTTGGGTTTCTATGGCTCAGTATTTTTCAAAATAAGATGAAATAAAAATCATGCAAGTAGCCAATTGTATATATTTATATGCATTTCCAAGTACAGCTCCTCGAAACACACACACATGCACAACCTGATTGTCTGATAAATAAATTTTATTTTACTAGGATATGTTTGTAATCCTGGTTACTGTTTTTGTCTTGTACCATTTATATAATATTAATTGGAAGAATTATTGTCTATTCTTATCGTTAGCTAGATCACAGTACAAAATATTATCTTATTGGGGACGAGCGCTGACTGCTGAAATACAGGTTCCCATCTAGTTTAGCAGCGGTGGCCAAACATAATTAATGAGTTCATGCTATCTTATGTAATATGTAAAAACTTGTATTGCTTCCTTATATGGTAATAAATAAATAAAAAATATTATTATATTAAACTTCCTTTTCTTCAAATTTAATAGATTAGATTTATTTAATACTCAAATGTTTTAATATGCTATATATTTTACAAAAACTTCATCCACAACATGCTTCGTCAAACAGTAACAAGGATAAAATCCGCCACAGGGTTCGTCAGCTGTAAACAAACACACAAATATAAAATAATAGTAGTTTATGCAACGGTTGCATAATGATAGGCCTTAAAACACTAGTGCGGTTTTCATGAAACGAGCCGATAGGCGAGTTTCATAATAAGATCGCACGTGTGTTTTAAGGCCAAATTATGCAGAGTTGCATACATAACTTTATCTACACACATATTATAAATCCTCCATGATGGGTTCAGAAACAATATTTTCTGGCAACAAGTTATTTGTTGCAATCGTGGCTGCATATTTCCGATATCCGGCGCATTTTCACATCACACACACTCCGAGAAGACTACTTACTATTCATATTTTCAACTAAAATGTAAATTACAAACAACTTTTTCTATTCAATTCAACAACAATTCTACTTTCGTTCAACAAAACGTCAACATGGCGGCAAATACGATCTTCCGTCAAGACCATTTTTTTTAAATCATAGACAAACGGATGAAGTCTCTATTCTCACGTCACTCGAGATCAAATATTGTGCAGTTTATATTAAAAAAACATACTGAATTGACGTTTCGTATCAATAACTTTTTAATATCTATGGATACTAGAATAGAGACCCACTTGAGTTTTGACAGCTGTTCCAAATTTAATCTCATTTCTTTACTAAAAACGATAAAGAAGTCATGTTATTTAATTTATCGCAGCACTGGTTTTTCCTAATTGGTTGTCAAAATGGTGGTCATTTCATACGGTTTTTGATTAACCAATGGAGGTTTTATGATATGGGTGTAGATAAAATAACTAAATACATTTTTACACCCCGCCACCAAAAGGAACGCCTCGGAACGCCCCTGGCTCAAAAGTTCCCATCACACTAGCGGCATTGCCGCGTTGGATAGCCAAAGAGATCCTCTGCACCAGGAACGATCCAGAGCGGGGATCGCAGCAGCAGTAAATTTAATTGTGTTTAATGTTAAATTATTATATTAATTTTAACATAATAATGATTAGCGAAGAGGTACACATTCTAATTAAATAAATAAATATTATATACCATATCGTTTATCAATTTTCGAATTAGCGTTCAGACTTATTATGGGTAGCCCTTAGAATAATAACGCAATAGGAACTTATAGCGCAGATTTGAAGCAACAAAATCGGGGCCATTTATGGCTCCAAATTCATACAAACGCCGGGACGCTCCCATAGTGTCAAATGTCAAAGCGCACCGGTTTATTGCTTCACTTTTGTCAGGGCGGTTGTATGCAAACTATCCTTATATGGTTTGTAATTCTATGGGGTACCTAGCCGTAGGTAGGTAGTAACTTTTAATATTATTTATTAGATATACCCATTCTATAAATAATAAATAATTACAGAGTGTATTTGTTTGTTAAATATCCTTTTCATCACACTTGCTCGGAAAGGCTGTTATTATACGCAGGCGTACAGAGCAGCTGTAGCCTACTTACCTCCCAAGGGCAGTTATGGATTTTGTATGGGTTATAACTCCCGCTGACGGCGGGGCGAGCCGCAGCCGGCGGAGCTGCCCCGCGCTGATCGCAACGTACGCTCAGTTTATGAACACCCACCTGATGGTAATTCACGATGGAAAATAGGAATAAAATTAATATATATACTTCTTTTTGTCTAATTTTTATTTAATTTCCTCGCAAATGTGATGAAAAACATTGTGTGTATCACGGGCAGTAAGGGGATAACAAACTCGAGTCATAAAAGCCCTCGCCTATCGGCGGCGGGCTTCTAACAGACTCTCGTTGGTTATCCCCTTCTTACGGCCCTAGATGCACAATGTACTATAATCAAATTACTGTTCAAGCAGATTTGTCCCGTGGGAAAAACTAGTCTCGAAGAATAGAAGTAACACTCCCCGTAAAATCTAGTTAAAAGTTCAGTAAGTGCAGATAATCTCATGAGAGAAAATCTTTTGTATTTCTCATGAGCATTGATTTTTTAATGAAAACGTTATTAGGAAGCGTAAATAACTATTTTTCCACTTCTCATGTTCCTAAAGTAGAAGGCAGTCTAAGTTACTACTTTTATGCCCTAGTGCATTAAACGAGTTTTATTTAAGAGGACTGTGAAACAACGACAAAAATCACCCTTTTCATACAAAAGGCAATAACGATTTCCGCCCCTTAAATGTTAACCGATATTGACCTGACCAATTATTGATCGGTTATCAGTCAGAACAAAATCTAGGTCTATACGATTTTTGAATATTGATAAAGATCAACAAAGCCAAATTAGTTTTGTATGCGAACACTAAAATAACAATAAAACTGAATTTATTGATTATAGTGAAAAAACTAAAACGTATACCTAGAACGAGATTTGGTTCTGACTGACAGCCTATTAAAAATTGGTCAACATCGGTTATCATTTAAGGGGTGGAAATCGTTATCGTCTTTTGTAGGAAAAACCGTAGGTTCACATTCCTCTTAACACTAGAAATTAACACGGCTTTACTCACTTGTCAGAAATACTCCACGAGACTGTTGGAGTACGCGGCACGCATGGTGTGCGTGTGGTGTTCAATAAAGAGTATTTGTATTCTATTGTATTGTAGATTTAATCCTATGGACACCAATAGCTCTGCGGTGGCAGAACATGCCCTGGACATGGAAATGTAGATAAGCCAAAGGCTACTAGAAATACCGGAAAGCTTAAAGTACCAACTTATAGACTGGCTAAAACTAAAAAAATATTTCTAGGAAATTGTACACGTTTTTACAATAAAATACCTAAAAACATAATAGAACAAACAGACACAATGTTCAAATCTACTGTAAAGCGAATTCTTATTTCTAGGGCATATTACTCAGTAAAAGACTACGTCATAGACAGGGACGTTTGGCTTAAATCGTGACCTGCACTGGCGATCCCTGGGTCTCGATGGGCGTACGAGTACCTGCTGTGGTATATATTTAGATTATAAACGATGCTATTTTCATGTTTCTTCCTTATTGTTATCTGTTTTAACCGAATTCGTCGGAGTCTTTTTTGTGTTGTGTGTGTAAAATTAAGTGATATCTAGTAATAAAATATTAAGAGCAAAGCATTTAATACAACAAAGAAAAATAAAACAGTACAAACTTAACCTTTTTTTGGAGGGCGACTAAACTAAGAAAAAAATGCACTGGTCAATGTTCTTATCCAAGCAGAACTATACTTTATTACAATAAATAAGAACTTAGACAGTTCACTGGAGTCCACAGAAAAGTTGGTAGACCTTTCTTGGAATCTTGGCTCTTACATTTTTTCCTTTAATTATAAAAGTTTTATTTACTCGAAATTGAAGTGAGAAGCAGAGTGTTGAACTCGGCTAAATAACTGTCCTTGTACTTACAATTTATTATCTTATCTTTACCCGTATTTCTTTTTGATTATAATCGACGTAATACACCGAAGAACATTTTAAATTGATTTCATGGATTTGTAGGCACTAGCAAGGATCACGCGAGGATAAGTTAACACGGTATTATCTCCAAGTGCGTCTCTCTCACACTAGTGCCGACGACAGAGATAGAGATATAAGACAGAGATAAGATATATAGACACTTAGGCACAAATAGAGAATAAAATAACGAGAAAAACACGCGCCGAAAAGTTTGTCTGTCTGTTTGTATGTTTGTTACCCTCGACGGGTAATTAAACAAAAGATCCTATATTTCTAACTGTAAAGACCCCATACTCTAAGATAAGACCACAGAACACAGAAAGAGGTTAGAAAGGCCGTCTGCCATAATTCGTACCGAAACCGCTGTCGCCGATGCATCCCCGCTCGACGTTACAACTACTAGCGCAAACGAAATAACTACGAGAATACGCACACACCCACAATAACCAAAGTCCGCTCGTGATTCGTGCGTTCGAATAGCCAGCCGTTGCCCCGCCCATACCGCTTCATTGACAAAAGCAATTTATTTTACATTTGCACTAGGCCTCGAGCATATCGATAATAGTTATCGATGATGTATCGCGCCCTCTATGCCGCGTTTTGAAGTGTATACTACTATTTCGTAGTTAATCAGGCGCTGTGTAAGGCGGTTTGCGTGCTGTGTCCGGCAGGTCGCGCTGTGTCCGGCGGGTTGCGCGCTGTGTCCGGCGGGTTGCGCGCTGTGTCCGGCGGGTTGCGCGCTGTGTCCGGCGGGTCGCGGTCGGTCCGGCGGGTTACGCGGTTTTTTTGTCTAATTTTTATTTCTTTATATGCAGCCAGGATTGCAACAAATCACTTGTTGTCAGAAAATATTGTTTCTGAACACATCATGGAGGATTTATAATAAGTATGTGTGTAGATAAAGTTAAGTATGCAACTGTACATAATTTGGCCTTAAAACACTCGTGCGATCTTATTATGAAAATCGCCTATCGGCTCGTCTCATAAACCGGCACTCGTATTTTAATGCCTATCATTATGCAACCGTTGCATAAACTACTATAAATATGCGCAAATACAAAAAAAAGTTTAAGTTTCTCGTGTGTAATTTTGAAACTTAATCATTATATTGTATTTACTTTTTTATGTAAATTAAATATAGTTATACAAACCCACAAGCTATTATAATATTAAGTTTAGACATTATACACCGGCTTCACATCAAGCCCGCCACTTTTAGGTAAATTGTTTTTATATTATTAGGAACAACATTGATAAAAAATACAGAAGTTAACTTAAATGATAAATAAATTCAAAAGACTTATTATAATAGGGTATAACAGGACCAAATGTACTTAAGCTGAACTCAGAGGAATTAACAAGTTACTTTGTAAACCAGGCTTAAGGTGTATTATGGTCGCAGCTCTGTAAGTGCATTAAAAGTATTTTTTTTAAAACACTCTTATCATTAATTATCGCTTTTTTGGTCCATTCATCAATGCAGAAAAATAAATAACTTATCGAACACATTGTTTATCTATAGTCGATAACACTAACTTTGGCCACATCACTAGTCTCATTACTTCGTCACGTAGGCAGTTTTTGGGAAACCATTAAATAACTTAGTTTTTAGACTTACCTGTGAAAAGAAATTCCATCTTTTGACACATTTGATACTTGGCTTCTGGCCCTGCACATAATTATTGCTCAAGACGACATTTTCAATTAATTAAACCGGATTTTACCGCAGCTCGACACTGTGACGCAGCGCGCTCGCGACTGACTGCGCTGACAGCGAGTCGTGTTTGAAATAGCTCATTTGCTCAACTGCGCGGCACGCGTGCCCCGCCCACATCGCCTTTCTAACCTCTTTCTGTGTTCTGTGGATAAGACCATTCAACTTCATTACAACTAAACAGATTTTCATGAAACTTGATATAAAGTCAGCTGTAATATGAATTAATGTAACCGCCAAAAGTTGACTTTTCAGGAAGCCAATAAACTAAATTACAATTCAGAAAAAGAGTTGCAACTTTTTTGTACTTATCCTATTGCAATGATGTTTATAGCAATCTTAAAATGGTAAAGCCAGTTAATTGAAAGACAATATAATAAAGCTTACTTAAATATTTTTAAAGATGGCATGGTGCTACTTACTTTTTGGTGGTACTTTATTTTTTTTGAAACATATAAAAATCTATTAAACAGCCGTAACGTAACTCATAGAACATACAACCTACTTTGTTTTGCCTTGAGTATATTTTAGTAATAATATTATAAAGTATTTCCAAATCTGTCGTTCTCATTAACCTACAAATGACTGATTTTCATAAAATGTAACTTACATCACAAAACCGAGTTGAAATGAAAAAACCGGACAAGTGCGAGTTAAACTCGCGTGGAGAGGGTTCCGTTCCATTCATGATTATCTGAAATTTACTAGGTTACTTTAAATACCATAAACTTCTTATAGGTTTTCCTGTAATCTATAGGTAAAGAACTATTTCCTGTATTTTTTGAAAATTTTAGCCCCAGTAGTTTCGGAAATAAGGAGCCCCCTCCAATTATCAATTTTCGCCTATTTTCATAAATAACTTCCAAACTATTTTACTTAAAATTCAGAAATAAATCTATTTAAAGTCCTCACAATAAGCCCTTTCATTTGATTTGTCACACAATATAGATTGCATAACTTTTTTTTTTAATTTTCTGATTTACCCCCCAAAAGTGGCCCCCCATGTTTAAAATTCATATATTTACGTCACGCGTCCGTGTTGCGGTCACCGACTTACATATGTATACCAAAATTTCAGCTCAATCGGTCCAGTATTTTCGGAGCAAATTGGCTGTGACAGACGGACAGACAGACAGACAGACAGACAGACAGACAGACGCACGAGTGATCCTATAAGGGTTTAGTTTTTCCTTTTGAGGTACGGAACCCTAAAATATACATAGATTTTCGTTAACGTAATCGCCATTTTTTTCAAGATACCGAGAATTTAAAGACGCCAAACTACAGAAAGGAAAATTTTCAGTGAAACTGTATTTACTGGTTGGGCTAATTTATATTACAGCTGACGTTATTACCTTAGGTCCTGGAAAATCTATAACCGAATTCCACGCGGAAGAATTCGCGAGCAGAAGTCAGTAAGGCAATAATTTTGACTTTAGCATAATTATTAAAACAGCTGCCTTATGTCAATTTGTTAAGAAATTATTGTCCTTCAAACCTGTCAGGGTTGTCTTACCCTACTTAGCGACACTTAAGCTGCCAACCCTAAATGTACGGCAGACAGGTGACATTGATTCATCGGTCTAAGAAGTGTTTTAATATTTGACATGGATTATCAGCTTAGCTTGGTTAGGTTTACTTGGACACTGGAAATAATTCGAAAAGGAGTCGCCTTAATTTAAAATACTTTTTCATCACACTTGCTCGTAAAGGGTGTTAATATACGCAAGCGTATAGAGCAACTATAGCCGATTTAACTCCTCTACGGGCCCCGCCGTCAGCGGGAGTATAAATCATATAAAATCCATAACTCCCTAGGGAGTTATGGATTTTGTATAGTTTCAAACTCCCGCGGGCAGTGCGCGCCCCACGCCGGCGGAGCTGCTCGGTGAGCCGCAGCCGGCGGGCCTCGCGCGAGCCGCAAGCCGGCGGAGCTGCCCCGCGCTGATCGCGACGTAATTACAGTTTATGAACACCCACCTGATGGTCATTCACGGTGTAAAATGGGAATAAAATTAATATACTTTTTTTTGTCTAATTTTTATTTCATTTCCTCGCAAATGTGATGAAAAACATTGTGTGTATCACGGGCAGTAAGGGGATAATAAACTCGAGTCATAAAAGGCCTCGCCTATCGGCGTCGGGCTTCTAACAGACTCTCGTTAGTTATCCCCTTCTTACGGCCCTAGATGCACAATGTACTATAACTTAAAATAAGAAACTTCAGACTCTATTTTGCAAGCTGTCAAAATCGAGTGTGACGTAACTTACAATAAGAAATGTCTTTTAAATTAGTGAACACACCGAATTGGCCCATGTTAAGCAACACAGCGGCCCTAACATGCAAGATACCAAGATAAGCCCGTTTATCTCTATGACTATCTCTTTCGTCGTCACTAGAGACGCACTTAGAGATAAGATGGTTTAACTTATCCTTGTGTCTTGCATGTTCGAGCCGCTGTGGGACCAATTCGAAATTATGTTCGCTAAATTTAAAAGTCACTAAAGATGTGCGATGTTTGACGCATTTTCTCAATTTTAGTCTAGGAATATCTATAAAAACGTGCATTATTCATCACAAAGCTTGACAAAGTGCTAATTGGGGTCACTTAAACAACATACATATAACAGCATTAGTGTATGTACAGATAGATCCTTAATTATGTTACAGTATCATTTAATAGGAGCCGCTTAAGGCGTTGGCCTAATAGATCGAGTTTGCGCGATCATCGCTAGTTGGCGCGAATTTTGTTCGCCCGAACGCGCGATCAAACATACGATTGATCGCGCGGATGTCAATTAGGCCATCTGTTCGACATCAAAATTTTATAAGGCGTTCGTGCGAAAATGATTCGCGCGAACTAGCGATGATCGCGCAATCGCGTTCTATTAGGACGACGCCTAATGCATAATTGCAATGTACAAAAAAATACGATAAAAAAGATATTATCGCTTTAATTTTCGTGTCATGTTTAGAATATGGAGAATCTTTGGTCTATATTTTAAAAGATCTGAACAGGAGTGTGAACCTACGGCTTTTCATAGATTCGCGGCCTCATTCGCGATAACGATTTTCACCCCGTAAATGTTAACCGATGTTGACCAATTTTTGATAGGTTGTCTGTCAGTCACAACAAAATCTAGGTCTATATGTTGTGATTTTTTCACTATAATCTTTAAATTTAGTTTTATTGTAGTTTCAGTATTCTCATACAAAACTAATTGCGGCTCTGGCGCTCTTTCTTGATCTTTAATCAAAATTCTAAAAAACAAATATACGCGTCGAATTGAGAACCTCCTTCTTCGTTTTTCTGTCTGACTTAGATTTTTAATTTTCATTATTCAGTGTTTTCTCGCGTTTTCTGCTTTGAATGTGTTTATGGCAATTATTCAACAGCTGTGCCTTTTTTACCCGACTACGCAAAGTCAAAAGGACGGTATAGACTTTAACAGTCTTTACGTCCCTTCCGTCGTTGAGCATCATATTCGTAAAACAACATATTGAGATCGCGGGAGCATCATTAGGCTATATAAGAATTGTTAGGGTGCGTCATACTAGGAACAAACATGATTTTGTATCGCCATTCAGGTTTAAAAATTTGCCTATTTATAACACTCCAACAATCGCTATACGAATCACGTCAAGTCGTTGATCAGCGCCTCTATTCGGGAACGCTAAGTGATTCTGTAGCGACTCGTGAGCGAGATTTCTCATCCCGCTTTTCCGCACGACGCGTAATGCGTAAGAGTGGGATGAGATATCTCGCTCACGAGTCGCTACAGAATCACTTAGCGTTCCCGAATAGAGGCGCTGTTTTGACTTGAGAGAGGAATAATCAAACACACTTTCGTCTTCATAATATTAGTAAGGATCATCATCATCATATCAACCGGAAGAGGTCCAGTGCTGGACATAGGCCTCCCCCAATGATCGCCACAACGACTGATTCTTTGCTGCTCGCATCAAGCGGAGACCCGCGGTTTTCACCAGGTCGTTAGCCCACCGTGTGGGTGGTCTTCCCACGCTGCGCCTTCCGGTACGTGGTCACCACTCAAGAACTCTTCGGCCCCATTAGCCGTCTGTTTTACGAGCAGTTCCCACTGCCACTTAAGTTTTGCAATTCTTTAGGCTTAATAAGGGTAATACGCTTTATATACAGACTCCGTGCCCTAAATCCATTGGGACCGTTACAATTTGCACAATATTCTCGTTCTGTAGAAGGTCAAAACAAGATGAATGATATGCTTCATCTATTTCAATGTCCTCCCTAAATCAGAGCATTATGTTATCACAGATTTAGAACAGTAAGTGAAATAAAATGAAACTCTACCAGTGTTATTGACACTATGGCAGGGCAGCTGTTTAAGTTTTTTTTTTACAAATCGCAATAAATAAATTAAATATGTTGTAGTTGTTTTTTTTTTAATACAAGCCGTGCTCGCGACTGCACTACCCGAAATTACTGTTACCTTAAATTAAATAAATACAGCAGCAGTAGCAGTCGATTACAACCAAAGAAACATGGGACCTTCCTTAACGATCTTGTTTAAATCCCATCAAAATCCCTTCAGTAGTTTTCCTGTGATACTTGCCTCTGCCCAGTAGTGGAATGCCCGACGATGGTGGCCTTACTGTTTTAATAAGGTTAATGTGGCAAAATATTGGAGTAGGCCCAGATATTCACACAGAGAGAGTATGGTTTATATAAAATTAAAGATTATGTGTATAGCCATGATTCTAAGCTCGCGCTGAGACTTTTTTACAACAAATTAAATGACACCTTTAAAAAATATGTAAAGGTTCTTAAATTATTTCAAAGAAAATTTGTTATTTTCATTGATATTAAAATAACAAGTTTTATATCCTTTCAAACTTGTAGTATACGATTACAACTATTAGCTAAATAAATTCAACGCTCGTATTAATAGTAGTTTATGCAACGGTTGCATAATGATAGGCCTTAAAACACTAGTGCGGTTTTCATGAAACGAGCCGATAGGCGAGTTTCATAATAAGATCGCACGTGTGTTTTAAGGCCAAATTATGCAGAGTTGTATACATAACTTTATCTACACACATATTATAAATCCTCCATGATGGGTTCAGAAACAAATTTTCTGGCAACAAGTTATTTGTTGCAATCGTGGCTGCATATTTCCGATATTCGGCGCATTTTCACATCACACACACTCCGAGAAGACTACTTACTATTCATATTTTCAACTAAAATGTAAATTACAAACAACTTTTTCTATTCAATTAATTCTACTTTCGTTCAGCAAAACACCAACATGGCGCCGATTCGATCCTCCGTCAAGACCATTTTTTTTTTAAATCATAGAGAAACGGATGAAGTCTCTATTCTCACGTCACTCGAGATCAAATATTGTGCAGTTTATATGTAAAAAAACATACTGAATTGACGTTTCGTATCAATAACTGTTTTAATATCTGTGGCAAACTGCCTTTATTTATGCTGTATATCGATAACAAAACGCACCCGCTTTCTGGAGTAACGGAACGCAACCCAGAAAGCGGGAACGAGTTGTTAATTGTCTGTGATTGGATTCGCTTCTCTCGAAGCTACTACGACGCACCAAAAACGCTCTAACTGTAACTATAAGTGAATTGAGTATCTCTTTGTATTTCTGTTCGTCCTGGTGATTAAGTAAACACTGAAGATAAATCGGAGCCTTTTTATTTATGGGAAAGGAAGCGCCCAACCAGACTTCCACATATCTATGGATACTAGAATAGAGACCCACTTGAGTTTTGACAGCTGTTCCAAATTTAATCTCATTTCTTTACTAAAAACGATAAAGAAGTCATGTTATTTCTTTATCGCAGCACTGGTTTTTCCTAATTGGTTGTCAAAATGGTGGTTATTTCCTACGGTTTTTGATAAACCAATGGAGGTTTTATGATATGGGTGTAGATGTGTGTGTGTATTTCGAAGTATTTGAAGTTAGATTAAATCCTTCAAAATGGTACGTGTAATATAACCTACGGCCGGTGTATCACCTTTTACCTTGCGAACTTGGCTGACACATTGCCGTTACATTTATCTTCCCCGATAGTCATTTATTAAAGTCATTTATTTACAAATTCATTACAGTTTGAAACCACTAATCAATTTACAAGTTAGTTAAGTAAACAACAATTTAAGTCTCGTTGATGTAGACGATCAAGTCAAGCGGTAAGTTAGTCGCTCTGTAACGGATGGCCGGATAGATATATACATACGTACATATATCACGCCTGTTTCCCAGAGGGGTAGGCAGGGACCACGGATTTCCATCTGCTACGATCCTGACACACACCTTTCGCTTCGTGTACTCTCTTTTAGTTCTTGCTAAACCTGGCCTTTTTTAGGGGTGCGCCTTTTTTCACATAACTTTTTAAGTCCTATTATCGGAAGTCCGAAAATATTTCTCATACCATTTTACATCATAATGATCATTCTTCATAAAAATATTTAATACTAACGATCGAAACTCATAATCATCAGCATTCATAATATCGCTAATCATACAACTTGTTAATACTAAGATTTGTATTTATATATTTTCTTATACTAACGATCGAAACTCCTAATCATTCTGATTCATAACGTCAATATTCATATATTTTTCTATCCTAATATTTATTTCCATATATTTTTTAATCATATGTGTAAATGAAATTGGATAAGACTTAAGAAGACTTCTGAGCGAGCGAGCGAAGCGAGCGAGCAAAATTAGTCGGAGCAGAAGCGACTCAGATAGGTTAGGTTCAGAAGGTTAAGGCGGGAGCGAAGCTCCCGCCTTAGCCTTCGATGTTAGGTCTTTTTTTTGCAACAGTTCAGAAAATCTTGCTTATTTGTAAGATTTTATGCTAAATAAGTTCATGCTGATATATTAATTTGCTTAAATCCATAGGTTTGCCATCTTTAAAGTGAATTTGCAGGTAGGGATAAACCTGCCCTACCTACAACTTCACTTTCGTTTTTTTTCGAATTAAATCTTATTTTGAATAGTTACTGTTGTAAAAACCAATATTATGAGTTCAAATATTTTCTTAGCAATGCCATTATTAATAAGAAAATTAGGAATAAAAAAAATATGATCACTGTCTGTTATGAAGCAAAATGTTATGAAAAAAATTATTATGAGTTCAAACATGTTCTTAGTAATGACATTATTAATAAAAAAAAATATGATAACTGTCTGTTATGAGTTCCAATGGTAGGAATAAAAATGTATGAACAAAAAAAGTATGAGGAAAAAAATTATGAAGAGTGATTATTATGAATACAAATCGGTAGTGAAACAAAAAATAGGAATAATAATTTTATGTGAGCCAATATGGACCCCTTTTTTAGGAACGTCCTCGATCTGGTATTGGTGCGTTCGCCGAGGTCTTCCGCTTCCACCCCTACCATGCACACTCGCCTTATAAATTTGCTTCGTTAGTCTTCTCTCGTTCATCCTATCCACATGTTCAAACCATCTAAGCATACCTTGCTCAATTCTCACGACTACATCTTCTTCGACACCACATCGTTCCCTTATCACGCTATTCCTTATCCTGTCTCTCATAGAAACACCACACATACTTCTCAAAGCTTGCATCTCCACTGCATTTATTCTACTTTCATGTTTCTTCTGCCATACCCAACATTAACTTCCATACATCAGTGTTGGAACCAGCACACCTCTAAACAGCCAGACGAGCTTTTTGGACACCTTCTCACTCACAAACGCATAGATGAGAATAAAAATTATTAATTATAAAGATATCAATATCAATAGCCAATTTATGTCGAATACTGGCCGGAGAGACTCAGAAAAAAGTTTTGCCATCATCTCTTTTACTTATTTTTCTTCCTCAGTGCCAATTATGGCCTCTTTTTTACTTTCTTGTAAACATCCATTCAACGCGGTTTCCAGTCACTTTAGAAGTGTCTCATAATTGCGTCGTGATGGAAACAATTTTCATTGTTAATTACAGATGAGAAAAACATTCCAAAAGGGCACTCTCCAGGACAGGTTCCGCTTGGCACCTTTGAATTATTGTTTCTGCGCAATTAAATAATAGTGTAAATCAAGTGTGCGAGCGTTTGATACTTTAACATGCCAATTTAAAGTGAATACAAAATTCTGCACAATCTCAAGTCCAATTTTCTATATCCTATATTTCACAAAATGTGCAGCACAATCTGCAAATTTGTTAGGAAATAATTTATATTCAAAACGTTTCATATTTCTTCTTATTTATGGTTATAATATTTTCGGACTTGGGTGAAATATCACATTCAATGTTGATAAACCACAGACCAAATATCCGAAGACACCGTTTAACCTCACTTTTACGAGCAAATAAAGCTGCGTAACTAGGAGAGTAGGGTATTCAAAGAGTGAAGTCCTCATTTCTGGGCCAGCGTGGGGACTCCTGCCTAGTCCCTCTCAATTTGGAGGAGGCGTATGCCCAGCAGTGGGACGTATAAGGCTGACGATGGTCGTGGTCGTGTTTAAGTGTGCGTGCGCTTGTATGAAGATACCCTACCCTTCTCTTTATACTATGATGATGATGATGAACACGCCTGTCGCCGCCGTCCTTAACGCAGCCGTATTTTTTCTCACATTTTGTCACAAACATTCCTAGAAGAATTTGCAAACATATATAAAATTGGTCTTGTTAGCAGGTGCAGGGTAGAACATATCGTTTGGACAATAAATAAATAGAATTACATGCGGCGAGCGATAATTGGACAGTGTTATCCTTGCGGTACTAATGAGGAGTACCAGTAGGTTGCACAGGAGATAGACAAAGATCTTACCTTACTATGCAAAAGAAAATTCTAGAAGTAAATCATTACAATACTGAGATAAAAGGCTAATCATTAACACTTGAGAACTGTCCCTAGGTAGCGCTTCATACAAACGTAGTTCAGTAATAGTTTGGATATTTTTGGTCGGATCGCATTGAAACTTTGCAGGGATATAGGTATAAGGCAAATAGAGGTCAGTACTTTGCGTGATTGAGAAAAAAACGCGCACTGACCCAAGGCTGCGCACACTGGCGCGCACTGGCTCAAACCCTGAAGAAGGACTCCATTCGAGTTCGAAACATGTCGGACTATTTCTGACAATAAATCGTGTGTAAAGCCGTGTGTTTTTCAAGTAAAATAAAAATCGTTTATTATATGTATACACCTGTTACATTGTATCTCAAAACTCGTAATCTACAAACCTAGATTTGTCTTTTATCTATATCCTTGCAAAGTTTCTATGCGATCCCGCTAAAAATGTCCAAACCACAACTAAACTATGTTTGTATGAAGCGCTACTTGAGGACCGGGCTCTAAGCAATTTATCATTTACTTAACTTTAGAGTCATGTAGTATTTTTTTTATACTTAAGTACATCAATAAAATAAAGCTTTTTTGAAGGCTTGGTTAAGGCCCGGTCACATTACGGAAGCGGCAGGTGCGCGGCGCGACCGCAGCGTGACACCATCTGTTATCTTCTATTGGAAGTCGTAACAGATGTCACATATATTTCGCTGCACTGCTGGCATCAAACCAAGCCGACATGGCGCGTGCGTGGTATACATAGAAGTCAATTAATTGCGTCACGCTGCGGTCGCACCACGGTCCCGCTGCGCCCGAAATCTGATCGAGCCTTTAGCGTACCTTTTCAAAAGAGCTCGCTTTCATAGGATTAGCTCAGCGTTCATTTGAACTCTAGCGGAAGGCTGGTTTTTGGAAAACCCATTGAATTTTTATAGATTATTTAGACTGAGGGAATTAAATGTAGGTAGTTTGATTTAGAATGCGTTTAGCCGTTATTTATTTTGACACATTTCTATCACACTCCCTGATTTGGGTGTGTATTTTACGCGTGTTTCTGAACTGTCCGTTTGGTTCTTTTGCGCGCATAAACACCGTTCGCCTAAATGGATTTCAATAAAATCGTTGGATAGGTACGAGAGTCATTAATATATAATATATATCTATTTAAAAAAGCCCGGAATTCACTCGTCAACGTGAAATCGATAAAGTTAATACCTAATTATCCGAAACCGTCGGCCGTCGGGCGCGGTATCGAAATAAAGGTGTTTTGAGTAGGTAGGTAGGTACATGTTTAAATAGTTAAAGTTATAGTTCACCGCAGTTTAGTCTAAAATTAGTTTAGGTTAGAATTGTATATAAAGGGTCACCAAAACTGCACGTTTTACGCCCAGATTGTCCTCAAACTGTTTGGACCTGAAAGAAAAACAGTCTTACATAAACTCTATATTGAATTAAGACAGTTAAGACAGCAGATGCCATTAGAAACTTAGAAGAAAATAAGCAGAATACGTAAAACAAATACGAGGTATATTTTGAAATTGTACATGAAAATAGCTGTAACGAGTGGAAATGGTTTATCAGCACGAAGCTAATTCGTGGGACGCTACCGGATCATAGAAGGATAGTACAGATACATCAAAATAATTACGTGTAGTTAACAAAAACTAAAAAATACGCTTTGGTCAATAACGCACTAAACATTACAAAAGACCCTCATCACCAAGTTAATGTATTGGACTCGTCAAAACCAACCAAATGAGCTCAAACTCTCGGGGTTTACTAGTAGTCATTGAAGAATTCCACTATCCGCCATGCTCCATGCTCCAGGTATCATGGTCAGATAATCTCAATGGTACCAAATTATTTTATTGTCATCCGAATGGCATACACTTGTAAAGTTAGAAGAAGAAGAACAAGAAGAAGAAGAAGAAGTAGAAGAGGAAGAAGTTAGAGTTATTAGTAGTAGGTTAAAATTTACTTCTAAGATTTGATTATAATTTTGCGTGTTTGCTGGTTAGTTACTTAGTTACAAGTGAAGCTAATAAAACCGTGTTAAAAAGCGGAATATCCATATCAAAACAAACACTTATAGCGTTTTGATTTTTTTCTAGGAATTTCTCCTTTTTAGGCTGTCAGGAGAAGATCGTTTTTAAGTGATAGGATTGCCTGTTGTATATTGTACGAGAGGACCCACCACAGCTTGGAACGCGGTATTTTCCATACAAAGTTTATCACCCCTTTTAGGGATGGAATTTTGAAAAAATCCCTCCACCTCTGCACCTGCACCTCTAGGGTACTCGAGTAATGTCTCCTCCAAACAAACCTCTTGGACCACACGTTTAGGCTGTGCGTTGTCTATAAGTGAGTCACGGTACTGTTTTATATGTACTTAACATTTTGCTCTTTCAAATGATTCTGCAAATGCAAAGTCGGTTACGGGCACCTATAGAAAATAATAGCTAATACCAAAAAATATTGCTTTTACTGTAATAACTAGGCTGTAGCTACCTCCCAAAAGTGCACTATTTTACCCAACAAATGCTGCTTCCCTTTTGTTCCAAAATTGCACTGTTTAAGAAATACTGTAGCTCTGGGAGCAATGCAGTTCTTGCTCTAATATTGTTAAAAGCCATTTAATGGAGAGCGTCAAACCTCTTATTGCACCAGTGAGATTTATTTCCTTTACAGTGTTAGTGGAGTGGTAGTCGAGTGGTCAGACGTGCGTCTCTTTGCGAGGTTTACGGGTTCCACCCCGGCTTGCACCTCGATATTGTCGAAACTTTTGTGCGCAAATCAATTTAGTATTTCATCAACAGTTCCACTTACCAAATAAGGCTTTTGGCGCGTAACTGCTTGAGTTATTACAGAAAATACTAAAATTGCCATATGCTTGCCTATAATATTTGAAGAGTTTCATCGATTCCTCATAGATCCTCTCATCACACGTCGACTTTGACTACAACGGGACCAAATTGCACGTATACCCGACCGATTAAAAAAATAACCTTCCAAATCGGTTAACAAATGACGGAGTTGTGAAGTAACAAAAAAAATATACAACCGAATTGAGAACCTCCTCCATTTTTTTGAAGACGATTAAAATCAAGCAGTTGTGGATGTATTAATAAAAAATATATATTAAGTAACAAAAACAGTTACTAATAATTTATATTTCTTAAATAAAGAAAATATCAATGAAACCTTACCACTATCAGATTCTAAAATAGAAATTCACGCAGAATTGCTCGGATCGAATGGACTCGAATCAGTGATTTTTAAACGAAAAAAATTACACAAAACAACTTGTGCATTATGCGACAAACAAGGGACAAGCGAGCATACGATAGATGTCACAGACGGTACTACCCTCCGGGAGTGTGAGGCGAGGTATGTGGGGGGCGGGGGAAGATGCACCTCAGGCCTCCCCTGCTTTCAATTCGCGCAACTACTGTACCTTGGTGCAAAGCATCGTTATGTTAAAACCGAATATAAACATATACCCCCAATAGGTCGTATTCCCCCAATAGGTGGTACGACACACAGCTGAGTGGATGCCATTTTCGCAGCAATATATAACTTTTATTTAGATCACATATATTATTAGATATAAGTTCTTAAAAAATGTAAAAATTGTATTTTTTTTTGTTTTTGCGAAATAAATATTTTTTATTTCTATTTCTATATAATTAAAATCCACAGTTGCAGCGACTCTTAAATTTTGATACACTTCGTCAAAGCCATTGCGTTTCCGACTGTCGGCTTCTTAGGAAAAGATTTTGAAATTATAATTATTCCACGTCGACCACGACAAAATTCAAAGAGATGAAGTACAGTACGCCGGTTCCTCAACTTCGCCGCGAACAAATCAAGTAACTAGTAAGACTTAACGCTAGCTAGTTCCCAACTTCGATGCAGATGTATAAGAATACAGCAAGTTCATTTGTTTTGACGCCGCGCCAGCGCCGCCGGAATTTGTAATAGCAATCGTCCCTGTGTCTTTTAAAAATGCGTATATACCTAACTCTTAAATTTCAATGCATGCAGTATTTTAAATTTGAAAGTGTCTTTTTTATTTGTGTGTTGTACGTCAAAACGGACCTACGGATAGACGTGATTTTGTACAGCGATAGTTGAAGAACCGGAGAGTAACAAAGGCTAATTTCAATTCGGAAAAACGCACAGTAGTGTTTTCCGTAAGGGAAAAATAACAAATTCTATCGTGGACGTAGCTATACCTTTTTAATATGACTTATGCTCATCGCGTAATCGTTGTTGGTTTGATGGATGCGTTACATATTCCAAGTAGACTCTCTGCATATTCTTACAGCTTAACCACAGAGCAATACTTGGATCACTGAAGTGGCTGCATCCATTGAATCCGGAGTATATTGAGGCAAGTTCAAGAGCTATTTCTTGATTTAGATTTAGATTTAGATTTATTTTATTTCTCAAATTAAATTACATTATATTCAGTACATGTCAAAATATATGAATTCAAAGTTGAGATCGTCAAAACATTAAATAATAAAATAGAATATATGTCATCACAAATTAATAATAAACAATTTAAATTAAAACCAAAAAATAATACACTATCAAAACATTAATTCAATTATCACATATTAATAACAAGCGATTTATAATAAAAATAAAAATAGCAAAGTCAGTCATGAAAACAAAATAATAATTTCTATTAATAATTTAGACTCAATTAAATGTCAATTCCATATACTCATTGATTGAGTATATGGGGTTATTCAATAAAAGGTTCTTTAGTTTGCGCCTAAATGCTTCATCAGATGTTTCTGATTTGAGTTCGGCGGGTAGACGCTCGTAATAAGTAGGACCTATTATTCGCGGGTTCTTTTTCGCTAGCGCCATGCGATGAGGGAACGTTTTTAAGCGTCCAGCACGGCGGGACAGTTTACCGGAAACATTAACCCGTTCGAACATCGAGATGTTGCGTCTTATGAACATTATTATTTCGAATAAATATAGTGAATAATGAGTCATTATATGGTGAGTTACAAAAATACCCCTGCAAGAGTGTCTTGGTTTCACCCCGACGATCGTACGTATTGCACGCTTTTGTATAATAAATACTCTATTGGCATCCGTCGAGTTTCCCCAAATCAGAGTACCGTATGACATTGAGTTCAGTTTAAATTTTAGTCAAGAAAATTATTGAAATTTAATTGGTTGAGACTTGAGTACATGCTCACAGAGTATAAAAATGGCTCGTCACGGAAACTCTAATTCTACTGCATTCATTTTAATCAAACGTCATGGATTGTTATTTAGTGAAGTACTTATTCGTATCGTTGTTTAGTACCAACAGTACAAGTATTCCTAGTTTGGGCTATCATTGTGTGTTAGTGTCCAAATTATAATTACTCGTATAATAGGAATGTTGCCTGGGCACAAATTAATTATTCTCATTAGTCCGTCAGTTAGATTATCAAAAAAATATTGACCATCTATTTTTTGCTTTACCAAATCAATCAATTGATAAAGATAACGCGCATCCAAGTTCGGGAGTTGGGGCTCATGACGCCATTTCTAGGTAAAAAGTGTACCTAGGCGTGACGTCACGCCGAATTTAAACGCACTATTTATCTTTGTAATGTTTTCTTTAAAAGATAAAATAAAAAAATAAAAAAAATATTTGTAGTCTGTTGGTCTGACATAAATATTTCTATACCATTCTATTAAACAAATATATTATCTTAATTTTTGCAACATGACATCAAAGCAGTGAATGCGAAAGACAAATTACCGGGAATCCTGTTTTGACAGCCTCATTAGAGACGAGTGTATTTGACAAATTACGCGACATTATAATGAAATTATTTAGTTTCGCTTTCATATTGCCCTCGGCAAATGGCATTAAATTTTAATGTGAAAATTAGCGAAGATCATAGGCAACGCTTTATTTAATTCACTTGTCAAGTAGAAGCGAATAAGTAAACATCAAGATCATTAATACTTAACCAGCAATTGGCTACTTGACTACCAGTATAGTAACAAATACGAATATATTTCTTTGGAACAGTGGCTTAAACCTCACTAGTAAAAATAAATCAAGATTATTCCGAATATAACAACTTAAAAACTTCAATTTTTATTTATAAGTCACGTGACTTTAAACACCAGTCACCACGTATGACGTTGCATAGGTCGGTTGCGGTCCGAATCACGCTGCCCACCTTAATCGTCGTAATCAGCGTGAATGTTATTCGGACCGCACTCTCATACAGACTATGCTTTTTTTTGACGTTTACGATTGGTCTTACTAAGATAAAGTCACACGTGACAGCTCACAGTGAGATCGCGTTTAGCGGCAAATTTAAAAATGAAAAATATTGTTAGTGCTTTATCCTTGAAAATATGAAAAATTCATTACGATAATATTTTTATCTACACCCATATCATAAAACCTCCATAGTGTAATCAAAAACCGTAGGAAATGACCACCATTGTGACAACCAATTAGGTAAACCAGTGCTGCAATGTTATTACAGTATCGATTTTAGTATCGAAATGAGATTAAATTTGGAACAGCTGTCAAAACTCAAGTGGGTCTCTATTCAGTATCCATAGATATTAAACAGTTATTGATACGAAACATCAATTCAGTATGTTTTTTTAATATAAACCGAACGACATTTGATCTCGAGTGACGTGAGAATAGAGACTTCATTCGTTTGTCTATGATTTAAAAAAAAATGGTCTTGATGGAGGATCGAATTGCCGCCATTATGTTGGTTTTTTGCTGAACGAAAGTAGAATTGTTGTTGAATTGAATAGAAAAAGTTGTTTGTAATTTACGTTTTAGTTGAAAATATGAATAGTAGTCTTCTCGGAGTGACTGTGTGATGTGAAAATGCGCCGGATATCGTAAATGCAGCCACGATTGCAACAAATAACTTGTTGCCAGAAAATATTGTTTCTGAACACATCATGGAGGATTTATAATATGTGTGTAGATAAAGTTATGTATGCAACGCTGCATAATTTGGCCTTAAAACACACGTGCGATCTTATTATGAAACTCGCTAAAGCTCGTTTCATGAAAGCCGCACTAGTGTTTTAAGGCCTATCATAATGCAACCGTTGCATAAACTACTATTACATAACGTAAAATGAGCTAATAAGCAGCAAAAATATATCCTCGTATTCACGTTACGCGTTCGTGTTGCGGTCACCGACTTACATAATGTAGGTATACCAAATGTCAACTCAATCGTTCCAGTAGTTTCGGAGCAAATTGGCTGTGACAGACGGACAGACAGACAGACAGACACACGAGTGATCCTATAAGAGTTCCGTTTTTTCCTTCTGATGTACGGAACCCTAAAAATGATGAAGTCGAATTTGATCCTTAAACAATTAAAATTATCGTTGAAAATGTGTCAACAAACCCTGAAAAGGCAGTTGGACCGATACTAATTTCAACTAGTATCGGGTCGTTAAGTCGTAGGTATCTAATTGAACGTTTTTAAGTAACTGATAGGAGGAGGCCAGACGGTCATACGCTTGTCCTCTCGGGGAGAGGTCGCAGGGTCCTCTGGGTCATGGCTTAAGTATCATCGTGCCCTCTCACATCGGCGATACGACACGCAAAACGGGTGCTGCAACGGAAACAAGTTGTCAAGCAAGATGCCTTTCAACTCTGCCACTGTCATTTGTTTTTCTACCCATTGTGTAAAAACAGGTGGCCGATGGTCTGTCAAGGCGAAAAACTTTATTAATCCAGTTCATATCTGATCCAAATAATATCCTTGGTAATACCGCTAGTGTTTAGAACTTTTGGGTTAGGCATTTATGGAGCAGTATGTGTTGATGGAGACCACGGACCGGTAAGCGCAGCGTAGGACGTCCACCCACAAGATGGACAGACGACCTAATAGAGACCGCAGGGAAACGCTGGATGCAGGCCGCTTCCAACCGGCCCTTTTGGAAATCGATGGGGGAGGCTTATGTCCAGCAGTGGATGATAATGATGTATCGAGTTAGGATTTAGTTATAATTTGTTAATAAGTTTTAATTTCTTAGTTAGATTTACTTTGTTTTTTACTTTTACTTTGACTCATAAGTTTCTACTTGATTATTGTCACTATGTTTTTTTTTATGTCAATTGACTGATAAACGAGCTGACGCCCACCTGATGGAAAGTGGTCACCGCCGCCCATGGACATCTGCAACACCAGAGGTGCTGCCAATGCGTTGCCGGTCTAGGGAGGATGGGGAATGGATGGGATGGGGATGAGGGAATAGACCTCCGGATCTCGTCATAACCGTACGAATCACAATAGCAAGCTATTACTTTACGCCGATATTCTGTGAGAGTGCGGTACTACCCCGGTCGAGCCGGCCCATTCGAACAGTAATCATCTAGTGAGGATTACTGTTTGGCTCTACCAGTACAAATGTTACGGCGAACAATGGTAAGTGGTTGGGAATATAATAGTGTACATGATTTTATTTTCATTAATTTAGTAAGTAAGCTCTGTGTTATTTGTTATGTATTTCTAAGCATTGTCAACGCGAGACATTTATAATTTCTTACGTCAATATCGCAACAACTAATCCGCCTAAAACTTTGCTTGTTCTGCGTAAACGTAAACAGATGGCGCCAAAAACGCTAATGTTCTAAAATAAACCGTTAGAGCCGAGACGCCACATGCTCATGTTAGTGTTTGAGCTTAGTATGAGGGGATTACCACGATCTGCTTGTGGTCGCGTGACAAATGAGTGAGAACTCAGTGAGATGGATTCTGGGATGGATCGGCAGCTCAATTATGTATCACAATTGGTATCGTTTTGCTCGAAAAGTAAACCAATTTAGTCATCACTCTTTGTAAATAAGGGTGCAATTGGTTTACTTTTCGCGAAAGCGATACCATTTGGTATTACGTAATTGAGTAGCTGGACTGCCTAAATTATCCGATACTCTAGCATAGACAAATAAAATAATGTATAATTTACTGAAATATCCATATTATCATGACCGACGTGTTGGTGCAAACTGTTAGTCGGGCATGGCGTTATATATAAATAAATAAATAAATAAATAAATAAGAGGGCTCGTAGCTCGGAAGTAAAGCCGAAGCTGCTAAAATTCAGTTAAACTAGATGGCGCCACAACCATAGCCTGCGAGATATTCAGTCAAATACAGTGAAATTCCTTTTTTAAACAATATGACGTTGACGGTGCTTTGTAAAAGACGCCAGTGTAAACGACCAGCTTTCCAAAAAAAAAACATTAATATTTGAACGAATTGTCACAGTAATTTACGAATTCGTTGATAGATGGCGTTGATTGACAGTCCACTTGCATTCTTCCTCCATGCGCGAAGTCATTACTTAACTAAATATTTCATAGCATATTTAGCGATGTTATTAGTTTATGCAGAATATTTGACAGCGTTGAGATAGTATCAAGCACCTCAGGCCTCTTTTATAAAGAACATTCTTACAAGTCAAAAACTAGCAACCTCGATGACTTCCCTCATAGTTCTGTCTAGCATTTTTGCTATTTAAGGCCTCTAAAATGTTAGGTTGTAGTTTTAAAATGGACCTGTTTGCCGTGGTGACTTTGTATTGACTTCCATTATAAATAAATTATTAGTATGTTTGCATAGCGCTCCGTGAGTCACAGACGGTGCTGGCTGAAAATCATTGCTGAAGGTGTTTTACATCTCAGCATTATGCTGAGCCAGTGTTCCATTCACTACCGCGATGACACACGCAACATCATTTTGTTTTGTATTGTTTTCTTCATATAAAAAAACGGACATCCAGGTACTAACCTGGATGACCGTTTTTTTTTGGTAAATCGTGTTTTTTGGAAATTATATTTAGATACAAATTTTATGCGTTGATAAAGGGCTCCCAATATAAAAAAAAATCACAAAAGAAAGAACTTGCAAAAAAGGGAAAAAGTAATTATCTGGACTAAAAACGGGCTCGTCTGGTGTCGGGACCGTCCGATTTTCCACCTGAGCTATATTAGGTATAACCTTGTAGATGGTGGCGGAATTTACCTTCGTATTCTAATGATATTGTAGCAGTTATTCATTGCCTGAAAACACGGACAAAATGACGTTTTCTAAAAATTCAAACTAGCTAGATCGATTTATCGCCCCCGAAACCCCCGCATACTAAATAACATGAAAATCGTTGGAGCCGTTTCTGAGATTCAGATTTCAGATTCAGAACTCCTCTGCTGCACTGGGAGTGAAGAAATAGCATAGAATGCGTGCAGATGCTTATCATCCTGGCATGTCGTAAAAGTCGACTAAGGGACGGGTCCTCCCCAACATGGTGGACTATCTGTATGGGCGATGGGCTGATCACCTGTCACCGTACGGTTCATCATACCATCTTAGGACTAATTCATCGAACGTGGCCACAAGTAGTATTGTGGCTCTGCCCACCCCATTAGGGATTTCGGGCGTGCTGCTATGTATGTATGTATATATATATATATACAATAATTGTTTGTTTAAAGGTATTATTATTAGTTTACTATTATGTTTCTGTGTTAATGAATACATGTGTTTCTTTCTATCAGTATTAGCTTAAGCATTTTCGTGAGTTTAATTTTTTCATTCGAGAACCTTTAGTACTCCTTCTTCAAATCCGAACGGTCAATAGGAGCAAGCCGTGATCTTACTTTCTCACCTGTGGAGGTACTTTAAAACTACCGTTCAACTTGCGGGGTTCCCTTTGTTTGAAGCTTAAAGGTTTATTTATTAGGTAATATTTGAAATGGCACAGTTTTAGAATAAGATGTTTTTTGGATGTTTAATTCAATTCGCAGTAAGTTTTCACGGATTCAAAATAATATGGATTTTTTATTTATTCGAATAATGACACAGCATTACAGTAAAATAGAGTAAAATATTAAGGCCCTGTCAAATCTTACAAGTGTCAAATCTTAGGTGGATTCTCAGTACAAATATTCTTTTAAGTGGTATTTTCTATTTGGGCCTGCTAAGTGATTAACTATATCGTCACTAAATTGAC
Organism: Tortricodes alternella; assembly: GCA_947859335.1. Classification (NCBI taxonomy): domain Eukaryota; kingdom Metazoa; phylum Arthropoda; class Insecta; order Lepidoptera; family Tortricidae; genus Tortricodes; species Tortricodes alternella. The sequence goes on along the minus strand of OX401984.1, from coordinate 13,380,083 downwards.
AAACCCCTGAATGTGAACGTCAAACACGAACAGAACGTCTAGCACGACCCGCCCGCGAGTCGTTTGTCGCTCAGTGCGTCCCTTACATATTTAACTAGTTTGGCAGAGACGCACAGAGCGACAAACGACTCGCGGGCATGTCGTGCTAGAACAACGACACATTCGCTGTTTCGGCATATTTACTGTCGATACAGTGGCGGCGATTTTACAGTTTTTTTATATCAATTGACTGACAAACGAGCTGACGGCCCACCTGATGGAAAGTGGTCACCGCCGCCCATGGACATCTGCAACACCAGAGGTGCTGCCAATGCGTTGCCAGTCTAGGAAGGATGGGGAATGGGGATGGGATAGGGATGGGGGAATAGGCCTCCAGATCTCGTCACTCACCGTACGAAACGCAATAGCAAGCTATTACTTCACGCCGACATTATGTGAGAGTGTGGTACTACCCCGGTCGAGCCGGCCCATTCGAACAGTAATCATCTAGTGAGGATTACTGTTTGACTCTACTTTTGCGCGTGGCCCTTGTCAAAAAACCGGACAAGTGCGGGTTAAACTCGAGTGGAGAGGGTACCGTGATTATATGAAATCTCCTATGTTACCATAGACTTCTTATAGATTTTCTTGTAACCTATAGATTACTATTTTCTCAATTTTTTCGAAATTTTAGGTGGGATACCTACTTTTGGAGATAGTGGTACATTTTCGCCTATTTTCCTAAATAACTTCAAAATTACTAATCTAAAAATTATAAAAAAAAAATATTTAAGATCCTCACAACGAGTCCTTTCATTTGATATCAGTCAACAAGGTTTGCAAATTTTTATAAAATTTTCTAATTCAAACTCACCCACTCAAAAGTGGCACCCATGTTTAAAATTCATTTATTTACGTTAGACGTCCGTGTTGCGGTCACCGATTTAAATATGTGTACCAAATTTCAATTCAATCGGTCTAGCGTTTTGAAGCGAAGTGGCTGTGACAGACGGACAGACAGACAGACAGACACACGAGTCATCCTTATAGGGTTCTGTTTTTTTCATTTTGAAGTACGAAACTCTAAAAAGTGGTGTTCACGTATTTTTGACCACTTTGTCCACGTAATTATTTTTGACCTCGACTGTACCTACATTAAAATCAGGGCGTCTATTCGGGAACATCTAAATGATACTGCAGCGACCCGCGAGCGAGACTCGTATCTCGCTCTGACGCATTACGCGTCGTGCGGAAGAGTGGGATGAGAAATGTCGCTCGCGAGTCGCTACATTACTTAGCGTTCCCGAATAGAAGCGCTGTTGAATACTTGGATCAACAACTTGGGTCTTTTCAAGGAGGAATAGGCATTATCTAGGTGTGCATGCTCCATCGTCGACCTCATCATCACTTTCCATCAGGTGAGATAGAGGTTAAATGCACACCTATCTTCTATAAAAAAAAAAAAAACCTCTATCCAAAAAATCACAGTTTGAACTTCGTCTGCAAGTAAAAAATAACCAACAAAGTTAAGTTCTAAAACTTATCGTAACACAGCACAAGTTCTAAATCGTTTTTAGGAAGTGAGCAAAGTTCGCTAGCATGCAATTTCTGTGTATATGGCCCCCGAATGCCTAAACTCGCCTTAATTTGAGGTAATTTCGTTGTTATGAAAACAAAGCAACGGTAACGTGGTACACAGGTTAAAACAGACTGGCCACTTACTAATACGAATTAAAAGAGAGCCAGAGCGTAGCGTAGTGGTAGAGCCAAACAGTATTCCTCACTAGATGACTACTGTTCGAATGGGCCGGCTCGACCGGGGTAGTACCACACTCTCACAGAATATCGGTGTAAAGTTATAGCTTGCTATTGCGTTTCGTACGGTGAGTGACGAGATCCGGAGGCCTATTCCCTCATCCCCATCCCATCCCCATTCTCCATCCGTCCTAGATTGGCAACGCATTGGCGGAACCTCTGGTGTTGCAGATGTCCATGGGCGGCGGTGACACTTTCCATCAGGTGGGCCGTCTGCCTTTTTGTCAGCCTACTCCTTTCTCAAAGGGTCGGCAACGCATCCGTGATTCCCCTGGTGTTGCGGGTGTCCATGGGCGGCGGTGATTGCTTACCACCAGGTAACCCGCCTGTTCGTTTGCCACCCTCTTAACATAAAAACATAAAATAATAATAAAGATAAACACTTTTGCAAGACAAGGTTCATGTGTGCTTGTCTGATGTCCGAATTCAGAAACGCCACTTAAGCATTTGATAAGAGATTAAATGACCCTCAACTAGTTGTCATCCTATACAAAAACGTCACTCAAACGTCACTTTAATTAAAGATCAATTTGAGTGGCCTTGCTGAATTCGGCCATGAAACAGTTGAATGCGTAGTTTGTTTAACAAAATACTTATAATTTTAAATTAGAGAGAATGTGAAGATTGGATGTTTGTCTCCAATCATGCGCAACCGGCTAGACAGAATTGGATTAAATTTGGTAGACAGATAGATTATATCTTGGAATAAAATATAAAATACTTTTAATCCCAATCCTAATCCTAAATTATTGAGCACAGCTAGTTAAAATTACGTAAACCGATGAAATGTCCCGCTTTAGACTGTTAAAAATAGTTATAAAATCAACCTTACCTTCACTTTTTTAAACATGGCCTAAGTAAATATGTTTTTGCGAAACGATCATCATCTATCATTGGTGGAAGTGACTCCTCTGTGAGGTAAGCTGCGCTGAACAGAGGGTCATATCGTCTAAAAAGTGGACAATCAACAATTTTGCAAAAAAAAAACTTTAAAGAACTGCCAAATGATAGAGATCGCTGTAACAAACAAACTTAGTGTTAAAAATATTTTCAAAATAATGCATGTTTGAGACACTAAAGTCCACTTTTTAGGCGATACGACCCACTGTGCGCCGGTAGCTTCATAACAAGACTTACAATGTTAACTGGGGCATCGTACGATATTTTACGTCCGCGCCCTAGCGAAGGAAATTTAATTTTGTTGCTGCATTTTGTATAATGTCTTCATGGATTTACGTCCTCCAAGTAAGTCGTCAAAGTGGCACTTTGACGTTTACACAGGGGGGCTAGCACGACACGCCCGCGAGTCGTTTGCGCTCAGTGCGTCTCTGTCAAACTAGTCAAGTATGTAAGGGATACACTTAGCGACAAACGACTCGCGGGCAGGTCGTGCTAGACGCGCAGGCATACAGTCGTTTATGATTTAAAATGAAAATTAAATATTTATTTTGCAAGTAGGCCACACGGACTCTTTCACCACGTCTGAATCTACCAGCAGCGCTTCGAATTATTAGTAGAAATTGTATGAGTTCATATGGAAAAGTATAGATGTGTGCGTATTTGTATCTGTGTTCTACAGTATGACTACACGAACAGTCAAAATACAGCTACATGTTTACCTACTTGCTTGTTGCAATTATCAAGAAAAATAAACAGACAAACAACCATACAAACATTTATACAGTAGGTAGTTAAAGGGTTTAAGTGCATAATTTCAAACCCCCCATTTACCCCCTTCTAGTTTTGTTTCCAATAGTTTATATAGCCTATGTCTTACCTAAAGTTGTGGTCATATTGTTGTTTCATCTAGTCTAAAACTTAGCGCTACTAAAGTGAGAGCGCGAAGCTTTGAATGCTAGTATGCGTGCACTGTATATTGCGCTAGACCATCATGATGATGATGATGATGATGATGTATATTGCGCTAGACCGTTTGGGTTTAACAGTTTTACGCTATCATCTTTACTATTTTTTCCATCTAGATTATTCTATGGCCAATGTCAAAAATATGTTTTTCTTCCAACTACGCTTTAACTTCATCATTATGGCCTTAAATACTCAGCACAAAGCAGCTCTTTTTTGCTCTAGAGCAATAAAGTTGCATACATAATTCATTATTGCACTGTTTTATGTTTTTTGTTTAATTTGGTTAGTTGTCAAAAAGTTTACACCACCAGGCACCCAATCACCCATTCACAGTCCGACGGGACAGCTAACCACTTCTCTGTGGACTTGCTGTTAGCAAAACTGTCCACATGTCGGCGGGCATATCCAACTGTGATTGCTCCGTCTTAAATGTTACGCTTAAAGTACTTGCTGATAAGATAGTATAGGTTACTAAAAAATTTAAAAAAATGGACTATGAAAAAGAATTGACCAGTAGGTACCAGATTTCTGTGAAAATAAATTGTCGGATGTTCTACTTTAGCTTCTGAACCACTGGACCGATTTCAATAAATAGGGTATCTTAAGATTCGGTCGGGGAAAACGTGTGAATGTCAAAGGCTATATAAAAAATCTAAGGCTGCGTTATACCAGGTTCAAAATTTTTTTTTTTACCTCACTAGTCAGGTTTGACTATACTTTTACTTTTTTTACCAACTTTTTGCAGTAGTTGAAAGAAAAGCAGGTTATGCACCTCGCATCAAGTGATGTATTATTGCGCTCGTGTTTGTAGAGCCTTCACTTGCGTTCGGGCTCAAAACTAACACTCGGCGCAATGACGAATCACTTTCTGCTTGGTGCAACAATCTACTATTACACTACAACTATTGAAGCAGAAAACATAATATGCGTGGGAAATAGCCAAACGTGACAGTATTTTAGGAAAACAAACATGCTATATTTTTCTGGGGACACTGTACTCGTTCCCTTGCCCTTGTCCTGGAAACCAGCGTCACGGCAGCAAGGCCTGACGTAAACCATATTGATTTTTATACTTATACTTAATTATACTTAATAATTTTATTCTTATTTGGTAAACAATCCAAATTTGTATATCTTCGATATTTCTTTTGTGTTTTGCTTTATATGTTTTTAAGTGCCAAATAGTGTAACGTAATACTTCAATGAATATATAGTAGTTTATGCAACGGTTGCATAATGATAGGCCTTAAAACACTAGTGCGGTTTTATGAAACGAGCTTTTAGCGAGTTTCATAATAAGATCGCACGTGTGTTTTAAGGCCAAATTATGCAAAGTTGCATACATAACTTTACCTACACACATATTATAAATCCTCCATGATGGGTTCAGAAACAATATTATCTGGCAACAAGTTATTTGTTGCAATCGTGGCTGCATATTTCCGATATCCGGCGCATTTTCACATCACACACACTCCGAGAAGACTACTTACTATTCATATTTTCAACTAAAATGTAAATTACAAACAACTTTTTCTATTCAATTCAACAAAATTCTACTTTCGTTCAGCAAAACGTCAACGCGGCGCGGCGCGTCAATAATGGCGGTTTTTCCTAATTGGTTGTCAAAATGGTGTTCATTTCCTATGGTTTTTGATTAACCAATGGAGGTTTTATGATATGGGTGTAGATAAAAGAATTTTCTATTCATTGAAGTATTACGTTACACTAGAACAGACATCTCAAACAATTGACAGCGAGCACTTGATGACGGAGCGGGCATGCGCGCCGCGTACGGCGGTGATAGTTTTCTTATAGTTAAATTTAATGGTCAAATTTCGCCTATATTCCAAAAAAATATATATTTAAGATCCTTACAACAAGCCCTTTAATTTGATATGTCACACGATATAGAATGCATAACTTTTTTTTAATTTTCTTAATTACCACAAGAAAGCGGCCCCCATTTTTTAAATTAATTTATTTACGTTACGCGTCCATATCGCGGTCAACAACTTACATAGTATATCAAATTTTAACTCAATCGGTCGTGTAGTTTCGGAGCAAATTGTTTGTGACAGAGGGACAGACAGACAGACACGAGTAATCCTATAAGGGTTCCGTTTTTTTCCTTTTGAGGTACGGAACCCTAAAAATAACATTAACTTGAATCAATCTCCTGTTAAATTTACACTGTGACGCTCTGATTAGGTAAGGCAGGGTAATCACGTCGATCCAGATGCATCGAGCGCAAACACGTGTCGTGTCGCTCGTGTCGAATGTCGAATGTCGACACAATCGGGATTTGTGTACACACTACGTGTAGCCGACTAGGATCGTTCAATTGAGTGTTTGTGTACATCCCTACTAATATTAAATTCGAATTCAAATCATTTATTCAGCAAATTGGCCACCTGTGGGCTCTTTTACTTGTCACATGAATAAATTACAATGCGTTGAATCTACCAGCGCTTCGGACTGGACCTTCATTACTGAGAAGCGCCGCAAGAATCAGCAGAAAATCATCTTTTCAAGTCAAAACATTGTTTTTACATCATAAATGTAAGAACCCAAATAAAATTAAATATATACATTACAATGTAATAGAGCAATAAATGATAATGATTAAAACTTTTAAAAATAAAATAAAATCAATTGTTGAATAATCAACGAATATGAAAAACTGTTAAATATAGTATAAAGAACACTATGAAGTCTCTCTAGTCAGGTTCAGATATCGCACAAATTAATAAATTAAAAACTAACAAATATAAATTCTAAATAGGAAAGTGTTTGTTGGGTTGTAGGTTCGTCAGTTATTAGTACTTTCACTTAGCATTAAGTTTATGGGCTGGAGAGTGACATAGGGATGCTGAGGGAACGGCGAAAAGCGAATTTCACGAGAAGTCGCGGGCAAAAGTTTGTTATAAACGCTGGACACTACGATTTGATTCAAAATATTTGTCACATCGTTTGTCTGTGTGTGTTGTTCACGGGCCCAAGATACATCTCATCCTAGTTTGAGCCGTTGCTGTATGATGTTATTTATATTTAGTTTGGAATAGTAGGCTATGCCAGGTTTATGATTATAATTAAAGCCATTGAAGGTGGTACCGGTGGTAGATTAATTCCTTGACCTTCATAAGAGCTCGTAAAAGCCTAAATTTAATAAAGATAGTTTGACTTTGACTTTGACCTTGAAGCGACTTATTAAAATAAAAAAGATGTACCTGGATGACCGAGCTTTGCTCGTTTGTTTTTTGTTTATAAATCGTGTTTTTTGGAAATTTTATTTAGATACGAATTTCATGCGTTGAAAAGTCCCAATACTTAATAATTTTTCTCACAAAGAAAGACACTTGAAAAAATAATCTGACTCGAACCGGGGTCTGCTGGTTTCGGGGACCCCCCGATTTCCCACCTGAGCTATTATAACCTTGTAGATGGTGTCAAAATTTTGCTTAGTATTCTAATGATATTGTAGCAGTTTTTCTCTGCCAGAAAAACGGATAACACGACGTTTTCTAAAAATGAAACGCCCCCGAAACCCCCTGCATACTAAAATCCATGAGAATCGTTGCAGCCGTTTCCGAGATTCAGATTATATATACATATACAAGAAGTGCTCGTTAAAAGGTATTAGATAATTATAAATAAATTTTTCTTACACAGTTCACTTCATAATGCTGGAATAAATAACAAAATATATAACTACGTTATTTCAACACAGTAGGTAATTTACGATTCAAGATAATGTCAACAATTCTAGATATTGCGTTCGTTAAATGCTCCTAAATAGCTTTTTTGTATCTTACAGTTTCCTTTTATACAGTTTTATTACGGGAAAAGTTTTCATTAAACGGTAAATTGAAAGAAATTTTACCGTTAAATTAATAAAAGCGAATGAACGCAGAACTTTCAGCCACTTCACTGAAATAACGAGAATTACCAGGAATACTGTGGTTATTAGAACTTTCATGTACATTGAAAATGGTTGCCTTAAAAATATTTTATTTCAAGCATTATTAAAAGAAGGCTTTTAATTAATATTCTACAGTTCCTGCTGGAAAATAGCACACGTGGTATAGTTGTCTCACTCACACTGGTAACGAACGCATCGGTAGAGGCCTTTTTAAACCGAACATTACCGAAGTGTATTGTTTTACTTTTGGAGACTAAAATAATGTACAGGTATATTAAATAAGGAATTATTTTATGATTGAAGTTGTTATGATCTTCCATTACTTAAAACTTAAAACGCACACAATTATTTGAAACACAGGTCACAGATGCATAACGGATGTATGGTAGTAATTATTTTTCTTGTCCCGATCGCATTAGCTACTTATCTGGCAAACAAAGCCACTGTCTTCATTGTGAAGTGTAACCGCCAATCGCTACTTTGAAATAGAAGGTCGAAACTGCAAACACTATTTCACACAAACGGCGTCTTTATGTCTAAGTTAAGAAGGTTCACATTAAAACACAGGGCCTGTCAGGTGTTGAACATTTTGTATTTAAAACAGCAGGAAAGTACACATGCTTTACTGCACACCACCACCATCTGACATGCTTTGTGTATTAATGTGAACCTTTTTACCTTATACATAAAGACGCCCGTAGTGTGAAATAGTGTTTGCAGGTACCACCTGCTATTTCAAAGGAGAGATTAGCGGTTACACTTTACGATGAAAGACAATGGCTTTGTTTGTCAGATAAGTAGCTAATGCGATCTATAAGTATATTTACAATCGGAGGTAACGTAAGAAACCACTTCTCGCGGCAGCGATTAGCGGTTTTTTTAAAATGTTTCTATTTCAAAAACCCTTCATTTAATTCACCTATTGGGTCCAATTCGAAATGGTGCCTTCTAAATTTAAAATTCACTAAACTTAAATTAAGAAACGTCAAACTCGATTTTGTATGGCACCAAGTTTTCAAAATCGAGATTGGCGTTAGTTATTTGAAGTCTAGCGATTTTTAAATTTAGCAAACACACTCTTGAATGTTCCTCCCATTAGCTAGCTCACTAATAGTTTGGCGAAACTTGTGTTAAACAATGAACAACAACTGAACAAAGTCACGCAAATTCATTCATTCACGAGATTGGGTGTTCCGAATTCAAATGTCGCTCGGAACAACGAATTGTTTTGATTGGGCGAACGCATCGCGGGATCCATGCGTGAGTGAAATTTATTATTACGAGGTAGGATGGCGTATTCCCCTTTATTTAAAAAAAATACGAATTGATAGCCAGCGCCTCTATTCGGGAACGCTAAGTGATTCTGTAGCGACTCGTAAGCCTGATTTCTCATTTCACTCTTCCGCACGAGGCGTAATGCGTAAGAGCGAGATGAGAAATCTGGATTACGCGTCGCTACAGAATCACTTAGCGTTCCCGAATACAGGCGCAGAAAAGGTAATTCGGACTCTGAATTAAAAAAAAAAGATATAATAATATAGATTAACCCTTTCACTGGTTGAGTTGTTGATAAGTTGAGTTTGAGTCCTAAGATAAAAAATATATGATACATTTCAGATTAAATCCTATTTATTACTGCGTGAAAGAATGTCAACAACAAGATATTCGGATATTTGTTCCTTGAACACGTCCAAGTGGCTGGACGGTTTTTGATGAAATTTGTCAGATAGATGAACCATATCTTGGAATGGAACATGATATACTTTTCCAAGTTGAGGGCACAGCTAAAAATAATAACTGTACTGTAACAGTAGGTATCTATTTTGCTTTCCACTCTAAAATACAAACTCAAACACTTCCAAAATATTTTTCAAATTTGAAATTAAGCATGTATTTTACTTGTTTTTTTAAGATAAACAATAAACAGTTACCTTGCATGTACTTTAATGGATTCTTATTATACGTAATTCAAAGGTAAAAATAGACTGCCCGGACCAAGGCCAGCTCCTATTTAATTGACTTTCGTTATTTTCATAGAAGCATAAAAAATTACAAACACGTGTACAAACATATAAATAAAATACACTCAAACTAAATATTTCATGGACGTGACGTGCTTTTTTGCGTCTTCATTTAAAGCGAAAACGATAGTATCGAACTGTATCGTATTCATTGTTTCTTTGATGCTATAGCTTTTCGCATTTATTGAAGAAAGTCGTCAATGTAAAGCGTAGCAAGTGAAATACTCGACAGGATTCTAAGACAAGCGAAAGGTAATAGTGTACTTATTGCTCCCACAAGCCAAAAGTGTCGACTCCTGCGCTCCGTGGATTGAATGCTAAATAGTACGGTTTGGGCAATTTAGTCTATACTTATACGAGTTTTTATTTGCGAACAGGGCGAAGAGGAACTTGGAAAAATGTAAAAGACCGCGGTAATGAAAATGTAGTCCGACGGAATGTAAGGGAAAAATAGGTCGGGATATTTTTGGGTTACCTTTTTGTGGAGTTTTTTGTAACGACGACATTGAAATCGTCCGCGTGAAAGTGACTATTGATAGAGGAGTAACAATCGTTTTGATTGACCCAAATCGCGGCAAGCGTATTTATCTGATTGTTATAAGTCATAAGAAATTATGTCATCATTTCTTAATAAAGCTAATTTACAGGTCACTTATGCCAAAGGACACAGTCAATAATGTAAAACATTTTATACATTATTCCCGTTGAAACACTAAAGCTGAAATTATTTTTTATCTATAATAACCTTTGTAGTGGTAGACCTAAAACGTAATCCTCACTAGATGATTACTGTTCGAATGGGCCGGCTCGACCGGGGTAGTACCTCACTCCCACAGAATATCGGCGTAAAGTAATAGATTGCTATTGCGTTTCGTACGGTGAGTGACGAGATCCGGAGGCCTATTCCCTCGTCCCCATCCCATCCCCATTCCCCATCCTCCCTAGACTGGCAACGCATTGGCAGCACCTCTGGTGTTGCAGATGACCATGGGCGGCGGTGACCACTTTCAATCAGGTGGGCCGTGTGCTTGTTTGTCATTCAATTGACATAAAATAAAAAAATAAATAAAAAGATACGTTCCCAAGGCTATTAAACGAAGCGAATATGCGAACGAAAGATAATAATAGATAAGACTAAGGGATCATCATCATTATCAGCCACTGCAGGATATAGGCTTTCCCTAAAAATGGGCCATAGTTGCCACACTTGGCAGGTGAATTGGCGACCGTAGTTGGTCATGATGATACTCGAAGTACGCTGCTGCCTATCCTTCGGTTGGTCCCTCTGTCGCCTTTTACGACACCCACGGGAGGAGATGGCGTGATACTATTCTTAGCCGCCTAACACGGACGACGGACGGAGACTAACAGATAATGACTCATTCACTGCAACTACTTCGGAACCTACTCTGCTTCGTCCTAAGGTTGACTGATAGTATGCTCGAATCCCACTCGATGTCAAGTTAGGCGAGCTCCCAATGCCGTGTGATGTTGACATCTCGCATATTTCGACTATACGTATCTGAACTAACATCATAAAAGAGTCGGCTGTGTGAACAGGGTATTACATATGGGGCCATAAAAAGAGCGGTTCAAAAAAAATAATATCGTGTACAATTTGCACCACGTAAGTTTATGTCTGTGAAGTTAGCTTTAAGAAGTTATCGGTGCAGGTTCACTCATGCCACGGCGCCCGTCCAACCCCTTTGACACCTAAAATAGACGCTACTAGTAGCTAAGTTCACAGACGCAAACTTACACCATTGGTTATCAAAACACGTTTTTATCTTGCAAGATCTGAAATATTCACGATATTTTTCAGAACGTTAATCAAAAGTTTTTATTTTGTTGTCTTTGAGGAGTTTTCATCCATCTATTATTAAACCATTACCTGAAATCTCTCTGAGAATGAGACCAATAATAATTAATGAAATGCATATGAATAATCGTAGCTAATTAAATAGTTTTGTAAAATAATAAGAATAAATCAACGTACAATCTTTACGTAAATCGATCTTGTCCCAAAGTAAACACTAAAGGCTTGTGTTATGTGTACTAGACGACTCATGACGATATTGATAACAGCCAAACTGACTTGTAAAAAATGTATAGTTACTCATTCATACACGGCAGTTTCACGGTGCATTAGTTTAGCAAGTGTAAGGCCATGTGAAATATTTTTATAAATAACTAAATTAAATTTATTCTTACATATTATAAAACAAAGTTGTCCGCCGCGTCTGTCTGTCTGTTACCAATAAACTCAAAAACTACTGAACAGATTTTCATTTGGTTTTCACCAATAGGTAGAGTGATCCATGAGGAAGGTTTAAGTATATAATTCGTCAAGGTTTTGTGTAAATTGGTTGAAATAAAATGAGAATTGTTAGAAGCGTCAGAAAAATTCAAGCCACCTGGGAGCTTCCATCGAAAACAGTGCCTAATCCCTTCGAGATATAACAATTTCACGCGGACGAAGTCGCGGGTGGAAGCTAGTATTTTAATAAATAACAAAATTAAATTTACACCGGGCAATTCGCGTGAATGTTTTGACTCCCCATTTGTTAAAATCGGCTCAGTATTTTTGGCTCTAGGCGGTGACTAATGGAGTGAATACATTACATAATGGCGAAAACATAACTCTCCTTTTGCTTCGCTGCAGTCGGGTAAAAATGCGGATGCCGCCTGTTTCGGAGCTCAATTCTTAGATGCAGGGTCTATTCAAGCCGATCTGAGAGGCTGAATGCGTCCAATATGGCGGAAGGCTTTCACGTGCCCCCGCCATGAATAAAAAGGCAGGCTATACACGTGCAGTGCTTTGCACATGATAGTGCATGCAGGGCGACCTGAAATCGATTTGCTTAGTTTTGTGGAAGTTTTGCCTCAGATTTAATAATAATAAAAAAACTGAGTGCCTCCGACTCGCGCGCCGAGGGTCCCGTACTTAATAAATAACTTTAAATATAATAATAAGCAAGAAATAACTTTCGCAAGTTCCTATTTCTGTATAACCGTTAACTGTGATAGGACCTAGGTTGTTCCGTTTTATTTTGTTCTTTTTAAGTTCATAATATCATAAATAGTTGTTGAGTTAAATATTATAAGACAGACAGACAGACAGCAACAGACGGAAGGACGGACGGGCGAACAGACAGACGGATGGACAAACAGATAGAAACCTAATAAAGTCACGCTATAAGGGTTCCGTTTTACCTTTTAGGTAAGTAAATAGCTCAGAAGGCAGGGAGTTCAAATGAATATTGTACCTATTTTTTCAATAAATCATTATTATTATTATAACCTGAAAAATAAAAGTACTAATATTTTGAACAATAACACAAATTGATCTAGTCAGCCACACCTCTGGCTCAGCAGGCCATTGCAGTACAACTTTATATTTGTCTACCTGAAAATAGTAGTTTATGCAAAGGTTGCATAATGATAGGCCGCAAAACACTAGTGCGGTTTTATGAAACGAGCTTTTAGCGAGTTTCATAATAAGATCGCACGTGTGTTTTAAGGCCAAATTATGCAGAGTTGCATACATAACTTTATCTACACACATATTATAAATCCTCCATGATGGGTTCAGAAACAATATTTTCTGGCAACAAGTTATTTGTTGCAATCGTGGCTGCATATTTCCGATATCCGGCGCATTTTCACATCACACACACTCCGAGAAGACTACTTACTATTCATATTTTCAACTAAAATGTAAATTACAAACAACTTTTTCTATTCAATTCAACAACAATTCTACTTTCGTTCAGCAAAACACCAACATAATGGCGGCAATTCGATCCTCCGTCAAGACCATTTTTTTTTAAATCATAGACAATCGAATTAAGTCTCTATTCTCATGTCACTCGAGATGAAATGTTGTGCAGTTTATATTAAAAAAACATACTGAATTGACATTTCGTATCAATAACTGTTTTAATATCTATGGATACTAGAATAGAGACCCACTTGAGTTTTGACAGCTGTTCCAAATTTAATCTCATTTCTATACTAAAAACGATACGGGAATAACATTGCAGCACTGGTTTTTCCTAATTGGTTGTCAAAATGGTGGTCATTTCCTAAGGTTTTTGATTACACTATGGAGGTTTTATGATATGGGTGTAGATAAAAATTATTACATTAGTAATCTGACAAGTTTCCCATTATTTTGTTAATTGGGCCATAATTGTATGTGCCGCTTCGACCATTGCTGATCTATTGTGGCAGCACTTTCTTATAGTTCACTGCTTAATCCCGTTGCAACCAGGAAGTTCCAGATGCTTTGGGCAGTGAGATCTTGTATCTCTTCGGGATGTATGTTATGTGTCGTGGTCCACATAAACAGAGGATGTGCATAGCTGTTTCCTCTGTCTCTTGGCAGAATCTGCACATTGCGTCTTGGCTCATGCCCATATTTGACAGGTGTTTGTTTAGTTTGCAGTGACCAGTGAGTATTTTTGTCACTGCGCAAGTCATCTTTCGAGCTGAATAAGTTATTTTGATAGCTCCTATCCTTCGATTACAGCTTTCGAGTGTTTGAGTCCAGCCGCAGACTTCTACAGCTCGATAGATTCTTGTCTACATTTTGCGGTAAGTTACCATTAGGTAACCGACACGTTCTCGTTTGCCCTCCTCCTTTTTAAAAAGAAATGGCACTAATACTTCCAAAGTTTTAATTTAAAAATTTTGTTTCAGGGTAAATGAAGCAATGTGGGAACTGGATTGAAAAGACAATTTTTCAAAGTAACTAACCGTGTCCAGACAATACCAGACAGTAATGAACAAAACAAATCAAGTTTCCACAACTTTAAAGTTAAAAATAAACCTAAAGCCAACTTGCTATCCACTTTCCGTCGTCGTTAATCAACCGTTTTCCTTAAAAAAATACATAAGAAACTATATTTCTTTACTCTGAATGAAACTCCAGTATTTATATTTGAATTTATATTCTATCCCTGTTCTACCAATGAAAGAATGTAGTAGTGTGAGCGAGAAGAAGTAAGTGAGAAGAAGAAATATAATAGTGGTTGAGGACGGCAGCAAAAAGTCTGACTTTAACAAGACGGACGCCAGCTGGTCTTATGCGGTTTTCAGAACATACTCGTTTTAATAGTTTTTAGCATATTTGGCCGCTTCACTTGATAAATGAGGTAGTTGAAAGTAACTCATATGAAATTTAGGCAAATTTTTACGAAAGCTTGCACACGCTTGCTTGGCATCGTGATACTGGTATTTATTCATTTAAAGCTTACCAACAAGTTATACGTACTTTACAAAATCTAGAATAATATGAAAATGGTATCATGCGCATGATGCTCACTACTAAAATGCTCGTAAACTGGCTAGTTTTTAGGATTCCGTACCTCAAAAGGAAAAAAAGGAACCCTTATAGGATCACTTGTTTGGCCGTCTGGCTATCTGTCTGTCTGTATGTCAAGACCTTTTTCTCAAGAACAAGTGGAGGTATCAAGTTGAAATTAATATAAAATACTCGAGTTTGCAATGTCCTGGAGCTGTGAAAAAAACAACCTTCTAAGTCAACGCAATCGAAAGATACGGCCGTTTATGTCACATAATTTGATACTTTCAAGGGAATCCAAAGGGAATCAAAACCTATAGGGTACTTTCCGTTGACCTAGAATCAGGAAATTTGGGAAGAAGCAGTGTCTTATTTTAATATTGTATAATTAATGCGAGTTTTTTTGTATAAGCTGTTATGGATAATTTTAATTTCCACACGATAGCCCTATTTGTTACGAGTAAGAATTTACTTCTGTGTAATATGGTGTGGAAGAGCGTCAGTACATATAAGTATTAAGCATGTTTTAAGTTAGTAGCTGGCAGCTAAGCTACTATCCTATAGTCATTAATGCAAAAATACTTCGCAGACGGAAGGAGGTTTCCTGATGATACTTTCCCATACCAAAGTGCTCGTAGAAAATCGTCGCTTATCTAACAACACCGCTCAAGTCGAAAATAAGCGGTTGTAAAATTTGAATGTTATTGGATAGAGCTACTCATTGCGCGTCGATCGACCAATCACATTCTAGACGTTTCAGCCAATAAGAGACCAGAATTAAAAAAATAGTGACAGCGCGCAAGTCGGTTGGCCTTTCAACACCGCTCAAGCCGTTGTTCGGCCATACTTTGACAACTTTGCGCTCCGTGTTTATTTATTGTTTTTCGTGAGTTTTGTGACTAACTTTGTGTAAAAAAAGTAATATTATCAAAGAGCTAATGAAGTTATTATAAGAAATATTTTTTTGCGTATAATAATTTACCAAAAATCGAATGAGTTTATTGCCATGTACTTAGGCGCTGTTTACTATTGCTAGTTTTTTTTTTTAAATTACGCGTTGTTGCAAAGGTAATGTTGTCGTCGCTCTTGTAAAGTTGGTCAAAATGACTTAAGCGGTGTTGTTAGATAAGCGACGACATATAATTTCAATTCTTACAGTTGCCAGCCGCAATTTGTACCCGCCACGCTTTGCACGACAGTATATCTTTTATTAATTATTTATTTATAATATATTTCACAAACGAGAAAGATTTACAAAAGGTAAATTTAATGCTACGAGTATTCTCTACTCGTCAACCTTTGGGTAAAGCGAAGAACTCGAATTAGTTGCACTAGGTATTATCCATTACCTTATTCGAATGCTCGAAAAATGCATATTAAAATGCAACTGGAAAAGCTGCCCATTGTCAGAATTAAATTTCGCAACGTCGCTACAGAGCCGAGATCAAGTTAAACTTTTTTAATATTAAAATGTGATATCATTTCTTAAGGAAAATCTCGGAAATGCTGAGTTTTCCCGTCGTCTTCACAGAATGCAACGTGTCCAGGAAGGATTTAGTTTCAAATATTTAAAATTCATCTCTCGCTGCATAATTTTAACATTGAATTCTTAAAGTACACATGATGGAGTCAATAAGAGTTCGTACATGTGGGGCCATTCCTGACAATAATCTTTAGCAATGCGGTGTTTATTTCAAGTGGTCATAATGACTCACGTAAGTTTAATTGACTATTGAATTGTTTATGGAAGAAATGGTCAGCTCAACTATACATACATACATATATAGCATCACGCCCGAAATCCCTAATGGGGTGGGCAGAGCCACAAGACTACTTGTGGCCACGTTCGATTAATTAGTCCTAAGATGGTATGATGAACCGTATGGTGACAGGTGATCAGCCCATCGCCCATACAGATAGTCCACCATGTTGGAGAGGACCCGTCCCTTAGTCGACTTTTACGACATGCCAGGATGATAAGCATCTGCACGCATTCTATGCTATTTCTTCACTCCCAGTGCAGCAGAGGAGCTAGAGGAGCTCAACTATGATATAAAATATTTATCTATCTGCTTAGGATAGTAATAACATTATTCAGAATGTTTATTGAATTACTGTAATGTCAAGTGTGAAATGAAGTCTCAAGTGAACTAGCTAATTCAACAAAGGCTGAAGATAAAGACAATAAGTACAATTTCATTTAAATTAGAGAAACGATTTTACATAATGACATCGTTATTTCTGTATTATTTCAAAGAAAAAAGTGGTCTCACTTAATATTTTACAAGTAATTTCATAAAGTATGTTTTTGATCTGATTATTAGATTGAAAGGCCAATTTATAAAAGTCCGTGAGACCAAATGTCAGATCAAATTTCAGTAAATCTGTAGAGTGGATTCATCTATACTTGTTTTATTTAGTAAACAAGTTTCTAATCTTAAAATGCACCTTTTTAGAGTTCCGTACCTCAAAAGGAAAAAAAGAACCCTTATAGGATCACTCGTGTGTCTGTCTGTCTGTCTGTCTGTCTGTCTGTCCGTCTGTCACAGCCAATTTGCTCCGAAACGACTGGACCGATTGATTTGAAATTGGGTATACATATGTAAATTGGTGACCGCAACAGGGATGCGTAACGTAAATTAATTAATTTTGAACATGGGGCCCACTTTTGGGGGATAAATTAGAAAACTAAAAAAAAAAGTTGTGCAACTGAAATCGTGTGACATATCAAATGAAATATTGTGAGGATCTTAAATGCATTTTTTTTTGAATTTTAAGTAAAATAGTGTAGAAGTTATTTAGGAAAATAGGTGAAAATTGACCATTCCCCCCCCCATTATCTCCGAAACTACCGGGCCTAAAATTTTGAAAAAAAATCAGAAAATAGTTCTTTACCTATAAATTACAGAAACACCTATAAGAAGTCTATGGTATTTAAAGTAACATAGGAAATTTCAGTTTATCATGTATGGAACGGAACCCTCTCCACGCGGGTTTCACTCGCACTTGACCGGTTTTTTTGGCTAAAAACGGCTCTTTCCTTGCAAATAAAGAAACAGGAGACAATATTTTAGACGTCACTTTGCCAATTTTTTGCCAAGGTTTGCTTTATTATTTGCTGCAAATTTTGAGGTTAGAAACTTGTTTACCAAATAGGGTAGCTAGGTAGGTAGGTTTATTAAACGTATGGATGAAAATTTATCTTACAAGTTTTGATATTCGTGACAGAAATTTGATTTACGGAAATTTATACAACCCAGCCTGAGAGCGGGTTTTTTAATAGTATTTAATGAGTTATGACAGAGGTCTGTATACATGGGCGCCATTTTAAATCTTTATCAGTTTGTTAAAATTTGTGTCACCACAGTTACTTTCCTAAAGTGTCCAAATCATGCAAGAATCGTATCAATTTTTTTTTATATCAAGAATGATATAAAAAAAATTGAAGTGCTATTAAAAAAAAAAACTTTACCTCCTAGCTTACTATATTCAATTATAAGCCAACTCACTATAAAATAAGCCAAAAGCAACCAGATAAAAGTACCAGGCGATTCGCTTAAAACGAAACCATAAAAAAAGCGATTTGGTAAATAACGTCTTATGAGGTTTTTTAGTGGGCGGCGATAAATATCGCTCACGGCTGAACACTCCCCCGCAGTTCACAGAAATATATAAATTCAGGTTTGTTTAACCAATCCTCCTCTGCTGCACTGGGAGTGAAGAAATAGCATAGAATGCGTGAAGACGCTTATCATCCTGGCATGTCGTAAAAGTCGACTAAGGGACGGGTCCTCTCCAACATGGTGGACTATGGGCGATGGGCTGATCACCTGTCACCATACGGTTCATTATACCATCTTAGGACTAATTAATCGAACGTGGCCACAAGTAGTCTTGTGGCTCTGCCCACCCCATTAGGGATTTCGGGCGTGATAATATGTATATGTATGTTTAGCCAATAGTGTAAAAACTATTTACGTAGGTTTCTCTTTTGGTTCTACTCTTACTAACTTTCGATGCGGTGGTAGATTCAGCGCCTCTATTCGGGAACGCTAAGTGATTCTGTAGCAATTCGTGAGCGACATTTGTCATCTCGCTCTTACGCATTACGCGTCGTGCGGAAGAGTGGGATGAGAAATCTTGCTCACGAATCGCTACAGAATCACTTGGCGTTCCCGAACAGAGGCGCAGATATGTAAAAGAGCCCGTCAGAGCACTTTGGAAACTAAGTTTTGTTTTTCTTTTTCTAATTGAGCAAGTTGGCTTGTTTTAAATTAAGCGTAGATTTCATTTTTTATTTATTTTATTTTATTTAATTATTTAATTATAAAACACACAAGCTCACAGTCATGGCAACCAAAACACTTGCATGCTAGGGAAAACATATTTTACGGTACTAAAACACATACAAACAAAGGTTCTAAGAAATACATAAATTATAGAAATTTTTCAAATTGAAATTGCAGAGAAGTATTGCAACACAAAAGAGAAAACATAAAAAGGCTTGTTACAAATACAAAATTAAAAAGGACATTACACTTTTAACAAACATCGAAATTGGGTCAGCGAAGATATCAACTTCGGGGATTTCAACCAGTAACTCATTGAGGATTCATTCCTGTTCCTAGCCTGTCTTCATCTTATTATTAAATAATTTTCAAAATCTAGCGTTTAGAAAATGGACTACCTTTATAGTAATTCCTCTGCTGCACCGGGAGTGAACAAATAGCATAGAATGCATGCAGATGCTTATCATCCTGGCATGTCGTAAAAGTCGACTAAGGGACGGGTCCTCTCAAACATGGTGAACTATCTGTATGGGCGATGGGCTGATCACCTGTCACCATACGGTTCATATACCATCTTAGGAGACTAATTAATCGAACGTCGCCACAAGTAGTCTTGTGGCTCTGCCCACCCCATTAGGGATTTCGGGCGTGATAATATGTATGTATGTATGTATGTATGTTTATAGGAATTTATTGCTACAACACTGAAAAAAATGGGAAGGCTATAAATAAACAAATCATTGCTAATATCAACCAAGCGACTTCGTTCGGACAGAGCTTGCAAAGCTGTTTCCTAACATCAACCAAGTCAAAGCAATCACATGTCTATACTATAATTCACAAAGCTGTTATTTATTTTCAAATAAGTCTCGGTTGTATGTAGCCGTAAGATTTTAGACAAGCCAAATTGATACTTTGCTGACACTTCGTGTTTTCCGTAATTTGGGCTGTTCTCAAATTGTTTTCAATTATGGCTTACGTTGTGAAAAATTCCGTTGCACATCACCTTTATAGTTATAGAAATAAGGGCGAGTGCAACGGATTTTTTTACAGCACGGCGCCGTATCGTGGTCATATGGCCATATGTTCCCACTGTGTGCAAATTTACATCAACAAACTAAAGGTTATTGATTACTATCGATTAACGCCCGTTCCCAATTTAAGCCGTGGATGGTTATACGTTATACGGGTGCGCCTTTTTTCACATAACTTTTTAAGTCCTATAGGAACTTCCGATAGGAAGTCCGAAAATATTTCTCATACCATTTTACATCATAATGATCATTCTTCATAAAAATATTTAATACTAACGATCGAAACTCATAATCATCAGCATTCATAATATCGCTAATCATACAACTTGTTAATACTAATATTTGTATTTATATATTTTCTTATACTAACGATCGAAACTCCTAATCATTCTTATTCATAACGTCAATATTCATATATTTTTTTATCCTAATATTTATTTCCATATATTTTTTAATCATAAGTGTAAATGAAATTGGATAGGACTTAAGAAGACTTCTGAGCGAGCGAGCGAAGCGAGCGAGTAAAATGAGTCGGAGCAGAAGCGACTCAGATAGGTTAGGTTCAGAAGGTTAGCCTTCGATGTTAGGTCTTTTTTTTGCAACAGTTCAGAAAATCTTGCTTATTTGTAAGATTTTATGCTAAATAGGTTCATGCTGTTATATTAATTTGCTTAAATCCATAGGTATGCCATCTTGAAAGTGAATTTGTAGGTAGGGATAGCCTGCCCTACCTACAACTTCACTTTCGTTTTTTTTTCGAATTAAATCTTATTTTGAATAGTTACTGTTGTAAAATAGTAGTTTATGCAACGGTTGCACAATGATAGGCCTTAAAACACCAGTGCGGTTTTCATGAAACGAGCCGATAGGCGAGTTTCATAATAAGATCGCACGTGTGTTTTAAGGCCAAATTATGCAGAGTTGCATACATAACTTTATCTAACACGTATTATAAATCCTCCATGATGGGTTCAGAAACAATATTTTCTGGCAACAAGTTATTTGTTCCAATCGTGGCTGCATATTTCCGATATCCGGCGCATTTTCACATCACACACACTCCGAGAAGACTACTTACTATTCATATTTTCAACTAAAATGTAAATTACAAACAACTTTTTCTATTCAATTCAACAACAATTCTACTTTCGTTCAGCAAAACGTCAACATGGCGGCAATTCAATCTTCCGTCAAGACCATTTTTTTTAAATCATAGACAAACGGATGAAGTCTCTATTCTCACGTCACTCGAGATCAAATATTGTGCAGTTTATATTAAAAAAAACATACTGAATTGACGTTTCGTATCAATAACTGTTTTAATATCTATGGATACTAGAATAGAGACCCACTTGAGTTTTGACAGCTGTTCCAAATTTAATCTCATTTCTTTACTAAAAACGATAAAGAAGTCATGTTATTTCTTTATCGCAGCACTGGTTTTTCCTAATTGGTTGTCAAAATGGTGGTCATTTCATACGGTTTTTGATTAACCAATGGAGGTTTTATGATATGGGTGTAGATAAACCAATATTATGAGTTCAAATATTTTCTTAGCAATGCCATTATTAATAAGAAAATTATGAACAAAAAAAGTATGAGGAAAAAAAATATGAAGAGTGATTAATATGAATACAAATCGGTAGTGAAACAAAAAATAGGAATAAGAATTTTATGTGAGCCAATATGGACCCACGTTATACTCATTACCAGTAAAAAAATTACATATTTTGTAAGCGGCAAATTGCAAATTTTAACCCGTAGCATAGAATACTGTACAGAAGAAGCACTGTCTAACAGAATCGGTGTTTAGGCACGAAAATATGCCTAATCACGCTTTCTCTCTCCGTCGCATAAAACGTGCTCTTTCGTGTACGCTAGGGTTGTCAGTTTTTATCCGCGTCACCCAACAACACCAAACATCTAGGCTACTTGATGACGCGTGAATCGGCTAGCGAGCAAGCGAGCGGCAACCTACTGCGATTTACAGCTCCGAGCTGTCCGACGGCCGAGCGTACCTAAAGTGCGGAGTAAAACCCCCCTGCCCGTAGTAACCAAATCTACCTGCCGATTGAATATAATATATGGAACAACCTTAAGAGTAAACAGCAGAGCTGGACTAAGTTCTGTGGTGTGATTCACTTGCACGTGCCGCGTCTGATCAGCGAATAAACGAAACGATTAATTTAGACTGTAAGAACAAACTCATTAGATCTAAATTTGAATGTGTCATGAGTGTTTCAATGTGACAATCACATGGCTGGACTCTCAAGCACGGCGTATCGCACTGTTTTTTATCAGTTTACTTTTTATCATTCAAAGGGAGAAAGTTCAAGGTTAACCCCTCGTAATATCGCACATTACATATCTGTATAAAAGTAACATTTATATTATGTATAAATTGACTCTTATCCACCTAACATGAGCTGTTGAAAAATTAATAATAAGTATCTTGAAGCTTGAAGCAATGGTTGAGTCGTGTATTAGTTGGACTGCGAAGCTTGATCACTGGTTCGATTTCTACCGGAACCAGATAATGATGATGGCCGTAATGGCAACAGCGTCTCGGCACGGACTCAAGTTGCGGAGCCAGGCTGTGTACAGCTCTCCGGTGGCTTGCGTAACCGATCTTTAGGGGTCATCCATAAAGGCCGTTACATTAATTTCGTGATTTTTGACCCCTCCCCGTCTTTGTCACAGTTGGTCACATTTGTGAGACCTCCCCTCCCTAGTGTGACGTCTCATATTTAGCAATTTTACATTTAGTAATTATTAAATTGAAAAAGCGGTTCCAAAATTTGTTTTATTTCTATTTAATTTCTTTTTATATAATCATCTAACATTTGAAAAAAAAACGCGACCGGCGCGTGTTATTAGTATAGCAAGTGTGAACTCGTCAACGAAACAATTTAAACCTTATGCCATACAGAGAGTTGGAAATATTTTTAAGCTTTTCGTTACAATTTCAAATTACGCATTTAACACTTAGATGTATTAGATTTTGAAATGTGACGTCACGAAACTCCCACCCCTTGTGACACAATGTCACACTTCGTCGACCCCCTCCCCCCTCAACGGGCGACGTACTTTATAGATGACCCCTAACGGTAAACATGCACCCACGGAGCACACCAGTATTGTATAGGTTATCTAGATGACACCAATTTTACAAGCTTTTATTTAACTTGTAATGTTTGTGTAACTATGTATGTTAGTTTGTTTAGATCAAATCTTACAAGCTGAATTAGAACCACTCCTCTTATCTTACGGAGTTGAACTTTTGCATGTTGATTCAATTCCGATGACAATGCATTTTGCCTGGCCTGGACCCCAATTCTCGCTGCATTCGAGATAATCTCACAATCGAGATTAAACGTCAGTGCATACAGTCGTTTGACACAACTGTATGAATCTGACGTTTAATCTCGCAATCGACATTGTCTCGAATGCACCGAGAATTGAGGCCTGAATCGAGATCCAGGACAGGACACGAAAATTTTTGTCCGCATTTGTTTGCAATATTAAAGAGTAATGCGCAAAAAAGCTCGTTATAAAAATGCAATAAAAAAACTCCTATTTTTCTTACATTACACATAAGATGTTTTATGTGCAAGGAAAAACAAATTAACTGTATCTTTAAAGAATTCTTTACATGTAATTTGTAATCATTATAGTATTCTAATTTGACGTAAGTAATAATTTATTTAATGGCTCAACGTTTATTCCTGTTTAATTCCCGCTTTTATTCGAGAAGTTAATTTCGGGGTCGTAAAGACGCCATTACTGGGTAAGGGTAATCAAAAAAGTTTCCTTTGAAACCCAGAGATGTAACGAATGTCAAAATCACGTAGCATTATCAAGAGTAGGCAACTGTCATTTGGACATATTGTATTGAAAATAATGCTTTGATTTTAAGTTTTTCTAAAGGGGCTAGCTTTTGGCAATTTATTGCTGCAATTCGAGATATCCCCAAAAATATTACATATTACATCATTAATGGGGACAAAAACTTTTAATCTAAAGTTTCGAGGATAGTCCGTAAAATTAGCCTGTTTATGAGCCCCTTAAGACGATGTTATGAGATTATTTTCTTTTTTTTCTAAACAAAAATTCTTCTCCTTGTAATAAAAAACAGAATAAATTAAATTCATATTAATTATTAAGTTTAGTTCTTTTTTAAAGTTTCTTTTTAATATGTGTGTATTTTGATAATAATTTTAAGTTTATTTTAACTGTTCTTTAAGTTTATCAATTTTATTTTTGTTTTTATTTAATATTCGGTTATTTTGCTTTTAAAAACCCTTTTACTGTGTTCGTCTGTTGTAGTATGTTATTATTTATATTAAATAATAAATATTAATCAATTGAAAACAGATCGAAAAGCAAGCAGCAAAGATATGTGGGGTATATCCCGCGAGTTCCAATATTATTATTTTCGAGTTCCATATGGAACGTATTGAAAGAAAATTAAGAAATATGTCCGTAGTTCTATATGAAACTACTGGTACATATTCATGTCTAATGTTACCTTTTAAGTACTCTCGTACTTGTAAGTACGAGAAATTCCTTTGTTCTACGCCTGCCTAAAACGTTTTGCCTACACTTCATTATTTTGTGGCATTTAGGCTTTATAAGTAGTCTACTTCGCGTTTGACCTATTCAGTATAACGCCTCTTTCTACAATGTACCTAATTCGCCATTATGCCTATTTCTCGTTTTGCCTACACTTCATTATTCATTATTTTGTGGCATTTAGACCATATGGTTGAATACTTTTGGCAAAAAGCATGCAATGCAAGCAAGTCGATCATTGACGAATTAATACATTGCCTCTGACTACCTCGTTTGGGAATATAGTCGTCACTAGTCGTGAAATATGTGTATGTAATGTATGTGTACGAAATAACATGAAAATAGTACTTCTTAATCGAAATATATTTTTGGCACCCAAGTGAAACGATTATTATTATAAAAAATATTTTTTCTTGAGAATCTTTGCATTGCTTAAAGAAAAAGTTAACATTTACAAAATCGGTATTTTCGTATAGAAATATTTTAGTCAAAACGCGATTTAGTTAGAAAGCATTTTAGTCTAAACACTGCTTTAGTCCTAATGCGTTTAAGCCATAATAGGATGTAGCTCAAACAGTTTTAGTCTTAATGCATTTTAGTACAACAGAGATGTAGGCGTAGTGACAATTAGGAAAATGGCGCTTTAAACAATGTGCGACTTAGACCATATAGCGCCATAGTTATATTAAGTTT
Organism: Tortricodes alternella; assembly: GCA_947859335.1. NCBI lineage: Eukaryota > Metazoa > Arthropoda > Insecta > Lepidoptera > Tortricidae > Tortricodes > Tortricodes alternella. Next base: position 13,354,587 of record OX401984.1, on the reverse strand, counting down.
TAGGCAAGCGTAGAACAAAGGCGAGAAATTTTATATATTGTTTATGGAAACTGCCATCAGTGCTCCCGGTTGAGACTTCATGAAGCTTTACAATATACAATTTATTTGTCATTGATATGTATCTTATTTGTTCCATATGGAACTAGAGTTATGGAACTTATGGGAGCTACCCGATATTTGTAGATACTATAATGCTACGGCTACACACATCGCGATAATGCGAATATTCGCATTATCGCGATGTGTGTAGCCGAATATTCGCGAATACTTCGGCACTTCGCCCGTAGCCGAAGACCCTTCGCCCCGCTGTCGGTAAATTTGCGCACATCAAAGGCTTTTATCGCGATGAACTTCGCTTGCGCGGCCACACTTCAGTCGGCTCAACTTCATCGTGCGCAGCGGGCGTACTGTCAACTGCAAGCGGCGACGTATTGTTTACGATTTCATGGTTGTTTACGATACAATCTATACTATGGAACCCTAAAGAATAATTGTTAAGCACCATAAAATACAGAGCGACAGCTTTGTCCATTGCGGCATTGCTCTCTATAGCAGTGTGGCCATGCACATTCGCTGTAGGCCGAAGACGAAGTTTTATCGCGATAATTCTATCGCGATGTGTGTAGCCTTAGCATAAAGTCATCCTTCTAGAGCCACAACCTAAATAGAAAATGCATCCGAGATTGCATTGCGTACAATGCATTCTTTGTACGTTCGTCGCTACTGCTATTATACATTGTATGTGTCTAAACCGCAGCACGCTGAATTTATGGCCAACAGAGCTTCCCGTCACGTCATTCATCCACGCTTAGCGTGACGCACTGGACTTGTTTGAACCTGTTTAAACCAGCTTATACGCTTTAAACTAGATTAGGCTACTGTATTTTCATTATTATATTTATCAAAGTTATTTTAACGAGTTTTTTTTAAAGATAGATACACAAAATAGCAAAAATTGGTGTTTTTAGACAAATTGAGAATCTTCTTAGTAAACAAAATGCATATTTGGTCTGATCACCTGTCACCATACGGTTCATCATACCATCTTAGGACTAATTAATCGAACGTGGCCACAAGTAGTCTTGTGGCTCTGCCCACCCTATTAGGGATTTCGGGCGTGATGCTATGTATGCATGTATGTATGTATGTATGTAAAAAAAACCTTCAAATACCCTTTGAAAAGTAAGAAATAATGATTGGCCTTCGTAATTAAATTACCTAGAAAAGTCAGCGATATTTTTGTTTTAGCGATGCATTAAATACATCGAAATCGGGGCAAGTCAATGAAAACAGTATGAGGGATGTATTGCCTAATTTACTTGCCACCAACTTCGATATATTTAATGTATCACTTAAACAACAATAATATCTGACTTTTCTAGGTAATTTAATTACGAAGGCCAATCATTATTTCAAACTTCTCAAAGGGTTTTTGAATTCGGTTTTTTTATTTGTTAAATTAAGTATCATTTAATCAACAACATATCTGACGTTTCTAGGTAATTTACTTACGAAGGGCATTATTTCTTACATTTAATGGGGTTTTTGAAGTTGGTTTTTAAACGAGCAATTCTCGTGTATATTGCATATAATTTGTTTCCCAGAAATTTTGTATTCAGATAATATTTTACATGTGACATATTTTTCTGAGATGACAGAACGAAATAAATCAAGAAAGAAAGGCGCCAAGCGACGCCCGGTCATCCAAGTACTTAATGATAATTTTGCCAACCGGTTCATTCTGTATTATCACTAGATTAATAACTATACAAATTTAAATCTTAAATGATTTGAGAACATCCTTGGTCAGAAATATTTAAGTCTTTCGGCACTAGTTAAGCAAATTATCTTACTTTGCGAAGTTTACATTGAAAACAAAGTGACATAACAAAGCGACATTGCGTTTCCATAGCAACGATCGGTTTCTTTGACTAAGACCAATGTTCAATATAGGCATATATATGTTTAGTGTTTATTTTAGAATTTCCAATATCGGAAACATAACCCGCCCACAGGCGCCTCTCGGTTTTGTTCTCATTAAACTGAATTTCTAAGCAGAATGCAGGCCAACACGGGCCATTCATACAATGCTTCGAGCTCCCTATAGGTAGGTAAATGAGAATTATGGCTTGGCTTACATCGCATTCCCTTCAACGAAATTCTAGTGGTACATATCAATACTTGAAAAACACACGGCTTTACTCACGATTTATTGTCAGAAATAGTCGCGGTAGTAGTAGTAAAGCCGTGTGCTTTTCAAGTATATCAATTGAATTCCGCACATAAATTCACAAAACTCAGAAGTAATTCAGAGATTATTCAGAGTTCCTAATCAGCACTAGGTCAGCGTGGGGACTATTGTCCTCACTATGATGATGATAATGATATTTTGGACACGAATAAGATACATTTAAATCACGGTGCCCGTGTTAATGACAGTTTTAATTCTGTATTTAATCAACTGCTTCCTACCGCAATCAGAGTTATCTACCTATTTTTCTTTACGTAACATAAAACTTCGTACAGGCGTGTGTGGGTTGCTTTGACCGCGACTGCACTAAACACCTGAAAAAGGACTCCATAAAAGCCAGAAACATATGGGGCCATTCCTGAGAATAAATCATGAGCCGTCTTTATTTCAAGTGTTAGTAAAAATACTAGCTAATTAATGTCACATTCCGATTAAATATTTATTATTACTATATTACAATACTTCAAATAAATATTAGGTATATTAATTCCCTATCTAAACATCAATTCCTAACCATTAAAATATTTTCAAATATTTTTTATACACTATAAAAAATCATTTTTACAGAATCCTAATTACGGCTTCCATGAAGGATTGTTCGGTATGACGCGACTACATTTCGTTCGTGTATTTAAATGTGTAAAGTTTATGTCTATATATACACATATATTATGTTTTTATATACGTCATCATTTTCTGTTATTAACGCTGAAATTAATTCACGACGAAACTAACTTCGCTTTGTTTACCGTCTAACACAAATTGTTATTCCAAGACATAATCTTCGAATAGTTACCCTTTGTAAACACGAGTAACACCACCGTGACAATGAGTTAAAATCCTCATAAAGTGATGTTACGCCTTATCTCGTTGTTTTGCTTGTTTTCGCATGCGTCCGTCGTACAGACATTAAGTTGTGGGGCTAGAAAGTTAGCGAGTGTGATAATGTTGTCATTATTACAATCTCAGCTCCGCTACAGCGAGTCTCCATTATAACTGGTGGCCAAGCGACTACACAAGCAGACTGCTCACTCTTCGGGTAAATGATTTAGCGAGTAAGGGTGTGAAGACTTGAATGTTGCTTACCCTAAACACAAGAGGGTAGCTGTATAGTGGTAAGAGAACGTAAAAGAGAGTAAAGTGAATTCAACCTTACTTGTTTTATTTGGTAAACAAGTTTCTAACCTCAAAATGCAACTTTTTTGGCTAAATCTGCAATTTCTTCGTAAATTAAGCAACCAGAGATAATATTTAAGCTAGTTATTTGCCTATTTGTTATCTAGGATTGCTTTACTTAGGATAAAATAGCTGTTCCACCCAAAAAAACGTAAACTCTGAGGTAAGAAACTTAGACTAGAGATAAGCACGGCTTTACTCACGATTTATTGTCAGAAATAGTCCAACATGTTTCGGACTCATATGGAGTCCTTCTTCAGGGGTTGAGTACGGTCGCGCTCACTGCAACCCACGCACTGCCGCCCTCCGTGCGGTGCGTTGCGCCCGAGCCGAGGGCGCGGGGGCGGCGGGGGGCTGCACCGGTGTTGCTGAAGCACCAGGCTGCGGCTCGTTGTTGGTGGTGAACGGCAGCAAACATGCCGAACTCACAGTGTCCACAAGAATGTCAACACGTCCAGTATCCCGAATCGCTGGGACGACGGGCTTCCACGCTGGTGGCTGCCACCAGCGTGGAAGCCCCCCGCCGCCCCCGCGCCCTCGGCTCGGGCGCAACGCGCCGCACGGAGGGTGGCAGTGCGTGGGTTGCAGTGAGCGCGACCGTACTCAACACCTGAAGAAGGACTCCATATGAGTCCGAAACATGTCGGACTATTTCTGACAATAAATCGTGAGTAAAGCCGTGCTTATTTCTTGTCTTAGTAATGTCTCACGAAAGTTTTAATCTGGTAAGAAACTTGTTTACCAAATAAGACAAGTAAGGATGAATTCATTTTAAATGCGGCCTTTTATAAGATGATGATGGTAGTTATTCAACTTTATGGAACTGCAGCTGGTGTAATGAGTGTAAGCATTTTATACATCGAATACAAAAGGGAAGACTGAGGTTAAACCAAAAAAGGCAAGCGAACTTCACCTATCGAAATTTCCTAAATATTAAAATTTCCCTGACCAAGCCCTTAGTATTGACTAAACATCTTATCACTTTTCCAGCTCGCGTGTTTCCTAGCTCCCCACCTCCGCCGTTACCTAAGGATAATCGCTGATTTATGACTATTAACGCCGCGTGATTTAGCCGCCGCCATTTTTATTCCTCCTCCGTACACGAGTTCGATTTAAGTACCTCAAATGTCTGGAATGAAAACGTCAGTGGCATTGAACATGTTGTCAAAGGGGGCTGGCTGTGAGTTATATGATTGTTGAATCATTATTAGGGGAAAATTTTAAAAACATTCTGTCGTTTTTGTTACATATTAATTTTGACATTGAGTTTGAACATTCATCCTGGTCACGGCACCAAATTAGTTATGAAGAATTTCTACAAAAAAAAAAGTTCCACAAACTTATTTACAAGGTTCAAATGTGTAAGCCACGAGCTTCGAGCCATAAGCAATGTAGTCAAAGAGTATACGTATTAAATTAAACTATGCGAAGAAAGTAATTGAACAGTATTATTTTAAACTTTCTCATCTATCTCCATTGTTATCAAACCTTGGTAATATATTTAACCACGATCTTGAACTCATGCCATTATCACCTTTATTTGATATAGATTAAGGTCTTTATTTACATGCTGATGAAAGCCTGCTATTTAGTAGCTCACGTTTCTGACTTCTCGAGAGAATTTCGTATATTTTTAATGATTGTATTTTTTTTCTAGCAGATGTTTTAAGAATCTAATTTACATTTTTAGATCTGATATTTTGTTTTGTAGTTTTCATAGCAAAAGTTTAACCTATATTTTATTCCTCTACTAATGATTTATAAGAGAAGTGTTATTAAGTATTTTTCATTGTATAAAACTAGCGGCTCGCTACAGCTCCGCCTGCAGTATTTTAGAGACCCTTTTAGAGGTGGATTATCGTATAATTTTTATTTTATATGATATTATTTTATTTTTAAAATTCAATTTAAAGACTTTTCTATTTAAATTTGTGTAATATTATTTAAATTTTAGTTTTAAGATGAATATCTTTTTTGTACGCCGGTTGGTGGATCACAGAGCTCACTTAACACTGTAAGTACTTCATGTAATTTACATGTTTATCACAAATAAATATTTACTCACTTACTTACTTTAAAAGATTGTACCTGTGAGTGATTTCACCTATATTTAGAGCTATCGAAGTATAAATATGAAAAATAAAATGATCATTTTTTGCAAGTAGGCCACACGGGCTCTTTCGCATGTCTGAATCTATCAGCGCTTCGAAAGGTCTGAGAAGAAATTCCTTAAGAGACTCAGCAAAAAGTCTTTTTTCAACTTTAACTCTTAACATTAGATTTTTAACTAAAACGAACACGTAAAAATGCAAGAAACTAACCTAATGGGTACAAATTAATTACAATAAATAACTAATAAGGGATATGTATAGTCTCCGCGTCTGCATAGGTAATTTAAGTATCTAGTAATAAAGTCTCTATAGGTTTACGCTTGAACATCTCACCGCCATGCAAACCTGTTTAACAAAATGAATTTTCAAACACAAATTCATCACCGCCTGACCAATCTTAGCGTCTTCGTTTAACGTCAAATTATCCGTAAGAAATTTCGAATCCTTATCAATTAGGAGGCTACGAGCATTAGGGAGGGTGATAAATACAATTTATCAGAGAGAGGAGGGCGGTAACTCGAGATGACATGGTGGAGATTACATCGTTGGACTTCATGGGTCCATTGGCAAGGTGAAATAAGTGAATGATAGGTGAAATAGGTCCATTTTAATAACTATAACATAACGGTATTAATCGCTATCATCTCGGACGGCTTGACGTGAAAATAAAGAAATCGGGGAAGTGATTTGTTATTCGTTGAGAAAGTGGAGAAGTATGCTAGACGTGAGAAGAGGTGGCGGGGTGGTGGCGACGACGATGGGGGTGAATGTTAAAGGTTAATGCTTCGTCATTCCACAGAGGACTGGGAATCAACGGCAGAAATCAACCTTTTCATACAAAAGGCGATAATGATTAAAAGTTAACCGATTTTGACCAATTTTTGATAGGTTGTCAGAATAAAACTGAATTTATTGATTACAACGAAAAAAACTAAAACATTTAAACCTATATTTTGTCTGACTGACAACCTATCAAAAATTGGTCAAAACCGGTTAACATTTAATCGTTAACGCCTTTTGTATGAAAAGTCTTAGGTTCACACTCCTCTTAACTAGTCATGCTATTCCATCCACCTTGTGTTATAGTTGTTCACTTTTCAGACTAAGATCAGTAATAAATGAACTTAAAACTTTATAAATTATTTTTCATCACACTTGCTCGGAAAGTGTGTTATTATACGCAGGCTTATAGAGCAACTATAGTCGATTTAACTCCTCTATGGGCCCCGCCGTCAGCGGGAGTTATAAACCATACAAAATCCATAACTCCCTAGAGAGTTATGGATTTTGTATGGTTTCGAACTCCCGCGGGCAGTTAAGTGCGCCAGGTCGGCGGAGCTGCTCGGGAGCCGCAGCCGGCGGGGCGCGCGACCGCAAGCCGGCGGAGCTGCCCCGCGCTGATCGCAACGTACGCTCAGTTTATGAACACCCACCTGATGGTAATTCACGATGCAGAATGGAAATAAAATTAATATATATACTTTTTTTGTCTAATTTTTATTTCGTTTCCTCGCAAATGTGATGAAAAACATTGTGTGTATCACGGGCAGTAAGGGGATAACAAACTCGAGTCATAAAAGCCCTCGCCTATCGGCGTCGGGCTTCTAACAGACTCTCGTTAGTTATCGCCTACTTACGGCCCTAGATGCACAATGTACTAAAACAGCGTAACGTTCCAGCATGTCAGAAATAATACTCAAAAGTTACCTCCTTCAAGTTTTATAAGTCTCTTTAAACGAGTAACAATACAAGTCACGTTACCAGTAATTCACGTAACGAGTAAATTTGGACCTTCAACCTTTTGCATAAGAGTTTAAATAAGGCTCCGCTTTTCTTAAGGGGAGACATGTCAAATGTGATTTTGTGAAGTCTCGACAGGGAAACGAAATTGTTTTAAATTCTCCATTGAAATAATTTGTTAGAAAAGATGTGAGCTATTTATAACGACAATGTCAAAGGGGTACCTACACAGTTTGTAAATGTCTATGAGGCAGACTATACCATAGGCAAAAATCCGTTTTTATATACAGTTGGCAAAGATATATATTGATGCGTTGTTTGATATAATATTATTTAAGCGTGTCCCTGGTTGTTGGACATTCCTCAAAACAACATTCTCAGTAGCGCATAAATATCTTAAAATCCAAGACTACTATTATACATACGGAGATAGACGGTATCTTGAGATATTTTTTAAACTTCGCTTACAGCGCCATCTGTTTTCTACCTAAAAGCCTCACAAGGAAAAAACGAAACCCTTATAGGATCACTCGTGTGTCTGTCTGTCTGTCTGTCTGTCTGTCTGTCTGTCTGTCCGTCTGTCGCAGCCAATTTGCTCCGAATCTACTGGACCGATTGAGTTGAAATTTGGTATACATATGTAAGTCGGTGACCGCAACACGAACGCGTGACGTAAATATATAAATTTTAAATAAGGCCCTCTTATTTAAAATATGGGGGGGTAAATTAGAAATTAAAAAAAAAGTTATGCATCCTATATCGTGTGACGGTTTTTTTAAATTTAGGCTTATAATTATGGCTTAATATAGGAACACTAACTTTTTTAGTGCATAATCTGTGTTAGAGATGGCTCTGCTATCAATGAAAATTTCTTATTCTAGGTTGTCATAGCCTGCTTAAAATATGCACATGATTAATACAATCACTCTAGTATTTACCGAACAAAAAATAAACATTTTAAATTTTTTTCACCTTTGAGCAACCTGTATGTACACGTATTGGCACTGTCCTGTCACTATGTGTGCTGCATACCGTTCGCCGAGAGTTGATAAAAAAATTAAAAAATCAGGGCTTCTTAACTCATTATATAATAAATAGCGGCCCGCTAATCATTTTTACCGGTGATAATAAAACATTAAAGGGAAAAACTATATTTTTTTCATGGAATACTATTATTGAATAGCACGTATATGTCTCATTGCTGGCATATATCATCGGACGACGACCATGACGAGTCGGAGGAAGATTCAGAGTCGGTGACGTTTACTATGTAACGTTCAATTGCTTCATCTAAAACAACACACGAACACCCAAACGACACACTCGAACCGTATTCCAAAACAAAGGCAATATGGCCGCCGCGTGCGCTTGACAACAACTGCGTCCCTCGTACCACGGACCTCAGTGCGCACGGCGATAAGCGACGCCCGTCATACATTTTGCGATAGGTCAACGACAGTCGCTATTTCAAGACGATATCATAATATTTATCAACTCTCGGCGAACACACTTTAAGTCATTTAATGTGCTACTCATTCCTATTGCGATTATAAGTGATTGATACAGCATGTTACAATTTATTTCGTTTAGTTGGGATTAAATTTAAAAGTAAGCTATTTCATAGGACTTTTCACAAGTACCGGGTTTTCATTTAATGACCGACTGCTAGGTCACGTTGTATTTCATTAAAACATTCAGACATTTAATAAATAGAGCATTTTTGTCATTCTCGTTATAAATGGATTTCAGTCGGTCGGGCTCGCTTATACACGAAGAGTCTGCTAATTAAATAATACCTAACCGGGTTTATACACAACCAGTAGATCCGCCACAACTTCGCCCGCGGTATTTTCCATACGAACTTTATCACCCCTTTTCACCCCTTTAGGGATAGAATTTAAAGAAAATCCTCCTTAGTGCACCTCTAGTTTACTCGAGGAATGTCTCCTCCAAATTTCAAAATTCTAGGACCACCCGTTTAGGCTGTGCGTTGTCTATAAGTGAGACACGGTACTGTTTTATGTGTATAGATTTTAAGTCAATTTACAAGTCACTCCGTACTCCGTATTACAAATTATAGTCACTTATGTTAAGACATAAGTGAGAGTGAGAGGAGTAAGCTCCTCTGCTGCACTGGGAGTGAAGAAATAGCATAGAATGCGTGCAGATGCTTATCATCCTGGCATGTCGTAAAAGTCGACTAAGGGACGGGTCCTCTCCAACATGGTGGACTATCTGTATGGGCGATGGGCTGATCACCTGTCGCCATACGGTTCATCATACCATCTTAGGACTAATTAATCGAACGTGGCCACAAGTAGTCTTGTGGCTCTGACCACCCCATTAGGGATTTCAGGCGTGATGTATGTATGTATGTATGTCAATGGACAAAGTAATAATTTAAAATTATAATTAATTATAATCTTATAAATATAACTACACATCAATATTATTTTCAATTCAAATATTAATTTCAGAAAATAAGAAATAATACAACAAATAATGTTAACTTTAAAAAGCGTATTTTTATTGAGAAATATGACTGAGCTATAAAATTCACTGAAAATTTACCTACTCAGTTTTCGTACCGTAAAATGAAAAAAAAAAAATTACATCCATTTTAAGTATTTTACGATTTCACTGAATATCGAAATATTCGTACTTGTCTTTGAAAATTTACTTATACAAATAAAATTAAAAATTTGTTTTTCTATGGTTACAATATTCTTAACGTAATATTTTTACCCAACATTTATTACAAATAACATACTGTTCAAGATTTTTGTTTGATCTACAAACCGAATGATGTTTCCTTTGAAATATAGCGAAAAAGTAATTTACAATAACCGAGTTAACTATTAAACTGAGTTAACAATTTGAACCCATAATAACAGAATAGCTTTTTCTTCTTACTACGCTTTAATTTCATAATTATGGCCTTAAATACTCAGCACAAAGCAGCCCTTATTTGCTCTAGAGCAAATAAAGTTGCATACAATAGTAGATTGTTGCACCAAGCAGAAAGTGATTCATTATTGCGCCGAGTGTTGATTTGGAGCCCGAACGCTAGTGAGGGCTCTAAAAACACGAGCGCAATAACAAATCACTTGATGCGAGGTGCATAATCTGCTTTTCTTTCTACTACTGCTAAAAGTTGGTAAAAAACGTAAAGGTACAGTTAAACCCAACTAGCGAAGTAAAAAGGATATTGGCACCTGTTATGACGCACCCTTAGAATTTTTATATAGCCTATGACACTCGCACGTTTTCCCCGACTCTTAAGATACCCTATTTATTAAAATCGGTCTATTGGTTCTGAAGATAACCTCGAAAATCCGAAAATTTTCACAGAAATCTTGTATCTAGTCTATTAATTGTCATATTATGCCAATTTTTTTTTAAATCTTTTTCTAACCCATACTATCTTATCAGCCAGTACTTTATGCATAACATTTTCGACGAGACAATCACAGTTCGATATGGCCGCCGATATGCGGCCTGTTTTTTTTTTTTGCTAACAGTAAGTCCACAGAAGAGTGGTCGGCTGTCTCGTCGGACTATGAATGGGCGGATTGGGTAGCTGTTGGTGTAAACTTCTTGATCAACCAACCAAATAAAAAAAAAATACAAAACAGTGCAATAATGAAATTTGTATGCAACTTTATTTGCTCTAGAGCAAATAAGGGCTGCTTTGTGCTGAGTATTTAAGGCCATTATGATGAAATTAAAGCGTAGTAGGAAGAAAAAGTCATTATTGCACTTTTTTTTTAATTTGATTGTTTGATCAAGAAATTTACACCAACATCTACCCAATCCGCCCATTCACAGTCCGACGGGACAGCTGACCATATATATTATATAGATGGACATACCTCGCCCAATGTTAAAAGAGTGCTGTTGGCCATATAAAATGTATGGCCGTCAACGCTCTTTTAACATTGGGCGACGTATACTTAGGTCGTATCCGGTTGATTCTCTTGGACATGGCATATGAAATACCAAAAACAACCAGCGGCTCTATTCGGGAACGCCAAGTGATTCTGTAGCGACTCGTGAGCGAGATTTCTCTTCCCACCCTTTCGCATTACGCGTCGTGCGCTACAGAATCACTTAGCGTTCCCGAATAGAGGCGCTGTTGGGATTTATATTGTACAGCGGCCCTAACATGCATGCCACAAAGATAAATTAAACCCGTTTATCTCTACGACTATCTCTTTCGTCGGCACTAGAGTGAGAGGGACGCACTTAGAGATAAGACGGTCTATCTTATATTTGCAGACCATAACAACAATGGCTCTGTAAAGTTGGTCCATAAGTTTCAAAATAAAATAGAAACAAGATCTATAAGATAAAATAAATCGTTTCATTTCATCTCAATACTAAGCAGATCCATTCAAACAAAAGTTACTTAAGAATATCATAGATATAAAATAGCAAGTGTTAGAATAAACTTTTCGACACGACAAGCTTCAAATGAGTTACCAATACCGTCCAATAAATGTCGAAGGTGCGCCATAAATATCGCACGATAAATAACGGCTCGGTTTGATTGGATACAGAATCAGCCCCCAAGGAGACATGTTGCCTCAAAGACGTCTCTGTAGATGACAGCTTATTAATACAACGATGGTGTACTTGTGAAAGACGCTTTGAAACGAGACCATTTTTTATTTCAAATATATTGATGTTTGTTGCGTTATAAGCATCTGTTCCTTTTGCATGAAAAATAAGTAAACGTTATATTAAATTAAAGCATGTATTGCATACATATTATTAAAATCAAAAAACCCTGGGTTAGAGTAAAAATGAATGAAAAAAATAAAAAAACCATTTTCAGGCACATTCGCTAGATTTCTGTCTAAGGTTGTACTTTAGGATTTTAAATAATTATGCAGATATTCATAAAAGATATTACTATTTTCCTTGAAGTGGTATTTCAAATGAATTAAACAATAAAAACCTATTAGTAATTCATTTATCAAACATAACGTGCGTGCGTGCGCTTTCATACCTCGCGTTTTAATTTAAAAGCGACATAGCTGTTCCCCTAAGGCGTGACTTGCTGAGATAACCTTATAATAATCAGCGATCGATATTGAGTACTAAAGACGAACTTGCTAGGGTCCGCAGACCAAATCGTATTTATTGTTGATACCGGAAGCTGCGCACGTTAGAGAATCACTCCTGGCGCCTCATTCGGGAACGCTAAGTGATTCTGTAGTGACTCGTAAGCCAGATCTCTCATCTCGCTCTTACGCATTTCGCGTCGTGCGGAAGAGTGGAATGAGAAATCTGGCTTACGAGTCGCTACAGAATCACTTAGCGTTCCCGAATGAGGCGCCTGAGCTACGGTTAAATCCAAATTCTTTGTTCAATAGCACATAAGGTCTGTTCGCTGAGAGTTGATACATATTATTATTATGATATCTTCTCGAAATAGCGAATGTTGCTTACCTATCGCAAACTGTATGACGGACGTCGCTTACCGCCGCGCGCACTGAGTTTCGTGGTACGAGGCACGCAGTTGTTGTCAAGCGCGGCACCGCGCCCGACGGGCGAGCGCCACATATTGCCATTCCATTCTGGATACCCTTCGAGTGTGTTGTTTGGGTTTTCGTGTGTAGTTTTAGACGAAACAATTGAACGTTTCATAATAAACGTCACCTACTCAGATTCTTCCTCCGACTCTGAGTCTTTGTTATATTCGTCGTCCAATGATATGCCAGCAATAGGACATTATACAGGTTAATCAATAATAATATGCTATGAGAAAAATATAGCATTTCCCTTTAATTTTTTAATATCATCGGTAAAAATAATTAGCGGGCTGCTATTTGTAGTGAGGTAAGAAGCCCTGATTTTTTTATTTTTTATCGAAATGTCTTTAGAACTATGAATTAGTAAAGATAAAGTGACAAACGTCTAGCACAAGCTGCAGTATTTGATTAGAGATTTAATAGTTAAATGTCCCTCAACTAGTCGTCATCCTATACACAAACGTCACTAAAAAGTTACTTTAATTAAAAATAAATGAGTGGCCTTTCTGGCCAAATGAAAACAAAACTTTCCCTTAAAATCGTAAAATATAAACCCGACTGTAAAACGAACTCGGACTGCTATTGCGTTACTTAACGAAACCATACATTTACAAAAACGGTGAAAACCATAAAACAATCGTCGCGGAGTTTCCAAAGTAATTAATGCAAGATAAAGTTATAATGGGGCCTATTAGGGGTGCCATTAAAATGTCCGGGAATTTACAGGATAAGGCGCAGCTGCGGCCACTTCCCCGAGAACACTCAGGTGCTGAACAGCCATGTACGCAGCGGCTGGGGTCGTATTATAAGCTCTTAATTCCAGGCAGTTCCCGTCGTAAACTGAACTGCCTGGAAAAATCGTATTATGAGCTCGCTAAAGCGGGCCTCTTCAGCGCGCTTATAATACGATTTTTCCAGGTAGTTCAGATTACAGCGGAAACTGCCTGGAATTAAGAGCTCATTTTACGACCCCTGGTCAGCAATGAGGGACGGTATAAGGGAAGATATAAGGTGGTTATAGAAACCACAGAACTATATCAAGATAGAAGGAAAGAGTTCGTCGATTTGTATGGAAACTGAGTGTGTAACATTTATGCGTAGTTACTTTGATTCCACGAGTGTAATTTAGTGACGGGAAGCATAAGGCGCGCGAAAACGATTCAAAAGCATTGATAAGCACGCGGCAAACCGAGTCTAGGCACCGCCACTGCCGCCGTCCCGCGCCGCGCCGCCGCCGTTGTTACACACAAAGATGATCCCACGACATCTTTTTGGCACGCGGGAACATACACTCTTTCCTTCTATCTCGATATAGTTCTGTGATAGAAACCATTTAAGAATGCTTTCCCAAAATAAATATCAAATGTTGTGCAATCTATTTGTTTGCCTGCTGCTGCTGGCATAACTGCAAGGAGCTGGTATGAAAATGTGCAAGCTAGTATGTACTGGCTTCACAACACGTGTTTCTCTCTACGAGGCATCTTGCCTCCCCTGGGGCCTCCATCGACATATTTGTTGACAGTCCGGCTGGCACTCAACCGTGAAGTGAACATGTCTCAAGCGAACTCATCGCTTTGAGAACCACAGCTCCCAATTACTAACAGTCGAGAAAACGTGAAAAATACGCGATAAAATGTGAATTTATAACAGCTACTAGGCATTTGATATTGGTTCAAGTTATACAGAAACCAATCGACGTGTCCCTTTCTTTTCATTGTAAACTTTGAAAAGTAAGATAAGGACCACATCGCTAAGCCGGTGTCGAAAGAAACCTTGTTTTATACAGGGTGGGCCATAAGTTTTTGCAAATAGCAACAGAATTTGTTTTCTAAACTATTAATTGTGCGGTACAAAGGTGATGGGAAATTAAACGCCATTTTGTAAATTTTTGACCACAAAACCAGTTACTTACTTACGTTGCTATGCGATGCCTTTTTAGGATTGTATATGGATTACGCCGTATAAGTTAGTGATGATTGTCAGCATTTTTTCATATAATTGCGTAGTCGGTTGCAGGACTGCCAGCAACAAGACGGAGGTCATTTAGACGACAGTGTTTTTCCCAATTAAAAACTTATTTTATACTTATTACTTGTAATAAATACCTAATGAAATAGCATCTGTAGTTTTGCCCCTATCATGTTTCTAAAAGTGCAAAAACTTATGGCCAACTCTGTATAAACTGGTCGTACTGTGGGCGCTTAGCTCTCAGCAGCAGCTGTACAGGAATCGTACAACTTGTTCTGCTCTTGCTAAAATAATAACTCCTTTCTTCTTGGTAAAACTATTTATTCAATAAGAACACACGTGTGGTCGACTCGGCTATCTAGCTTACACTATATCTATTGTTACGTGCTGACGTCGTAGGCAGATCGATGAGGCTATTCTTAGCTGTCAAACGGACCCTCAGACTCCGGTCTAATAAAACAAAAGTGTTATGAATGAATAATAGTCTCGCTGCGCTGAGCTGCGACCCTCTATCTAAAGGGCCTTTAGTCGACATTGATGTACCGATATCATATCAGACTAAAGCTTTAGACATTTATTTGACAACGCTACATCACAACAAACATGCGTTTTACAAATGGACAAGTGCACGGGAACATAAGCAGAAAGAGACAGATAGAGATGAAAAAAACTGGCTAAAGAGACGTTACGGTGTAGTATGATGTCAAGTGTGAAGGACTCACCGTATCTCACTCAGCATCTGAACGCTTAAAACTAAAGTAAAGCAAGGAGCGTTTGTGCGTTCTTACGTAATTGAACGCGTGGATAAATAAGTAAACGACAATAAATAAGTATGAAACAGCAACAAATACCTACATATCTAGAGACACGGCAGCAAAGTAAAAGGCGACACTGGCCGTAGGTTATATTACACGAACCATTTCAGGTCATTTTCGACCCCCCATAACTTAAAATCTAATTGACTGATACACTTGCAGTTTTGCATGTCTATTGGCGAATCCCAATTTCAATGAAACAAAATTTCACGAGATAATGACGTTCAATTATCACTATTTGTATGACTGACTGACTGACTTATTATAGATCAAAGTTTAGACTACTTCCAGTTGATGGGATTTGATGGGATAATAAATATAATTAATAAATTACAACTAGCTCAACTGTCAACAAAGTGACAAAAAAGCGATAGTTTGTTATCATAGTAACGATTGGTTTCTGTGTCACTTAGACTGATGTCGAATATATTTAGGCCCAGTTGAGTATCGTGTGTCGATATAAGCATGAACATAACTTAAATTCTGAAATTATCGGCCGATGGTTCACTCACAACTTTAAAAGTTGGACAATGAAGGTTCAATTCCGCTAAATTCATTGAAGTGACTTATTTGATCGGTTTATCCAACGAGAAATAACTATTAACGAAAATTATTTCTTCGAAAAACATCCATACTTATTATACTAGAAATTTGTATTACTTTGCTATTCCGCGAACACAATAGCGTGCGTGTGTTCGCGGAATAACAAAGTAATTAAAAAATTCTAGTATAATTACGGATTTCCGCAAAGTAACGCCTGAATCTATCAACACTCCATACTTATTATTATAAAAGCGCAAGTGTATTTGTGTGTTGTTCCATTTTCACTGCCAAATGGCGGAATAACTATCCATATCGCATATACATTTATTGTTCTACAAGCTCTTATAAATGTCAGTTAATCTACCTAATATCTGTTTGGAGAAAACTTTTAATACGACCACATCACATAGCTCGACACGGACATTGCTTTTTTAAAATGAAGGGTACTAGGCAGCAGTAAGTTTGAATCATAAAGAACGTCTCGGAGGCGTTATTCGTTTCGGAAATAGAGACTTTTACGCAATGCGTTAACTTACACTAAGGCCAGCTACGCACAGGCTGGTGGCTTGCTGAGCGCCTAGAGCCTTTGCTATAAACAAACGTTCTAGATTTCTCGGCACCGGCCGCACTGCGCGCTTGGCGCCTTTAATAGTCACCTGACTAGCTAGGCTCTAGGCGCTAAGCAAGCCACCTGCCTGTGCTGTCTTAGCCTAAGCGCTCAAGACTATACGTGGACTTATGTACGTCGATATTATTGACTGGCTGATTCGGCGACCTTATATTCATAAAGCGGATAGTTCTCATAGAGCGTTGGAGCCACCTGTCTTTACCAACACCTTAAATTTAAAATTCGTTTATTTTATTTCTGGTTTGTCGATTGCAATGAAACAAAAATGTGATACTATCTAGGATCTTCCAAAATCGAATTGCTGAAAGTAAACCAATCAAAATCCTTTCAGTAGTTCTCCCGTAATACCCGTTCAAACAAAAAAATAAAAAATCTAAAAACGGCATGTTTAAATTCTACGTCGGTTATTTTGTCAGTATGTGTATAGTTTTAGCAAATATTTTTCCGTTTCGTCAGATTTATTATTTGTAGGGATAAAAGATAAAATAAACTGGCATTAAACTAAAAGCTAACCCTTAAAACAAATCGAAGTGTAACCCTTGGAATTTGAAGAGCCCAATCTTGATGCTAAATTTATATTTATCGTTTCTACGTTCGGGTCTTTCAAGTTATTTCAGTAGAGATGTTAACGAGCTTAATTCACTTACAGACTGATAAGGCAAAAGTTTATCCAACAAAGTAAGATGGATGGCTGATAGTCCGATAGTATTTCAGTAAGTTTATGATTAAGATCAAATGCAATGCCAAGGAATATACGCAGCAGAAATTGGAGCAGTACTTTTGTAATATGGATGGAACAAGCTTGGTTATTTCCCATAATGCGATTTACGTTGAAACCTTTGAAGTAAATTAACTAAAGATTAATCTTATTAATATATTTTTACAGGGTGACGTTGGAGACGGAATCGAAGATAAGATTAAGAAATTAAAATGAGAATATAATAAAGTTGGTATAAAGGTTAGTGTCTCGAATATTCTCTTATATTTTTTCTAAGTATGTCGACTCATCATCGTGAGGTTGGGTTGGGATTCGAATCCAAGCGGTTGCCATATACCAATGAGTTTTTCAAATTTATGCACATTATCTATTTGCGAATTGCGGTAACCGATGCTCTTACGGCGAGGGCAAACATCGTGAGGAAACCAGCACATTTGGATTTCATAGACCACAGAAATGAAGCGGTGTTGTAGTAGTTAAAAACTTGTTAAGTAAGCTGTTAATGTCACGAAAAATAGCTGTTTCATCGCTTCCACCTCAATTAACATTTTAAGCTCCGTCCACTGCAACGAAATTTAATTGTTCTTAAGCTAAAACTCCATATAATCCCAAGTAAACCTGTTCCATATAAAACGCTTTTCCCCCGGAAGATAATAAAGTTGACAGCAGTTGGTTACGTCATAAACTTTTTATAGCTTTAGATTTATATTCAGAGAAAAACGTGGCGTGATGCGATACATTTGTTGTGTTACTTTTTTACTATTTGTTTCAGAAACTGTAGTTGGGTAGAAGTATTGTTTTTAGGATATTTGTTTAACTGCGGTAGCAGTTGTTCATCATTTCAGTTGAAATAAGTCGACTACACTATGATATAGTTAGTAAAAAATGTAAAAAATTGGAAGGTTGTGGAACATGTAGTCGTGAGAATTGAGAAAGGTATGCTTAGATGGTTTGGACATGTGGAGAGGATGAACGAAAGAAAACTAACGAAGCGGATTCATAAGGTGAGTGTGCATGGTGGGGTTGCCGGTTGGAAGGGGAAGAACTTGGCGAACGTACTAAAACTAGATCGAGAACGTTCTTAAGAAAGGACAGGTGAGTACCCTAAACTAGCGAGAGCAAAAGGTGTGTGCCAGAATCGTAGCAGGTGGAAATTCATGGTCTCTGCTTACCACTTTGGGAAATAGCCGTGATAATAATGTATTTATGTATGTATAGTTAGTTATGAATGTATATGTTCGTAAGGCATGATACTGAGAGCTAGGCCGTTCATCAATTAGCTGAGTTTCTTGCGGCGTTTCTTCTCAGCAGATGTCACCTTTCGAAGCGCTGGTAGCTTCAGACATGTAAAAGAGCCCATGTGGCCTACTTGCAAAATAAATATTTTCATTTTCATTCATTTCAGATGGCCAGACCAACTGTTCTAGTTTTATTAGTCTTAATAATTACCATTTATTCCTATATTAGGTACTTTGTAATGATTCAATTTAATTTAAAGTTTTTATATTATTATGATTTTTATGATGTCAAATCAATGAATGATTTGTAAAGATGACTTTCTATTGAGTTTCTTGCGGCGCTTATGGTTTGTCCGAAGCGCTGGTAGATTCTACGTATTTTAATTATTATTGACAAAAGTGACATACCAAGAGGCACCTGATCCAAGTACGTCGAGACGGTCAATCAAAATGGTCCTTGCGGTTGCCTTCGTGGTGATAATTCCTAAGAAAATTTTGTCATTTGTATAGTTTAACTTGTATTTATTGTATGGTTTCGGTGGTATTGGTGGTCTCTGATTTTTATGTTATATCATTGGGGTAACACGGTCTTGTTACAGCCTCCTGGACTACATGTAAAGCGCTCATGATTTTGCGGGCTGATCGTACCCTTACCTAAATCTGTCGGGTATCCTTTTCTATTAAGCTAAGTGCAGCACCCTGACAGAAAGGGACACTTTAATTGCTTTGATAAATCATTCTGTAGACTGTAAAATCCATTGGGTGTTTTCATTATAAGCTTAATGAAAGGTTATGAGTATGTGAGGTCATGAAAAGTACTGAAGGAAGCAATTATAATATTTATTTATACATCTACAGTCTCAGCCTTAACTGTGACTAGGGAAACTAATAAATCTAGATTACAATAACTTGGGTCGCCTTCTAGCTCCAACGGCACCTCAGCTTAGACTGGCCTCCCGTAAGCCGACCTGGCGCGCGTCTCTACGTTTTGGTTTTTTCACTATAATTAATAAATTCAGTTTTATTGTTGTTTTAGTAATCTCATACAAAACTAATTTCGGCGATTATTTGACTTTGTTGATCTTTAATCAATATTCAATAACTTATAAACCTAGATTTTGTTCCGACAGACAACCTATCGAAAACTGGTCAAAATCGGTTAACATTTAAGGGGTGGAAATCGTTATCGCCTATTGTAGGTAAAGGGTGATTTTTGCCGTTGCTTCACCGTCCTCTTAATTGGTTTAGTTTTATATAAACTCGTTTATAACTAGGGCCAAAACAATGTACCCTTACATTATGAAGCTACCTTCTTTAAAAAGGTCATCATACGACTATTCAAAAGTTCTTCATCTTCAACAACCGTCCACTGCAGGACATAGGCCTCCGCCAAAAGTGGAGGGATTTGCCATAGTCGCCACGCTCGGCAGGCGGGTTGGCGACTGCAGTTGGTCATGGTAGTACTCGAAGGACGCTGCTGCCCATCCTTCGGTTGGTCCCTCTGTCGCCTATTACGATACTCACGGGAGGAGATGTAGTGATGCTATTCTTAAGTGTATACCTTTGCTACGTTAACCCTAGTACCAACCCATTTCAGAAATAAATTTCCAGACACTACAGGGTCAAACCCGCTGAAAATATAATACCAAATAAAATTTTCAGCCTGGAAATTCGTGTTTTATAAGAACTTGGAAAAAACTTAACTTTCAACAGAGTGCAAAATTATCTTTTATCAACTGATTAGGTATCCATTCAATTAAAGTGCACTCAGGTAGATACCTGCACACTCAACTTTTCAGTTTTTTTTTTATGTTTTTTGTTTTTTTTTAATTTTTTCCGACTTTATAAGTATTATGTTTGTGTTAAGTATTTATTAATTTAGTTAGGGCTCCTTAGCATGAGCCCGACTCACACTTGCCCCGTTTTTATTATTTTGAATTTACTTCAGAGTTTGCACTATTATCAAACGTTTCTTGTATTGAAACCGCCCTTAATTTTTAACCTTTCTTCCTATCCGTCATAATAACACATAGTCGGTGAAAAATGACAACCATCTATTATTACGTTTCAAAATATAATGGACAGACCTGACTGACTGACATAAAGATCAAAGTTTAAACTACTTCCAGTTGAGCTGGGAAGTTGAAACTTAGTGTGGAGGTAGGTTATTGGACGGAACCATAGGAAAAAAGCTGAAATAATCACATTAAGGGTTTGTATAGAAGACAAAGTTATTAATGCGGCCAGTTTCGATAACTATATATGGAACTGGTGGATTAGATAACTTTGTTTTGTTATTGTTGAAAGTTATTACTTTAACTTAACTAGGTTAGATATTTAGAGTAATTTAATGACGTTTTATTTAAATAAAGAGAAGAGATAAGTATGGCTTGACAAAAAATTCTGAAATCAGATCAAAATATAAATGTGAAAGAGGGCCAAGTTCGGTACAATAACGTCAAAGATTAGAAGGGGTGCCATGCCGAGTTCCTTAGAGCTTTCTTAAATGATACCTTTAAATGTACTACAACGTTCTTAAATTAATTCAAAGAAAATTTGTTAAGTATTTTCACTGATATTGAATTTATAACTTGGCAAGTTTTAATCTGATTTCGAATACATTAAAAGCCTTTTATGGCATTAAGTACATATTGTTAATAGGTACAATTTACAAGTTTGGATGAATATAAAACTTGCCACGTTATTAATTAAATATCAGTGAAAAAACTAAATATCCTTTCAATTAATTTAAGAACGATGTAGTTCTTTTTTAAAGGTATCATTTAAGAAAGCTCTAAGGAACTTCTGATCTTTGACGTTTTTGTACCAAACTTGACCCTTTTTCACATTTATGTTTTGATCTAATTTTATAGGAGTATATTTGAAAGTTATAAACTACGTGGTTTCAACGGCTTGTTTCTATAAGTTGTAAATTTAACAGTGTTTTAATATTCTTTATGCAGAAGGAATACCTTAGTTATTTTTAAGTATTGTTATAAAATAGCATAAGAAAAGACTGTGTAATTTTTAAAACTGTATCACTTCGTATTGAAGTTAATCACTTTAACAATTAAGCCTAATAATTTAGCTACATATTATAATAAAGTATATGTTTCCCGATTTCTGAAAAGATATAGAACCGGCACTTACAGCTCCCGGGCGATCACAGCGCCACCCTCCGCACCGCAGTCAGTCCCGAGAACGCGGCCGAGCGCACGCTCCTGTGCCACGCTTTCAAAAAAAAACATCGATTACCGAACAGTGTATTGTGCTTGTGTGTGTGTGCTAGTGTGTGTTTTTCAAATTTGGAATAGTCGCTGAGAAATGTAAGTTTTTGTTTATGTTGGCGGTTATAATTGTGTAATTATAGTTTTCGCGTTTGAACACGATATTAACGGCGTTTTGTTAAATAACTGTTTAATAATTAAAAGTTTGCTCGCTAATCGGCGTGGCCGATTTAAGTTCGCGTGTAATAAATATTTAAGAAAGGCTTTTCATATTAGTTAATTATAGGGTTGCCTCCTGGGATAATAAACCGCTGATTTAGGGTTGAACTTTTTAGTGTTTATAGCCTATAAATTGTTGTGACGCAAGTGAGTCTAGAAATGGTTTTGTATCGAAGTCTCGAAGATCAAATAAGTTATGTTTAGATAAAATAAAACGGTTGCAGACATAAAAGATTACCTATAATTTTTATTATTTTCGTGTTTATAGCCTTAAAGGTAAGTGTTTTTTTTATAACGTTGTTATTTTCAAGGGTTGTGTTTTGAAAGGCAAGTTGATTTAATTGTATTTAGGTGTATTTGTAATAGTAAAAATATTTAATGAATGAAGTTTTCTTCCTTAACGGAAAAAGTGTTAAAACCAAAGTAAGTGTTCAAAAGGAGGATGCGTCAAGATGTCCGCACCAATAACGAACAGACATTATGTCATTGGAAAGCTCTTTTTATGACTATATTTTATTAATATCGTAGGTAGTCCGATTCAAAATTTTGTGGGAAAAACGTTATAACTAAAACAAAAACTAAGTACCTACCTATTATAGAGATAAAGAAATATATCATTGATCAACTCCACTATTTAAGTGTATCATCGTTCGTTAATGAATTGCTATTCTGCTATTGAAATCCTTCACTCTTCTTTTTTATACCTATTATTCGAGCATCTTTTTTAATGCGCGATGCAAAATAAATGTTAAGGATATTTCACTTCATCTGACTTGTACCTATGGAAATGTCCAAACTTGTAAGTGAATTTAAACAGAATTTAAACTTTGCAAGAAATAAAATGAATTTTCAACTTTGAATTCATGCATCCTAAGATGTATGTATTGTATGATTTTTTGTTTGAGTAGTTGAATTTATACCTATTCCATCTGTTTGTAATTTGACTGGGCTCAATAGCACAGAGTATCTTAGCTCTGGGCCTAAAGTTACGCTTTTACCATGAACTTTTTAGGATTCCGTACCTCATAAGGCAAAAACGAACCCTTATAGGATCACTCGTGTGTCTGTCTGTCTGTCCGTCCGTCTGTCACAGCCAATTTTCTCCGAAACTACTGGACCGATTGAGTTCAAATTTGGTATACATATGTAAGTCGGTGACCGCAACACGGATACGTAACGGAAATTAATGAATTTTAAACAAGGGGTCCACTTCTGGGAGGTAAATTAGAAAATAAACGAAAAAGTTATGCAAACTATATTGTGTGACATATCAAGTGAAAGGGCTTATTGTGAGGATCTTAAATATATATTTTTTGGAATTTTAAAACAAACAATTTGGAAGTTATTTAGGAAAATAGGCGATAATTGACCATTCCCCCCTTATTTCCGAAACAACTGGGCCTAAAATTTTGAAAAAAAATACAAAAAATAGTCCTTTACCTATAGATTATAGGAAAACTATTAGAAGTCTATGGTATTTAAAGTAACTTAGAAAATTTCAGATAATCATGTACCGAACGGAACCCTCTCCACGCGAGCTTAACTCGCAGTTGTCCGGTTTTTTTTAATACCTACCTACTTCAACATTTTTTTCATTGTACCAAGATTCTATCTGGAGTGGTTGTTACGGCCAACGTTCCAACAGCAAAGTACAGAACTAGCGACAATTACAACTTTAAGAGAACTTTCAGCCAAGCTGTTACAAAATTCGCTATGAAAGGATTTTATGACAATAATGAGGAAAAATGAGGGTTCAACATTTGAATAGGAAATAGGTATTGCGGGTGAAGCTGTGTTGTAGCGGAGCTGCTAGTTGAATCTATAATACTACCTATGTTTGTTCAAAGTCAAAGTCAAAGTCAAACTATCTTTATTCAATTTAGGCTTTTACAAGCTCTTATGAAGGTCAAGGAATGAATCTACCACCGGTTCGGAAAAAATCCTCTACTGAGAAGAGCCGGCAAGAAACTCGGTGAGGTATCATTTTTTCAAATCAGTACACATATAAGTCAACAATGATGTCTACAGTTTTATACAAATCTAAGTATATGAAAATGAAAATGAAAATGAAAATATTTATTTTGCAAGTAGGCCTCACGGGCTCTTTTACATGTCTGAATCTACCAGCGCTTCGAAAGGTGACATTTGCTGAGAAGAAACGCCGCAAGAAACTCAGCAGTAAGTCTTTTTTCCACTTTAAAATTACATATAACTAAAACTAACATAAAAAGTGCAACAAATAAACCTAATGGGCACAAATTAATTATCTTATACAACTAATAAGGGAGATGTATAGTCTCCGCGTCTGAACAAGTAAATTTAAGTGCCTTAGAGATGTATAAAGTCTCTAAGGGTCATAATAATAAGAATAATATTAAAACAGAGAAAACATCTAAATTGATTAATCTAGGTTACATGGAGATGTAGACAGTCTCCATGGTCAAGTATAAAGATGGAGATGTATGGTCTCCAAATATCAAAAACAATCTGAAATATAACATTTCATGTCCTAATAATACAAATATTATTGGCTATTAAGCCAAAAGGTCAATAACAGTTTATTAAGGAGACACAATTGGAAACGGAGACAGCGCCAGGAAACGACATACAGACTCCCGGACACTACGAGGTTACACTGTTGCGTTTCTTGGCCTCAGAGCTGGCCAAGCTTCTTTATCATTTAAATAATCTTCAACTCTATAATATCCTTTCTTAAGCAGCGAATCTTTAATGTACCGTTTAAATGGATTAACAGACAAGTCCCATGCTTCAAGGGGAACTTTGTTGTAGAATCTTATGCAGTTTCCCAAAAAAGATTTACTTACTTTCTTAAGGCGAAACTTAGGAACAAGGAGCTTATTCTTACTACGTGTATTAAAATTATGGACATCAGACACTTTCTTAAAACCTTTAATATTCTTGTGCGTATACAAGATCACCTCATAAATATACTGTGAAGCTACTGTAAAGATGTCAATTTGTTTGAAACGGTCTTTTAACGAATCACGGCAGCCCAGGTTGTAAATGGACCGGACTGCTCTCTTCTGTAGAATAAAGACCGTTTCGATATCAGCCGCCTTACCCCAGACCAGGATGCCATAAGACATAATACTATGAAAATAACTAAAATAAACAAGTCGCGCTGTTTCCACATTGGTAAATTGACGAATTCTTCTTACAGCATATGCAGCAGAGCTCAGTTTGTCTGCAAGAACGGATATGTGTGGACCCCATTGTAAATTGCGGTCAAGAGTTAGCCCAAGAAAAACTGTCTGATCTACAAGAGATAGGTTTTCTCCATTTAAAGTAAGGACTGCGTCTACCTGTGTAACATTAGGTAAAGAAAATTTAACACATTTAGTTTTCTTCGCATTAAGAAGCAAATTGTTAGCTGTAAACCATTTAAGCACTTCCTTCAAGGTGTCGTTGATATGACTATAGTCTTCCTGCTGTCAATTTACTTTAAAAATCAGCGAAGTATCATCAGCAAATAAAACTATGTCACACTTGTTATTTATAAGGCTAGGTAGATCGTTTATATAAACAAGGAAAAGGAAAGGGCCCAAAATAGATCCTTGGGGCACTCCAAGCTTCACAGGTAAACCAGAAGACTGCACTTTGTTAACTACTACTTTCTGAATCCTCTGGCTAAGATAAGATTTTACAAGGTTTAGTGCTTTAACTGATAATCCATAGTGCTTGAGCTTAGATAAAAGTGTCTCATGCTCAACACAATCGAATGCTTTTGAGAGGTCGCAGAAAATACCAATCGCATCTTGCGAATGTTCCCATGCTTCATAGATATGCCTAATAAGCACTGAGGCAGCATCTGTTGTCGAACGACCCTTTGTAAAACCAAATTGCTGATCGTGAAGCAAATTATTAGTATTAAAATATTGAAGCATTT
This sequence comes from Tortricodes alternella, assembly GCA_947859335.1. Taxonomy (NCBI): domain Eukaryota; kingdom Metazoa; phylum Arthropoda; class Insecta; order Lepidoptera; family Tortricidae; genus Tortricodes; species Tortricodes alternella. Next base: position 13,328,509 of record OX401984.1, on the reverse strand, counting down.
GGTTAAGAACAATTTTTTCAAATACTTTACTTAACACTGGAAGAATAGAAATAGGTCTAAAATTACCAGGGTCGGATTTACTTCCAGCTTTGAACAAAGGAATTACTTTACTGTGTTTCATCAGGTCTGGGAACACACCCGCATTGACACAAGAATTAAACACGACGGAAAGATATGGCGCTACAATTTGAATAACCGATTGGATAACTTTTACAGAAGTACCCCAAAGATCCTCAGTATTCTTCAACTTCAGGGAATTAAAAGTTTGTACAATCTCATAAGGGTCTGTGTGTTGAAATTCGAAATCCGTCTTACCTCTTATCGCAGCATAGTCTAGATATGAACCTGCAATCGCAGTAGAGGAGTTGAGTTCACGAGTGGTGCTTACCGCTATATTTGCGAAGAATCCTTCAAAAGCGCCTGCCACATCTGAATCAGACGTCAGAATTTGATTTTCCACTCTCAATTTAAAGTGACATTCACGGGGTTTTGATTTACCTGTTTCAGTTTTGATAACGTTCCAGGCTGCCTTCACCTTGTTATCTGCTGTTTTAACTTTATTGCTAAGATAGATTGACTTAGCGACGGCACATGCTTTTTTAAATACCTTTGAATATTTTTTGACATATTCGGTGAAGTTGGCATCTTGGTTGTAGTTCTTCTCTTCGTATAACTCGTACATCTTGGTTCTGCTTCTATGAATGCCTACTGAGGCCCAATCACTAAACCTAGGTTTGTTAGTACCATTTCGGATAGTTTTAGTTTTGAAAATGGTTCCAAACTCGTAATTAATAACATTGGAAAGGTCCTCGTATAGTAGATTAGGGTTAGTTTCTATAAGGGGGGTAACAGGAATCTTGCTCATTATGTTATTTTTAAACTTTTCTACACGACTTACAGTTATGGGCCTGTATGTTATTGACGATTGATGTTGTTTAACAAACACCCTGAAGGAAGCTTTTTGGCCGCTATGATCAGAGTTAAAGCAGCTAAACACAGTTTTATCAGTAGCTTCACAATTACAGAAAATGTTGTCCAAACATGTTGCCGAGTTGGCTGCAATTCTAGTTGGTTCGTGAAAAAGATGAGACAAGTCAAATGATTTAAATATGTTCAGTAGCCTCACTGATAGTGTGTTTGCGGAGTCTAGAAGATTCACATTGAAATCTCCACAAACTATAATAGACTTACTACTGTCAAATACCTGCTTCAGAGCCTCCTCCATCACAGATTCAAACTGAGTGAAGTCTGAAGCTGGTGGCCTATAAACACATAATATAATGTGTTTTTCCATTTCAGTACAGGAAATTTCCACAACTCGTTCAATAGAAAGCTTAGTTATGTTTTTCCGTTCCTTAGATTTATAATTATTTTTCACTAATATCATTGAACCCCCGTGAATGGCTGACTTTCTATTGAAAGAGCTCGCTATGGTATAGTTATGAAAGTTGAATATCATTTCATGCTCTTTAAGCCAGTGTTCTGTAATACACATGATATCGACATTGAAAGCATCGAGGAAAAGACCTACTTCTAATTCTTTGCTGGAAAAGCCTTGTATATTTTGATGAACCAAAATAAAATGGCGTTGCTTTTCCGCTGTCTCACGCATTAGTTTAAATGTGCGTGCGGGTCGGCGGCCGCGGGCGCCGCGCGCGCGCCGCCGCCGTCGGCCGTCGCGAGCGAGTGTCCACATTCGATATTATACGCTAGCAGTTTTGCCATCGCAACTTTACATTTTCTATTCAAAGACATTCGGTCTCGATCTAGTCTGAAATGTTTTATAAACTTATTGTTAGATATCGGACGGGACAAGTGAAACAGCCAATGGTTATACACACACTGCTTTATTAAAGACAGAGGGGCGGGCACGTTGATGCATACATACATAACAATCCTCCCCTTAGTTCAAACTAGGGAAGCAAACTAGTAAGCCAACCAATAAATTAAAAGAACTGTTTGTAGTTTACTTTTGGACGATTTCGCTTTGTTCTGTTCGTAGTTAAATGATCTGATTGCTCGACAGTTTCCTCCCCCGGTACTTCCTCCGACTGAGCGTCTAGGAATTCCTCCTGTGGATCTGATGAAGTGGCTGGGACTACTGGGGATGCATTTCTCACTTCATTTTGCGAGTTTAGAATTGCACCTCGTTCCTCTTCCCCTTCATCATTATTGCCCTGAAATTCACCGTCTGGCGATGATGGCTCCCCAAGAATTGGTGAGAACAAGTCATTCAAGTTGAAAGTGTCCAATGTAAAATTTTCATCAGTACCTTTATACAAAACTATTTGATTTTTGTGTTTTTTGCAAATTACTGAATGTTCACAATCTTTAACTAAATAAACAACTTTTCCAACTTTCTTCACTATAGTTCCTTTACACCAAATGTATTTATTATTGCTCAAATTTTTTTTATATAATACTTTATCGTTTGTTTTGAATGATTGTATATTTTTCCCACTGTATGAGTCACTCTGTAAACACTGTTTATTTTTTACGTAATCGGCCAATGCCGTGGAAGAGGGCGACGGAACCAAAGGATTTATTAAATCGAGGCGCGACCTAAGCTTTCGCCCGAACACTAGCTGGGCCGGCGAGAATCCTGTGGTTGAATGTACTGAATTTCTATAATCAAAAAGAAATTTCTGTAATTTATTTTTGCAATCCTTAACGCCGGCACTGTTAAGCAAACAAGACTTAATACCTTTTTTGACTACCTTTACGGAACTCTCGGCCTGCCCGTTGCTAGCCGGGTGATAGGCGGGTGACGTCATATGAGCGATCCCATTTAACAAACAAAATGCCTTAAATTCTTGAGACGTAAACGCACATCCGTTGTCGGTGCCTATTGTTTTTGGTAACCCGAACCTAGCCATGAATTCGTACAGCTTCTCTATGACTGCAGAGGAAGTGGTGCCGCTTTTCATATTATACACCTCCACCCATTTGGTGTGAGCATCGACGATCACTAAATAAGAATTTCCGTTAATCGGGCCTAAGAAGTCTAAATGTATCCTAGTAAATGGCTGAGAAGGGAACTTCCACGGCGTAAGAGGCGCGCGCGGGGGCGCGGGTCTTAATTTAATGCAAATTTCACACGAACCAATCATTTTCTCAATTTTTGCATCTACATTAGGAAACCAAAATTTTGATCGAGCTTCTGCTTTAGTCTTCACTATGCCTAAGTGAGAGTTATGTAATTCTGCTAATACTTTGAGCTGCAGTGTTGCTGGAATAACAACCTTATGGCCTCTCATTAAGCATCCATTTTCGAATGACAACTGCAACTTGCACAGGAAATAAGGTTTCATATTATTATCACTAACTTTTCTAGGCCAGCCGTTTACAACAAAACTAATGACTTCACTTAAAATCTTATCTTTCTTTGTCTCATTACGTAATTCGTCGATCGTTATCGGCATGCAACCCTCAATAACAAAATTGACGTATGACGCTCGATCCTCTGATAATGAATCGTACTGCGAGTCCCCGCGCGCCCGCGCCGTCTCCCCGCTGCTTCCCTCGTCAGGTAAACAAGCGCGCGACAGATAATCAGCGCTATTCAATGCACTGCGAATATATTCAATTTTATAATTATATGCACTCAAAAATATCGCATACCTCTGCAGACGGTTAGCCGACACTTCTGGGATACCTTTGTACGGCCCGAAAATCGAAATCAGAGGTTTATGATCCGTACGAAGAATGAAGGGTACCGATCTACCGAATAAATATTGATGGTATCGCTTCACACCGAAAATAATAGCAGTTGCCTCTTTTTGGATTTGCGAATACCGCTTTTCGGCTGCATTGAGGGTCCGCGAGGCAAAAGAAATTGGTCGTTCGCAGTTGTCCGACTGTACTGTCGACAAAATACACCCTAAACCGTACGGGGACGCGTCCACAGTAAGTATTAACTTCGCGTTAGGGTCAAAATGCGCCAAAACTAGATCCGACGCTAGGCATTCCTTTATTTTAATAAATGCCTCATTATGTTCTTTGGTCCAACACCATTTAACTCCTTTTTTTAACAATTCATACATCGGGCTAAGAATGCTAGATGCCCCTTGTACAAAATTGCGGTAATAGTTAACCAGACCTAAAAACGATTGCAATTGTGTCACGGTTGTAGGGATCGGTGCTTCTACAATAGCTTTAACTTTGTCTGGTGACTTGTGGAGTCCGTGTTTATCAATGACGTAACCTAGATAATTAACTTGATTTTGGAAGAAAACACATTTTTCTTTTTGCAATGTTAAACCTGCATTTTCTAGCCTTTGCAACACCGCCTTCAATCTCTGTAAATGTTCGTCTTTATCCTTTCCGGTTATCAGGATATCATCGAGTAGACATAGAACTCCGTCCATGCCGGTTAACAAACTATCTATCGCTCGCTGGAAGATCGCCGGCGCGCTCGCTAAGCCAAACACTAAGCGGGTATAATTAAATAAGCCACGATGCGTATTTATGCATGTTAAATTTTGCGATTCAGGTTTTAGCTCTAATTGTGTATATGCTGACGATAGGTCTAATTTCGTAAAGTGTACCCCTCCATGGAGTTTTGCAAATAATTCCTTTACGGTAGGCAATGGATACTGTTCTACAACGAGCTGTTTATTAATACTGATCGAATAGTCTGCACACATACGTATTGTACCGTTATTTTTTAGTACTGGTACAATTGGTGATCCGAATTCTGAATACTCCACTGGTTTTAAGACTCCTAAATTTACCAGCCGGTCGAGTTCTTTGTCCACTTTATCCTTTAGTGCGAATGCTATTGAGCGTGCCTTGCAAAAAACCGGTTTGGAACCTTCTTTAAGTTGCAAACCTACCTTATACTTATTAAAAAGCCCTAACTTATCAGAAAATACTGAAGGATAAAGTATCGGTAGTTGTCCGGCTTCATTCTGATTTTCAGTAAAATATTGAATAGTTGTCATTTCTAGTTTGAATAATGAAATAAAATCGCGACCTAAAATGGGTGGGCCGCCGTTTCGGACAATGTATATATCTAACAGCTGAGTACGGTCCGCGTACGCAATCGGCAGCGGCACCATGCCTATACATTCAATGTTATCGCCCGTGTATGATAAGAGTTTTTTCTTACTAGTACCTAACGGTACGTAAGAAAAATGTTTGTTAAATGTTCGCTCCGACATCGCTGTGATCGCCGACCCGCTATCAATCTCAAACTTAAGTGACACACCCAAAATTGAAACTAACTCTGACATTGGTTCGCCGCGTTCGGAACGAATATTAAATAACTTACCATCATCGCCCTCGCTCACGTCATTGGCCACAACGTATTTGACACTTTTACACATCCTTTTTAAGTGGCCTTTTACGTGGCATTTCTTACACTTATGATTTGTAAAACGACAATCAGACGTTTTGTGATTCGAATACCCGCAAACTGCACATTTTTCACTGCCCGTATCCTTACTATTAACACTTTGCACGATCTTGAAGAGCTGCTCCTGCGGCATGAACGACGCCTGCGCCGCGCCCGCAGTCGCGCTGTCTCGCGCGCAGCGCACGGCGCTCGCCAGTTCCACCGCCTTTGTTAAAGTAAGGTCTTTGAGATTCTGTGAAAAAAGTTTATCGCGCTCCGGGCCTTGCAACATTCCCATGACGAATCTATCACGTAGTGCTTCTTCGATGTTACCGAAGTCACACTCTGCTGTCAGACCACGCAATCTTGCAGCCCATTGGGTATACGATTCTCCTTGTTGTTGGATAGCCGAGTAAAACTTGAATCGCTCCGTGAAACCAAAAGTCTTCGGTATGAAATGGCTTCCCAACAGCTCGAGAATGTCTTCATATGGTACTTGTAGCAAATCCTTTGGCAAAGCCAAGTCCGATGCAAGCTTATAAGTACCGTCGCTGAGTGTGCTCAAAAAAATGGCCCGTCGTTTCTCCCCCGTCGTATCCGTTGTTGCATTTATGTTATTTGCCACAAACCACTGCGATAGACGCCCTTTAAAAGTCTTCCAGGCTTGCGAATTGTGGTCAAACGTCGGCAAAATTCCAAAATGCGTAGTCATTTTTATCGTTCTAAATGTGGGTACCTCGCCGCCAGTGTTAGATATCGGACGGGACAAGTGAAACAGCCAATGGTTATACACACACTGCTTTATTAAAGACAGAGGGGCGGGCACGTTGATGCATACATACATAACACTTATTACTATCAAAGTAGTGGTAGTTACTGTTGTAACATGTCGCATTGAACAGCATGGCATTAATTTTGCAAATTGTATTGTTATGCTTATCAGATACAAACTTCGAATAAGGAAGTGCACACAATATAATTTTATTTATGCCATGCTGTTCAACCGTCAATAGTGCTCGCAACAAGACTTCTAATTGAGACTTCTTTAGGTCTATACTATTGCCTAACATAATGACTAAGGTAGTAGCACTGCTAAAAGAGTCATTTAAAAGTCGATCGGCAATCTGCTGGACGCTAGCACCACGGAGGCAGTGGTTGATGACTTTCTGGCGCAGCAGTTGACCGAGCGCAGATCCGAAGCCCACGCCGATCTCATCCGAGTATATGACAGTGCTGTGAGCCGCCTCCGTCACCTCTGCCACACTAGCACCCGGCAAGGAGCGGGCGGGCGCGCGCGTGTCCACAGCCTCCGCCGTGGAGAGCGCGGGGGCCGCCGGCGCAGCTCGGGCGCGGGGGCCGCCGGCGCAGCGCGGGGCGCGGGGTCCGCCGGCGCAGCGCGGGGCGCGAGGGCCGCCGGCGCAGCGCGGGGCGCGGGGGCCGCCGGCGCAGCGCGGGGCGCGAGGGCCGCCGGCGCAGCGTGGGGCGCGGGCGATGCCGGCGCGTCGCGGCGCGCGGGGCCTGCGGGGGGCGCGGGGACCACACACTTGTCCAGTGTAGTTGCATGCGAACAGAAACACATGTGATTAGTTATAAGAGAATCATAGCGTTCTTCATTTTCACGACACATGTCTACTAATTCCGATGCAACCCTCACTTGCTCATTGAGCTCCTTCTTGCTACTTTCGTATTTAGCACTAATGTCTCTAAGGGAGACCTCGAGCCTACTGATGTTTGATTGCAGGCTTTGTGTGACACTGTCATATAACGAATTTTTGGCCTCTAATTCGTAACTACATGTTTTTAATTTATTAATTAACATATTACGCTGATTAATTAATTGCACATTCTTTTGCAATCTGCTTTTAGATTTTATTAATTTATGCGTGCGCTTAATGAACTTCTTAACCTTAATATATTTTTTAAGTTTATTTTTACTTACAAAGTAACAAGGCGCCATCGTTGAGTCATCTCTAGTTAGGTCTATAGTAGGATAACCGGAGTCTCGCTCCTTGTCCATTACCAATTTAGCACTAGGACGGCTGCCTACCAGTTCTTCATAAAGGCCTTGGGTCTGTGCGGCCTCATGTTGCTCACAAACATACCGCAAATCACATTTTTCCTTGTGAGCATCCCGTAATTCATTTTCCAACTCAGAGATACGGTTCAATACAACTACATATTCTTCGGCACACTTATCAAATGTAGCTATTGTTGTTTTTAACTGGTGGAGCTCCTCAAGGATGGATAAATGCTCGACGTGTAGTGCTGCCAGTTGGGTTTTTAACTCAGAGTTTCTGTCTACAACCATATTGATCTCGTCTTCGCTGTCTTCCCTTTCTTTTAGCAGTTTTTCACACAGAGTTTTCGATGCCTGCAGTTCTTCTAAAGCTGCCCTCAATTGCAAATCATGCTGGCGTGCCAAAGCCCTACGAGTCTGTACTTTTGGGCTCATGTTGGCAGCCAGTTTGAAAGCCACTGAAAAGCAACAAAACAACTGAGAGGGATGTAGGTTTGCGAAAGTCACCAATAATGTTAAAGTGTTCGTTTACTATGTATTTGTGGAGTAAATGAGAGTTATAATGTCTGTGGCAAATGTTACTTGTCTTCAACTTCGCTTCCACTTTACGTCAAACCAAGCGAGACTGAACGGCGCCAGGTGTGTATTAACGTTGCTCACAGTACTGAGCTTTGCAGAGTGTTCCAATGTGTTATATAATGCAAGTAACAATGTATTTAAATATTAAAATAGGCAAAATACTCCCCCGGTTTATGCGCAGGTTCAAATTTTTCCGTTGACAGGCGGTCGAACAATTTTCGCAATTGTTTAGCGTAGCAGCGACGCTTATAATAGTCACAAACACTTAATTTAGTAGAAAAAGGTAATTACAAACTACTGTGCACTAGGAAAAGGTACTATTACAAGAAATAAATATATCTTTTAATATTTAAAACAGCTGACTTCGTTTGACACATGCGCTGCCGCTGGGTTGCCAGCGCGAAAAAAAAAAAAAAAAAAAAAAAAAAAAAAAAAAAAAAAAAAAATATATATATATATATATATATACCACAGCAGGTACGCTCATCTAGACCCAGGGATCGCCAGTGCAGGTCACGATTTAAGCCAAACGTCCCTGTCCATGACGTAGTCTTTAACTGAGTAATATGCCCTAGAAATAAGAATTCGCTTTACAGTAGATTTGAACATTGTGTCTGTTTGTTCTATTATGTTTTTAGGTATTTTATTGTAAAAACGTGTACAATTTCCTAGAAATGATTTTTTAGTTTTAGCCAGTCTATAAGTTGGTACTTTAAGCTTTCCGGTATTTCTAGTAGCCTTTGGCTTATCTACATTTGTAGGAAAATTGTATATATTTTTTCTGACATACATTATTATTTCAAATATTATTGTATTTTGTTCTTTGGCCTGTTCCCAGCTGTGGGACGTTTATAGGCACGACAACGATGATGATGCTAATGATGATGATGATGATAATTTTAATGATGATGATGTCATCTTTATTCCGAAAGCTAGTTCACAACGATTAGAACAAATCAAAGCAAAATATAATCACGAACCATCGCTAAATGAAACAATGAATTAGACAGATGAGAATTTGTTTGTTACAGATGAAATGAGATTCGGCTGAATCGTAATAAAGTGGTGATTAATGCTGCAGACACTGAGTTTTTCCTCCTTATTATTTATTTGGCTGTTTTATTTAATTGTTTTACCATAACTGTAAAGTTAAACAAAACGCAAGGGTGACTAAGCAGAGTTTAGATTTGTTACGTAGCAAATTACCGCGAATAGTGACATAATTATTCAACTTTAGTATCTGTTGAATAAATTGAAGAATTAAGAGGACTGCGAAGCAAGCAAAAATCGCCCCTTTCATTCAAAAGGCGATAAGGATTTCCACCCCTAAAACATTAACCGATTTTGACAAATTTCTTATACATTCATTGATCAATTCAGAAACAATTCTAGGCCTATACGTTTTTTGGATAGTGATTGTAAAGATCAACAAAGTGAAATAATCGTCAAAATTTGTTTTATATGAGATTACTGAAACGGCAATAAAACCGAATTTATTGATTTTAGTGAAAAAACCAAAACGTATAGACCTAGATTTTGTTCTGACTGACAACTTATCAAAAATTGGTCAAAATCGGTTAGAATTTAAGGGGGTTTTGTATAAAAAGCGGTAGGTTCACATTCCTTTTTTTATGTCATTTGTCTGACAAACGAGCTGACGGCCTACCTGATAGAAAGTGGTCACCGCCGCCCATGGACATCTGCAACACCAGAGCCAACGTTGCCAGTCTAGGGATGATGGGGAATGGGAAATGGGGATGGGATGGGGATGAGGGAATAGGTCTCCGGATCTCGTCACTCACGCAATAGCAAGCTAGGTATTACTTTACGCCAATATTCTGTGAGAGTGTGGTACTACCCCGGTCGAACCGGCCCATTTGAACAGTATTCATCTAGTAAGGATTACTGTTTGGCTCTACCACTACAGGACCACCAGGACTACCATTCCTCTTAAAGCAGTGATTTTTGCGTTAAACGGTCAACTTTGGTGTTCTTATTATGAGAAACTGAAAGACTTAGACAATTATGACTTACTGAATGGTGGAGTATAGTTATTAGTATAATTCATAGCGGCCTCGCTTAATGCAAAATATTCTTATCTATTTATATAAAGCTGAAATTTCGTAGTAAGTTTTTCATAAAATGTGCGACAGCATTTATTTAGCTCGTGGATTGAACTACTGTACTAAGGAAACGAAATGTAAAATATATAATAGTATTATACAAGATATCTAATTCATTAGAACTCAATAAATCGGCGGCTTAAGAATTGAACATATCCTCGGTAGCATTTAAATGTTGATCTAAAAAAAAAACCGGACAAGTGCGAGTTAAACTCGCGTGGAGAGGGTTCCGTTCCGTACATGATTATCTGAAATTTACTAGGCTACCTTAAATACCATAGACTTCTTATAGGTTTTCCTGTAATCTATAGGCAAAGATCTATATCCTGTATTTTTTTCAAAATTTTAGCCCCAGTAGTTTCGGAAATAAGGGGGAGGGGAATGGTCATTTTTCGCCTATTTTCCTGAATAACTTCTAAACTATTTTATTTAAAATTCAAAAGAAAATATATTTAAGATCCTCACAATAAGCCCTTTCATTTGATATGTAACACGATATAGGTGGCATAACTTTTTTTTTGATTTTCTAGTTTACCACCAAAAAGTGGCCCATATCTTTAAAAATCATATATTTACGTCATGCGTCCGTGTTGCGGTCACCAACTTACATATGTATATCAAATTTCAGCTCAATCGGTCCAGTAGTTTCGGAGCAAATTTGCTGTGACAGACGGACAGACAGACAGACAGACAGACAGACGCACGAGTGATCCTATAAGGGTTCCTTTTTTCCTTTTGAGGTACGGAACCCTAACAAGAAAATGTCGGTTTGATCTATTTTAATGTTTTTTAAAATGGACCGAAAATTATTTAGAATTATTAAAAGTAACAAATGATAATGTTCAGTTCCTTGATTTATGTAACTGAACCCATCAAATATTTAATGATAGTTCCTTTGTAAAATTTTGAAGGAACACGTTAATGGTTCTTTAACTGACTATGAGTGCGACCATAAAAAATATATATTTTGAGACATATCTAAATTAAAATACTGAAGGTTCCTTTTATATAAATGTACGTACGCGCAAAGATCTAACTCAAATATCGTCTCTCCCTTATATTTATCATATTATTTCCTTGAATAAATCTTAAATAAAGTCACGATATGATGCTAATAAATTTTTTGTATCTCGTCGACGCTGCTATGACATTAAATAACCTCTTTTGTTATCTTTTTTATTGTCAGATTCAATCATCCGAGAATTCTATTAACAATTATATAATTCAATATTTATTAAATGTACATTATTAAATTGATATTGCTATAGCAAAAGGGCAGAAAGGCTGTAGCTATTTTCGCCCTGCTAGGCAATTCTTGCAACAAAGAATTTGATCTGAGATAAGATGAGAATAAATTCGTAAAGTAGGGTTTAATAATAATAATATTTCGTTTATTTGTCGAAAAACTAAGATTCATTACATTACATTGAAAGTAGTACTTAATTAAAATTATTATAGTATAAGTTACAGATGTAGTGCATAATTAGTTTCCATCGTGTTTTATCGGAAAAGTTCGTATTTATCGTGCTCTCTCAATTAGCTTCAGCAGGCCCCCAATTCTCGGTGCATTCGCGATAATCTCACAATCAAGATTAAACGTCAGTGCATACAGTCATTTGACACAACTGTATGAATCTGACGTTTAATCTCGCAATCGATTTTATCTCGAATGCATCGAGATTTGGGGGCCAGTACCCATCATACCATGCTGTCATGTTTCATATTGACATTTGACACTAAATAATAAAGTTACATTTTAATGAATATAAACATGTCACTCATTGAATAAAATAATTAATTGACACTTCGGGTCCCGTCGTCTTCCGACTGAGATCCGAGTTTTACCGATGGAAACATATTATTCTCTATATCTGTACATTGCTTAACATGGATCTGCATGTAAGTATAGGATTATGGTTTCCAAATAATCCAGAATTTACTAACTGGCACATTTATAAACATAAATACTGTAATTGTACCGCCCGTGGACAATGAATTTTCGACATAAACTAGTTTGACTAACTAATATGAATTATTTATCAACTTGTTAACAGTGGATTCGATGACTGACATTGGCATATGTTAATTTACCAACTTCTGTGGACTGTCTAAGTTATAACCCAAGCAAAACAATACTTTTTCCCAAAGCAATGAGTGCTTTTTCAGTTTATTTGAGTCTACAGAAAAGTTGGTAGACGTTTAATAAATGGCCAGACGGCGTGGCTCAGTTGTCGATCATATTGATCGAATAAATATTAAAGCTTTACTGACAGCTTAATAAGAAATATACGATTGATGGCCACAACATTTACGAAAAACTTACGTATTGATGCAGTGGTATATTATCTGCATATAAAACTGTACTCTTCGTTGACTGGATATCGAAATGACAGTTTAAGAAAGAGCGGCAGGTCCACTTACCAGTGGCCCCCAACATGCAAGACACACAGAGAATTTAAACCCGTTTAGCTATATGACTATCTGTTTCATCGGCACTAGTGTGAGAGAGACGCACTTAGAGATAAGACGGTTTGAATTATCGTTGTATCTTGCATGTTAGGGCCGCTGGTCTGATATCAATTTGCTGAGCCACTCTTCCGTTATGTGGAAGTATTTCGGCTTAAATGATGATAATAATAAAGGCAATTTCACATATATTCTACATAGAGTAACTTCTTGAACTTTAGTGGATCCTGCAACACCGTAAGCTTTCGGTTAAACTTTAATCACCGTACTTAGCTCAAGAGTTTTGTTACGAATAAATCTAACTTCCCGCATGCCCCAAAGTTCAGGTTTTAAGTTGTCAGTAATGTTTTCTCAAATTACGGGTGCCTTATCTGCTTTTAATGTAAGAAATGCATTAACTAAGTTAATAAGAAGTACTTAATTCGATGATTGACGGTTTTTCCGTGTAGTGGCTTAGGATAGCGTCACCCTATCTCCTCCCGCGGGAGTTGTAAAAGGCGACAGAGGGACCAACCGAAGGATGGGCAGCAGCGTCCTTCGAGTACTATCATGGCCAACTGCGGTTGCCAACCCGCCTACGAAGCGTGGCGACTTTTGAGGGAGGCCTATGTTCTGCAGTGGACGTATTACGGCTGATGATGACAATGATGATCACTTAATTCGCAGTTCCTTTTCTTTTTAGGGTTCCCTACCTCAAAAGGAAAAAAGGAACCCTTATAGGATCACTCGTGTCTGTCTGTCCGTCTGTCACAGCCAATTTGCTCTGAAACTACTGGACCGATTGATTTGAAATTTGGTATACATATGGAAATCGGTGACCGCAACATGGACGCGTGACGTAAATATATGAATTTTAAACATGGGGGCCACTTATGGAGGGTAAATTAGAAAATTTAATAAAAGAAAGTTATGCAACTTAGATCGTGTGACATATAAAATGAAAGGGTTTATTATGAGGATCTTAAATATTTTTTTTGGAATTTTAAAATAAATGGTTTGGAAGTTATTTAGGAAAATAGGCGAAAATTGACCATTCCCCCCCTTATCTCCGAAACTACCGGGCCAAAAATTTTGAAAAAATGCAAAAAAAAATCTTTACTTATACATTACAGGAAACAAATAAGAAGTCTATGGTATTTAAAATAACATAGGAAATTGCAGATAATCATGTATGGAACGGAAACCTCTCCACGCGGGTTTAACTCGAACTTGTCCGGTTTTCTTTCTGTAATCGTTTGGAAATAGAACATTCTTTCCGCTAGATGGAAGAGGTATTATCCTTGCTAATAACGTTTGATCGGCAAAGCCTTAAAAGTGAAAAAGAAAGCGTGGTTTACAATTTTTCCAATTCATACTACTCAAAGGAAAATCATTACGAAGGTTTCTCAGACGGAAACTCTATCGCTAACTTTGCCGGTGAAAGTTATGCAAAATAATATTTAATTCCATCTTAGGTTACCTATTTATTAATAGTAAATATAAGTACAAGTTACTTGACTTTCGAATTTCTGGACAGATTCGATATTGTATAAGCTATATTGCTACCGATCGGTTTATAAAATGCCATATTATGTCCCTTTCTACCTGGTCAATAGAGATAAAAACAAAACATATACTGACCGCGATATACTAACCGCCGGCTAGCAGTTTTGCTTACGTAGTGTTGAATATAATATAGGCACAGAGTAAACATTTTCCTAGTGCTTTCTCTTAAAGTTGGGAAGTCGGGTTATTATACTGCCATCTGACCTCTGTAACCCTTGTGACAGAATCGAAACATGGTACATTTGTGAATGTGCAGGATTCCTCACAATGTTTCCTCTCATGGTAAGAAAATCGATTACCGCAATTAACAGTTAATTACGTACAGTGGATTCAGCCACACTTGTCTTATTTGGTAAATAAGTTTCTAACCTCAAAATTTAACCCTATTTGGCTAAAACAACTGTTTCCTTGCAAATAAAGGAACCGGAGACAATATTTTAGACGTCACTTTGCAAATGTTTTGCCTAGGTTTGCTTTATTTAAGATTAAACAGTTGTTTCACCCAAAAATTGCACATTTTGAGGTAAGCAACTTGTTTACTAAATAAGACAAGTATGGATGAATCCACTGTACACAATAATATCTTAGAAATACTAAAAGGTGCGTGCGACCGCTTGGATTTGAGCCCGGTACATCAAGATCAAGAGTCGACACCCTTAGCCACAAGCCACCGACGCTCTAGTTACAAACTCTAAACTTTATTTTACAATAAATGTAAGCGTAGTTCGCAAGTTTCTACCATATCTTTAACAAATCCACATCAAAGAGAACACCTGCATATAAACTCGTAACACGTTAGCACAGAAACATTGAAATAAACGGCGTATTGCAAATATTTGGAAACTTGCCCAAAGACTACGTGACGATTACGGGGGAACGAGTTTGTTTGCAATAATTACTTGAACATTTTGAATGTCACAGTCGGTTACGTACGTTAGCAGATTTTCGTGCCACAGACGCCACGATATGCCGTTTTCCATACATATGCGTCGGCTAATGCTATCGTTGGCGTCCGTGGCACGCTTATTCACATTTGGCTGTGGCGTTCGGTTAAATAAATTTTACTGTAATTGCATTATGGATAAAAATATCTTTGAAGAGTCAATGAAATAAATATCGCTGTTCGAGTATCTGTACCATTATCCGATTTACGTCCTACTGTTGGGCACCTCTTCTCATAGTACGAGGAACTAACTGGACAGTAGTTCCCACGCGGCCCCAGTGTGGATTGGCGCATGACATGACTCATCTGTGACTAATGTAACCATGGGATTATTGCTTGAATAAATAATAATCATTATTATTATTATTATGTATGTGTTTTACGATCACGAGACTATGGGATTCTCAAACCTTTGGAAGGCGTAGGTACATGGGGCCGAAGCCAACACGCACAGACCCTTAAGACAACTTTAATGTGAATGTGATGGACACCAACCCGCGATTATCACTGAGTTAATACTATAGAAGTGCACGAACGGACAACCACCGGTTAATGTATGTAATAAGGAATAGATACTAAACTAACTAGAAAATGTGGAAGAAATGATGTGGATTGGCTAACTGGGCTATGGAAGCGACTATGGTGTCTGCCTGGTCATCGTCTTTATAAAAACGGATAAAATGCCAACACATGCTCCCTTCGAGCCTAAAGCTTTCGTGCTCTGACCGGCTTTAACTGGCGCAGCCTTGACCGGCCAGTTAAGGCAAGCCAGAGGTGAGGGTCTATTCCACATCATTGTTCACTCCAACTAGCCGGCAAAGGCAAGGGGAGATGAGGTGTAGGCAGGGGCGTATTTACCCTTTGGCCAAGGGGGCCATGGCCCGGGGCGGCAGGCGGCGAGGGGCGGTGAAGCCTCGCGGCCTTCTTTGGGCGCTTTCTATTGTCAAGCTTACCTACCATATTTTTTATTACTTAATGAGGCGACAAAGCTAACTAGCCCGGGGCGCCAAATCTTTAAATACAGGGTCTTCTCTGAGGAGCACTCAGGTCCGTGGTTTCGCTTCTCTCCAAAAGCTCGCCACACATTGTTATCCTTCGCAGACGTATGCAGGTTCTCTCAAGATGTTTCTCATTCACCGAAATGAACGTGGTAAATATCTAATTCAATTCAGCACAAGTGAAATTCCCAAATGTAGTCCATTAACATTCTCAATCTGATGTTGTTATATATGCGTAATGCATAATTTTGTGCATGATGATGATGAGGCAGGTAATTGTGTATTTCTGCAAGAAATAAAAATATAATTATTGTTGGAATTTATTCGAAAAAAAAAAACTACAATTACAACATAATATTGTAATACTCAAATATACCTACACCAGATAGAGAATGTTAATTGACAACATTTTAGAATATCACTCAATTTCACTTGAATAATGAATAAAATTCTCGAGAAAAGCGAGAAAAAGTGACTTTGCCAGCTTAGCTTTCAAATACGCCTGACAGAAAGAGGTAGTCAGAAAGATAAGACGGGGTAAACTTATTGCCTTGTCAGCCATGCTAGGGTACTGGGGTGTGATTTTCTATACCTCATTTACTTGCAGCCGAAGTGAGCAGGGAAGTGGGCATGGAAGTGGGCAGCGCGAGTATGTAAATGGGTCACTTCTCCTACTCCTGCCGCTGCTACTCGCGTTGCTAGGCGCCTGCCTGCCAGCAGTTGCGCGCGCAGTGAGTCAGGAAGCAGCATGTAAACACCCACTGCCTTCGAAAGTAGTATGCGGGAATTATTTCTGGCAGTGCGAGCTGCATTGGCAGTGGCTGCATGTAAACACCCACTGCCTTCGAAAGCAGTATGCGGGAATTATTTCTGGCAGCGCGAGCAGCAGCGGCAGTGGCTGCACGTAAATGAGGTATGACGTATGCAGCAGCTGATTACCGGTTAAACGAAACTATTAATTTAGAATGTAAGAACATAGTCATTCGGTCTAAATTTGAATGTGTACCTTATAGCTCAGCCGCTGTGCAAGTTAGAGATTCACAAGGCTGGTTGATTGAACTATCTCTTTTTATTCATCAATGATGCAAAGTATTGAGCTGGCTGCCTTTTATCTAAATTCTATGAAGTTTTGTAAACAAATACGGGCTTACGAGCTTAAGCACATGAAAGGGAATGTCAACGCCGAGCCGAATAATACTATCTCTGACGTACATATCGAGATATCTGAAACGGATTCCCGTATGTAGATTATTAGATTTGGAGTCTCGGCTATCAGAAGCCGGAGAAGTTTTTAGCATAAGAAATAATCCAATTTTTATGTATAATACGCCTGCTATAATAATAAATCAGGGGACAATCTTTACACAAATCGATCTAGTCTCAAAGTAATTATAATTATTAAGTACCTAATTTTGTTTTGGATATCGTAGGGCTTTTTTTACGAATTCGCAGATATCTAGCAGATATAATGTTCAATTTTTTTACTGTTCACATGGATCTCGGTCAATGATTATTTCGAAAATGATGAAATAACTAGATTTTCTTGCTCAATGACCTTGCGTTACCAGTCTCCGAGCGCCGCTAATGAAAGACAACTGCGTTTCCAACGAAAAAGTTAGAAACTCGAATTTATTAACCACAATAGTTATTAAATAAGTCGTTTATGTCGCAATAATTTATGTCTTAAAAATCATGTTAGTGAAAAGAATAATCCTGTGTAATAAGAAATGTACTAAAAAGTATGCTGGAGATGTTTTTGAAGGGACTAAAAAGCAGAATGGCCCAATAAATACATTTAATTAATAAAATAAGCGATACTGTTTAATACTCACAGAATATCGGCGTAAAGTAATAGCTTGCTATTGCGTTTCGTACGGTGAGTGACGAGATCCGGAGGCCTATTCCCTCATCCCCATCCCATCCCCATTCCCCATCCTCCCTAGACTGGCAACGCATTGGCAGCACCTCTGGTGTTGCAGATGTCCATGGGCGGCGGTGACCACTTTCCATCAGGTGGACCGTCAGCTCGTTTGTCAGTCAATTGACATAAAAAAAAATAGTACCTGTTTAAAACAAAACTTACTCCTCTGCTGCACTGGGAGTGAAGGAATAGCATAGAATGCGTGCAGATGCTTATCATCCTGGCATGTCGTAAAAGTCGACTAAGGGACGGGTCCTCTCCAACATGGTGGACTATCTGTATGGGCGATGGGCTGATCACCTGTCACCATACGGTTCATCATACCATCTTAGGACTAATTAATCGAACGTGGCCACAAGTAGGCTTGTGGCTCTGCCCACCCCATTAGGGATTTCGGGCGTGATGCTATGTATGTATGTATGTATGTTAAAACAAAAAAGTAATGAAAGAATAAATCTGCACTGTGGTGTTTCATAATAATTTTGTACAAAAATACTTTCAAAGGGAGAAGGGACGTTTTTTAAACTTAAAGGCTTCGTTGTTTCGTAAAAAGCTTTTGGAAACAAAGTTAACCCGATCTTTTTGCAGCATTATAAGTTTTATTTGGTTCTGTTCAGACTCTTAAAAAACATTCTTGTGCTGCTGTTTTATGAGATACTTTTTACTGACTAAAGCAAAGCATTAAAAAGAGGGTTATAGTTAGTGATTATATTGTTAAAGATTAGATCTGATTAGATTATTTATTTCTCAAGATAAAATACATTAAAACATTTATAACCTACGTTTATATTGTCTCTGGCTGTGATTAAGGTATTATTTTTTATATTATTGCTTCTGTTTTGTAATGTTATATACTTAACTGTAATCCAATGGTTGTATCTATAAACTATAATTATTTGCATGCATTTAATGTTTTATGTAAATAATTTTTTATGTAAATTATTGTATTTTATTGTATTGTTTTTTTGTCTACAGCACAGTAATCAATTATTGAACTTGCCTGACATACTGCCGTGCGTAATTATCTGGAACCCAACTTTGAATTTTTAACGTCAGCTTACGTATACTAAGTTATTACCATAATTCTTGAGCTCACGCTCGCTTCCCGCAAGTATTTTCTGCCATTTGAAATGAGCGTAAAAACTCCCTGACAAAATCTTAATCCGTAAATTCCAATTTATCATGACAAAAACCGATTCGGATGAAAACGAACGCTCAAAATCCCACCGACAAAAGAAGGTGACACTTTTTATTTGTGACGAAAAACCCTATTACATCGGCTTCCTCAGTGAAGAAATCTTTATGGCATTTTGTGCAAAATTTTCGCCGGCCGCACCACAGTGTGGCCCGCGCATAACAGTTTTCTGAACATTCTTTTATTGCACGATTTCGAACCATTGGGCACGATTTCTATTGTGGAATAGCCATGCCCATTTTCAGGTTGGTCAGTATGATCTCTCGCAATTTCGTCCGTATTTCCGGCGACGTAGGGTTGATTTTGAGTTTAGTAACCGAGCCTCCATGTTGCAATAAGTGCTGGCCACTAATAAAATTATATTACAAAAGTTCGGCTCTTGTTTTAACTATCATTTTATATGAAAGTTACAAATATTCAAAAATAGAATACTCTATTAGCCAAATTCAGAAAGGCCACTCAAATTGATCTTTAATTAAAGTGACGTTTGGGTGACGTTTTTGTATAGGATGACAGCTAGTTGAGGGTCATTTCAGTATTTAATTGATTAGAAATCAAATGCTTAAGTGGCGTTTCTGAATTCGGCCGTAAGATGTCAGAAAGTTTATCAAGGTTAAATTCAGGAGATTCTGTAAACTTTTTTTTTAAAGTTGACACGTTGACTTTGAATTGAGTGGGAGAGGCAAGTGGAAATTAAATTATGTTGAAATAATTTTCTTAGTCAAGAACAATTTTAATGAATGAGTAGGTACAAAATTAACATGATCTCGAAAATTTCTCATTACAACATAATGGCATTAGAATATTAAAATTCATATTTTTCACAAATTGAAATGTTTTTCATCTCTGTGGCACAATAGGTTGAGCAAACAAGGTGACAAATTAAAATAATAAACTTTATAAATCTCAAACAATATGTATATTTTTTTGGCTAACTCCACGCACAGCATGTTCCATCTAATTTGAAACAAAATTGGCTTTGAAAATGAAAATTGTTTTAGCAACCCTTTATGTAAATGGTTCATTGGCTTTTTATTGACAGAATACTAACTTTGTCCGTAAACAATTCGTCTATCGTGATTACTTTGGGAACTGCAATTTGCTAGGATAAAGTATCCTATGACCTTACACTGACACCAAAATTGGTCCTTGGCAATTTTTTTCTAAATTAGTTCATTGGTTTGGCCTTCAAAACGCACGTAGCACACAGACATACAGACAAAGTTACTTTCCTTTCGCATTTATCGACCGAGCGAGCGAAGCGAGCGAATTATCTCCTCAGCTTGGGCTTTCGTACGTCCGGCTGTCCATTTGTTCCTACAGGTCGCATTTCTCAACCGATTCCCGTGAAATTTTGTGAGCAGGTTCGATAATTATATAGCATTTTTTGGTCGATTCAGTTGTACGAAATTTTTCAAAATGGCGGACATGTGGGGTTTTTTTGCGATTACAAAGTTATTTGCGGTGTCGGTAAACTGACTAGAACCTATGTCGATGTATGGGGATAATGGTTTTCCAACGGCAAAGTTAAGTCTGTCGCGAGGTCTACAGTTCACGGAGCCAGTAAATCTCGAACAATATCGAAATCTTTAAAACTCAGCAGATAGGTTTCTTTTAGGGTGTAGACCTCCGCCAAGAAAGGTCTTTCGATAAATCACCCTTAAAGTGATTGAAAGAGGGTTCAAAGTTTGTACAAGAAATACCGCGGACAAAGCTGTAGCTGTCGCTAGTTATTTGTATGAAACACTTTTAAATTTATTATACTTTAGTCTAAAAGAAATTTTTGATAACTTTCCACCTTGTACGAAGCGTTTTGCTTCATCTTTCTCGATACGTACATAAATATAGTCAAAGATAGACTATCTTTATTTAATTTAGGCTTTTACAAGCTCTTATGAAGGTCCAGGAATGAATCTACCACCGCTTCGGAAAAAATCCTCTACTGAGAAGAGCCGGCAAGAAACTCAGTGAGCCGGCAAGAAACTCGGTGGTACTTGAGGAATGTCTCCTCCAAATTTCAAACCTCTAGGAGCACCCGTTTAGGCTGTGCGTTGTCTATAAGTGAGACACGGTACTGTTTTATATGTATTGATGAGACAGTTCATCATCATCACTTCAGCTGAAAGATGTCCACTGCTGGACATAAGCGTTCCCAATGATCGCTACAACGACCGATCTCGTGCTGCTCGCATCCAGCGGAGTCCCAATCTTTAACAGTTAGTCAGTCCACCGTCTACCAAGTGTTATGATAAACGTAAAAAAAAAACTTTAATTCGTGCCCCCTCCACCTCACAGCTCATTTCGTGTAAGTGACAGAAAAAAAACATTTTATCATACTCAGTTTATCAGTTGAAGAATGTTGAATAACAACTTAAGAGGAGTGAATCTACGGCTTTTCATACAAAAGTTGATAACGATTTCTACCCCTTAATTGTTAACCGATTTTGACCAATTTTTGATAGTTTGTCTGTCAAATCAAAATCTAGGTCTATACGTTTTGTTGATATTTAATCAATGTTCAAAAAAACGTATAGACCTAGACTTTGTTCCGACTGACAACCTATCAAAAATTGGTCAAAATCGGTTAACAATTAAGAGGTGGAAATCGTTATCGCCTTCTGTATGAAAAGGGTGATTTTTGCTGTTTGGTCCTCAAAATTATTATTTATATGGAATATATAGAGAAAATGTAGCTCGAAAAATATCAGCCCCATCCAAGAGCTTTCCAATCATAATTACTGCAACGCTCGACATCTCGTTAAGGCTTTTTCAGATTTCCAATATGATTTTGGTGTATACAGATATGTAGTTTCACACGAAACAAAATCGAGAAAATCGAAGTTGTATTTTAAACTTTACGTGGATGTATTACGATTGATATTGTAAGAGAACTGTGTTTGTACTTACTTCTTTTTTAATTTGAGTGTATGGTAATGTTACTGGCTGGCAGATAATTTGTTGAAGATTCGCTGGTTTATTTGCTGATACAAAGTTTCAAATGGAACAAAATTGAATGTCTACAAAGTATTAAATATTAAATTTAATGTGGTTGTCATTAAATTGATATTGCAATGATATTGTGCTAGTACTAAGTACGTTCATAATTTGAGTATATGATCATTTGGTAATTTAACTGGGCCCGTATTCGGTATTGATAAGTAATTTAGTATATCGTCACCAAAATACCAAAATGGCGTATGTGTCGTTGTTTTGTACTTTTTTGTCAACTTTGACGTTACCATTCGCGATTTAGGCATTTCAGTGATTAATTTTACTCATTCTAATTTTCAACATTCTAATTTATTTATTTTTTAGTTTAAGTTGTTTTATGCTTTACTCGCAACTGCCCGCGAATTCAGTTACTATTCTTCCCTCGGGAAATTTTAAATTTTCGGGATGAAAAGTAACTTATGTGTTAATCCAGGGAATAAGCTATCTCCATTCCAAATTTCATCCAAATCCGGCAAGCCGTTGAAGCGTGAAGGAGTAACAAACATCCATCCTCACAAACCTTCGCGTTTATAATATTAGTAGGAAGCAGGATTTGTAGGATATGGACGGTTTGGGTTGCGAGAAATGTATCCAAATGTAGGTATTTTACATAATTGTATAGAATGTGCTTATAAATACCAACATTTTATATACTTCGGAATACTCTCGCCAAGCCCTTTCATTTGATTTCAATGATGCATGGGTGGAAAAATATCAAGAAACAAAATGTCTTCTCGCATCCGCCATATTCGATTTCACGTGACATGATATGCCTTATGTCACCCGGGTATTTTACCTGAATCGTTTGTCATCCCATTTGTTAAAATCGGTTCAGTAGTTTTGTCTCTAGGTGGTAACTAATGAAGTGATTATATACATAAATAGGTAATCAAATATTTACTCCCAAAAAACATAACCCTCCTTTTACTCCTTCATATGAAACTCTCTTCCAACAACAAGTTGTTCGTTGAAATTCAACGAAAACGTTTGGTTCTATTTGACTTTCATTTAAACGTACGAATACGTATTGTTTGTAATTGTGTATTTAATTCGTTTTTATTTAGCAAACACTGTTTTCGGACGTAGTTGATTAAAATGAAAATGGAATCAGAAAATTGCCCGGAGGTGCATGTATTTTTAGCCATTGACTTTTGCACAAAAGGTCGGAGAGTATTTAAGAATGTGTTGAAAAAACCGGACAAAGTGCGTTGTAATAAAACGCGATTGCGCGATCATCGCTAGTTCGAACGTGCGATCAAACATCATTATCTCAAACTGGGCCTCTATTCAGGACTGATGCTAAGTGATTTACTATATCGTCACTAAAATGCCAAATCCGCGAATGTGTCGTTGTTCTGTACGTGCTTGACGTTCACATTTGCGATTTTGTTTTTAGTGGCGATATAGTAAATCTCTTAGCAGTCCCGAATGCAGGCCCAGGGGTCGTAATTGACAATTGCGCTATCAATTAGGACGCCTCTTTGAAATGTGCACAGCGCGCAGCGGCTGATCAGCGGATAAACGAAACTATTAATTTAGACTGTAAGGACAAAATCGTTCGGTCTTTTGAATGTGTCCCTCATCGCTGATCAGCCGCTGTGCACTTTAGAGAATCTTATGGCAGTACGTTTGATCGCACGTTCGTATGAACAAAGTTTGCGTGAACTAGCGATGATCGCGCAATCGCGTTTTATTAGGACAACGTCCAAGACGTAGAAAGGACCCGGAATTCGATCCATAATGCTTCGGTTATTTGTGAACCGGCTAAAAACGTTTCTGTTGATCGTAGTAAACCGGTTATTTAGATTATTCGGTAAAATAAGAGCAAGTCATGCCATCTCCTTTACACACTTTATAGCTCTCCGCGCCACGCGAACGAATACGCATCCAAAAGCGTAATTATGCAGTGTTTAAATTGATTTCGCCATACTTTTCCAGTAATCAAAATAATTTCGGTTTGATTAAAACCATTCCCTTAATTAACCGGTTAATTAATGAATGAAATTATACCGCTTTTTAAACGGTATTAACCGCTATTTCATAACCGGTTCCGAGTCCTAGACTTTTCTAGTGTGTTATTTCATATTAAACGATACTGACTCATCAAACGAAATGAGTTTCTATCAGAATAGATAGGAGTCATTTTCTTCAACAACCGTTAGCTGTTTAGTTTTTATTCGACAAAAAAAGGGATAAACAGTGTCTGCCTCGATGATTCGCCATTTAGCCGGCAGCTATTGAGCTTTTTGCAAAAAACAACAGGCGAGAATTCTTCGCGAACACTTCCTTTTCTCACAATATTTGCAATTATTATTTCACGAGAAACCCCTCGGCGTAATGCGTGTTTAACAGGAAAGGAATTGTCTACTTGACCATAGTAAAAATTTTTAATAAGATATTTATGTGAAACGTTAGCTTAACCGTCAATAGTACGTTATAGAACTGGATTAATGTAACGATCAATCAAGATTATTTTGAGTTTTAATTAATTAAAAACGTAAATTTTTACTTCTATGTCACGTGACTTTAAACACCAGTCACGAAGTACGTATGACATTAACAGATCACAGTAAGTGTTATTCGGACCGCACCTCATTCTAACTTTGCTTTTTTTGACGTATACGACCGGTTTCAGTATGTTGACGTCACACGCGATGGCTGATAGTAAGATAGCGTTTTAGCGGCAAATTTAAAAATGATTTTTTTTTATTTTTCCTTGAAAATATGAAAAATTCATTACAAAATATTTGTAGAAAATCTAAAATGAGCTATTTAACAAGCAGCCACAACCGAATTATTAAGGAATCTTTTGAAATCGGTAGGATCATAGCAGTAGTTGATTTTCATACTTGCTACGTTTATAAGAACCACACTAGCGTCTTTCGCCACGGGAGTACTGCGTCGACGATGTACGGGCGCTAGCAAGACGCCGCTGGGGTCGCGTCGCCGCGGCGCGAACGTCACGTCGACGCTGCATGGACGCTGACAAGACGCCTACGCTCGAAAGACGCTAGTGTGGGGGGGTCTCTAAACTAAACGTCATCTGTCAAAGTCAATAATTTGTCTTAATTCCAGCACTGCAACGTTCAGGGCCTCTATTCGATACTGCTATAGTAGTTTATGCAACGGTTGCATAATGATAGGCCTTAAAACAGTAGTGCGGTTTTCATGAAACGAGCCGATAGGCGAGTTTCATAATAAGACCGCACGTGTGTTTTAAGGCCAAATTATGCAGAGTTGCATACATAACTTTATCTACACACATATTATAAATCCTCCATGATGGGTTCAGAAGCAATATTTTGTGGCAACAAGTTATTTGTTGCAATCGTGGCTGCATATTTCCGATATCCGGCGCATTTTCACATCACACACACTCCGAGAAGACTACTTACTATTCATATTTTCAACTAAAATGTAAATTACAAACAACTTTTTCTATTCAATTCAAAAACAATTCTACTTGCGTTCAGCAAAACACCAACATGGCGATCCTCCGTCAAGACCTTTTTTTTAAATCATAGACAAACGGATGAAGTCTCTATTCTCACGTCACTCGAGATCAAATATTGTGCAGTTTATATTAAAAAAACATACTGAATTGACATTTTTCTTATCAATAACTGTTTTAATATCTAGAGAGATGTTATTTCAGCACTGGTTTTTCCTAATTGGTTGTCAAAATGGTGGTCATTTCCTACGGTTTTTGATTAACCAATGGAGGTTTTATGATATGGGTGTAGATAAACAATATTTTCAATTCGATTTACATTATAAAGTGGGACGTATGCCCGAAATCGTGTCGCGCATCAGTTGAATTTATTCCTCGAAGGAAAAATGCCTTCCGAATGTAGATGTCGACATTACCTTAAGGAAAATTCGAGAACGTTCGAGTAGTTTCGAGAAATATTCGACGTCGTGTGAAATGTTGACTTTGAGTCCATATTTGTTCAGTTCTCATGAAATGTTAAAGGAGATATTTATTTAGAAAATAGAACTTATCTTGGTATTTGAGAATTATGCTTACAATTTTCAATGCTATTTGAAAGTCCTGCAGTATGGAGGCTGGTAAAAGTAATCTATTTGCCAAAACCAGGTAAAGCAGACTACACTGAGGCCAAATCGTATAGGCCAATAAGTTTGTCGTCATTCCTTCTAAAAACCTTGGAAAAGATGATAGATAGACATATAAGGGATGGGCCGTTAAATCGGAATCCGCTGCATAAACGGCAATGCGCCTATCAACCGGGGAAGTCTACTGACACGGCTTTACACCTGGTGGTAGGTAAAGCAGAAAAAGCCCTTGAGAGCAAGGAGCTATGTCTGGCAGCATTTCTGGATGTAGAAGGGGCATTTGACAGAACAACGTTCTGTGCCATCAATATAGCTGCTGCGAATCATGGCATCGAGCCTACCATATGCAAATGGATAGACAGCATGCTAAGCAGCAGGCTAATAAAGTCAACCCTACTGGGTGATGAATTAATGGCTACAACAACCAAAGGATGCCCACAGGGAGGGGTCTTGTCACCAATTCTATGGAGTCTGGTGATAGACTCCCTCCTGGAGGAACTCAACACTGGCCCCATGTACACAGTAGGGTACGCAGATCACACACAGTATCAGAGATCATGAATGGGGCCTTGGTAAAGGTGGAAAACTGGTGCAATAGACACCAGCTATCTATTAATCCAAACAAAACAGTGGTAATACCGTTTACCAGGAAAAGAGACCTTCGAAACATGCAGCAACTCAAACTGTATGGTAAGGTTATAGCACTGTCCAGTGATGTGAAATACTTAGGAGTCACACTAGATAAAGAACTGACCTGGAAGAAACATGTAGACAGTGTCACAACCAAAGCTCTCAGAGTATTTGGCATGTGTAGATCTGCCTACGGAAAAACATGGGGCTTAAACCCTAAGGTACTAAAATGGATCTACACTATGATGGTAAGGCCCATTATCCTGTACGGCTGCTTGGCCTGGTGGCCGAGAACAAAATTGAGCACATGCAAGGACTCTCTATCGAAAGTACAGAGGACGGCATGCATGGCCATAACTGGGGCGTTCAGGACAACGCCGACGGCAGCGTTGGAAGTTCTCCTAGACCTACAACCACTGCATATTGCCATACAGTCCGAGGCGCGCAAGTCACTACATAGGATGAAGGTGATGGGCATATGGAGTGACTTGGCGCCGAGGAGCAGGCATACCAACATAGAACCGAATAGAGTTCTGGACGGACTACTTACTATGGGCTGCGATAAAATGCAGTCTAGGTTTGTTTTCAGCAAAAATTTTAATGTTCACATTCCGACTAGGGTCGAATGGAATGAAGGGCTGAAACCACCAAATGGGGACGGCATCACATGGTATACGGATGGATCAAAAATGAACTCCGGTACTGGAGCAGGCATCCACACCCAAAACTACAACAGTAGCGTAAGCATGGGCAACTATGCCACCGTCTTTCAAGCAGAGATGTATGCAATAATTGCCTGTGCACAGGAGAATATAAACAGGAGAACACGAGAGGAAAATCTCTATATACTCAGTGACAGCCAAGCAGCACTCAAAGCGCTCAAGTCGCCGAGAGTGGACTCAAGACTGGTCTATAACGGTGTCCAAGCATTAAACGAACTTGGTAGACAGAACAAGGTGACACTGGTATGGATCCCAGGACACGAAGGCTTCACCGGTAATGAGACAGCGGACGAGCTTGCAAGGGAAGGGTCAATGAACGAACACATTGGACCGGAACCCTTCGTGGGACCATAAAAACAGCCCTAACCAACCATACCAGGGACATCCACCACCTAGAGTGGAATTCCTTGGCTGGCCTAAGGCATTCAAAGCTCTTTACAGGGAGCGTAGACTCAAGCTGGACCAATAAACTTTGGAAACTCAGCCGTAAACAGCTCAGATACATAATCGGAGTATTTACGGGTCACTTCGGGTTCAAGTATATCTTAGCCAAGATGGGACTGTCTGACAACACAAGCTGTAGAATGTGCGGCGAAGAGGAAGAAACAATGAAACACATCATGTGCGAATGCGAGGCCCTCGCCAGACTAAGAATGAAAATACTTGGCAATGGTTATCCAGAACCAGGGGAATTCAAGGCACTACCACTGCGCTCCACAAGTCACTTCATTGAAGTAGTGGAGAATGCTATGGATAGTGCTTAGGAAATCGGGGTAATTACACAAAAGATCCCATAGGGTCGAAGTGTATCCGCAAGGACCCCACCCTCTAAGATAAGATAAGATAAGAAGTCCTGCGCCTCTATTCGGGAACGCTAAGTGATTCTGTAGCGACTCGTGAGCGAGATTTCTAATCCCACTCTTCCGCACGACGCGTAATGCGAAAGAGTGGGATGAGAAATCTCGCTCACGAGTCGCCACAGAATCACTTAGTGTCGACCAATTATAGGCGTCAGTAGAACTTCAGAAGAATCCAGCGAAAAATAAATATAAACCGCAGGTTGTTATCGAACAACCAAGTTGACACTGCTAGGGTGTTGTATCGGCCCCTTAAAAATAGAGAAAAGAGAAGAGGGAATTACCCACAACGAAGATGACAACGCTGCTACGAATCATGCCTGGTGTAACTCAGCCGAAACGTTGGGCAAAATAATAACACGACAAATCAAATCAAATCAAGACGTTTATTCAGCAAATTGACCATCTGTGGGATCTTTTACTTGACCCGGATAAAAATGGGTTTAATTTACCGGCGCTTCAGACAGGTATAGAAGATTAACCGAGACCTTGCGGAGAAGATGTGCCGCAAGAAACTCAGCAGAAATGATTTTACATGTTATGTAATAGTAGATTGTTGCACCAAGCAGAATGTGATTCATTATTGCGCCTAGTTTTAGTTTGGAGCCTGAGCGTAAGCGAGGGCTCCAAAAAGACGAGCGCAATAAATCACTGAATGCGAGTTGCATAATCTGCTTTTCTTTCAACTACTGCACAAAGTTGGTAAAAGAAAAAAAAGGAGGAGGTTCTCAATTCGGTTGTATTTTTTTTTAAGTCGGTTAAAGAGTCAAAGTACAGTTAGAAACTAAAACCTGAATAGCGACGTAAAAAGCAGTTTCGCTTCTGGTATGGCTCTACATTGACTCCACATTGACTCCACATTGACTCCACATTGACTCCACATGACTCCACATTGACTCCAGATTGACTCCAGATTGACTCCACATTGACTCCACATTGACTCCACATTGACTCCACCTTGACTCCACATTGACTCCACATTGACTACACATTGACTCCACATTGACTCCACATTGACTCCACATTGCCTCCACATTGACTCCACATTGACTCTACATTGACTCCACATTGACTCCACATTGCCTCCAGATTGACTCCACGCATTGACTCCACGTTGACTCCACATTGACTCCACATTGACTCTACATTGGCTCTACATTGACTCTTGAGTGTAAACATCTTGATCGACTAACCAAATAAAAAAAAAAAAACAGTGCAATAATGAATTTTCTATGCAACTTTATTTGCTCTAGAGCAAATAAGGGCTGCTTTGTGCTGAGTATTTAAGGCCATAATGATGAAATTAAAGCGTAGTTGGAAGAAAAAACTCAAATAACACTAAATAGAAACATTACAAAGTAATGAATGAAATGAAATGATTATTTATTTGCATACAAACGCGAGTATAAAGTGTTACATTATGGCTGACTGGTTCTCGTTTTACCATTACTGGCGTACAAATATTATCTTTATAACTATATTCTATAGAATTAGTACAAAATTATTTTGGTTCGTACTGTACGTTATTAAATTAATTAGCATTAAGATATAATACTATAAAATATTTGCTATGAATTTATTGAATTAGGCACAATATTATTTCATTTTATATATTAATTTATCATTATTAAACATTAAGAGTAGATAAAGCAATAAATGATAATTTTTAAGGATGACCTCAACCACCCAACCTAGTCACATCCAGTTTATAAATTTCATTATGTCCAAACCACCGCGATACCCCTTTTTGAACTACAAAACTAAGTACTTCTAACAGGTACCTTATTGTATATTTACTTAAATTGTTTTACATTTAATTTACCTTTAATCTTCATAAGAGCTTATATAAGCTTAAATTAAACAAAGGTAATTAGATTTTGATTTTGGATAACTTTAGACAGGCATTCACCAAAACAAATTAACTAAATGAGTATTTAATTAAGATTTTATTGAGAAAAATATTATAATTATTATCAATAGAGCGAAAATGTTTTAACAGACTCCGTGAGAAATAAGGAAATTACAAAATAAAACCTTGTAAAAAGTATGACGCATATTATTTTCTTGCTTACCCTACCCCAGTAACATAATTTGAGGTGAACTTTTCTAATATTCCCGTTTGGTTACCAATTCTTTTTTGGCAAAGTTGCAAAAGAAAAATGTTTCAAAGTTGAAATTATTGCACTGAATCTGGTGTAGGAACTTCTGACGCTGTTAAACTAAGTTATTAAAAGGTTTCTGAAAATAATTCATTTTAATACTTGCACTGAGAAAAAATTACTGTACCGAGATACGTTACTCTGGATGCCACGTACGTAATTATGGAGAAAAACGTACCTAACGTAAGTAGAGACTCGGCTACATGGATAATGTTGCGGGCTACATTACAAACGCCTGTATATGTTTTTACATTACCAAGTAACAATCAACATTATTTCCGATGCTTCGACATTATTCTGGACTTGGCTGCGAATACATTACGGTAATGCAGGTACAGTATCAAAATTTTTCTCCGTGTGATAACGATTTTATATTTAATTTCAATAAATTACGTATTAGTCACTTATACGTATAAAAAAAAACAGGAGTCACCAAATAGTGCCGATACTAAATACACAACTTAAGATGCTGACCTGCCAATGACCTTGAGTGATCGGTCACTGTCTGTTTGCACCGGAGTGATCGAGAAGCACTGTGCGGTTATTTGCAGAAAATAAAATACTCAAAAATTATATAAGTAATAAATAATACACGTATAATATATATATATATATATATAAATCAGCAAACTTTTTAGTATGGGCGTGATTTAATAGTGTTATTAATTATAGACCCATAACTTAAAACAATTAAGACATAGAACTGTTTAAAGAGGACTTCAGACGTAACGTCACGGTTTTTTTATCGAATTGATTTCATTAAATTGTATTTTGGAATAGCGAGTTTTTCCATAATTATTTTATTTTGCTTTTCCTTATTATATTTTTTTTGTTAAAATACTATTTAAATAAAGTCGATTTAGGTCTTGTCAGCGCCTTAAAAGTACTTTCCTTAGAATAATCACGCTGTACATTTTGCATCTAAAAGTCTTATGAATCCTCCTGTTTATTATGTTTATTACTCTATTGCGTTTAAAAAAACAGGACAAATACAGGATGAGGAAAAAGAAGGCCGGAAATAATTCAAATATGTGTGCTGCACGGGGAAATTTAAGATAGTGGTATGCGCAAAAGAAATTCACTATGTTAAAAGGTTTCCACCTATGCTTTACAAAGGCAACTCTGCTGTTTATTAAACTTTTAAATTCATAAGGCTCCTTATTAGATCTCTCAGCATCAGCACAAGTAGATAAGATATATTTAAGGAGTAGTGATTGACATTAACGTCCTACCCGGCGGATTTCGCTGTTACAAAATTATATTAAGTATACATAGCGTTGCGCAAGAATCTTGAAAAAAAAAATGTATTGTAGTCTGGAATCTATTCTTTATTTTCGTGCACGGGAATCTTGAAAAAAGTAATAAATCAAGACCAAAAGAAAACATAAACCCTTTTTTCAAGCTTAAATCCGTAAAGGCTCCCTTATTATGCAACGTTTATACATGAGACTTTTACTATCAGAAGATAATAATGTACACTATAATTTCATCCGCCGGTTTTTCAATTTATTTTTTAGTTTTTGAGTAAATTATTCTACTCGCTGCGGCGCGTGAACTAAGACAAGTGGGAAAGGACCGAGTTGGAACCCTCAAGATCATCGGCGTGGGGTACGCCTTTAAGGATTTTAGGCTCTAATAAAAGGATTCTACTTAAGAACATAGCTGGTCACCGTTAATCAAATAGTTAACTTCGTTAATCGTTACAGCGTTACATTTCTATAGTCTAATTTAACGGAATCAAAAGCTGTCTGACATATAATAAGCCGCGTCGTGTCCTTTTGGTAAATAGTAGGTACTTAATTAACTTTTAACGGACTTTAATTGTTTTAACAGAAGTTAATCAGACCGTTAACAATTAATACATAATGTTATATAAGTTAATCCGTTACTCTAAATGTTAACTTCGTTAATTAACGATTAACGATTTAATGGTCTTGTGCCCAGCTATGCTTAAAAATACAAATAACATAGGAATTTAAAATCTCTCTTCCTAGCGCTTTTTCCCGTGTCTAATGCGGGGTACGCTTTGACCATGATCCCAGATTCGACGGGTCGGGTTATTACAGTGGAGCGACTGCCGTCTGACCTCCGTAACCCGTGACAGGGGAACCAGACCAATTGGATCATGGTTACACATTTAGTTACCCAAATGTGCAGGTTTCCTCACGATATTTTCCCTTACCGTAAGAGCATCGGTTACCGCAATTCGCAGGCAAATAATGTACATAAGTTAGAAAAAACTCATTGGTACATGGCAACCGCTTGGATTCGAACCCGGACCTCATGATCACGAGTCGACATCCTTAGCCATTAGGCCACCGACGCTAACATAGGAATTTAAAATGAAACTTCAAAATCATCTTAACAGCATTATGTCTGTGGGCTTTATAAGCTGTTTCTAAAACTACAATAAACTCCAACAAAAACAACACAATACAAAAACTAACAATGAACTTTATTTGTTCGAGGCATCTCTTCCAGCTAAGTAATATGATTAGTGCAGATAGGAAGGTCGCTTCGTTATTGGGCGAGCCATTTCATCGAGCTCCTAAGTCCGGTGCGATTTGAAGGTCCATTTGCTACGGGCCCTCTGACCTTTAGTTTTGGGGCTAAGTGTTAAGCGGCGAGCGACAACTATTTAGTATTTTTTAACTATTAAGGGGCTTTCACTTGACCACAGTCTCACCTGATGGAAAGTGATACTAAAGTGACTGACAGCTCTGTTGTCAAACTGTGCCAAACACACAACCACAGAATACATATAGGAACTGTCAGTCTCTTTTTATTTTGTTTAGCTTAAGGCAAAGAAATAATCAAACAGCCGAGCAAACGGACGAAATGCCATCGAGGTCATTTAAAAAAATCTGATGAAGCAGTATAAAATAAAAATAAATTACCGTTAGATTTTTGGAGCCTGAGACGTACCCTATCAAAAGAAAAAAAAAACCATTCTTCAAAAAACTTTACCTACCTAAAAAATAGGTACCTACCATTAGTTTTCTAGTTTAACGACAAGTTCTGTACCACGTCGTGGGGCGACGGCCGTACGGGGAAGGGAAATCAAAAGGACTATGCATCCCTCGCCTCTTTCCCGCACCCCGCGGCATTCCACCCACAGAACTATGTCGAGATAGAAGGAAAAAGTTCGTCGATTTGTATGGAAACTGAGTATGTAACATTTATGCGTAGTTACTTTGATATCACGAGTGTACTCGTAATTTAGTTACGGGAAGCATACGTCGCGCGAAAACGATTCAAAAGCATCGATTAGCACGCGGCAAACCGAGTCAAGCCACCGCCGTTGTTAGACACAAAGATGATCTCACGACATCTTTTTGGCACGCGGGAACATACACTCTTTCCTTCTATCTCGATATAGTTCTGTGATTCCGCCTCACGCCGTGCAGTAGCCGCTTCTAAATAGTTAGTCTAAGATACACCTTTCTCTCTTCCCTTAGCCCATCCCCATTACTACACGAAATGGAGAGCAGGGTGTTTTCCTCTATCGGGAATTTAATAAAACATTGTTTTTTATTACGCCTGGCTAGTTAATAGAAATTTGTTGTCCTGAATTCGTTGGTTCGCAATATATTTGATAAGATTAGAATGGTGACGAGTCAGTCGTATAAATCGATCGTGTTATTCTTGATTTGAATATTTACTGGTTGAATAGCTTATGTCAGCGGTTTGACGTTGATGTCATGGTGCTCAATTATAGAAAAAAAAACTCGGCCAAAAACGTCCATTGCTAGACATACTCCTCCTCCAATGATCGCTACAACAACCGATTCTGTGCTGCTCGCATCCAGTGGAGACCCGCAATTTTCATCAGCTCGTCAGTCCACCGTGAAAAAGTATTTTGTATTTTTTGTAGTGGTAGAGCCAAACAGTAATCCTCACTAGATGATTACTGTTCGAATGGGCCGGCTCGACCGGGATAGTACCACACTCTCACAGAATATCGGCATAAAGTAATAGCTTGCTATTGCGTTTCGTACGGTGAGTGACGAGATCCGGAGGCCTATTCCATCATCACTATCCCATCCCCATTCCCCATCCTCCCTAGACTGGCAACACATTGGCAGCACCTTTGGTGTTGCAGATGTCCATGGGCGGCGGTGACCACTTTCCATCAGGTGGGCCGTCAGCTCGTTTGTCAGTCAGTTAACATAAAAAAAATAGGAATAAAATTTTCGGTAAGGTAGTTCGTGAACTGTCGTGTCTGATCCAATGTGTGGTACCTCAAATTGAAACCCTTATTTTATTTCACTTGACGGTAATTGGAAAGAGGTGGTATGATGCGGAATAAGAGTAATAATAAGAATAATTAATTGAGAGGAGTGTGAACCTACGGGTTTTCATACAAAAGGCGATAACGATTTCCACCCCTTAAATGTTAACCGATGTTTACCAATATTTGATAGGTTGTCAGTCAGAACCAAATGTAGGTCTATACGTTTTGGTTTTTTCACTATAATCAATAAATTTAGTTTTATTGTTGTTTCAGTATTCTCGTAAAAAGCAAATTTCGGCGATTATTTGATTTGTTCATCTTTAATGAATATTCAAAAAACGTATAAACCTAGATTTTGTTCTGACTGACAACCTATCAGAAATTGGTCAAAATCGGTTAACAGTTAAGGGGGTATATCGTTATCGCCTTTTGTATGAAAAGGGAGATTTTTGCCATTGATTTACAGTCCTCTTAATAGTAAGAAAAAGATTACAGGCCTGTGGATCCCAAACTACGCTAAACCGTGTCTTGGGAGCCGAAATTTTACTCATAAGTGATTGTGAAGGAATCTGCCTTATAGTAAAGAAAATGTTCGACGCCTCTCTAAAACGATAAGTGACTATGACGTTTTGTTTCCAGTCTGAAACTGAAAGAATTCCTCTTTTCTTTCTCCGGCACAACAATTTGGGAACGTCATTCTCTTTGATTTCTTTGTACTAAAAATCCTGAGAGTCTTTCCTTTATTTTTATTTTTCTAAAGACAAGTCTGAGGACCTTATTACATTCTTACGCGTTTGCATGCTGTAATAAAATTCAAAGCAAAATATTTATGAACACTACGATGCAGTAGTTGTGAATTTTATGAACCAAGTGAATTTATTGATTATATTTAGATTTTATTGTCTCATTATACTTGTTTTAATATGTATTCACGTCATATATTTATTCAAGATGAACGTAATAAATGATAGTTCTATTCAAACTTGTGTCACGGATGTTATAAATAACGGATTTGATTGTTTGTCAAATGTTGGTCAGTAGATACTTAATGACAACGTAGTATAAGGATAAGCTATTTGAACATATTGATGTTAAGAAAGAACAAAAACCCGACCCGACCTCCTCTGCTGCACTGGGAGTGAAGAAATAGCATAGAATGCGTGCAGATGCTTATCATCCTGGCATGTCGTAAAAGTCGACTAAGGGACGGGTCCTCTCCAACATGGTGGACTATCTGTATGGGCGATGGGCTGATCACCCCATAAGTGTTTAAAATATCATTTTTTTACATTACACGTCCGTGTTGCGGTCACCGATTTACATAAGTGTACCAAATTTCGACTGAATCGGTCTGGTAGTTTCGGAGGAAATTGGCTGTGACAGACAGACAGACACACGAGTGATCCTATAAGGGTTCCGTTTTTTCCTTTTTAGGTACGGAACCCTAAAAAGTATTACGATT
Source organism: Tortricodes alternella (assembly GCA_947859335.1). Lineage (NCBI taxonomy): Eukaryota > Metazoa > Arthropoda > Insecta > Lepidoptera > Tortricidae > Tortricodes > Tortricodes alternella. The sequence goes on along the minus strand of OX401984.1, from coordinate 13,292,258 downwards.
ACAAATTCCAGTAAGTTTGAAGCAACGACTTTGGATTTTCTTTTTAAACCTCTTTTTCATAAAACTGAATGCAGTTTCACAAACAAAGTTTCGCCCCAGACGCAGGTGGTTTCCCTTCGGCGTTGTGAGGAATAAAATATTTCTTCTTGCTACAAAAAGAACTTCCAATAATAAGTATCGATTAAGTTCGACGCGCTGACAGGAAAAAAGGATAGCCTCTCCAATTTACTCTTAGAAGGCTGGCTTAAGTCCTACTTCTAGAAATAAATCATTTTTAGATTCAGCATTAACTTAACTAACTTAACCTATGCCAGTATTTTTTTGACCTAAAAAATCAAACCCCCGTGAAAGTAGTGAACTTCTTATCGAAATTACCGAGAGTTAGAAAGAAGAAAGAAATAAAGAAAGAAAATAAATGTATCCACTACAATAAAACATATAAGAAAACATGCATAAAAAAACAAAACCAAATAATTGTTGTGAAACGGTCCCAAATCAGCGTGTGCTGGCTGAAAGGCCATTGCTGCGCCTCTATTCGGGAATGCCTATGTGATACTGCAGCAACCCGCGAGCAAGATTCACATCTCGCTCTTACGCATTACGCGTCGTGCGGAAGAGTGGGATGAGAAATCTCGCTCACAAGTCGCTCCAACATCACTTAACGTTCTCGAATAGAGGCACAGGGCGTCTATTCGGGAATGTCTAAGTGATACTGCAGTGACCCGCGAGCGAGACTCTCATCTCGCTCTTACACATTACGCGCCGTGCGGAAGAGTGGGATGAGAAATCTCGCCCGCGAGTCGCTTGAACATCACTCAGCGTTCCCGAATAGAGGCGCAGGTCTTTCGTTTTTCGTTCAATGTGAAAACACGGAAGGTGACACAAACATATTTTTTTTACAGTGGAAATGAAAATATTTATTTTGCAAGTAGGTTAAATGGGCTCTTTTACATGAATGAAGCTACCAGCGCTTTGAAAGGTGACATCTGCTGAGAAGAAACGCCGCAAGAAACTCAGACCCACATTACACTATGACAAAAAGCCAAAAGGAAAATAAAGTAATAAGAAGAAAGGCAGTAAAAAAAGCAGAGCAACTTAAACAAAACAAAGGAAGCAAAAGCTGAGCATTACACATAACATTATTATTATTTTTCATCACACTTGCTCGGAAAGGGTGTTATTATACGCAAGCGTATAGAGCAACTATAGCCGATTTAACTCCTCTATGGGCCCCGCTGTCAGCGGGAGTTATAAACCATACAAAATCCATAACTCCCTAGGGAGTTATGGATTTTGTATGGTTTCGAACTCCCGCGGGCAGTTAAGTGCGCCAGGTCGGCGGAGCTGCTCGGGAGCCGCAGCCGGCGGCGCGCGCGACCGCAAGCCGGCGGAGCTGCCCCGCGCTGATCGCAACGTACGCTCAGTTTATGAACACCCACCTGATGGTAATTCACGATGTAAAATGGAAATAAAATTAATATATATACTTCTTTTTGTCTAATTTTTATTTCATTTCCTCGCAAATGTGATGAAAAACATTGTGTGTATCACGGGCAGTAAGGGGATAACAAACTCGAGTCATAAAAGCCCTCGCCTATCGGCGTCGGGCTTCTAACAGACTCTCGTTAGTTATCCTCTTCTTACGGCCCTAGATGCACAATGTACTATTATTTATATATATAGTTACGCAACATTCGTGTCAATTGTTCATGTTGTTAAGTTTGATGCTTTTGTAAATTTTGTGGTGAGTGAACACAGGGTTAACACGTTCGCCGGCGGTACCCAAATTATAGAATGTACTAGAATGACAGTAAATTTCTCCATACAAAATGAGACTACGGTTATAGTAGTACTGATTTTTTACATTGTCGTTATTCCTCTGCCCAGGTGCGGTAACGGTAAGAACCGTGGTACGGGAAGTCCCGTACTGTCATACTATATTATTTATTATAGCCTACCAAAAATTAGTACGGGTATAACAGTAGCACGGTATTGACCGTGCCATCTCATTACAATAATATGCTTCATTTACACGGAGCAGGTACGGTCAATGCCGAATCGTACTTTATACTGAATAACAATTAGTTTTGTCTATAAATATGGAAAAATGTTGATTTTGTAAGGAGAAGAGTGAATTAAACTATCGTTATGAATCTAATGTTTATTTTAAAAGCTAGCATTTCGTCCTTAGCGACAGGTCTAAAATGTTGCTTCCTGATGTGTCTGGTATGCGGTGTGTTTATTTCACATATATTTTTGCCATATTTGTTGGTTTTTGAAATCAAAAGTTCGAGAAAATCATTGGAGAAGACCATCTTGAAGACATCTCTAATACGGAGACCTTTTCCTTTTCTATGTCCCGTTGTTGAATTGTCAAAACCAGAATCAGGGATCGGTGCTGTTGTAGCCGTCCATTCATCGCTACCTAAATTTGATTCAGGTGAAGGTGCTGGGCCACTCTGGGTATGCAGCTCCTGATCTTCTTCATGACTAGCTCCTGGTTCTGGACTGGTTTGTGGAGTCGGAGGAAATGAGATGTTTGATCTTGATCTGTAGTGATACGTGCGGGAATCTTCGTGCTACGATCGACAGATAGACACTGGTTCAAGTTCAATACACTAGTTCAAGTTCAATACGAATGTGTTGATCGAGAACATTCACTAACGACGCTGGTTCTCTCTTTTGTAGTTCGGATTCACCATTCACGCCGATACTGTCGTCGAGACTTGCAAGGATCCTCCTAGCCTGTATTACTATCGTCGGAACTGTATAATTCGTCATAATCGGGTCTGTAGTCTTCGTCTGAACCGAACTCACCATCGTCGCTGAACGGTTCGTGTGCTGCAGAAGATTCAGGGGTAGACATTTATTCTATCAACCGCCTGAGTCACTCCTTGTCTTTTTCTCTGTTCATATAAATATAAAAGTAATTTTCACTTGGGGCTTATATAAAACGAATATTCAACAATAAATTAAGTCTAAAAACAATAAAACTATAGTCTGCAATCAATACAACTCCAGTACTCGTAAGTAAAAACTCGTATCCAATACTTACTTTGTATAGCAGTTCGTAAGATTATATGCGTCCGTCGTGTACCGCGCGGAGAGAAGCACTGGCGCGAGCGCCGAACAAATTCTCATACAACGACAGCGGTGTGCGCCGTACTGCGTATGTGTGTATGTGTTTGCATCTGTGTGAGTCAGGCTCAAACTCGAGCTGGTTATTACACGTTGTTTCGGCGGTAGTGCAATCGTTGATGTTTCCCACATGACAGTAAAAATTTGCTACGTAACAATGCTATGGGATTTGCTCGGGAAGCACCGTAGTGACTTATAGGCCATCTCGAATAAATACTGCGTTAGCCGTACTGCCATATAACGTGGTTCACATTTTACGGTGATACCCGTTACCGCCGGCGAACGTGTTAAATGCTAGCTTTGCTTCTTTTTCATTTTACTAAGTGCTTTACTTTCATCCTGTTTGTCGATTCTCTTACTCGTTTTCCGTTATAACTGTGGCTCGTTTCACGAAGCTGCAAGTAAAAATTCCAATTCCAATTCAAAAACTGGCAACACTGTAAGGCATGTGGAATCTGTATCCAAAAAAAAATGTGGAATCTGTCATCTGTGTTGCTAGTTTTTGCTTGTAAAACTGTAATTTGTAGCTTCTTGAAACAGTGGCCACTGTTAGTATTAGATCATCAATAGCTACTTGTATTTACTGTTGTAATTTGTAATTACTGTTTTATCATATTATACATAAATATAGGGGTCAATTTGAAAGTGTTTTCGCTAAATTTAAAACTCCCTAAACTTGAAATAAGAAAGTCCAACTCGATTTTGACAGCTTGGTACTATACAAAATTGAGTGTGTTGTTTAATATTTTAAGTTTAGGGCATTTTAAATTTAGACGATGCCGCTTCGAATTGGACCCATAATATGTTTAAATATACATTCAAAGCACCGAAACCGCCCATCCAAAACGCCGTGAAACTTTATTAGCTTATCAGATCCTTATTTTACAAAGAAACAAAGGCGGATACGCAGTTAATAATACACTCCGTTTGATAAATGTACGGGAAAATGAGCTTTGTGGAAACTCGTTATTCAAAATAAATGCCCGGGAATGTGATATTATGTTATGATCATTTTTGCGTATGGCTCAACGATCTCAAAAGAAGGATATGGCGTTCAATGCAACTGCGTTGAACAAATGACTTAGTTCGTCATCTATTTAGAAGTTTATAATCTACGAAGCTCTATTGCCGATGTCTTAGTTTTCATGATATTTATAGTCCTTTTTTGCCTGATTCATCGCTGTCTTTCATTGCTCGCTATAGGAGCTACGAATCACAAAAACAAAACGCATGAATCAGCCAATAATGGACCTTTCCTCAATGAAATAAGCACGCCAATGTCGGCAATATTTACCGAGTATGCGATGGTGTGGTGGTGCTCACTTTTTTGGTGTCAAATCCACCATCAATTTGACACCAAAAAAGTGAGCATCGTGAATATCGCGTCAGGCAGCTTATATTTCTATGGTATGGCTGTTCAAACGCTTACCTGGCCGAGATTTTTATAAAGGGTTGGTAAGATGACCAGGCGCCTCATTCGGGAACGCTAAGTGATTCTGTAGCGACTCGTAAGCCAGATCTCTCATCTCGCTCTTTCGCATTTCGCGTCGTGCGGAAGAGTGAGATGAGGAATCTGGCTTACGAGTCGCTACAGAATCACTTAGCGTTCCCGAATAGAGGCGCTGATTGTTATTCTTTAACAAATTTTCTCTTTTTTTTGTCTCTTCTTCTCTCGTTTACGTACCTACGTCCGTGGCCAGCTGCGTCGAAATACGAACAATGTCGAAGACACGTACGAACATGTAGCTTATACGTACTGACGGGTCGAGTCAGGCTCGCCGTCGAGTTCATGAACGAAGCATTATTTAAGAGAGTTTTCTTCTTAATGAGTTGAATATTTTTGCAGATTAACTAGTTTTAATTTTTGTGCCATTATAATAGATTGAAAATAAGTATTTTCAATCAATACATATAAAACCATACCGTGACTCACTTATAGACAACGCGCAGCATAAACGGGTGGTCCTAGAGGTGTGAAATTTGGAGGAGACATTCCTCGAGTACCCTAGAGGTGCTAAAGTAGGGATTTTTTGAAATTCCATCCATAAGAGGGTGAAAATGGGTGATAAACATTGTATGGAAAGTACCGCGGGCGAAGCTGTGGCGGGTCTACTAGTTATAAATATTTTTTAATAAAGCTCAGCATATTTTGATTAAATATTCATATACAAAAATTCATAATAAAATAATAATTTACGTGGATTTAAATAATATTGTCACCATTTCAGCTGAAACACTTCCACTGCTGGACATAGGTACAGGGCAGCCGCCCCCAGTGCGGGTTGGGGACTTCACATCTTTGAATTATTTCGCAGACGTATTATCAAACCGCGATTAGAATAGGATTGAGCACATGTGTCCTTTTTGAATTAATACATGAAATGAGATTGTCAATGGTAAAGTGTGCAGATAAATAAGCTTGGAAAAAACATCAGTTAATATTACTTAAATAAAATACAAATGCTGTAATTACTTTTAGAAATACCATCAAAAATTATTCACTCATAACAATATCAGAGCTGTCTGTATCATTACCAGGTACAAACAAAATAAAATAGTAAATTAGTGTTAAATACGTGAGTACATTCACATTTCACATCGATTTAGATGTTTCTTTGCTCCAATTTTTATTTTTATTATTATGACCCTTAGAGACTTTATACATCTCTAAGTCACTTAACTTTTCCAGACTTGGAGACTATACATCTCCCTTATTAGTTATTTATTAGAATTAATTTGTACCCATTAGGTTTTTATGTTGCACATTTTGTTTTAGTTTTTAGATAAAACTACTGCCAAAGTTGAAAAAAGACTTACTGCTGAGTTTCTTGCGGCGTTTCTTCTCAGCAGACGTCACCTTTCGAAGCGCTGGTAGATTCAGACATGTAAAAGAGCCTAGGTGGCCTACTTGCAAAATAAATATTTTCATTTTCATTTTCATTTTCATCATACAAATAGCTTACTCCTGACACAACATTTACCAAGATTGAGTTGAAATATGTAGTCACTGTTTATGGTAAAGCATACTATGTAAATCTTTTATCTATAAGTGTCTGTGCTTAAAGTATGAAGCCATCATAGATTTTTTACTATCAACTTTATTGTCAAGGGCATAAGAGCACTCAGATATTTCTGCTCCTGTTGTAAACCCCGAATAAAACATACGTTCCTGAAATAAGTCACTTACTGTCATAACAAATTCATGAATCTTTTGAGGAAGACCTTTTCTACGTTAGAATTTTACAGGAAATATTTTCCGAACTTAATATTATGGTGACGTTGTCTTTGTTCAAAAGACATTATTAAACAAATATGAAACTGCAGAGCCTTGAACACCGCCGCAAAGTTGCCTGCTTATCGGTATTCTACAGGATATATCACGGAGAGTGTGCGATGGAATTACGTGAACTAATTCCTCTATCCCCATTCCTTCATCGGGGGACTAAGCTTGGGCTGGGGTTTCATGCCTATGTTGTGGATATTCCAAGAATTCTCACTAAGCGTTACGCTTCAACATTCATTTGGCGAACGGCTAAGGAGTGGAATTCCCTGCCTGCAGGCTTGTTCCCGGAACGCTACAACTTGGGTCTTTTCAAGGAGAGAGTGAATAGTAATTATCTAGGTGTGCATGCTCCATCGTCGACCTCATCATCACTTTCTTTCAGGTGAGATAGTGGTCAAACGCACATGTAAAGTCATTTTTAGGGTTCCGTACCTCAAAAGGAAAAAACGAAACCCTTATAGGATCACTCGTGTATCTGTCTGTCTGTCTGTCTGTCTGTCTGTCTGTCTGTCTGTCCGTCTGTCACAGCCAATTTGCTCCGAAACTACTGGACCGATTGAGTTGAAATTTGGTATTCATATGTAAGTTGGTGACCGCAACACGGAAGCGTGACATAAATATATTAATTTTAAACATAGGGGTCACTTTTTGGGGGAAAATTAGATAATTAAAAAAAAAAGGTTTGCCACCTGTATCGTGTGACATATCAAATGAAAGGGCTTATTGTGAGGATCTTAAATATATTTTGTTTTGAATTATAAGTAAAATAGTTCAGAAGTTATTCAGGAAAATAGACGAAAAATGACCATCCCCCCCCCCCCCTTATTTCCGAAACAACTGGGGCTAAAATTTTGAAAAAAATACAGAAAATAGATCTTTACCTATAGATTACAGGAAAACCTATAAAAAGTCCATGGTATTTAAAATAACCTAGTAATTTTCAGATAATCATGTACGGAACGGAACCCTCTCCACGCGAGTTTAACTCGCACTTGTCCGGTTTTTTAATTATCATGACCAGGAGAAAAATCAAAATTACTAGAATATTCTTTTTCTAATCAAAGGAAAAAGAAACAGAGACCGGATATGAAATGTGCACAGAAATGGAACATTTTAAAGGTGATGGGGAACCTCAGCAGCCCTAGCAAGGTTGACACAAGGATAAGTTAAACCATCTTGTCTCAAAGTGCGTCTCTCTCACACTAGTGCCAACGAAAGAGATAGTCAGAGAGATAAACGGGCTTAACTTATCCCCGTGTCTGGCATGCTAGGGCCGCTGGCATTTCAAACGGAGCTACGGGCTCTATATTATTTCATATAAGAATTTGGGAGCGATCAGAATTTCTGTCACGTTTTGGCAAAACAACGAAGAAATGCTGCGTGAAAGAAATGAAAATAGGCGTTCGTCCACATTTGATGGAATATGGTGGACAATGGACATTTCCGAACGAAATAGCAGGCAGCATAAATATGAACTATTGCTCATTTGAACAGAATTGAAATAAGTCATTAATGTGTCCCTTCGCTTTTCATTCTAATGATGAAACGAAAAGCCAAATTCTTCTCTCAATAAAATCAAAATATTTATTTTACAAGTAGGCCACACGGGCTCTTTCACATATCTGAATCTACCAGCGCTTCGAAAGGTGACATCTACCGCAAGAAAGTCAGCGATAAGTCTTTTTTCAACTTTAACATTACAGTTTCAACTAAAACTAACTCATAAAACGCAACAGACAAACCTAATGGGCACAAATCAATTATTATTAATATCTAATAAGGGGGATGTATAGTCTCCGCGTCAATAGAAATGCTTTAAATAAAAGTCGTTCAGTAATCATCAGTACCTAATAAATGAGATATATCGGATCGCTTTATAGAAGGACCCCGATAAGCACTCCTCTCATCCTTTAGTTGATAAATTTAAACCATAATAGTCCACGAGCCAGGTACAAATTTCGTCAATCATTTCCTCTCGGACTATAACTGATAAAATGCTTCAGAGTTGTATCATGAAGTTTCATGAATATCAATGATTTTTTTTTTTTATATTTGTAATAAGGATTATGTAATTATCAATAATTAATGTTTTCAATGTATTCTGTATGTAAGTCTGATTTTTGTACGCCGACTGGCAAAACATACTGTTCTGTAATTCATTTATGTCCACCACTGTAATCAGTTATACATATGTTTACGAATAAATCACTTTGAATTTGAATTTGAATTTGAAGCCTCGTGAACGTCAGCTACAGTTCCGTGGGAGCTTTGAGCAGCGGTAACCTCCCAAGCACTTAGAAAACATTTTTTAAATCAATCACTCCCGATTGAAAGATTATCAGATTATACTAACCCAATATCTTTATGAAAAAAAAAGGCGGCTCTGACTATAAAGAGGTGGATTATACGTCAGATGGTCACCAGAACGTGAAATTTGATGGATTATCCACCACTTTATAATCAGCTGACTTTTCTTCTTTCTACCACTGCTCAACACACCGACGCAGCTGACGTTCACGAGGCTTCATAATACAACTGAATCATTCTACAAGTAATCGTCCGAGAGGGAATTACTCATAAAAATCTGTTGCTGGCTCACGGAACATAATAGTAGGCAGTTTAACAAAATATCGGATGGAAACTGGTTTAAATATGTCTTGCTATTCCTTCTTGCATAACCTGACGTGCTCATCAAAACCCCCACTAGCCCGTGAGGCATCCATCATAACGCAAACCATTTGTCACGACAAAGAATCACTTGGCGCCGGCCGATCTGAATTTGAATTTGAATCTGTGCGGGTTTACCGAGTGAAATGGGTCACGCCCGTGTGAATGACGGCTTAAGTCGCTCGTGATTATGAATGGGGTTTTCAGGAATTGTCGCAAATGCATGATTATGGAGCATCCTTCTTCTGATACGAAGTTGAGTCTCGCACGTTCAGATACGTTTGCATACGCTAACCATGTTTAAGAGAACTGTGAACCAACGGCAAAATTCACCCTTTTCATGCAAAAGGCTATAACGATTTCCACCCCTTAAATGGTAACCGATTTTGACAAATTTTTGATAGTCGGTCAGAAAAAGTTCTACGTCTACGTTCTTTGAATATTGATTAAAGCTCAAAAAAGTCAAATAATCGCCTAGTTTTATATGAGAATACTGAAACAACAATAAAACTGAATAGAGAGAGAGACCTAGATTTTGTTCTGACTGACAACCTATCAAAAATTGGTCAACATCGGTTAACGACCACGGTGGAAATCGTTATCGCCTTTTGTATGGACCTACGGTAACACACCCCTTAAATGTAAACCGATTTTGACCAATTGTTCATAGGTTGTCAGTCAGAATAAAATCTAGGTCTAGGTGTCATAATATGACCTGACCTAAATATATTATTTGATTTAGGAATATTATTCTTAATTAAAATATTTGTTGTGGTTTCGAGTCCTTTTCAGATGCCGTGGATGGATTTATGAATTATTTGGATAAAATGTTTAACCCAATACTTTTATACTATTATTTTTCATAAATCAGAACGAATTCCCAAAATTACTCATTAATGTTTTATGAAATATGTAAGTTGCGTAATATTAAAGCGATTACTGTAATACATTTAAAAATGCCACCAGCATCAAATCAAAAGATACCTTAATAATGATTATGCGGTGCGACATACTCATTATTGTGACTATATGATTAAAACCCGGAATAAGCACGGATTATTGTCACAAATAGTCCGATTTGTTTCGGACTCGTTATGGAATCCTTCTTTAGGGGTTGAGTGCGGTTACGTTCAAATAATAATAATGGTTATAATGTCTCAGGAAAGTTTTAATCATCAGACTATACGATTAACGCTGTAGAATTGTAGGGGTTGTTTAAAAATATTTAGAGGCCCGGGGCCTCTATTCCACATTCCCTAAGCGATAGATAACACGACGGTTTAACAATGCGGTCGCCTTTGTTGTCAAGTAAATAAGAGATACCATTACGTAGCAAAATAATTGTCAAATACAGGCCCTGGTACATTCTGTATACATAGGTATATCTGCAATTTTAGACTCAATAAACCTAAGACAATAAGGTCATAACAATCAATCAAATTTAATTAATAACCACATTATACAAATAACCAACCTGCAAATTCCAAATTCATTTATCAAACATATAAAAACAATACACTGCTAAAATCACATTCCATTTTATGTACCAGCAAATAAAACGCACAAATCAAACGATGAACTTCATAATCAACCAATGTATAACCCATTATTTCATTATTAACTGTAAACAAAAGTCATAAAGCAGAGTTACACGAATAAATGTCACCAATACGATACGGCTGTTTCAGTAAAGGAATGGTAAATTTCTTATATCATTCCAGGAAAATTTTAGCTCAAAAAAATCTGCAAATTTATTTTTTTATAGAAGATAGATGTGCATTTGACCCCTATCCCACCTGGTGGAAAGTGATGATGAGGCCGACGAATTATATTTAAAATTCTCGGAAAAAGAAGAGAGGATAGCCATTGATTTCGAACGTTAATTCGATTGGGTTCTTTTTTGGATTTTCTATTTAGTAGTGTACGTAAAGGTACGGAACCTTTGTAAAATCGTATCACACTCGAAAGTTGCATATAGGAGCTTGTGATATAACATAATGCGTACCAAATTTCAACTCAATCGGTCCAGGAGTTTCGGAAAAAATTGGCTGTGACAGACGGACAGACAGACACATGAGTTATCCTATACGGGTTCCGTTTTTTTTCCTTTCGACTTTCCTTTTTTAAATGTTATAAATCTTATGCGTCTTTTATCGTATTCATTTTATAAATTTGACGCTATTTACTGAAGCAAGCAAAAAGTATTTCTGTGTTTCTATTTACTAATTAACTTGATATGTTATGACGTTCTCGAATTCCCGGCAATATTCTAAAAGATTTTCCCTTAAGATCTTTTCTTGAAATGAAACGTCATAAAAAATCATCCTCATTACCAAAAATGCCATTTATTGTGACAGTTGCCCCTTATTTCTTGAAGGCAAAATCCTTTTGCTCCCGAAAATTTGAGTTGACATTCATGTACTTTAACTCAAGGGCATATGGTTGGGAATTAACGAAAATATTTTGAACTTTTATTGTGATAATGGTGTCTTAATCAAAAATCTTGGAAATGTCAAAGAAAAGGACAAGTGAATGACAGATTTAGAAATGGCTTTTTCCGTTGAAATTGTCACGAGATTAGGAGAAATTTCGCCTTGTATTTATGTTAATAACTTTTCTGTAATTATTATTCGTACAGTAATATGTTTTTACATTTGTTTGTAATTTTAATTGTCATGATAATCTTCTATGGATCCGCAGCTAAATTACGCAGCAAAATTGGTATCGGTTTGGCTCGAAATGCAAACCAATTTAGCCTTAACTCTGTGTAAATAAGGGTACAATTGGTTTACTTTTCGCGAAAGCGATACCACTTGGTGTTACGTAATTGAGCAGCTGGTCTGAAATAAATGTTTATATTAATTATAAAAAGTTTTATTGCTTTAAATTTAATTTAAAAAAAAACTATCCCACTCACAATGGGGCCAATTCGATAGTGTATTTGCCAAATTGAAATAAGAAATTTCAAACTTGATTTTGACAGGTTGGTGTCATACAAAATAGGGCATTTTAAATTTAGAAAGCGCCGTTTTGAATTGGATCCAATATTAAAACTCTGTCTAAAAAAAAACCATTTAATCATTACTCCTTCGCCGTAAAGTAATTTTAATATTAACAATAGCCTCTTACGAACCTGTCACTTCCACCCTATAACGCTTCCATCAACTCAGAATGATCCAGAATTTATCAGAATTTTTCAGTATCCTTTGTGATGAGGAAATTGAAAGACTTACTTTGCTTAAAACGTTAATTCATTAGGGATTTTCTGGTGAAACTAATTTGTCAGGAATGTTTGGCTTTGGTATTGAGTAATGAATGGTTTTGAGGAAGTGTTTCGTGGAATTGGATTTTTTTTTGGATTTTCTTGTTGCCTTAATTGAGTATTTGAGTGATGGTTAAGTATTATTCTAAAGAAACCGGCCAAGTGCGATTCGGACTCGCACACGAAGGATTCCGTACCATTATCTATAAAAACGGCAAGAAAATCATGTCTGTTGTATGGGAGCCCCCCTTAAATATTTGTTTTATTTTAATTTAATAATTTATTTTTAAGTGAATATATATATCTGTAGCTATCAAAATAAAAGATGCTATTATCTGAGTTAAAGTAGCCTTAACTATCCCTGCAGGCCTAACATGCAAGACACAAATATAAGTTAAACCCATTTATCTCTATGACTATCTCTTTCGTCGGCACTAGTGTGAGAGAGACGCGCCTAGAGATAAGACAGTTTAACTTGTGTCTTCCATGTAAGTGCCACTGAAAGCTATTTCGGCGCCTATTCGCAACAAACATTCAGAAAGAGAAACAAAAATTTCAAAAATCGTAATTTAAGCCTAGGCATTATTTTAATAGAATTTCCCACTTTAAATATATCAATTTTATTAATTTGCTTAGATAAAACATTGAATTGAATACTGAGAAGGATAAGGATCTAATTAAATCCGCCAGCTTTACACTTATTCTCTCTCTTTTTATCTCTTTGTGTCTCCTCTGCTTGCGGTCATTGTACTCACTGTTCACATATAAATTAATTCTGTTTTACTTCATTAACACGCTCGTTGAACAAAGAGAATGCCCTGACACGGAACCCTTGTATGTACAAACATAAACAACGATCATTATATTGTTGAAGACATCGTTTTTACAATTTGAATGGTTATTTTAAATTTACATTGTAAAGGCGTCGTGAAAGCGCTTAATCGTCGGTCGGAGTCGGATAATCATGTATGGAACGGAACCCTCTCCACGCGGGTTTAAATCGCACTTGCCCGGTTTTTTTATTTAATTTTAATTATAAAAGCAAATAGAAAAGAATCCTATACTAGTAAATGTTAAAATATGTAACGTAAAACACAACAATGAATTGGCGATGATTTTTATTAAGAGGGCAGGAGAATTATATAGTTTTTCTTTTGAAAAAAAAAATGCACTGTTTTCAAGAGAAAAGTTAAGAACTAATTCGATATTAGCAAAGTCACAGGCAGAAGTTAGTGTAATGAAATTATAATCTACATTTATTCAACGAATTAAGAAGAGTAGGTATACTGTCGTTATCTGCGTTGTCCAGGGTACATTTTAATATTATAAATGTGAAAGTAACTCTGTCTGCCTGAACGGATTTTGAATAAAATTGGTATGATAGTTAGAGCCCCGCGAAAGGAAATAGGCAATTTTTTTAGAAATCACCCCTAACAAAGTGTTTAATTCCGGTACAGGACTAAAGGAGGTCACCTTGAGTGAAAGTATGCCTTGCTTGCAATGGTTTATTCCTCGTGAAGTACAGGAAAAGGAAGGGCGTGCTGCGGTGCGCAAGCGTTTATAGCACAAAACTGTTTTTACAGATTAAAAGTTCTGTACAGAGTACGAAACTTTCTAAGTGTAAATGTGCGTATTATGTTATGTGATTCGCTCATTTTGTCTAAGCTCAACTATGTGGATTCCGTATATGGGGACTGTTTACTAGCACGTACAAAAAAAGTTATCCAGCGTGTCCAGAATGCTTGCGTACGTTTTTGTTTTCCCGTACCTCCACGGTCACATATTACTCCTTACCTTAATAGCCATAAACTATTAAATATGCAAGCGCGACGTACTTTGCATTTTGCCACTGTTCTTTTTGGGATTGTTAGGCACAGAAAGCCAGTTTATTTATATGACAAACTGATAATCTCCCAACGTCAACGAATTTTCTCAAGACTCATATGCCCGAGGCACAGTACTGCTGCATTTCGTGGCAGCTTTCGCTATGCCGCCACGAAATGTTGGAATAATCTTCCACCGCCTATAAAACGCTCAAATTCGGTAAGCAGCTTTAAATATAAGCTAAAACTACTTCTTCTTCAAGGTACTGTAGCAAGTGGGCAATAAACATCTAATTGTCAATTTTATTGGCTTAATTCTATTTTCATTCTGAATCCCATCCACAAACCTAGTTATATCTTCTAACTCATATAAGTATCTTCTATTATTATTATAACTCACAAATTGCTATTTTTATTATTATTATGTACTATTTATTATTATCAACTTATTTCTTTCTATTAAACCACAGTACGCTGTCCCGAACAACTCGCTCTGGCTCCACAGAAAACCAGCGTTGTTGGCACTATCAACCTTGTTGGTTGAGACAACCGGGGACCAAAGAGCTGGCAGCTTCCTCGCACAACGCATCAGCATTGCGATACAGCGAGGAAACGCTGCCAGCATCTTCGGCACAATGCCACGGGGACCTGGTTTAGATTTAATTTAGCTTTTACTTAGATTTAATTAATTTTATTTAGTGTTATTATTTAGTTTTTATTTAGATTTGGAAAAGTCAGTTATATGAAAACTACATTTGCACGCAAATAAAGTTGCGGTTAAAACTTAGTTCTCAATATTTACAATAAACCATATATGATAGACTTTATATTAGCCATTGGAACCCAAACGATTCCGTAAAAACCCGAGCAAAGGAAAGAATAACTATGGTAGCCATAAAGTTTATGTAGAAGTTTACTCTCTTTTTATTGTTCGTCTGAATGTTAGTTTGCGTATATAGCTAGGATTTGATAGGTGATAAAGGATGTTATTGGAAAACAGGTCTAGCTTAGACGTGTTCTTTTTGTTGCGGATGAAAGCTAGTAATAAATTAAGGCATTGTCATCTTTTTCTTATTGGATGAACCTCCTATTAATCTCTCCTGGACTACGCATACCGAGTAATGTTTTATAATAACAATGGTATTGTAAATTGCGCTAATTTCCGTGTCTTTTGGCCGAATTCAGAAAGGCCACTCAAATTAAGTTTTACTTAAAGTGACGTTTCAGTGACTTTTCTGTATAGGTTGACAACTAGTTGAAGGACATTTAACTCCTTCATATCTAATCAAATGCTTGAGTGGCGTTTCTGAATTCGGCCATTTGTAGTGAATACTTTTGAGAAAACACTGCACATATTCACTGCCAACCTTTTCGTAACAACGCTCATAGTCAGAAGGTAGCTATTTCCCGATGTCTGATGCCTGATGTCGAAAAGACCCGTCTACCGAATCCTTAGCAATATACGAGTTAAGGTACCGA
This sequence comes from Tortricodes alternella, assembly GCA_947859335.1. NCBI lineage: Eukaryota > Metazoa > Arthropoda > Insecta > Lepidoptera > Tortricidae > Tortricodes > Tortricodes alternella. Next base: position 13,276,606 of record OX401984.1, on the reverse strand, counting down.
GCCACTTCTAATTCGCATGTCAAAGGTACAATGATAATACAATTTTCATAGTCAAAATAAAAATTGCAAATGAAAATTCATACACTGATTATTCAAATTTATTCATCGAATCAAATCATCAAATTATTTTTGCTTAAAAACTTTCATTACTTTAAGTCTACTTAAAACATTCTTAACACTGACTGACAGACAAAGCACATGTTAAGCAATAAGAAAAGATTTTTGAAAATTCATCCCCAAAAAGGGTTAAACAGGGGATGAAAGTATGTATGGAGTCAGATGGTTCCTGAGATGTTGCCGAAGGGAAATCCCATCCAGTACAAGGCTAGTTTTTAAATAACAGCCATTGTGCGAGGCGTCCATTCTTCTCCATCAGAGCTGACCGTGATTAGGTAATAAATCACGCCACTCACAAAGTATTAGTTGGGTGTTAGCGCTGCCTTCCCCTTGTCAGCTGCAATAAGCAACGCTGAATAAGGTCCGGAAACATTGCTTTTGACTATGACATCTTAGTACAAGTTAGCCGACATCATACAAATTTTAAGGGATGACGTGGTTTAAAAGGCAGATAAAGGAAAAAATTTGAACCCTTTCAGGGTCGTTTTCAAGATGAATAAAGTTGTTGAACTTTCATTCGATTTCCATCAGAACTTACACAATATTTAAATACACGAGACAACGACGCAAACTAAAAAAATAATTGAAAATTTAACTGTTAGTATTTTCACACATATTTAAAACGTTTTCGATACCTCATCGGCACATTCTAATAAATCTATGGAAATGACGTACATCAAAGAAATTTAAATCTTTGTGTCATTTTAATCGACTAACTATTCGTACGATGAAAAATACATCAATTTAAAATTTAAGGTCACGATTAAGACGAGTAGAGCTTTGCGCATACACACACTTATACGGATTATTAACCTTTTGAACGCCACAGTCAGCTGTAGCCAACAGAAGATTTCTGTCTCCCTGACGCCACGGCATGCCGTTTTCCATACATTTTGTCGGCTGCAGCCGTCACTCGGTGTCCGGGGCACGATTTCTTGCAGACAGCCGTGGCGTTCAAAAGTTTATTATAATGTTTCATTTACTACTGAGTACAGTGAGCAGAAGCGGTACTGGAAGGTGCAGCATGGGCAACCACCCTCACGGTGAACTAACGACTTTGTGAATATTGCGAGACCCTGCCGTATGATTGCAGCACAGGCGCCTCATTCGGGAACGCTAAGTGATTCTGTAGCGACTCGTAAGCCAGATCTCTCATCTCGCTCTTACGCATTTCGCGTCGTGCGGAAGAGTGGAATGAGAAATCTGGCTTACGAGTCGTTACAGAATCACTTAGCGTTCCCGAATGAGGCGCCAGGATTGTTGTGGCGATCATACTCTTATGTCCAGCCGACGTCTTTCGCCCGAAATTAAATAATAAATAAATAAATCAGGGGACATCTTTACACAAATCGATCTAGTCCCAAATTAAGCTCTAAAGGCTGGTTGTTATGGGTACTAGACAACGATATACACACTTATATTGATAAAGAAATACTTAAATATATAGGAAACATTCAAGACTCAGGAACAAACATTCGTGCTTATCACACAAATATTTGCCCTTACCGGTGATCGAACCCGGGACGCTAGCTTCGGAGGCACGGTCACTACCAACTAGGCTATCCGCGTCATCAATTACGATGATAATGTTTCGTATACCTCATTTTTAAGGCAATAAAAACATGTTTTCCGACGTTAAAGTCCTTATTTTACTACAGAACTGCATGACAATAAAATCTTCGCTTCGGTTATTTTCACAAAAATGTTGCTTGAACTCTCTTAGCTCATGCTCACATTAATTTCTTTCCACAGATTTATTTGAATATACTTCCTTCTCAAATTCTTCCGAGAAGTTGAATGAACGAAGAAATCCTTTCAATAACTCGGCCAATTGACACAAAATATTTTGGACGAAATGAAACGGGCGTCAACAAGCACTCTGATGTGTTCCCTGGGGACCCCTAAGAACTTCACTGTCAAATTTGTAAGCTATTGGGACTTGTTACTGTAGTTATATCGAAACTTTTAACAATAGACACTCGGGAAAATTTGTTAAAAATACCCAAAAAGCCTCGTAGCAAACTTTGCTTTTTGTCGTAGCTGTTAAGTGTAGCGGAATTCTTAAGTTCAGAAAATACTTTTGTTCCCTAACGAGCGGTCTTAGGACACGTGATGGAAATTGGAAGACTTCTTTGTTAGAAACATAAATGTGTTACCCAATTGTATCTTAAGTTTTTGATTTTGAAAGGACTCTCCAACTCATTATAAAAAAGAGATGTGGTAGAAGTACACCCACTTAATAAATCAGTCAGGAATGTTTGAGTAAATTGTTTGAGGGTGTAAAAATATTTATCTACACCCATATCATAAAACCTCCATAATGTAATCAAAAACCATAGGAAATGACCAGTATTATGACAACCAATTAGGTAAATCCAGTTCTGTAATGTTATTACAGTATCGATTTTAGTATCGTAATGAGATTAAATTTCGAACAGCTGTCAAAACTCAAGTGGGTCTCTATTCTAGTATCCATAGATATTAAAACAGTTACTGATACAAAACATCAATTCAGTATGTTGTTTTAATATAAACTGCACGACATTTAATCTCGAGTGACATGAGAATAGAGACTTCATTCGTTTGTCTGTGATTTAAAAAAAAAATGGTCTTGACGGAGGATCGAATTGCCGCCATTACTACTTTCATTCATGTTGGTTTTTTGCTGAACAAAAGTAGAATTGTAAAAAGTTGTTTGTAATTTACATTTTAGTTGAAAATATGAATAGTAGTCTTCTCGGAGTGACTGTGTGATGTGAAAATACGCCGGATATCGTAAATGCAGCCACGATTGCAACAAATAACTTGTTGCCAGAAAATATTGTTTCTGAACACATCATGGAGGATTTATAATATGTAGATAAAGTGTGTATGTGTGTACTCTTCAGCTGCACTGGGAGTGAAGAAATAGCATAGAATGCGTGCAGATGCTTATCATCCTGGCATGTCGTAAAAGTCGACTAAGGGACGGGTCCTCTCCAACATGGTGGACTATCTGTATGGGCGATGGGCTGATCACCTGTCACCATACGGTTCATCATACCATCTTAGGACTAATTAATCGAACGTGGCCACAAGTAGTCTTGTGGCTCTGCCCACCCCATTAGGGATTTCGGGCATGATGCTATGTCATGTAGATAAAGTTATGTGTGCAACTCTGCATAATTTGGCCTTAAAACACACGTGCGATCTTATTATAAAACTCGCTAAAAGCTGGTTTCATAAAACCGCACTAGTGTTTTAAGGCCTATCATTATGCAACTATAATTAATTTGTGCCCATTAGGTTTATTTGTTGCACTTTTTATGTTAGTTTAAGTTATATGTAATTTTAAAGTGGAAAAAAGACTTACTGCTGAGTTTCTTGCGGCGTTCCTTCTCAGCACATGTCACCTTTCGAAGCGCTGGTAGATTCAGACATGTAAAAGAGCCCGTGTGGCCTACTTGCAAAATAAATATTTTCATTTTCATTTTCATTTTCAACCGTTGAGATTAGTAAGTATTTGTGCCTATCCAAAATAGTAGTTTATCTATTTTGGATAGGCACAAATACTTACTAATCTCACCAAATGTTTCCTCTGGCAACCTCCTCCAGTTCTTACCATAACCATTTTTCCATCTCAAATACCTACTTCCGTAAGTGCTCTGAATGAGAAATGAACAATTAATTATACTTATTCCAAGTAACTTCAATTTCCAATTACAAAAGTGGTTTCAGAACAAAACGTCGACAAAGTATCCTGCACAAATGATACTGGCCTCCGTTTCATAACTCATTTCGTGGGGTATTCGGAATTTTCTAATTCAACCGGTGAGGGATGAGAGAGGATTTGCATAAAAAAACGTAAGTGCGTGGCAACTTATAACCCTCATATTGCGTCTTAGCTCTTTACGGCTCATGTGTAATTTCGCGTACGTAATGTGACTTTTACGGCCTCCGTTGTAATTTTAAAAGTGGAAATTGTATGCAAATTTTTCGCCGCGGTTGTGTGAGTTAATGAAGACTCAATGGTTTGATGGCACTTTTCTTTTGTCGGCAGAGGTTTAAAAACTTATGTCTGTAGACGTACACTTTTTTTTAAACAAGCGACGCCATTCTCCTTAATTACGAATAAAGCCACACTCATTACCTGATATACCATTGGGATGAGATCGAACACCTATAACCATTACCATGAGTTTTTATGCAAACACACACACAGGAACCTTACGGGAATAATGTAGAAAAGTAAGACGACGGCAACGGAATATTTTCTATTTTTGCTGCAAGTTGACGCATCCTTAGAATTCTGGTGCAGCCTAAGACACTCGCACGCACTCCACGAATCATATGACATTCCAACTATTACAATTTGCTGCCCTTTTCATGTGTTAGTTTTAGTTAAAACTCTTATGTAAAAGTTGGGAAAAAAAAGACTTACTGCTGAGTTTCTTGCGGCGTTTTTTCTCAGCAGATGTCACCTTTCGTGGCGCTGGTAGCTTCAGACATGTCTGGATTGATTTTGAAAATGAATCGCTCAATTACTTGTCAGATGTGTGCTGATATTACAATAACATAATCTTGAATTTCAAAAAGCCGCGATAGCACAAAGTAAGTCTTCTAAGACCACTGCACAGGCTAGTATTGGAGATGAAAACTCTGAATCGGTTAAATCAAATACCGTCAAAGCATCTCAACAAAACGATACGTGTCAACTCCTAGCTTGGCGCTATAAACCTATTTTTTTCTGAATGTATAACCATAATATCTGTAAGTTAATATTTATTTTTTGTTCTGTAACTACCGTTAAGGAAACCGTTTATATTCCAAGAAAATAAAAAGCAAAACAGAATATGTTAATTTGCAATCAGAGACGAATTAGTCTGTATTCTTGAATTTTAATCCACGCTCTGGAACGTTCCAATGATGCCGCCATTTTGTCGAGCGGCCATTTTGCACGGAAACATGTAATGGCTGCGCTCCCGGCCGCAGTAGACAGAGTGTGAGCGGTGATTTTTAGATCTTTAATCACTGTTTTCAATTAGAGATTAACAGGAACAATAGTTAATGTTTTAGTGTTATGTACTTATGTAATTAAAACATGAAAGCTTACATTTTTTGTTTCATACAAAGCATGGTTTGAGAAGCACGTGCTCCAACAATTATTATGACTTTCTACTTTGCCCAATAGTTAACAGGTTGAGAATTTCAAAATGCGTAATATCCTTCTTGTGGTCTCTTCTATAGTTACTGTGAACTAAAGAATAATGATTATGTATTTTGCTGTATTTGTAATTTCAATATTATTACGTATCGCCACAGCAATATGACACGCAATTAACGTTGTTGATGATGCGTCGGTAAAAAAGCGCGGGTCAACTCCCAAGTCTTAAAATTGTACAAAAGGTGGTCATTCTCTACCAGGTAACCATAAATACAAAAAGACATTAACAATGGTTTCTGAATACCTATTAAATCCACTTCAAATACAAGCAACAAACAACAAGTAATAATCTACATTAATACTACATACGGATATTGCATTATACATTTTTTAAGAATGATGATAATAATAAATCAGAGGACAATATTTACACAAATCAATCTAGTCTCAAAGTAGAAGGCTCCTGTTATGGGTACTAGACGATGATATACATACTTATATAGATAAATAGATGCTTAAATACATAGGAAACATCCAAGACTCAACATAACAGGAGACATTAATAAAAGTAGATACATCATCATCATCATTTCAGCCGTAGGACATCCACTGCTCGACATAGCCCTCCCCCATCGATTTCCAAAAGGGCCGGTTGGAAGCGGCCTGCATCCAGCGTTTTTCTGCCCTCTCCTTTAGGTCGTCTGTCCATCTTGTGGGTGGACGTCACACGCTGCGCTTACCGGTCCGTGGTCTCCATTCGAGAACTTTTCGGCCCCATCGGCCATCCGTTCTGCGTGCTAGAAAGACGTGCTAGAAAGTAGATACGTAGATAAATAAATAATATAAATATATTGATAATCATGAGAACGGACATGCGATGATGGGGATTCTACTTAGTTATAAAAATAACTTTATCTACACCCATATCATAAAACCTCCATAGTGTAATCAAAAACCGTAGGAAATGACCACCATTTTGACAACCAATTAGGAAAAACCAGTGCTGCAATGTTATTCCCGTATCGTTTTTTGCTAGAAAATATTGTTACTGAACCCATCATGGAGGATTTATAATATGTGTGTAGATAAAGTTATGTATGCAACTCTGCATAATTTGGCCTTAAAACACACGTGCGATCTTATTATGAAACTCGCTAAAAGCTCATTTCATAAAACCGCACTAGTGTTTTAAGGCCTATCATTATGCAACCGTTGCATAAACTACTATAGTAGAATCCCCTTTACTTACATTTTCATACCGTTTTTAAACTGTGTGTCACGCGACCTTTGTATTAGTTGTGGGCTTTATGCGACTATGTTAATGGACTGAGACGTCGTAAAAGGGATGCGAATGGTCTAAGAGCCCGCGTCATCCCGCGTAATCCGTTCTGGAATGGAATTACTCGCCGTAAATTATGTTTTGAGTGGAACTGAGTCTACCAGACTAAGCTGCGCTAGAGGTGCTCTATTGTCTATGTTATGGCGGAAAATGGATCTTTTCAGTTGTTTGCGCTGCTCATCTTTGTACGGCACGGCCAAATGCGAAAAGGCGTGCTACGGACACCAAAGACGGCGTTAGCCGACGCAAACGTATGGATAACGGCATATCGTAGCGTAAGTGGCACGAAACTTCCCTTGCGAATATAGCCGACTGTAGTGTTCAAAAGATTAATAATAATAAAGGATGGATGAGAATCTGACGAAGTGCAGTTGTAGCCTAGCAGACCACTGACGCGAAGTCGCATGCTGAGGGTCGCGTGTTCCTTCGCGTGTTCAAATCCCACCTCTGAGAATTTCGGCTCCATGTGCGGAATTGAATTTGATATACACTAAAAGCATTTCTGTAAAGGAAAAATATCGTCAGGAATCATGGAAACATCTGTGAAGTATTTCAATGTTGTGTGTGAAGTCCCTTATATATTGGGCCCGCTTGGGGACTACTGCCCAGTCTCTCTACCTATGAGAGGAGGCCTGGACCTTTATGATGATGATAAAGTAGATGATGAAGATGATTTTGGTAATGAAGATGATGTTGATAATGAAGTAGATAATGAGGATTATAATCGTAGTGTAAATCGAATATGCGAAATGTAACTGGTTCATTGCGTACCATAATAGCTTGGGCAAAGCTTGGTAAGACCACTAGTTAAAAGTAACAATAAAAAGTTAAATGAATAAATTATCTTTCAGGTCACTATACATACATACACACATGCATATTATCACGCCCGAAATCCCTAATGGGGTGGGCAGAGCCACAAGACTACTTGTGGCCACGTTCGATTAATTAGTCCTAAGATAACTATACAACCTAAAGAAATCAAATTATTTATGGTCCGCGGTTTTAGCTTACTGACCTGAAATTGACGCGATGAGCTTGGTTACTTACTAAAATCAGATTAAAATATAAGAAGATAAAGTTTAAATCTTAGATTTCAAACTTGATATCGAGGGAATAAAGTAATCCCAAGAATCTTGTTTTCTGTGAAATAAGTTTAGCATCAGGTTTCAGTTGAACACTCTGTTTGAACTATTTGACTTTGGCTAAATGTCAAATCTTTTCTCTTAATATTTAATGTCTGGTTTGAATTTTAGTTTCAAATGATAGGTATTTTTTGTTTCACAAATCAGAAAGTGAGATATTATGTGTAAGATTTCTCAAAAGCCTTTCTATCCTTCTCGTTTCAATAATGGATCATTTTTGTCGGGACATAATCTCACGCATATAGGTCTAAACTGGCTTCTATTTGGTACTACTACGTGCGTCTATGCTAACGCTATCATACAATTTGCGATTAGTTACCCACGCCGTTAGTTACCCACTTTTTTCCTTCTTTACCAAAATCTTAAAATTATACAACACGCTTTTTCCATTCTACTTCACTTGTTCATAAATGCTCGTCTCAGCTTCCTCCTTTCTCTCCTTATTTCAATAACACATTTGCTCTTTCTTAAGCTAATATCACATTGTCCATATTGTCATACCATTATCTTTTTGTCACATTTAATATTTAATTCACTCATATCCCCTTTCCCAAGAGCGGGGTATTATCTTTCATAAAAAACGCTTACGGAGGCAATATACGTACCAAATCGATCCGAATTCAGACCCAAATAAATCCGACGGATCCGAAATAAGGGCCGCAATATATTTTGTTTTGAAAAATCGCATACAATAAAGGTATCTAGATCGTACAGACGGACGCAGGACAAATGGTTGAGTGATCTCGTACATTAGTCATTTTGTGGGAAAAACGTCCGTATCCAGACATAAGATATGTGTTTTTTACCACGTGGAAGAGTAAATAAAAAATGCCGCTGTGATCCGAAAAAAATAGCGAATGGACAGATGGTTGGTCCGTGAAAATTGTACTCTTGGCCTATGTTCAACACAATGCGTTTTGTGTTATAAAAAAAGATACATACAATTTATAACTAGTGGCTCCGTGAGCTATAGACCTCGCGACAAATGACTTCAAAAAACTGAATCTAAAACAAAAACCCTTTGAAAAGTAAGAAAAAATGATTGGCCTTGCGACAAACTTAATTTTGCCGTTGAAAAACTGATATCTCCATACATCGACATAGGTCGAGTCAGTTTACCAACACCGCCAGTAAGTTTGTTATTGCAAAAACCTCCATATCTCCCCCATTCTGAAAAATTTCAAAAAACTGAATCGACAAAAAAAATATATAATTACCAAACCTGCTCACCAAATTTCACGAGAATCTGTTGGGAACTGCGATCTGTAGACGAGAACAAATGGACATCCGCTGGACATACGAAAGCATTTTTGCCCAAGCTGAAACGGAGACGCTTCGCTCGCTCGGTCGATAAAATTAATACCTAGGTGAATTATAATAATACCTACTCATTTATTTGTTAGGCATATTACATTGTTAATGAAATGACTATTCTGCTATGGATTTAGGTGACGACTGCGTGAAGAAGCAGAGTGAGTAGACTCTTGGATGGAGTGGATTCATGAAAGTAGCACCGAATCTTTGTGTTATTTTAATAGACTAACTTCGATTAAAAATACAGCCATTCTAAATGTATAGTGACGGTTAAGACGAGTAGAGCTTCGCGCACACGCATACGGACTATTACTATGTTTCATTTACTACTGCGTACACTGAGTGTTCTGTGTGCTGGAAGGAACCACCCACACGGTGGACTGACGAACAGGTGAACATTGTTGGAAGCCTAAGTCCATCCAGAGGACGTCTTTCGGCTGAAATGATGATGATATATAATGAACAATTATATTCAATGCCGACCTACTTTATTCTTCTGATCTAGTTCTTCAAGTGCGATTGACACTTACCGCTTCCAACCACCCTGTTTCACGAATGACCTCGTATTAAAAGTGCTCAATATTATCCGTCCAGTTAACTTGCTCGCCATAGTGTCACCGCAATCAGACGTCTAGATATCTCATTAAACAAGTTACGACTGACGAGACGTTCGTCTTTACGATTATCCCCACCCCTTTTTCTCCTTTAGGTAGCAGTAAAATGTTATTTGCCTCGTCGTGGAAGTATATTGAATTGTACGTCGTACAAGATTGACCTCGATGATATGATCGAAAACGGCAATGCGGTTAAAGATGATTAGTGTTTTGAAATATTTCTCGGATGTGAAAAGAAAAGGATAGACAGACGTACTGTTGAATTCATTAAATTAGTATGGGATAAGCAGAAACGGTTATATTGTACGGAACAGTGTAGGTATTAATGGGCCTCTATGTGACATTTAACTAAATAATATGGTAAATGCATTACACTTAGCTTTGCGAAGTACACGTTGAAGATGAAGTGACAAATCAATCAACCAATAACCGTGAACGTCTGTGACAGTCGATCTATTACACTGTCTGAGGGATGTTAAAGATACTTCGTTTGAAAGCAATACGACATCGGCAAGCTCGTCCACACGTTGAGCAGAAGTGTAATTTGACAGACGATTATTTTGTCACTTTCGAGCTAAATAAACATGACAAAACATAGCGACATTTCGCTAACATATAGATCGCTCTCTATGTCATGCATCGCCCACCACAAATAGTTAACCAATAAAAAAACCGACTTCAAATACACTTTGAAAATTATGAACAATTTTATGTAGTGGTAGAGCCAAACAGGAATCCTCACTATATGATTACTGTTCGAATGGGCCGGCTCGACCGGGGTAGTACCACACTCTCACAGAATATCGGCGTAAAGTAATAGCTTGCTATTGCGTTTCGTACGGTGAGTGACGAGATCCGGAGGCCTTTTCCCTCATCCCCATCCCATCCCCATTCCCCATCCTCCCTAGACTGGCAGCGCATTGGCAGCACCTCCAGGTGTTGCCGATGTCCATGGGCGGCGGTGACCACTTTCCATCAGGTGGGCCGTCAGCTCGTTTGTCAGTCGATTGACATAAAAAAAAAAAAACAAGAAATACTTAGCATTCAGGAGTTCTGTGATCTTACTCATCAGTTTCACTTCATCAAATAATGCTTTTGGAACGCAACTGCTTTATTTGTTCCGGAATGTATGCAAAAATTGCTATATGCGTGCCTATAATATTTGAGGAGTTCCATCTATTTGTCAAAGATCCTCTCACCACACCTAAACTTTAACTACAACGGAGGTATACCTTACCAATGAAAAAAGAATTCGAAATTGGTTCATAAATGATGGAGTTCTGAGGTAACAAACATTAAAAATATAAAAAAAACAACGGAACTGAGATCCTCCTCCTTTTCTCCTGCCTCTCTTTTTAAAAACGCACGCATCCCGTGATTCCCACTTAAGAGTTCGACGACTCGTAGCTTAAGAGGTTTACTTAGCCGTCCCATAGCATTACTATCTAAATCTCATCCCAGCTTGAGTTTTTGTACCCTAATAAAAAGTGTCAGTCGATCTCCTCATCACGCCGGCATTTCGTCGATATAGAAAGGGACAGTACCTACAAATCTCAATGGAAGGGACGACCCTTTTTTGCAAAAATGAAAAATCATGACGGCACGTTTCCTTGAAGGACAAATCAAGGAAATCCATTGGTAAAAGGTTAGTTTCGGGTCCAGTGAAAATATTGCGTATTTTTGTAACATTTTAGAATGTGGGTCGTGCATGATTTGGGAGATTTATTGCTTGGGGCTGTCGATTTGTATTTCATTTCGATTACATACCGTATGGTAATATAGAATGATGCAACAGTTTTAAATCTATATAAGTCGTCATCATTGAATCTGATCTCATTGTGCAATATTATTAAAACACAATTATTTTCATCAGCTTAGTTTCATAATGAGAATCTCCTTGTGTTTCATTTAATTTATTAATAAATTTAGATGTTCCCGAGAAACAGCGAAGGTTTCCAAGAAATGTAAGGGTTGATGAAATATTTTCGTTAACACTAGTGTCCCTAAAACATACAATTTATTTATATAAATCGTTTAAAAATACAAAAAGAAATAAAATATAAATCAAAATTGGACACTTTGTAGCAGTTTCCCGCGAATTAGTTCGCGTAGAATTAATCCCGTTAGTGCCGATTCCCTCGGGATCTTTGTAATTTTCCGGGACAAACCCAAAAACCCTTGCCAAATTCATCCAAATCGGTTCTGCGGTATGTCCGTGAAAAGGTAATAGACAGACAAACAAAGTTACATTCCCATTTGTAATTATCATATTTATCATATTATTAATACGAAAGTGTATTTGTTGTATGTTTATCCATTCTTACACAGAAATAATCGGAGGAAAACCTTCTTTCAAACTTGTTTAAAGGCAGTTTTCAAGTTCATTCAGATAATACAAATGTCATGCAGACGAAGTCGCGAGAAAAGCTATCAAGTTATTTATATTTCTGTCTGTGCTCACTATAGGTTATTATTGCTTTTTTAAAGATTAGTTCATAGTTCATAGTTCATTTATTTCATAAACAATAGATACATTGTGTTTGAAACGTGAGGGTAGAAATATAAATTAGTAATAAATTGATATAACAAATGTCAAACATGAATTAATAATAGAATTAAATAATAAATTAAAATGAACATTACAAGTAAAATATAATAAAATAAGTCCAAATTAAAATTAGCATGTATAAAATTGTCAAAATCACAATTAAATTAAAATAAAATGAAAATATTATGTCAATACTAAAACTACTCGTATAAGATAAGCAATATTTTTAATTAATTAGGTAAGATAATTATATATTTTTTAATTAGGTATGTGTTATGCTATCAGCGAGAAAGTCGTCGACTGAGTAGAAACACTTTCTCAGCAATTATCAACGTTATTATCAACGTTAATAGCTTTTATTTCAAATAAATGTCAGATTTAGATATAAAACTAACCTCATAGTATACTACGAGCAAATTAAACATGATACTCAAACTAATTAACGATTAAAATTAAAAACACAAAAATCCGGGAACGGTACAAAATAATTATCTCTTTCAGTAAAATACGGCTTTGTTATGCTAGTTATGCCTGAAAAAAGTTCTGTCAAGTAGTTCGCATGTTATTATCATAATTTGGTAAGCAGAGTTAATATGCATGCACTTGTGCAGCTGTGGGTCGACAATAACCTTGTGAAAATGGAAGTGCCCTTAACATCCCGTGCCGTATTAATCGACTGTACTTAAGATTTAATAACCTACTAATGTAGGCGTTTCCTCATACTAAATACTATAGTGGAGTACGATATCAATCTTGAGCACAGACTATTAAAACAGGTATTAGTTTTCGTCCTCCTCTGCTGCACTGGGAGTGAAGAAATAGCATAGAATGCGTGCAGATGCTTATCATCCTGGCATGTCGTAAAAGTCGACTAAGGGACGGGTCCTCTCCAACATGGTGGACTATCTGTATGGGCGATGGGCTGATCACCTGTCACCATACGGTTCATCATACCATCTTAGGACTAATTAATCGAACGTGGCCACAAGTAGTCTTGTGGCTCTGCCCACCCCATTAGGGATTTCGGGCGTGATGCTATGTATGTTTGTATGTATGTATTAGTTTTCGTGTTCGTAGCATAACAGAAAAGTTATGATATCCACTCAAAATTATGAATAAATGCGTTATGATATCCGTGCAGAGCCAAACTAAATGCGTGTTTAAATGGTTTAATTATCATGAACTCCACATTATTCAAAATGTATTATTTAAATATTATTATGTTTCTTATCTTTTATTTAAGATTACAATTAAGTATTAGCAGCATTAGTGTAATTTAATTTAAAGTTTGAAATACAACGAATGCGACGATACAAATCTGACATGAATATTTTGTAGACTAAAACAGTAACTCCACGAATGCCATTTTCCAGAAATGTTGATAAAAACTTTATCTACACCCATATCATAAAACCTCCATGTTTTTAATCAAAAACCATAGGAAATGACCACCATTTTGACAACCAATTAGGAAAAACCAGCGCTGCAATGTTATTTCTTTATCGTTTTTAGTAAAGAAATGAGATGAAATTTGGAACAGCTGTCAAAACTCAAGTGGGTCTCTATTCTAGTATCCATAGATATTAAACAGTTATTGATACGAAACATCAATTCAGTATGTTTTTTAATATAAACCGAACGACATTTGATCTCAGGTGACATGAGAATAGAGACTTCATTCGCTTGTCTATGATTAAAAAAAATTAGTCTTGACGGAGGATCGAATTGCCGCCATGTTGGTGTTTTGCTGAACGAAAGTAGAATTGTTGTTGAATTGAATAGAAAAAGTTGTTTGTAATTTACATTTTAGTTGAAAATATGAATAGTAAGTAGTCTTCTCGGAGTGTGTGTGATGTGAAAATGCGCCGGATATCGGAAATATGCAGCCACGATTGCAACAAATAACTTGTTGCCAGAAAATATTGTTTCTGAACCCATCATGGAGGATTTATAATATGTGTGTAGATAAAGTTATGTATGCAACTCTGCATAATTTGGCCTTAAAACACACGTGCGATCTTATTATGAAACTCGCCTATCGGCTCGTTTCATGAAAACCGCACTAGTGTTTTAAGGCCTATCATTATGCAACCGTTGCATAAACTACTATTTTGTAATCAAATTGAAGTTATTTAAACGCAAACAAGCCTTTATCATTTGCATAATAGCATAGGCTGACACAGTAATATTTATTACTTTTTCAAACAGTAAATCACTCCTAAACTCCAGCTGCAATGCTAAGACTGTTTCATAACCTCTTACAATGTAGATTTCCGAGACGAGAGAGATACCGGATGCGATTTATGTGTCTACTGTCATAAATGACGTACAAACATACCGTTCTGAGGATATTCACACATATTAAAGGGGAACAGTAAGTACACATGAAAGTTGTTGGTCAAGTTAAAGCAATTTTTTTATATTTTAGGAATAGGTTTCGCGCGGATGGTGTGAGGTTTACTTTTCAGTTTGCGTTAGACTTTGTCAGCATTTGTAAAAATGGAAACTATTTAATAAGATTGTATTTAAGAAGTTTCTTCAAAACTGAATATAATTGCATTCTCTAATAATAATGATGACGATGATGATGACAATATTTCTTCTTAAGTTCAAAAGCTAAAAGGAAACACGTTCTATTAAAAGAAGCTGCCCAAATTCACTTCCAGTTCAACTGTACCACGTGAACAAATGCACCGAATAAACTGTCGTATGCAAATTCTGAGCTGAGTGTACACGCTTTTGTTTGTACTCAAGCTTTGGGGATGCAAATAATATGCTAATAGGATTTTTATACGCAGAAGTTCGTATGATTTTTAAATGCGATGAATGTACTTGAATTCATTGTTCCGCGTGTTACATTATTAAACTTGAAATCAGCGACCCGACAACCAGGGACTTTCAACATTGTATCTGTCCATTCGAATAACCCAGGCACATTGCGAACTGGTTACCTATTCATTTAACTAAGGCCAGAAACGCACAGGCTTGCTTAGCGCCTATAGCCTTGGCTAAAACAAACGTTCTAGAAAATGAAAATGAAAATGAAAATATTTATTTTGCAAGTAGGCCACCTGGGCTCTTTTACATGTCTGAATCTACCAGCGCTTCGAAAGGTGACATCTGATGAGAAGAAACGCCGCAAGAAACTCAGCAGTAAGTCTTTTTTCAACTTTGGCAGTACAGTTTTATATAAAAACTAAAACAAAATGTGCAACATAAAAACCTAATGGGTACAAATTAATTCTAATAAATAACTAATAAGGGAGATGTATAGTCTCCACGTCTGAAAAAGTTAAGTGACTTAGAGATGTATAAAGTCTCTAAGGGTCATAATAATAAAAATAAAAATTGAAGCAAAGAAACATCTAAATCGATTAATCTAGTTTAAATGGAGGTGTAGACAGTCTCCACGGTCAAGTAAAATAATGGAGATGTAAGGTCTCCAAATATCAAAAGAAACAATTTGAAATATAACATTTCATGTCCTAACAATACAAATATACGAATATGAAAAACTATCAAATATAGTATAGAGAACACTATGAAGTCTCTCTAGTCAGGTTCAGATATCGCACAAAACTAATAAATTAAACACTAACCAATTTAAATGGTCCTTGCGAGCATGAACCGTCCGGACCCCACAGACAGCACCCGTTCACGAGTATGACGCGTATCTCAGCCATCGTCTCCCTCAACCATGTTTTAGGGGTTAGATTTCTCGGCACTGTCTGCACTGCACGCTTGGCGCCTTCAATAGCCACCTGCGTCTCTATTCGGGAACGTCCAAGCGATATTGTAGCGACGAGATTCTCATCCCACACGTCGGCACGATGCGTAATGCGTAAGAGTGGGATGCGAGCCGCAACAATATCGCTCGGACTTTCCCGAATAGAGGCCCTGACTTGCTAGGCTCTAGCCGCTAAGCAAGCCACCTGTGCGGCCTTAGGCTAACCCTTTTCGAAAGGGAAACCTTTAAACGTCTGAAGCACTTACTCTTCAGGTGTCTGTCACCCAGCAAGCAACGCCCGCAACATTTGCTCTTATGCTTTAAGAGATAAGGTTAAAATTAGCGTCCCTTCAGCCAATAGGTCCGCCTAACGGGTAGCGCTAATCGAACGGATTTTATCGCAGTGAATTGGTAAGCAAAGCCTTTCGAAAATTTCATTCAAAACACCTGAATCCCCCCCTTTTCTAAGAAGAGCTTTTTCCGAACTGGTGGTAGATTCTCTCCTAGATCATTCATAATCTTGTTAATGCCTAAATTTAATAAATGTATTTCGACTTTGATTTGACTTTGAATGTATGGGCACAAGGCCTCCTCTCACATGTCCGTAATATCATTTAGTGTTGGCATTTGGTCGGGCCACATGGGTCTCGTTAGTTGGAAACGGTTACATTTGGCCGTCGTTTTGAGGTTAGGCCTACAACCAAGGGTCATTATAGAATTTCCAACTGAAACAATATAATGCAGAAATGCGAACAGTCTTAAACCAATGGTAGCAGAAAGTTGCATTGGCCTCATGTTGGTAAGCGGATGGGCGTAATGATAATATTTTACTGCATTGGGCTAACGTTACTTTATACTTAATAGGGCATCCGTTGTATACAATGCAGTAATGCCAACAACCATTTTTAAACAATGGTAGCGGTATTCACAATGGCTCAACGTTGGTAATTGGTAACCTTTTTTATATTGGTCCAATGTTAGTTTTATGTGGGCAAACTACTAACTATAACGTTGGCAGGTTAATGCAGATGAATGTGTCCCCTTGAATAAAAAGAAACCAACTTGCCCCAAAGAAAGCATTATTACCCCTACATCCCTTGAATCATACAGCAATAAAAGTCTGTTATGCAACTTGTAACGCATTTGCAAGCGAACGGCCCCATGTCAAAGCGGTTTATGTAAATTTGGTTTGTCCTCACCGAGGGGTTTTCTGGATTTATGCCTCTTACATCCTCGGGCCTTGCCGAGAGGCAAGAGAGTAATGTGTTACACCGAAGCACAGATTACATAATACTCAGATACACAATCTCATACAAGAAAATGGCACCTGCATAAGCCGTGCTATTCACCGAGCTATTTTATTTTCCCCTTGTTATATACTAGAGGGCGACAGTTTGCTCGCTGCTAGCTTAATATTACTTTGTAGAGTCACTAGATGGCGTTTGTCTACATTTTAATGATTTCGTGGGGAACGATTGATACATTATAATCCGGTAGCTGACGGTTTCTCAATTTCAAAAGGCAAACATAAATTGACCCACGCACTCGTAAGCTTTACGCGGATTTAGGTACCTACGTCAATGGACAAGGACGACCAATGTTGAAAGACACGCACGAACATGTGATTTATATGCACTGGCGAGTCAAGTTAGGCTCGCTGGTGAGGTCAGGAACGAAACTGTAGGTACCTATATCTTACGTAAGTTGAAAAGATGTATTTTTGTTTGAGTAGATATTGTGTGGTTTTTAAAGTCATTTGATAGGTTTAGGTCTAAAACGGATAGGGCAATGGAAATTATGTAACTAGGGTAATCTGTTTAGAAGTTATTAGGGATCTTTTATACTTATTGAAAATTGACAAACGTAACATTTTGTAGGTATGTTATTTTAGTTATTATTAATTAACATTTCCATTCTTCCCGTTTCATTCTCAACAATAAATCAACTAGATACGAGTGCCACTACCACGATATTTTTTTTGTGCATAAGCCATAGTTGACAACATTAGAGCAACCGCCGAGCGTAGGCATGAAAAGTGAAGTACATACATGTGATTGACTTCTGTACCCATCTCTTTTGTGCCCTGACATGACGCCACGATATGCCTTTTTCCATACATTTGCGTCGGCTACAGCCGTCGCGTGCTTTTTCGCCGTTAACCGTGGCGTTTAAAAAGTTAATTGTGTTTACGCCAAAGTCTTAACCAAAGTATTATTATTTAGTACATTTTTTTTAGTTTATTAAATATCAGACCTACCAGTGCGAATTATTAAAGACAAGCTTCTGCCCATGACTATGTTCGCGTGGAAATCGTAATAACTCACACACACAGTGAGAGAAACTTTCACATTTATATTAGTTTTTGTTCGCTGTTTTAGCAAATTGGATGTCACTTTTTGGATCCAAGATGGCGGATAACACTTTCATATAAAAAATCGTCATGGGTATCGTTTTCTATGTATTTAGGCATGCCAAAACCAAATCCGATGTCACTTTTTGGATCCAAGATGGCGGATGAAACTGTCATGCCAAAAATCGTCATTGGTGTCGTTTTCAAGGTATTAAGGCATGGCAAAACCAAATCTGATGTCAGTTTTTGGATCCAAGATGGCGGATGACACTGTCATGTCAAAAATCGTCATGGGTATCGTTTTCAAGGTATTTAGGCATGACAAAACCAAATCCGATGTCACTTTTTGGATCCAAGATGGCGGATGACACTGTCATGTCAAAAACCGTCATTGGTATCGTTTTAAATGTATTTAGGCATGACAAAACCGAATCCGATGTCACTTTTTGGATCCAAGATGGCGGATGACACTGTCATATAAAAAATCGTCATTGGTATCGTTTTCAATGTATTTAGGCATGACAAAACCGAATCCGATGTCACTTTTTGGATCCAAGATGGCGGATGACACTGTCATATCAAAAACCGTCATTGGTATCGTTTTCAAGGTATTTAGGCATGACTAAACCAAATCCGATGTCACTTTTTGGATCCAAGATGGCGGATGACACTGTCATGTCAGAAACCGTCATTGGTATCGTTTTCAATGTATTTAGGCA
Organism: Tortricodes alternella; assembly: GCA_947859335.1. Classification (NCBI taxonomy): domain Eukaryota; kingdom Metazoa; phylum Arthropoda; class Insecta; order Lepidoptera; family Tortricidae; genus Tortricodes; species Tortricodes alternella. The sequence continues at coordinate 13,257,590 of OX401984.1, read as the reverse complement.
TGACAAAACCGAATCCGATGTCACTTTTTGGATCCAAGATGGCGGTTGACACTGTCATGTCAAAAACCGGCATTGGTATCGTTTTCAAGGTATTTAGGCATGGAAAAACCAAATCCGGTGTCACTTTTTGGATCCAAGATGGCGGATGACACTGTCATGTCAAAAACCGTCATTGGTATCGTTTTCAAAGTATTTAGGCATGACAAAACCAAATCCGATGTCACTTTTTGGATCCAAGATGGCGGATGACACTGTCATGTCAGAAACCGTCATTGGTGTCGTTTTCAAGGTATTTAGGCATGACAAAACTGAATCCGATGTCACTTTTTGGATCCAAGATGGCGGATGACACTGTCATATCAAAAACCGTCATTGGTATCGTTTTCAATGTATTTAGGCATGACAAAACCGAATCAGATGTCACTTTTTGGATCCAAGATGGCGGTTGACACTGTCATGTCAAAAACCGTCATTGGTATCGTTTTCAAGGTATTTAGGCATGGAAAAACCAAATCCGATGTCACTTTTTGGATCCAAGATGGCGGATGACACTGTCATGTCAAAAACCGTCATTGGTATCGTTTTCAACGTATTTAGGCATGACAAAACCAAATCCGATGTCACTTTTTGGATCCAAGATGGCGGATGACACTGTCATGTCATAAACCGTCATTGGTGTCGTTTTCAAGGTATTTAGGCATGACAAAACCAAATCCGATGTCACTTTTTGGATCCAAGATGGCGGATGACACTGTCATGTCAAAAACCGTCATTGGTATCGTTTTCAAAGTATTTAGGCATGACAAAACCAAATCCGATGTCACTTTTTGGATCCAAGATGGCGGATGACACTGTCATGTCAGAAACCGTCATTGGTGTCGTTTTCAATGTATTTAGGCATGACAAAACCGAATCCGATGTCACTTTTTGGATCCAAGATGGCGGATGACACTGTGAAACGGTAATGACGGTTTTTGACATGACAGTGTCATCCGCCATCTTGGATCCAAAAAGTGACATCGGATTCGGTTTTGTCATGCCTAAATACCTTGAAAACGATACCAATGATGATTTTTGACATGACAGTGTCATCCGCCATCTTGGATCCAAAAAGTGACATCGGATTTGGTTTTGTCATGCCTAAATACCTTGAAAACGATACCAATGACGGTTTTTGACATGACAGTGTCATCCGCCATCTTGGATCCAAAAAGTGACATCGGATTTGGTTTTGTCATGCCTAAATACCTTGAAAACGATACCAATGACGGTTTTTGACATGACAGTGTCATCCGCCATCTTGGATCCAAAAAGTGACATCGGATTCGGTTTTGTCATGCCTAAATACATTGAAAACGATACCAATGACGGTTTTTGACATGACAGTGTCATCCGCCATCTTGGATCCAAAAAGTGACATCGGATTCGGTTTTGTCATGCCTAAATACATTGAAAACGATACCAATGACGGTTTTTGACATGACAGTGTCATCCGCCATCTTGGATCCAAAAAGTGACATCGGATTTGGTTTTTCATGCCTAAATACCTTGAAAACGATACCAATGACGGTTTTTGACATGACAGTGTCATCCGCCATCTTGGATCCAAAAAGTGACATCGGATTTGGTTTTTCCATGCCTAAATACCTTGAAAACGATACCAATGACGATTTTTGACATGACAGTGTCATCCGCCATCTTGGATCCAAAAAGTGACATCGGATTTGGTTTTGTCATGCCTAAATACCTTGAAAACGATACCAATGACGGTTTTTGACATGACAGTGTCATCCGCCATCTTGGATCCAAAAAGTGACATCGGATTTGGTTTTGTCATGCCTAAATACCCTGAAAACGATACCAATGACGATTTTTGACATGACGGTGTCATCCGCCATCTTGGATCCAAAAAGTGACATCGGATTTGGTTTTGTCATGCCTTAATCCATTGAAAACGATACCTATGACGATTTTTGACATGCCAGTGGCAATCGCCATCTTGGATCCAAAAAAGTGATATTCAATTTGTCAAACCAGCAAAAAAAATTATAATAAATCCGAAAGTTTCTGTGTGTGTGTATTATGTTTGTTGTAACTTCACGGTTCAACAGGGCTGGACAGTTTTGTATAAAATTTGGAATGGAGGTGGCTTATACCCTGGATTAATATAGGATAATTACGCTTCCTGATAATTATCGGATAATTATCCGATAATTATCTGATAATTATCGGATAATAATCACCAGTATAAGAAATGAATTTGTTATATTGAGTCATAAGAAATTCCGATGTTATATTGTTTCATAACAAATTCTAACAAAAGATAAATAAAAACAAATACATTTTATATAAAAAAAAACTCGGATAGACGCAAGTGCGGAGATAGATACACGTTCGAATATTACGAATACAGTTTACTATCACGTGCGAAATTTTTTATCAATCGATAATTATCGATCCGTTATTATCACGATAATTATCATTGAGAATTATCCTTTCGAACCTTGGTTACTTCCCGGGGGAATAACAGGTTTTCACCAAATTCCACGCCAACATAGTCACGGGCAGAACCTAGTCTTTAACCTTTTGAACGCCACGGCTAACGGCTAAAAAGCGTGCCACGAGCGCTCGACAACGGCTGTAGCCGACGCAAATGTATGGAAAACGGAATGTCGTGGCGTCAGGAGCACGCAAAACTGCCGACGGCCACAGCCGACTGTGGCGGTCAAAGGGTTAGTAATTCGCACTGGTAGGTCTACTATTTAATACACTAAAAAAAATATTCTAAGTACTAATACTTTGGTGTGAATACATTAAACAAAATAAATATCCTTCCAGTGCAGTGCCATGAAACAAAATAAATATCTGTTCAGTCAGCTGGAGAATCGGGCGGTCCCGAAACGAGACGACCCCGGTTCGAGTCCAGACGATATTTCTTTTTCCCTCTTTTTTTCAAGTTATCCCTATTATTGGGAGCCCTTTATCAACGCATAAAAGTTGTATCATCCAGGTACTTTTTATATATAAGCGCTATCTAGTGTGACGAGTCGAAACAAAAAAAACAAAATGTAATATTTGTTATTTTTAAATACGTGTTGAATTAGCTTTAACATTCATTTATTTTCTTTAAATATACTAGTATTAATTTCCAATTACCAGAATTCTATTTAATATGCCGTATTTGCGAAGTTAATACAAATAAGTGAATCGTTGCGCCATCTATTGATACGTTTACTGTACAAAAGATAATTTGTTCGAGTTGGGACCCCATGACCGAAGTCTTTATCATGCTTTGCTTGATTTTGTTATCGTGTTGGAATTGGGGAGGCTCTTTGAATTCAAAAAAGGTTCTGAGCTATAGATAGACAGAATTGAAAAAGTATCTACATCGAAGTTGTGGTATTTACATCTTAAAATTATGCCCACCTTTAGTTGCAAATAAAAGCTTAGTTTAATATAATAAAACTTAAATGTTCGATTACATTTGTGAATATAATATCAAAAAATCGGACAAGTGCCTGTTAAACTCGCGTGGAGAGGGTTCCGTTCCGTACTTGATTATCTGAAATTTCCTATGTTACTTTAAATACCATAGACTTCTTATAGGTTTTCCTGTAAAGTATTTCTTGGCTTTGACAGATGGACAGACAGACAGACAGACACTCACATCAAGCTAGTTAGTATTCCACTCCATAACTTGACATGTCTTGGCAGGATTACATTGAACTCTAGCTGCCCCTTGGCCGAATTCCCAGACATAAGTTAAGCGTTTAATCCAAGATTAATGCGCAGACAAAACCTAAATCGGCTTTACTTAAACAGTATTTTAACAAAAAACCATTTGATTTGGCAAAGTAAAAATAAAGTCTGTTAAAATTCTTTATATTATTGCAAAACTTGCTGTTTCAAAGATTTGATGAAATTGTATCGATAAAAAAATGTGAAGTTACGTCTGAAATCCTCTTTTAACAGTTCTATGTCTTAATTTTTTTAATTTATGGGTCTTTAACTAATTACTTTATTAAATCACGCCCATCAATGATATTAAAAAACCAAAGATGCGTCTTGCAAGCTAAAAATTTAAACCCAGAAAGCAACCCAATTGTGATCCTTTCAATTAGTCATGCGCGGACTTTTGGCCGAGTAACACATGTCGTGCTTTATTGAAAATGTTCCCAAAAAAGCCATTCTGAGCCAAATGTCGGTTCATAATACTACAAAAAAAAAAAAGGAAGAACTGATGCTTTATTTCATTTGTAGATACATTCAACGTAAATAGAAGTACCTACTAAAATACATTTATTTTGTTCATACATGATCGCCTTATTCCAAATTAATGTGTAATATCCGCACGTCAAGTGTCACCTAAAGCTGCGCTGGCCGAAAAGAAACGAAAAAAGAAGAAAGTTATCTAAGTCACGTTTTTAAAACGCGTTGAGTATGGATAAATATAACGTGTCTTTCTATAATATGTCATTGACGCCCATACTAAAAACTTGTCCTATTAATATTAGACGTGTAGTGTGTTTACTTATATAATTCATCCGTTTTTTATTTTTTCCCATACAAATAACGGCACAGTACTTCTCGCTCACTCCGTTGCAAACAGACAGTGACCGATCACTCAAGGTCATTGGCTCTTATCAGCGCCTTAAATAATTAACACTCCGTCAACCAGCTGTGAACCTATACATAAACGTCACTTGGATTGAGGATCAATTTGAGCGGCCTTTGTGAATTCCGCCACCTAAGTATTTCAGAAATGCGGCAGGTGCTTAATCTGACATTTGTCGACACTTATAACATAGGAAAATTGACAGTTATGTCAAATAAAAGTGTCAGCACCTGTCACATTGTGAAATAAGTGGTAATAATCAAACTAGAGACAACAACTTATACAAGTAATAGGTTAAAACACTAAACCCTGACTACTGAAAAATCATGCTGTAAAAAGTATGAAACAGCTAACAACAGCATACATATTTTAAATATGCTGATGAATCACTTTCAATGGACACCATTATTAAAAAAAATGTTTTGGTCATTTCTTTATGTCCTTTAGAGGGCGCATCATTCAATTTAATGTGACTTCACTTAGCCCATAACCGATGAAGACGCGTCCAACGATATCTCATTATTTGTCAAACTATGATAAGTAGTTTAGAAGTTATGAGGGAACACATAAATAAACATACATACTTTGCCGGTTTTAAGTCTTAAAAATATACATCAACTATTTCATTACATCATTATAATTATCATTATTTTGTTACAGGTGCCTATCTCCACTTAGAAAGTCTTCATGAGATTGGTAAGTGCTGTTGAAAATCAATGTTCTATCTTTATTCAAATAAATCACCTACCTGGGGCCAATTCGAAACGCTGTCGCTTAAATTTAAAATTCCCTAAACTTAAAATAAGAAACGTCAAACTCGATTTTGTATAGCACCAAGCTGTCAAAATTGACTTGACAATTCTTATTTTAAGATTAGCGACTTTTAAATAACAGAACAAACTTTCGAATTCAAACTCAAAGTCAAATTATATTTATTCAATTTAGGCTCTTATAAAGGTCAAGGAATGAATCTACAGCCGGTTCGGAAAAAAATCCTCTACTGAGAAGAGCCGGCGAGAAACTCGGTGAGGTATATTATTTTTAAAATAGTACACCCTTAAGTTAACAATGATGTCTACAGTTTTAAAAAATCTAAGTATATACCACAGTAGGCAACGCCCATCGAGACCCTGGTATCGCCGGTGCAGGTCACGATTGAAGTCAAACGTCCCTGTCCATGACGTAGTCTTTTACTATGTAATATGCCCTAGAAATAAGAATTCGCTTTACAGTAGATTTGAACATTATGTCTGTGTCGAATTGGCCCCTCTATCTACTTTATTTATTTTCATCACACTTGCTCGGAAAGGGTGTTATTATACGCAGGCGTATAGGGCAACTATAGCCAATTTAACTCCTCTATGGGCCCCGCCGTCAGCGGGAGTTATAAACCATACAAAATCCATAACTCCCTAGGGAGTTATGAATTTTGTATGGTTTCGAACTCCCGCGGGCAGTTAAGTGCGCCAGGTCGGCGGAGCTGCTCGGGAGCCGCAGCCGGCGGGGCGCGCGACCGCAAGCCGGCGGAGCTGCCCCGCGCTGATCGCAACGTACGCTCAGTTTATGAACACCCACCTGATGGTAATTCACGATGTAAAATGGAAATAAAATTAAAATATATACTTTTTTTGTCTAATTTTTATTTCATTTCCTCGCAAATGTGATGAAAAACATTGTGTGTATCACGGGCAGTAAGGGGATAACAAACTCGAGTCATAAAAGCCCTCGCCTATCGGCGTCGGGCTTCTAACAGACTCTCGTTACTTATCCCCTTCTTACGGCCCTAGATGCACAATGTACTATTATATAATTATCATCAATCATCATAAAAGTCTACACTTGTGTTAATTTTATCTCACGGTTTTGTGAAATTATTCACCATGTTTGGGTACCTCCCAAACGTATGAGTCTAGAGAACAGACTTTGCACAGCACTTCAAATTTATTCCTAACGTTTCTTTAGTAAGTAGAAAGAAATGGCATGGAATTAAGTGAATTTATGTGCCTTGATTCAGATAAAACGTCGCATCACAAATCACACAGAATGCTACATTCCTAAGATATTAAGGACCTGTAAACAGATATATTACGTTTGTGTTGCCTCGAGAAATATTTTACAAACATCACCCAGGTCTGACCTGTGCAAAGCGTATGAAAATGTAACAGGAATTTCAACCGTATAAAAAAGTATTAGGTTACCTTTTTCTTTGTGATGCGGTAAAATATGATAATCGCGAGAGGTTTATAGGGCAGTTATACAAGAAAAAGTCCATTTAGAATGCTCCAAGATTTTTGGGTTTGTTTATACCTTTCCGGAGTACCTAAATTGCCTTGAATTATGAGGTGAGTGGGGTGAAATAGTACGTTTCTAGAAAGTTATCTTAGTCGCTTATACTGGTTTTATAAGCATGATTATAATGAGAATTGAAGGCCAATTTTAACAAAAGTCCCCAAATGTTCTCAAATGACCTCTACAAGTCTACTGTCTGAGTTTCTTGCAGCGTTTCTTCTCAGCAGATGTCACCTTTCGAAGCGCTGGTAGCTTCACACATGTGAAAGAGCCCATGTGGCCTACTTGCAAAATAAATATTTTCATTCTAATTTTCACAATGTTTCCGTTATTTATGAAGAATATTTTTAAAGGTTATGTACCTAAAGATCATGCAAAGTAAACTTTTTTTTCTATGCTGTTTATTAGATGTCGGCTAATTATTATATAACATACACAGAGCTATGAATTTAAAAAAGAATTCCAAAAATAATCTTACTATAATTAAATAAAACGTCTCAAAACAATTGCTTTATTTTCTTATTAAAAGAACCATTTCTCCGTCGCTCTCTTTTATAGCGACCAGTAAATAACGGGCGACATTAAGGAGGTATTAGCTAATTATATTTTATCAAGAGATAATTTCTTGAAAGTAATCCTGGTCTATAGCAATAAGGAGCTCTGTAATGGATAGTCGACCTTTAGGAAGATAAAGTTAAATACTAATCTGGATAATTTTATTCGTATAAAATTCAATTTCTTAAAAGGGTCTGCCGTCAGTTTGGTTTAACCTTAGTGGTTTCTGGACTTTAGCCTCAGAATTGAAGAACTAATGAATTTTAGCGTCATAATGTCTAAGTTACCAATTTCATGACACACTTATAATTGAAATATCAAAGAATAAAGAAGATATAGAAGTTACATCGTTATCGTCATCAGCCGTAAAATGTCCACTGCAGGACATAGGCCTTCTCCAAAAATGGAGGGATTTGCCATAGTCGCCACGCTTGGCAGGTGGGTTCGCAACCGCAGTTGGTCATGATAGCAATTGAAGGACGCTGCCGCCTATACTTGGGTTAGGTCTCTTTCTCCTTTAACAACCCACGGGAGGATGGGTGGGTGCCATTCTTAGCCCGCACCACACGGACTAAAAGTGAATGCTGTGTTAAAAAAGTATCAATTTACCATTTACCATAGCATAAAATAAAAACAGAGGAGCTAAATTTGAACGGGCTATTTGTATTATTTTACCAATTGTTACCCGGCTGAGAAGAGGCTAACTGCTAAAATTTTGATTCAGACATGTGAAAGACCCGACGTTGCCTACTTGTGAAAGGAATACATCTATTTTCATTTTAAATTTCACATAAAATTAATTCCAAATATTTAATATACTAACTAATATACTAATAACTACCTACGTAATAATAGCTATTAATCTTCACGAAAAGGAACAAGCGCAAGAACACATAATAATTTCATGAAGTAGAACATCTGTATGCTTGTAAGCGTAAGAGTTCTATGAATATTAAATTTAATTCTGCAGAGTTGATTGTGTGTTTTGAATATTGATGGCCTGCGATGCCACGAGATGAGAAGTTGGAACGCTGAAGCAACACTTTAAGTCGCCTTTGTATAAAGGCCCCAGGGCGTGCGTTGCAACTGCCTCGCGACATATAGCAAGCCAAACAGTTGCTCAATGTGAGCATTGGTGCCATGCTTTGCGATGTGTGCTTGAACTGCGTAATGTCTTCACTGCTCGAAGATTATGCGGCGAGGCAATCGTGACGCAGGCTCGCCCTTCTGTCATAAAATACAAGCCGTTAGACTGGTTGGATGGCGCAGTAGTAAGTAGTGCAAACTGCTTTCCGGGTCGCAGGTTTGAATCCTGCAAGGGAAACTGTATGTATCGGAGTTGGTTATAAAGTATATATTTATCGATATAAATATTCGTATCGTTGTCTAGTACCCAGCACCGTGGAATCCTTGTTTGAGGCTAGATCAATTGTGTTTATACAAAAAAAACGCAAGTTACAAATGACTCAAATACTTATACTAGAAATATTGAATTACTTTGCTATTCCGCGAAAACAGTAGGGTAAAATCGTGCAAATAGCGGCGCTTGTGTTGAATATTTATATTTTTGTCCATGCAATATTACCACCCCCCCTCCGCATATAATTAAATAAGCAACATCCTCAGGAGAAGTTGATAGTCCGACGCTCGGTCGAAGAAAGACCGACCGAGTTTCTCCTGAGGATGCCTCGTAGAGAGGCGAAACACGTGTCGAGCGGTATTTTTGGTGGTGGTGGTGGTGGTTGTAGTTGCGTTTGTGTTGCTTATTTTATTATATGCGGAGGAAGGGTGGGAATATTGCATGAACAAAAATATAAATATTCAACACAAGCGCCGCTATTTGCGCAATTTTACCCTACTGTTTCGCGGAATAGCAAAGTAATTCAATATTTCTAGTATAATATGGATTTCCGCAAAGTAACGCCTGAATCTATTAAGTGTTCAAATACATTCAGTTCTGTAGCCAAATAACGTGTCAGCCATTTTACTCGGAGACAATAATAATTGGCACTAAATAATTATCATCTATGAAATTTACAAGGTAGGTAGTGTACCACTTATAATGACGTAAAAACTGTCCCCCGCTCTAAATCGACTGTGGGCTGAAAACGTAAATTTAAGGCAGTAGAAATTAAAGAGAACATTTTCAACGAAAATTGGTTTTCGATAAGATCTACAATATTTTGAACAGTTTTTGAGTTACATGATACTTTCTGTTCACGCTATTTCGAGTTTAGCGACTATAGAAATAACTTTATTTTTAACCGTGTCTTTGAAAAATATGTAAAACAAACTTCTTACACCCGAAAAAATGGATATTGTGCATGCGTAAGTATTTTAATCGTGGACATTTCACTGTGCGTGCGTGCGTGCGCGTGTCTGACCCACCCACTTGGCCGATTTTTTTATTCGTATAATCCACAGACCAATATATCGAATATACTCCGCATAGCCGGGCAACCCCCGCTGCCGGCATTAGAGGCAAAAAGCCATAAGCGGCGGGGCCATAGGCAGGCGCGGGCGCATAACCTCGAACGCACCAATCACAGCGCTCCAAAAACCCCGCGCGCCTCGCAAGTTCAGCAGCTTTATTAGCTAGTAAAATTTAGGCTAAGTCGTAGAGTATAATCTATCTACAGATTGCATAACACCAATACACCACTCGTCACGAGCCCAACGCAATAGAAGAAGAAGACAAAAGATTCCCACCCGAAGAATATTAATGCGATCACGAAAGGAGCACTTTTAATTAAAGCCCCGCAGAAAAAGATTAAATTTCTCATTGGAATTGTGTTAGCAAATCCCGAGACAAATGGTGGGAAGTGGGGACGGTCCGATTTCCAAAGCAATTTGGGCGTTGATTAAAATTTATTGTTGCTTCCCCACTTTCAATTTTTGCTGGCTGATGAGTTTCTTTAGTTTTAGCTAGTAGCTTTTCGGTGTTGGCTTTGAGATCCCTGAGTTTTAGTGCTTTCAAATTTATTTGGAAAGTTGGCATTTTAATTTCTCGGTCGTCCGCAAATCTGGCGCCTCATTCGGGAACGCTAAGTGATTCTGTAGCGACTCGTAAGCCAGATTTCTCATCTCGCTCTTACGCATTACGCGTCGTGCGTAAGAGCGAGATGAGAGATCTGGCTTACGAGTCATTCATTCATTCATTCATTTATTTATTCAATTAACAAATTAATTTGTGTCTGAATATAATACTTAACCTACTTAGAAAATAAACACAATAAGACAAATACAAAATTAATTAATTACTTAAAATAATTAACATTGGATGTCAACATTAGCATTAGCATTAAAATAATAAAAAAAAATTACAATAATAAAGTTTCGTGACTTGATTAATAAAAACTAATAACTATCAGCCATAAAATTATAATTTAATGTCAAATGGTAACTACCTATCTTCCATAAAATCCGATACTGAGTAGTAGGACTTTTTTAACAGAAACACCTTGAGTCTTGCGTTGAAAATCCTACTGTTGACAATCGTTTTCAGCTCAACTGGCAGCCTATTATATAGAATAATAGCTTGGTAGCTTGCAAGATGCTTCATAATGTTAAGCCTAGGAAGTATCTTGTTTGGGAGGTTTTTCCTCCTTGTTGAGAGTCTGAGCTCTCTCTCGTTCTGACTTTCGTACAGGTTAAGATGTTTAATGAAATCCGTAAGCAAAACGAGTACGTAAAGACACGGCACTGTTAGGATGTTAAGCTTTACGAAGTGGTCTTTGCACGATTCTCTCTGAGGAAGGCGAAGTATCGTCCTAATGGCCCTTTTTTGCATCCTGAAAGCGGCTTCAACATTATATTTATAGCTATTTCCCCATAATTTTATACTGAATCGCAGTTTACATTCAACCAGAGCGTAATAGACCATCTTAAGTTGCTTGATTTGAACTACGTCTCGCAGACTGCGGAGAGCATAACAAGCAGATCCAATACTGTTACTTAAAGCCTGTATTTCAGGTTTCCAATTTAGCTGACAGTCTATGCAAATTCCCAGGAATTTGACTACATCCGTTTGCACGACTTTGTCTCCATTTAGATTGATATCCAGGGTATCAGAGCATTTAGATGTTGCAGTGAATAACATGGCACTAGTTTTACTGCTATTTACCTTCAGGCTATTCACCGAGAACCATGTGCTGAAAGCCGCCATAACAGCATTTACATAAATATTCAACTGTGTCATGTTTTCAGCGGAGATGACAGCATTCGTATCATCAGCAAACACAACTAATTTGGCATGTGGTATTAGATTATTTATGTAATATATGAGATCGTTTATGAATACAATACAGAATCACTTAGCGTTCCCGAATAGAGGCGCAGGCCACTGTTTGGGTGGTGTTTTCACGTTGCTGTATGTCGTAGTGGCGATCAATGGGGAGGCATATCGTCAGCTGTAATATGAATTAACGTAACCGCCAAAAGTTGACTTTTCAGGAGAGCCGAAAAACTAAATTACAATTCAGAGAAAGAGTTGTAACTTGTTTTGTACCTATTCTATGATGTTTATAGAAATTTTCTTAAATAGTAAGACAAGTCAATCGAAAGACACCATATAAAGCTTACTATTATAGTTACAAAGAGCTGATTCTCCACATCTGTCGTTTACATTAACCTACAAAGAACTGATTTTCATAAAATATAAGCAACAGAATGAAATGAAAGAAATACCTTGGATTTTCTTTAACGTAATCGCCATTTTTTCCAAGATTCCGAGAATTTAAAGACACCCAACGACAGAACGGCAAATTTGCAATAAAACTGTATATAACTAAATTTCGTCAGTTTGGCCGTTATTCATATAATAGCTGGCAATATGTCCAGCAGTCAAAAGACAATAGCTTTATTCAGTTTAGGCTTTTACAAGCCTTTATGGAGGTCTCGGAATGAATCTACCAGTGGACGTCTTTCGGTTGAAATTATGTTAGTAAAGTCGCCTCTTATAATTTTACTCTCGATACGAGTATTAGTTAAACACTTAGTTTGGGCACTGGTAGATGTATTTTCATGTAGGACACGATTTTAACATATTTCAGTCACAAATAGGGCACGTAACTTACAGACCTATATTAGTAAGCAAATTGTTATTTAGTTATTAAGAAAATAAACCGGTTTTTTTGTCTCAGTCGCTAGGAGGATTATTAGACACAACTGATGGTTTCGTTTAAATATGAAACTGTTTCTAGTGTACCACTGTTTTCTTTCGAAAAACTAGAACTGCTAGTAAATGTAGTTACACTCATTACGTTATTATCATTTTTATTAGTGTCTTATTTCACACACGTTTTCAAACTCTCCTGCTGCCTGATCTACCTTACATTGTAGATACTGCTTACGCTTCTATGGTCAAGTTTATGTTTCATGCGCAAATAAATGTCTGTTTCCATTCCTGTGGATTTCGTTGACTGCTTGTCCATTACTGATAATTAAATACTGGCACTTTCAATCTGTAACTAGCGTATACTTATTCATTTAACTTTTCCTTTATTAAAGCATTTAATTACAACTAGCAATATCAAACAAGAATTCAACACAAAGAAAACACGCCAGAGGCTTTTGCTCCCCCGCGTCCTTTATCATTGGTTTTACTTGTTAAAACAATAAACATCGTATTGACATCATTAGAAAATTTGTTCTTCAGAACAAATTAAGTTAATTAAGTTTCAACTTAGATAATTTTATTTTTACTAATTATGAAATAGAAAAAACCCGACAGCATAGCTTCAAAAAGAAAGAAACAAGAGATTGATTATTCTGTGCTCGTGAGCTCGATGTGAAAATAGAAGAAGAAAAACAAGAAAGTACATTTATTCACTTCACAAGACACACGATAATAAAAACAACAAAACAATATAGAAAAACGAGGGATGTGTGGTATCACGGCAGTGAATTGGTCACTGGCTCAGCATTATCCAAAAATAAATAGCAATTGGTGACTCTCCAAGAAATCCTACAATAGCTATTTGAAGTCAACGACTGCCTGACAAAATCTCAGTCAAATCATGGTCAAAGCGTACCCTGTATTGGAAGTAGTAAATTGTGGGAAAATTTAAAAACGATGAATCAAAATTTAAGTATTGCACCTACTTTGTAATCTAATTAATACCTACCGTACAACATATTCTGTTTTACCTCAAAGTCAAGAAAATTATTGAGGAGTTATGAAAATGGGATATCAATAATTATCACCTTTAAAAAATTACTTAATTCTTACCATTTGACGACGTGGTTAGCTTAGTTCGTAGTGACCCTGCTTCCGAAACTAGCGGTTCCGGGTTTGATTCCCGGTAAGGGCAAATATTTGTGTGATGAGCACGAATGTTTCTTCCTGAATCTTGAATGTTTGAATGTAAGTATGTATATCGTCTAGTACCCATAACACAAGCCTTTAGAGCTAACTTTGGGACTAGATGGATTTCGTCGGTGCAAATTACAAAATCGCTATGTGTTTTTGGTCTACTTTACAGGAGACAGTTAAAACCGTTTTTTTCTTTAATAGTTACTTAACATGCGTAGTTATATTGTTTTCATTATCACTAGGTAACTTTTACATCAATATAAATTAACTTAAATTAAATTTGTTAATAAGTTATTAGTAATACATGACGTAAACGGAAATATTGGTACATAGCGGGTTTAATCGCTAATGTCGCTATGTAACTAGCGGTCACATGACTATTTTCTTAAATGATGTTTTTAGGAATATTTTGCTACATAGCGGGTTTTACTCACTATATTTGAAGATATCTGACTACTAAAAAAAGCCATGTGTATAAATATGACAATGCCGATGATAAAATATCGCTATTGTGCATCAACGAACACACAGCGAAATAAAACGACCACTTTCTTAAATGTCCGGTATTATTTAAAATTCGCTAACTGCCCAATCTCACATAGCGAATTTATGTAACACATAAACCAGTACTGAAAACAATTTTTTTTGTGGTCTTATGCATAAATTAAAACCGAAACGTTTAGTGTTAAAATTAAAAAAAAACCGCAAAAAAACACATAGCGATTTTGTAATTCGCACCTACGATTTGTGAAAAGATTGTCTCCTGATTTATTTTTATTTCTCTAGGCAACTACTACCTATGAAACCAAAATGCGTGTAGATGAGAGTTGTTATTCTCAAGAAACCGCTAAAGCTAAAATGTATTGTGTAAACCAAAACGTAACTGCTTTAAAACTTTTTATGGACACGAAAATCCCTTTTATTGTTCACATTAGTGTGACAAAGGACTGAAATGTACGTGAAGCCGAAATCACTTGCCGCAAAGTGCCAAGGAAATGTTGTTTTTCCGCCCTGGTGACATGGCTTATAATCGCTTGGCACGTTCTCGAAAGTGTCCGATAAAAGTATGTAAATATTTGGGTGCGTAAAAGCATTATACAAACGAATGTTCGTACGTCACAGGAGGAAACAGCCTACGCACTTAAAGTTTTTTATTTACTATATGTACTTGAATAAAAACGTTGCATAAGTAGTTCTTACCTAGGACGAGCTCATCGCATATTTAAATGCCTCAGCACCCCCATGTCTTACGAGTATTCAATCAAATATAAAATCAAAATGGATTCCTGCATAATTGAATTAGTGAAAATCCATGTGGATTATCCTCGTTCTTTATACCAGCGAATCTTTTCGATGTGTCTTTCAGTAAAGCTGGTAACTTTTCATTAATCTTGTAATTTTAGTGAATCTATTCAAATAACATTCATTTAACCACGAGACAAAATTAACATTGTGTACTTGACTACGAAGCAAATACATGTTTTTAACCGACTTCAAAAATTCCGTAGGAGGAGGTTCTCAATTCGATGCGTATATTTGTTTTTTTTTTTAGTATATTATTAGCTTTTATAGAAACTTCAGATGTATTATATAAGAAGCCCAACCTGATATAAGTTGGATTTTATGTAAATTTTAACATAGATAATATTTTTAAAGCATGAAACCTTCGTGCAAAATATTTAAGTGTGTCCTCGAATTTTATACTTCACTTTAGAAAACTTTATCTGCATGCTGTGACAGGATTAATATGTTACTTTGCCTTTACTAGAATATTATTGAAAATCTAATCGCGTGTTTAAATACTGTATAATTTATATCGACCGAAAAAATCTACGTCGTATTTCATATGTAATGTTTCAATAGCCGACTGGTATGTCAGAACCATTTTAGGTATCAAAGCGTTTATGGTTGCAAATCCTGAGGTGTATTTTTGGAGTTGTACCTTATTTTTCCTCGTTTCCCACTCTCATGTTCACACGATGTCCAGCCTTATTCAATTTCTCAGTGGCTTAACATCACCGATATTTTCTAGAGTAAGTGATATCGCTGTTCCATCACGCTTCAGCACATTCATTTTCCTGTTTTTCAATGCATGAATGAAATTCTCGCATGAATCGGAAATGTTTTTCTTGTTTATGTTCCACGCTCATTCTCTTTCCTTTTTCTTTTTAGCTGACTTTGTATCTTCGTTGAATGCCGTCATTAGTTTGGAATTTAAAAATAGCCCTGTTTTCTAAAGGTTAGTTTTACATGTATTATTAGAACTCGCAATTAAGCCAAGTAAGCTTAATTTGCAACGTTATAAATTCGAGTTCTTTTGTAATGGTTTCTCTTTTCTAGATAATTTAATATATGGGGGACTCATTGCCCTAAAAAGAGGCCTTATTTACGTATAAATTTACACTAAGCTTTGTGTAAAGTATAATGGCTGTATAAGCTCTTGTCTTGTTTGTACAATATACGAATTGCATAAACAAAACAGTCATCTACATAGATGCAGATAGGAAATTATCTTACTCATTAATTACATCATTTGATTCACAGGTTCACAGGAGTGATATACATTGAAATAAAAAAACCGAGTCTTCACACGTCTCAGGGTCGTGGGCAGACTGATTTGTTATTAGTCAATGACAGGTAAATTGCATATGTATGCAAATAGTTTGTCACCAGCTTAAATTTATCCGAGACGTTCCAGTAAAACTACGTCAAGGAGTAATTGTCGTTGCAGCAAACCAACGATTTGGTTGGATAACCAAAATATACGAGATAACAATCCAAATGGAATCCAAAGGGAAGTCTGAAACTATAAGAAATAGAGAATTTTGCTCTAGGAAAGAAAGTTTTCGAATTTAGAGATTACAAAACTGCCTTCATAGACTTTCAGGAAAAAATCCTTACGACGCGGGAATCGAATCCGATTGTATTCCAGAAAAATCTTTTGTCATTACACCTAAACGGTTGTTGAGAATATATGTTGCTTTGGAACCAACATGTCTAACTAAAAGGAAGGACCGCATTTTATTAAATTCCAGAAGCTTTTGTTGTTTATCTATTACATAAATTCATCACAGTATTCATACATATAAAATTCATTTCACTCTTTATAAACCCGTAGCAATTTTGTCCCCCTTCCTATTAAAACAGAAATGCAACGCGAAAATTTCGAAGCCAAAACTCGTGGCATGCCCAAACTAAGCAGCTAAGTTCTTAGCAAAGATATGAACCCTTAAATAGTAAACTAACTATAGCGGGCAGAAGTTATGATGAGGGTCAGGAAGTTATAGATGGTATCGCGCTTTGCCTTGTTTAAGCTGATGATGCTTGTAATTTTGACCTTTTCAATTCATAGTTCATACGATTTGGTTTGGCTGAATTTCATACAAAATTTTAAAAAAGTAATAGGAGTGTCATATTAAACGAAATCAAACGTTTTAACGCAGTTCTAAAATTTGACGTAAGTACTGGGCCGAATTCGAAACGGTGACTTCTAAATTTAAAATTCCCTAAACTAAAATAAGCTAAAATAAGAAATGTGAAACTCGATTTCGAATGACACTAATTGCTGAATTTAGAAACGCCACTTAAGCATTTGTTTAGAAATTAAATAGTTAAATGTCCCTCAACTAGTTGTCATCCTATACAAAAGCGTCACTCAAACGTCGTTTTAATTAAAGATCAATTTCATTGGCCTTTCTGAATTTGGCTATATAAGTGTCAAAATTGACGTTGATGTTTCTTATTTCAAGTTAAGCTACTTTTAAATTCAGCGAACGTACTTTCGAATTAGCCCCACTGTATGTCTTGTTCACGGGATTTTTTTGGTAATAAGGTGCGGTTTGAGTCTATTAATATTAGCTTGCGTCACGTGTGAGTAAAATGTGTATACATAGGATAAGGTACGAGAATAAAGTATTGAATTCAGAGCGCCATGGATTCTTGAATAGAATCACGTGTGTAGTGGGGGACTAACTCTAATGTAAGAATCCCGGGTGAAATAAGGAATTCGAGAAATCCAAGAGGTAAAATAGTGGAGCGGACAAGTTATTTTTTTACCGCTCGATTTGCGTTTGGACCGTCCTATAATATAAGAACATGAATTGCTTGAAACAAGATGAAACAACTTCTCTCATTAAATACGGCCAATGAGATAACGTTACAATAACTGACTATGCCAGAAACCCTTCTATGCTAATAATGCTTTTTCAATTGTATGCTCTACTAGCAAACCCGGAGAACTCCGTTTCGCCACCAGATGGCTTCGTTTTATGTAACATTTCGTTTGGTGTAGCTATGTATCAAAGATGGCGCTGTATGTGAAAAAAGATTTTCCCGCTTTTCTGTTGAAATTTTTCCTGAATTTTCTTTGCTATAAACCTTACGGAGCCCGAGCCCTTTCCAACGAATGCAAAACCGTGGAAATCGGTTCATGCGTTCTGGAGTTATAGCGTCAGGAAGGAAAACCCGACTTATTTTTATATAGTAGATAGCCTAAATGGTTTGATTGATTTTAACACATCCGATGTCATTAAATTTGTCTTTATTGTGGTAGTGTCATAGGGTATATTATTGAACTAAAAAGATGCGACTGCATAACCTCTAAAAAGTGAGAAGCAAGAAATTGATTCAGCCGTACCCATTGGGGTCGATATAGAGAGTAGTCGGTGACTCACCATATAATCCCATAATAGCTATTCAAGGTCACCTGCTATTTCACTAACAACCCCAATGGTACGCTAGCATCTATTTCTTGTCTGTCTCTTTTTAGATGTTATGCAGTCGAGTTTTTATTTTTTTTATAATTCCCATTTTTGTATTACCTTTAATCCTAATTAAGTTTTACATCGTATCCTAATGTAATCAGACAAAATTTTCCTGTACAATTGGCAAGGAAATGTGAGGCGTACTATTTTATATTCTGATTCACACGAGACAATCTAATGTAACAGTTTGGCGCCAACTAAAATTGGTTTAACATGTAAACGGGAGTCACGTAGAGAATACAAATAAAGGGAACACTATTTGCCTTATTTGAGTAAGTTTTGGGAAAACAAAACCATGCAGCATTGTGTATTAGCATGCATGAAGTATACACAATGAGAACAGTACGATAGGTTGTATAGACAAATTTGCTGTATAACCGTTGGTGCTTTAGAGATTACCTGATTAAACATACACTGTAGCTGGTAGCTGGTATCTATAAATACCCCTTCTGTCTAGCTGAAAATTAGCAGTGTGTCGCAAGATTATGCTGATCTGGACACCCATAAAGTGTGTAATCATAATCGTTACAAAAATGACCCACCCCAGATAGCCTGTAAACTCTCACGCACATCCATATTCACACATATCAAATAACTTCCTTCCCCTCTCCCCCGAACGTGTCCTAAATAGTCGTAATATTTTTTATCTACACCCATATCATAAAACCTCCATAATGTAATCAAAAACCGTAGGAAATGACCACCATTATGACAACCTGTACTGTAAAGTTATTACAGTATCAATTTTAGTATCGTAATGGTCATAACGATACAGATATGAGCTACAAGCCGGCGCGCGCCGTCGCCGCAGCCGGCGGGGCCCCATCGTCGCCGTGTCGCCGTTTATAATATGGGTGTAGATAAAGTTATGTATGCAACTCTGCATAATTTCGCCTTAAAACACACGTGCGATCTTATTATGAAACTCGCGAAGCTCGTTTCATAAAACCGCGCTAGTGTTTTAAGGCCTATCATTATGCAACCGTTCCATAAACTACTATTACTGTAACTTTTAATGTTAAAGTTTCCATATGTTTTAAGTATGTTACCAGAGGATGCGAAAATTTTTACTTTTATATTGTACTCCGTTTGGAATCTCATCGTACTGTTTTACCAATATTTGCCGCGGTTCGGGTTTTAGGCGAGCGCAGAAACGCCTTTGGCAGATTGATATAAATTTACATAGGAGCTCGTCTCGTGCGTCTTGTTACACAATTTGCCTAAACACTCGGTCTTTATGCCACGTCGCGGGATAATGCATCGGATCAAGCGGTTAAACGTTAGGCTACAAAGCAGGCTTTTCAACATGTCATACTTTTCTCTCTATATTCTCCTGCCGTTCTTTGATTTGGGGTTGGCGCAGCCCTGCTTTCCTATCTGCCGCAAACGTACTTTTATTTCTTTAATAAAATACGTTCTGAACCATTTTTAAAATACAATTCCTCGATAGATTTTGCTGTCACGTTAGCTGCAATGCACTAGCTTTGTTTGACGTAGATTACGGTTGACAATTGATTAATGTTTCAGCGATCCAGTATCAACTGATGAGGCCTTTATGTTCGTGACTGAACAAACTGCAGTTTAAACATAAAACCGTATCTTTTTGGGAACCTTTTGTTAATGGTCCTTCGAAACGGATTGAGTTAGAGGATTGTAATACAGCAATAAAAGTTGCGTTTATCTTGTAATTTATATAAAAACTTTACCAGTAAGTAAACAAGATCTATCCAATGACAATTCCGAAGATAATAAAGCGTGGTACCTACCAGTATAAAAATGACAATTCGAAGAAACACAGACAAAAATCGCGAGTATTTTTAAACTACTTATCTTTATTTAAAACGTTCGCTTTTTTCATAGCCCACATTTCAACTGTCGGATTTGTTTGCACTGGCTTATTCCAAGAAAGGACGCGATGAACTCGTCAGAATAAACTAGATGGCGTTCATAGCAAACGGTTCCTTTTATTCCGAATACTCATTGTACGGTCGGTACAGAGGTCTGTCTTGTTCCTCAACTGGTCGTAAACTGAGCTCATTGTTTTGTCCGTTCGGTCCTGTTTTGTCTTCGTCAGTTCAATTTTGAACGAGTCTAAATCCAAATGTGTCGTCTGCCAGTATTGTCAAGTCAGTCGGTCAGCAAGGAGTCTGGCCACTCCGACACTCATACAAATTCACTTTTTTAAATCGAATTGCCTCACCCAAAACTTTTCTAATTTCAAAAAATATGTACGAAAATTAAAAACTAAAATTGGAACTTATTAAGTTGCAACGATTTAGTCGCTTTATGATTGGACTACCATTTGGACTATTATTTGAAACTAGTGACAGTGGATAGAGACTAGCCTCCTATTGAAGACTCCTACGTCGTGAAGGACGCCCTCAGGCTCGGTAGAGCGGCGACCGCCAGGAACTGGATGAGATTAGGTAGCGACCGTGCTCTTTGGCGTGCATGGGGCGAGGCCGATCGACGATGATGCTCGATTACTCGTTAAAGTCGATTTAAGTTCTAAATTATTTTTTAGATAACGATAATTTTAAAAACCTATCAAAAATGTATCAAATATCAGTCGTCTCAACTACGTCAAAAATTTTATAACGATAATTGTATGCCTTTAAGCAGCTAAATTGCCTTGACTTTTATCCAATTTACATGTCGAAGTTTCATTGTTATATCCTCAGAGAGCACATAAGAGCCCTTTAAATCAAGCACGTCGAAGTTTCACGCAAACATTGTTAAGAAAAACATTCCCCCCCTATATATCATGACGTTTATTTCCTTCCTTTGAGCAAATAAAGCAGATAAGAGCAATAAAAAGTTATTTGAGGACTGATTTTATTGACAGGTTTTTGTTTTATTCATGGTTCATGGGGTTGGAAAACGTTAGGGGGTTAATTTAGGCTATTTTTATGGAGGTCATCCCGAGTATAATTACTTAAGAGGAGCGATAAATACAAACATATGTACATATTTGTATAAATAACTGCAATCTCACAGTTGGCAGTTACAATACCACTGCCGCATTAGAAGTCAGTCAAGATCAGGCGCCTCATTTGGGAACGCTAAGTGATTCTGTAGCGACTCGTAAGCCTCATTCCACTCTTCCGCACGACGCCAAATGCGTAAGAGCGAGATGAGAGATCTGGCTTATGAGTCGCTACGGAATCACTTAGCGTTCCCGAATGAGGCGCCAGGTGTCAGTCGTAGATGAAGACGCGGCACAAAACGGTATAAAATATGAAACTTAACTAGAAACTCACTGAATATCTAGTGCGATTTACAATAACCATTGTCTTTTTAAAATTAGATTCATTATTTCTACTGAACTGTTCAGCTATTTTCACGGTCCCTTTTAAAGGAGCGTTTGAAATGAATTAAGTAGTTCATAGACTTAATCTACTTAGCAATTAAGATCTGAAGCTGTGTAATATGTTTCACCGAGCACCAGCTGTTCCAGTATCATAATTAAGCTACAGAAAATTCTTTTGTATTTAGAATGAAGAATTTAAAATGCTTTATTACCCGTGCTAGAAATGAGTTTAAATTATTTGTAAAATTCAATAGATTATCGTTTTTGTTTTTGGTCAAAATCCTACCAAGATTATAAATACGATATTATGTAAATTTTTGGATTCATTATTAAAACGTTTTCGTAAGCCATTAGCTGGCCGCTTATCCTGTGTCGACACGAGTCATGCTTCGTTTAATATTGTAATTGTTATATAATAATTTATAAATCATTAATTGACATAAAGTACTATACCTACACAGTATACAGATGATGCAAGCTGGAAACCAGCGATGCACGTGTTCCATTCGCTGCTGTAAAGAACACCATACCACCATTTTGGTTTTGTAGTTTTTTCTTGATTTATATTATTACTACGTGTGTCTTCTGTGTTTAGTTGAAAAAAAAAAAAACTTTCTTCTCAACAGATGTCACCTTTTCAAGCACTAGTAGATTCAGATATGGGAAAGAGCCCGTGTGGCCTACTTGCAAAATAAATATTTTATTCTCATTCGTGATTTTTCTTCATCATAGTCTTTTTCTTCTTCTAATATTTTGCTCGACACGTTTCGACACGTGTTTCGCCTCTAGAGTAAAGTAGAGAGAGAGTAGAGTAGAGTTTAGTGTAGAGAGGCGAAACACGTGTCGAGCGGTATTTTTGGTGGTGGTGGTGGTGGTTGTAGTAGCGTTTGTGTTGCTTAAGTATTTTATTATATGCGGAGGGAGGGTGGGAATATTGCATGAACAAAAATATTCAACACAAGCGCCGCTATTTGTACGATTTTACCCTACTGTTTTCGTGGAATAGCAAAGTAATTCAATATTTCTAGTATAATATGGATTTCCGCAAAGTAACGCCTGGATCTATTAATTTCTAATATTTTATAAATGTTTTATAAATGTTTATCGGTATGAGAATGACCATTTCTACCTTGGTCGTCTACTGCTGAATACTGGTTCTCCCTCAAAGATTTTCAAAACACTTGTTTGCATGCCTCTTAATCTTAACAAGGTTATTATTTTGTTGAAAATGAAAATTAATATGTATTTATTTTGCAATTAGGCCACATCAGCCTTTTCACAAGTCTGAATCTAACAGTGCTTCAATAGGTGATATCTGTTGAGACTAAGTGCCGCTGCCGCCGCAACTAAATCATAACAATGATGAAATAACAATTAAACTAAAACAAACTGCAACAGACAAACCTAATAGATCTAATTAATTATCAATACATATAAAACAATACCGAGACTCACTTTATAGATAACGCACAGCCTAAACGGGTGGTCCTAGAGGTTTGAAATTTGTTAGAGACACTCCTCGAGTACCCTACAGGTGCACTAAGGAGGGATTTTTTGTAATTCCTTCCCTAAAGGGGTGAAAGGGAGTGATAAAGTCTGTATGGAAAATACCGCGGGTGAAGCTGTGGCGGGTCCTCTAGTGAGTTATAAAAAGATAAGTCACTAAGAATGCTTAATCTAAAAGTGACAGATATGTACAGGATCGCTTACCATTAAATCGAATATTCTTGCACAGAGATAATCAAATCAACTTTCAATAATATGTATTGATTTCTTCAAGTAACGTGCATCACCTATAAACATAGCAGCTGGGTAAAAAACCCATTAACATGAAAATTACCCGCGAACTTGTTTCGCAAGCAATATCCTCTAAAATTGTTCACAATTTGAACCCGAAATAAACCCGACACAAAATAGTGTTTCTACCGCCTCGTGAAATCGTCACATTTCACAATAGGTGAAATCAAGAGATTTTCGTTGGACTTGCTACGTTCAATTTACATAATTTTTAGGCAAAGGCGTGTCAAGGTTGAGTTTGTGCGGTCTTGAGATAACGTTTATAGCTAGGTTGAAAAAATTGGAGGCAGTTGAAATATAATAGCTTTAATATATAAAAAGATCTATTTAAATAACTTGGCTTTGATATAGATCACTAAAAGATGTTTAATAAAAAAATTCGTCCGCTGCTTGTTTTGATACGCAAGAGGAGCAAAAACACATGATTTTTTCTCAAAATAAAATGACATTAATGGAAGCGTTTACTATTTTTTAGTACTGGATTACAAAGTGTATTTAGACAATGGTATAAACTTTGGCAAAAACCGGTATCGCGTATCGAGCTAAAAATTTATACATAACATTCAGTTACGTTGTAGTTTTAACAAAGGAGTGGACTTCCTAAAAACGGTACAAAGGAATATGCTTAGGTGTCTGTATAACAAAACTATTCTTTACATCTGAAACAAACATTCTTTGCTGACGAAATACCCTTACATTTTATATCGTATTGTGCCCACATAAAAGAGTAGGCCTACAAAATACACAATAAAGGAAATTTCTGTAGAACAACTTAAAGTGTCCGCAAAGGTGTAACGTGTAAAAACGGACGTAAACATCTGAAACGTGTTTCTGAGGAATTTTTATAGAAGGGTTCACGTAAGTGCCGAATGCTGGGCAACACGCGTGGAAGCATTTTATGATGCGTGGAAGATATAAGTATAAAAAATGTAATCGTTAAGTTTTTCTCTACTAATTAATGTATCTTATACCCTCTATTTTTATACTTTGAATTTTTTACATCCTTCAAGTGCAAGCACATCGAAATTTCTAAAACAATATTTTTTGTACATACTTAGGCCTTCTATAATTTTATTGCACCACTGAGTGCGCTAAGTGATAACATTGAAAACTTATTAAAATTAAAAAAGGAGTTTCTTCATGTTTTAGAAAACCATGTTCAAGAAAAACGTAAATACGTTTTCATTCATAAGGAAGTAAGAGCTATTGTTCAATACCTGCATCGTTTTAAAAATGGCTGCTGCTGACAGTGCTGACTATACCAAGTACTCTGGCAAATATAAATTCAGGCCAGGCAAAGCTAATTTTCGTAGGAGCGATCAGAAAACTTTTCGAATCATTACCTAAGTTGGAGATAGCGTAATAGCTATCCTGTCTCGGTATAAATCTCAAAAAACAAACCCGTATCTTTGCTAGGTTTCTTTATTACTCAGCCAGATACCTATTTCTATAAAACTATACAATTGACTTGTTATTTAGGAAGGAAAAAGTATTGTTCTCCTGATTTTTAATCGCACGCAGGTCTACGGCTACAAATTCTTTCTCTTCCTAAAAATATTTTTATAAGATACGCTTCTGGTTAAACATCCTGTGAATATATTATGGACAATTTGTTGATAACAGTAACGGCAGAAACGCTTGGATGTTCCCCAGCAACACTTCTGTAGGAAAATCATCAAGTATATCAGAGTTAGACATAACTATGTCATGAGCTCCGTCGAACATTTTGTATCCTTCTATAGCTATTTCAACTCTTAACGTTTTAATGCTCATCCAGTTTTTCATTTTCATTATCATTATCAGCCTCATCATTTACTGCGTATCGTAGTCGTTTATTTCATATTCATCATTTTGTCGCTCTTAAAATTTACCAGCCCCGGGGCTTAATGTACCCTCTAAGTCTCTATTTTCTACAATACATCAAAGGATCTTTAAAATGAACAAGGCGATGAAATATGTGAAGATCGTAACAATCGAAAAGGTAATTATCTTTACAGAAGTCGGTAGCAAAATAGAAACATATTGATCCAAGTTTCAAGTTTCAACGAAACTAGTTTATTCGTGTTAAACACATCTAATTATGAAGTTCAAACGATTTTCGGGTCTTCCTACAGTGTTATTACTTTAAGGTTTTATTCTAGGTTTCTATAGCAACGGTTAGTACCTACATATATATATTTCCATTCCTTTGTTAGTAAATTATTTGCTTAGATGATTTATAGTCGAATTATCTAGAAAATGGAGACTACTTACATTGTATTGCATTATGAAGATAAGAACAAAAGACGTGACTTATAAATCTAAATACAGCGACACGTATTTTATTAGGTTCTTAACTAGCTTCTTTATTGGTTAATGTTACAACTTTCACTCTAGCGATAAATTTCTCATTATAAAGTTTTCTTTAATGCATAATTGCACGTCTTATCCAAAGTTCAGTATAACATCATAATTGAGAAATTAATCAAAAATTAATTTAGCATTGCCATTAATTATAGATTTATATTATTATCGTCTTTGCTAACCTAAAAGAGAGAGCTTATGTTTCATATCATCATTATCATCGTCATCACCATCATCATTATCATCATTATCACTATCATCATCAGCTTATACATGTGTATACGTCCCACTGCTGGACACATGCCTCCTCTCATAGTGAGGGTTGTCTCATGATAGCTTCTTCAATTGTATTTTTCCGACAATATTACCAGTTGAAAAATATAATTAAATATTTCAAAAGATTTTACTACGTATTCGAAATTATATTCTCCCCTGAAGAACCATAAGGCTCCTATCCAAAACCCCAACGTGAACACCTACACTACAGTGCCAATTTATTACCATGAATAATGCAAAAAAACGCCGCGCGGGAATTTTCCTTCCCTTATTATTTTAAGGGACTCCGTATAACACAAGAACAGAACACAGATAATTTTTATGCTTGCTACCGACTGCGCGAAGCCAAAAAAAGGTATAAAAATTAACAGTTTTAACGTATATGACCACAAATCGGACGTTCCACTATAACTTGTGAACTACTAGACCGTTTTTAATAAATGTGGTCTCATAATGATTCGCAGAAACGCGCAAGTGTCAAAGGCTGCATAAGAATTGTCAGCGTGCGTCATATTTGGCGCTAAAATGCCTTTATGTTTCCAGTTGGGTTTTAGATTTAACTTTTTTAACTCTTGACTGATCGGTAGAATTATATGTAATAAAAGTATTAGTTGAAACATGCACGAGTTCACTGCATATTTTTTCGCCTGGTATTTCTTTAGCAAGTTCATACTACTTATTTTAATACACGATATGATATTCATCATTAATATCCTTCTTTAAGTCATTGATATTTCTCTATATTTGGAATAAAATCTTAATTAAATTGCTTCGTGTTTTTCACAGGATTTCTAATCGTTAAGTAAACATGGTTTCAATGGATTATTTCGACATTATTTGATTGTCTGCTAAACAATCCTTAACCAATTTTCTATCCTACTGAGGAAATAATTCCACTGTGCTTCCAAGCGGTGTTCAGCCATTCCAGCTAAGGTCGTTCTAGGTCGCAAGTGACGTGCCTGGCGGAATACGCCTGCGTCTCTTGATACTGATAATATTAACTGGCTAAGCGCGAGTCAAATCACATTGATACAGTTCCGTAGTAATTTATCACATTGGAGAAATTTACGTCATAGTTCATACGCAATGACTCTTAATTTGTAAGGTCTTTGATAATAAATGAGATTTTTTAAATCAAATAAAATTATAGCATATTGAAATTCTTACGTATTAATGTTATGTTATCACACTAACATCAATACATATAAAACAGTACCGTGACTCACTTATAGACAACGCACAGCCTAAACGGGTGGTCCTAGAGATTTGCCTCTATAATCTAATCTAATCTAAACCTAAGTACATTAAAAATGTAAATCAAAACACAAGACAACATCGTATCAATTTCAAAATTCATAAGCTTGCGCACACGTGCGTCATCGTTGGCACATCCGCACTTAGTTACGTAATTTCCGCTTTTGATATTGTGCGGAATTAAAATGGCGGCTTATGCGGAATTCGGGGGACGCATTTAACAGCGGAATTTCACTGAGAATAGCGCGATGAAAGGGTAATTGGAGCGCAACGGCAATTTGTAGTTTATAGTGTCGATTATTTATTAAATACTACCTTGTTTATGAATATATTTGACGATACTGACTATTTTTTTTTTTAAATAATAAAAAAGCATTGGTTACTACTGTGAGTTTGAATTGAGGTATACAGTACCTAATAATTTATACCTCTGATTTTTGGAAAACTAGTTTCAACAATAATGTATGCTTCTCTGACTTGTAAAGTTTTTCGAAGGAGAACTCTTGAAAATTTACCCATTTATTTTATTTACAATATATATCCAGCTATCTCCATCACCTGTCACCATACGGTTCATCATACCATCTTAGGACTAATTAATCGAACGTGTCCACAAGTCTTGTGGCTCTGCCCACCCCATTAGAGATTTCGGGCGTGATGCTATGTATGTTTATGTATCTCCATCTTATCTCTCAGTGCATCCCTTTCTTCGTTACTGGTATTAGAGAGACGCACTGAGGGATAATTTATCTTTGAGTCCATGCTAAGGCCAATTTATATTCATGTATTGCGTTTCGTTATCTGGTTAGGTTAGATCCCTCGACATAAGCCACGAGAGGCTGGCAAATTGTCTTCAAAATTATACAGTCCTACTGGTGGATTTGTTACTCGCTCCCTGCTCATTATTTTCTCACAGCTCTGGTGGAAAGACACCCTTAGTGTGCAACAATCAATGGGGAAGTTGCATGAAAATCAAAATGAGGTTTAAATGATATATACATACATACATAATATCACGCCCAAAATCCCTAATGGGGTGGGCAGAGCCACAAGACTACTTGTGGCCACGTTCGATTAATTAGTCCTAAGATGATATGATGGACCGTATGGTGACAGATGATCAGCCCATCGCCCATACAGATAGTCCACCATGTTGGAGAGGACCCGTCCCTTAGTGGACTTTTACGACATGCTAGGATGATAAGCATCTGCATGCATTCTATGGTATTTCTTCACTCCCAGTGCAGCAGAGGAGTAAATTTATTAAATGAGTTAATTAAATGATATATTATGAAAGTAAATGTCAACAAAAGCATATTACAGACAAAAGCAGATCATTCTGACTATTAATTTTTATTTGACTAAGGGTCAAAATTAGAGAAAAATATATAT
This sequence comes from Tortricodes alternella, assembly GCA_947859335.1. Classification (NCBI taxonomy): domain Eukaryota; kingdom Metazoa; phylum Arthropoda; class Insecta; order Lepidoptera; family Tortricidae; genus Tortricodes; species Tortricodes alternella. Next base: position 13,228,683 of record OX401984.1, on the reverse strand, counting down.
ATTTTTTTTAGTTCTGATTTTAGTTTTTTTGATATCCTCATAAAATTTATGTTATGTTTTATTTCTACGATGTTGGTCTAAAAACAGTATTTTCGGAAATATTTGCAGATTTCGTTTAAACGCCATACATTTTGTACAGTCTAACGACAGCTGTGACGTCATAGCCGTTGTCTACTTTGTATGGAGTGTTTTTGCGAGTGGTATGAACAATGACTTTTCAATGCTTCATAACTCATAAAATAATCAATATAAAAATGTTTTGCGTACATAGATCGGTTTCTATTACTCAGCACTTTTCAATATAAGATTTAAAAAAATTATGCATCTTCCCTTTTTGTATAATTTTGCGTTCGTCTAAGTTACTCTCTAGTTTCATTAATAAACATTGCCTTACGTATTTCCCGAATCCAGCCTGCACCTGTGTGTTATGTAGATTTCTTATGTTCCAGAGGAATTGACTCGCTCAGCTGTGCTATTCTTATTCCGAAATATGACAGATTGCTTCTGTCATGTTCTTACTCTACGTGTGTAAAATTCTGACATGATACATAATGTATGACGCGAGTACGTGTCTATTCTGGTGGGTAAGCGCTTTGATCTGCGTTGGAAATTGTCTGTGGTATTTTAAAAGGGGCTGTAAAAGATGATTTTGGTTCGGACTCAATTATATATTGAGTTCGAGTTAGATTAAAATTTTAAAATTTAAAATATGTATCAATCAGAATATATTTTTTTTTTCAGAATTATTTGTTATGATGTCACTGATGTTACGTCATGACATCACTTAATAATTATCATTTATTGCTTCATTACTTTATAATGTTTCTATTTAATTTGAGTTTTTACATATAATGTAAAATCAATGTTTGACTAGAAAAGACGACTTTCTGCTGAGTTTCTTACGGCGCTTCTCAGTAAAGATGGTCCTGTCCGAATGTCATGTGACAAAGCCCACAGTAGACCAATTTGCTGAGTAAAAGTTTTGCGTTTAAGTTTGAGTTTGAATTGTTTCTCATCTTTGTGTAGTTTAGTGTTTTTATTTTATATTTTTTACGACAAATAGGTAAGTAGACGGAGAGAAGAGTAATTTATTCAAGTAGAAGACACCGTCTACAAGAATTCGAGTTGGGATTAGTTAGCAGCATTTGATAAACTGTCTCTAGAGATGTGGAGGTTCATTTTCGTACGCAGCGTCCACAGTTTTTGGACAATGAGTGAGGACAATTATGACTTAGAATAAGTTATGTATACTATGTGAGGGTAGCATTCTATTATCGCGTTGTAGACATTATATTAGGATGGTAAAGCACCATCTAACGGGTAATTCCGTTATTATTATAATAGTTAGGTGAAACTTAGTTTATCCTGTCTGTTTGTATTGTTTTTACGCTGTTGGTACTGTAGTTCAGTGATTTAAAAAGATTTCGAAGCATCGAAAAATGTAACTCGAAAGCGGATTTACTCTCGAAATAGTAGAAATAAACGTTATTCAATTTACTGAATAACGCGGTATAGTTCATGTGTGGAATTCAATTTGATAGTTACCACTAGCTTTTAGGTGTAGGAAAAAAAATAGAGGAGGAGGGAGGGTGAAGGGGGGGAGGGGGAGGGAAAATATCGTGTGTAAAAGAATAACACCACAGGTTGCAAAATGGCAGCAAGTTCCTGTCTATTATCATATAGGTATTACATGAATGTAGGTATACTTATAAGTATCCCATGGCTCTTAATATTGCTTTGCCAAAATGAACGCATCAGCTAGTGTGAAATTACATCCCATGAATTAAATTCCATGTTGAAATTGCTTCCTCATCGGAACCAAAACCAATATGGCTTCTGAAGACGCTTGCAATATTACCAGTGCTGTTTCATATACGACATCTAATGAACCCTCCATGCGTGCCGTTCTGCTTTTAATTAATGTATACCAAGTAATACATATATCGAACTCAATATAGTTTACATGTACATATACAACATAATAATAATATGTCCCTGGCAGTTCGACATAAAATGAAAACCCGGAATATAGGGCTTCTCAAAAGTGTGTCTCATCATCATTATTTCAGCCGAAATACGTCCACTGCTGGATATAGGCTTCCCACAATGATTTTCACAACGACCGATTCTGTGCAGCTTGCATCCAGCGGAGACCCGCAATTTTCACCAGGTCGTCCACCATCTGCCCACTCTGCGCCTTCCGATACGTGGTCGCCACTCAAGAACTCTGCGACCCCATCGGCCATCTGTTCTACGAGCAATGTGCCTCGCCCACTGCCACTTAAGCTTAACAATTCTTTGGGCTATATCGGTTACTCTTGATCTTTTGCGGATCTCCTCATTTCTAATTCGATCTCGCAGCGATACTCCGAGCATAGCCCTCTCCATCGCCCTTTGGTGACCTTGAGCCTTCTTATGAAGCCCATAGTGAGCGACCACGTCTCAGTTAACAGTTTTGTAATAAAATTGTATGTATTAGTTCAGAATAACTTACGAAAGTGTGGTTATGAAAATTTCCCTTGCCGCCTTAAGTTGTACAAGTATTAATAAAATTAAACCCATTTACTAAACTTAATCTTGAATATTTAATAAATAATTAAAAGAAAAACTATTTACAACTCGTACAAGATCTCCGAACTTTTCTGTGGACCTTCAAAGTTCTTAACCCAAGCAACGAGTCGAGCCCTTTTTCAATGAGTGTCTGAATTTCGAACTATAACGCGGCTCCTAACGTCTTTTAAGGGTACACGGCTTAAAACCGCGTTATAGGTCGATTTTCAAATAGGCTACTTTCCTAAAAATAATGTAATTAGTCCGTCACTTACATTATAAAAAAATATTGAACACATATTTTTTCTTTTATCATTTAAACAAAAAATTACAAGATATAGTGCATTGAAGTTCCGCGTGACGTCACGACTTTGTACACTTTTTACCATTAAGTGACGTCATTAGCCCGAACTTTGATGCGCGTTATCTTTGTCAATTTTGATTGATTTGATAAAGCAAAAAATATGTGTTCAATGTTTTTTGACAATCTAACTGACGGGCTAATTAGAATTACTATTTTTTACCCAGGAAACATCCCTATTTACTTACATTCCCAATAGCCGAATTCACAAGTACCACCACTTAAGTATTTGATTAGAGATTAAATATTTAAATGTCCCTCAACTAGTTGCTAACCTATAATAAACGTCAATCAAACCTCACATTAATTAAAGATTCATTTGAGTGGCTTTTGTGAATTTAGCCACAAGTGATGTAAAAGCTAGTTACAACGCAAGTGTCGACATAAGCAGAACGTATCTTCAGCGCATGAGTGTTGAAAAAACAATTATTAATCTACTGGATAATATAAATAATTCAATTATGTATGAAGCCCCAAATGGAACATTCGGAAAAATGGCGGAATTTGAGACAATGTTACCCTTCAATAACCTCATGGGACGTGATCCGAATCGTAATATCTTAATAATATACAGTAACGGTAACGGAAAGGGATTTGCAACGGATATTTACCGGGCGGTAACGCTAATGTCATGCTAAAATCGAACGGGTCAGAAATGTTATTTTAAAGGTGGGAGTTAAACCTGGTATGATTAGAGTTGGATTAAACAATGACCAAATAAAATACAATAAATATAAGTAATTCAGAATTTTTATTTTGTCCTATGTTACTAGGGTTAATCCATCTCTGTATGTTTATTAATTGAATTTTATAAAACATGGTACCAAACATTGTACCATAATTGGTTTTTGATTTATTATACTTATTAGATAAACATCCCTTCATCATCATGAATCATGCTCAATAACGCGATGATCATGCTTATCATCCTGGCATGTCGTAAAAGTCGACTAAGGGACGGGTCCTCTCCAACATGGTGGACTATCTGTATGGGCGATGGGCTGATCACCTGTCACCATACGGTTCATCATACCATCTTAGGACTAATTCATCGAACGTGGCCACAAGTAGTCTTGTGGCTCTGCCCACCCCATTAGGGATTTCGGGCGTGATAATATGTATGTATGTATGTGTAGATAAACATGAACATGTTTTACAGATTATGGAATTCAAAAATAAGAAGAAGGCTTGAGAATAGGTTTGTCTGAATTCAACTTATTTTAGACACAGAAATAAACATAGACCACATGTTTTTTTTCTTCACAAAAATAAATAAATATACGTCGAAATTACCAGCGCTTCGGACACGACCATCATTTACTGAGAAAAAACGCCGCAAGAAACTCAACAGATAATCATATTTGCAAATCATAAATAGGTTTTATCTACACCATCATAAAACCTCCATAATGTAATCAAAAACTGTAGGAAATGACCACCATTGATAAATGACAACCTGTACTGTAATGTTATTTCAGTATGGATTTTAGTATCGTAATGGTCATAACGATACAGATATGAGCTACAGGCCGGCGCGCCGCCGTCGCCGCAGCCGGAGGGGCCCCATCGTCGCCGTGTCGTCGTTTATAATATATGTGTAGATAATAGTAGTTTATGCAACGGTTGCATAATGATAGGCCTTAAAATACTAGTGCGGTTTTCATGAAACGAGCTTTAGCGAGTTTCATAATAAGCTCGCACGTGTGTTTTAAGGCCAAATTATGCAGAGTTGCATACATAACTTTATCTACACACATATTATAAATCCTCTATGATGGGTTCAGAAACAATATTTTCTGGCAACAAGTTATTTGTTGCAATCGTGGCTGCATATTTCCGATATCCGGCGCATTTTCACATCACACACACTCCGAGAAGACTACTTACTATTCATATTTTCAACTAAAATGTACCTAAATTACAAACAACTTTTTCTATTCAATTCAACAACAATTCTACTTTCGTTCAGCAAAACATGGCGGCAATTCGATCTTCCGTCAAGACCATTTTTTTAAAAATCATAGACAAACGGATGAAGTCTCTATTCTCACGTCACTCGAGATCAAATATTGTGCAGTTTATATTAAAAAAACATACTGAATTGACGTTTCGTATCAATAACTGTTTACGATATTTAATATTTATGGATACTAGAATAGAGACCCACTTGAGTTTTGACAGCTGTTCCAAATTTAATCTCATTTCTTTACTAAAAACGATAAAGAAGTAATGTTATTTCTTTATCGCAGCACTGGTTTTTCCTAATTGGTTGTCAAAATGGTGGTCATTTCATACGGTTTTTGATTAACCAATGGAGGTTTTATGATATGGGTGTAGATAAAGTTATTTTCATCACACTTGCTCGGAAAGGGTGTAATTATACGCAAGCGTATAGAGCAACTATAGCCGATTTAACTCCTCTATGGGCCCCGCCGTCAGCGGGAGTCATAAACCATACGAAATCCATAATTCCCTAGGGAGTTATGGATTTTGTATGGTTTCGATCTCCCGCGGGCAGTTAAGTGCGCCAGGTCGGCGGAGCTGCTCGGGAGCCGCAGCCGGCGGGGCGCGCGACCGCAAGCCGGCGGAGCTGCCCCGCGCTGATCGCAACGTACGCTCAGTTTATGAACACCCACCTGATGGTAATTCACGATGTAAAATGGGAATAAAATTAATATATATATATTTTTTTGTCAAGTAAGGGGATAACAAACTCGAGTCATAAAAGCCCTCGCCTATCGGCGTCGGGCTTCTAACAGACTCTCGTCAGTTATCCCTTTCTTACGGCCCTAGATGCACAATGTACTATTATGTAACTCTGCATAATTTCGCCTTAAAACACACGTGCGGTCTTATTATGAAACTCGCAAAGCTCGTTTCATAAAACCGAAACCGCACTAGTGTTTTAAGGCCTATCATTATGCAATCGGTGCGTAAACTACTATTATATTATATATAAACTGATATAAATAAAGTTAAATGAAAACATTATAAAGCAATTAATAAAATTATTAAGACTAAAATATAAAAGACTATAAAATATAGCAACGAGATCACTATGAAGTCTCTCAAGTCAGGTTCAGTTATCACAATAATTAAATGCTTTGTTCTACTCAAAGCTCTAGAGGTACAACAGACTGCCCCAGATATTTCTTTATTTCATTTCCAAAATAAATACGATTATTTCGGTTACACAATTCGCTATTTTTCCTTGTTTATTTGGTAAACTCAATCTTGCAGAAAGTACTATAATTTCAAAAGGAAAGAAGGAACCCTTATAGGATCACTTCTTTGTCCGTCTGTCTGTCTGTTTATCTGTCCGTCTGTCTGTCTTGTCTAGTTACCCGGTTGTTAATAGCAATTTGTTATGTTTAGGTTTCCGTACCTATAAGGTAACTGTCTCTTTTTCATAGGTAAGTACGGGACGTCGGCGCACGTATCAGACTCGCACTTGACCGCCTTTTTAAATTATCAAAAGATAATTGGGGCAAATGATACAGCATTTTTCTAAAGGCACAATTACATTTGGCCGGTCACCGTATGCGGTTGGGTAATCGTACGGTCGCACGTCACAGTCGGATCCATTTTGAGACTGATGCGCCCGCCGTATCAAGTGGCCGGACTGCATATCGTGAAAGAGAAACAAACAAATACACTTACTCGTACGCATTTATCATAATAAGTAAGAATGTATTAGGCCCATCGTTTACAACCTTATGATATAACGTTCTATCAACTGAGTTTTCAATTTCAACAGCGTATTACTTTGGTCTTTGACTAATGACCAGCACTTTAGTGGTTAAACATGATTCTAAATAGCTGAGAGCTTTCCACCGCAATGGGCACGACAATTAACAAAGCCCTGTCGCTGGGGCTTTGATTCCACGCTTTGAGCTTTTTGAATCACGCCCAATTAGGACCGTGAACATGTTTGTTTGATGGACTGCTTTTTGCCCGATTGCGCTAGTAAGAGGGTAGCTATATTTCAAATCAAAACAAATACTTTATTTGCCAGAATAATTATCGTCGCTTATCTAACACTGAAATGCTACCTCTCTAATTAGTTTTAAAAATAAACTCAAAGCCCATTTATTATGTTTGCAGGAATCTTCCGCCTCCTATGTCTGTTAATGATAGTACTGATCACACACTCCATTTTGTTATAATAATAAACTCTTTTCTTCACTATTTTATTTATAATCATGTAAACTGTGTAAAACATTATAAAGCGCACACAAACTCACACACACACACATATCAAAGTTAACACGTACACGTTATTTATTGTATCTATCATGACTACACCTCTTGCTGTTTCGCACGTCTACCTCAACCTTGGGTTCACTGAAAATCAGCGTCGTGATGTCCTCGGGCATCTCGACACAAAGCTGAGTGGACGCCATTTTTGCAAACCTCAATTGTTTTTCTATCCTAGTTTTACTGTTAGTTATTAATGTGCTGTCTAGTTGTAAGTACTTTCTTTTTATATTGTGTTTACAAAATAAACGTTTTTCTATTCTATTCTATTCTAACAATACCGCTTACAGATGTAGTGCATAATTAGTTTCCATCGTGTTTTATCGGAAACGTTCATATTTATCGTGGTCGCTTCAGTACCCATCATATCGCCTGTCATTTTTCATTTTGACATTTGACTCTAAATAATAAAGTTTCATATTAATGAATATAAACAGTGACCTCATTTAATACAATATTTAATTGACACTTCGGGTCCCGTTGCCATCCGATCGAGATCCGAGTTTTACCGATGGAAACATATTATTCACTATATCTGTACGTCATTATGACCAACTTTACAGGAGAGCGAAAAAACATCACCTTTGTAACAACACGTAATTCGAAAAACAAGCAATAGGAAACACCGTCAAAGTACATAGCAATAAACTCATTACAGTTTTGGTTAATTATTATACGCAAATCATTGTTTCTTATAATAACCTCATTAGCTTACCTTTTATCTTTGATAATATTATTTTGACTACACAAGTTTAGTCACGGAGCGCAAAGTTGTCAAAGTATGGCCGACGGCAAAAAATGGCCGTTTCCCGTTGATAATAACCGTCAATAAATGACCTATTGACATTAAAAACACCAAAATTAAATAATAATCTTTCAAAATCAATTTAGGACATGGCTGATAAATCACTCATTTTACGATATAAAATATTATTAGTCGTTCTAATGTTAACCTTATTGTAGTACAAATATTTTATTATTTAATGAAATTTTGCCTTTAATAATAATTCATATTATAAATGAATGAGAATAAGTAAAATTGAAGTCACTTCATTGAAGTGGTGGAGGATGCTATGGACTAGTGGAGAAGGGTAATTACACAAAAGATCCCACAGGGTCGACGTTTATCCGTAAGGACCCCACGCTCTAAGATAAGATAAAATATGAGTAAAATTGATTTGTGTACAATGAGATATTTGCGGTCAAGCACGGCTCTTAAGAAAATTCAAACATTTTTGAACATAAATAGCTTACAAAAGTTCCAAGTGATTGTACAAATCAGATAAAATTCCGCTGATCCGAAGCGTCCTCGGAACTCCTTATCGAATTATATTTTTATAATTGGCATGAAGAATGAAAGAGGTTCTAAAAGATAGGATCAAGTGTACCCTTTTAAGGGCAGTTGAGAAGCTCTCCACGATATGACTGAGTAGGATGTTACTACGGATAGATATGTTAAAGAAATAAAAAGGTTCTTTAATGGTTCTGTACTTAAATGCTGTTCATAAAGTTCTGTTTTGTACTGTATAACAAGTATTAATACATAAACAAACATAATGAACACATTAAGTTACATGCCTCATTTACATGCAGCCAAAGTGAGCAGGGAAGTGGGCATGGAAGTGGGCAGCGCGAGAATGTAAATGGGTCACTTCTCCTGCACCTGCGGCTGTTACTCGCGTTGCCCATGCAGCCGAAGTGAGCAGGGAAGTGGACATGGAAGTGGGCAGTGCGAGAATGTAAATGGGTCAGTTCTGCTTCTGCCGCTGCTTGACCTTCATAAGAGCTTGTAAAAGCCTAAATTGAATAAAGATAGTTTGACTTTGACTTTGACTTTGACTTTGGCTGCTTGCGTTGCCCATGCAGCCGAAGTGAGCAGGGGAGTGGGCAAGGCTGTGGACAGCGCGAGTATGTAAATGAGTCACTTCTCCTGCTCCCGCCGATGCCGCTGCTACTCGCGTTGCCCATGCAGCCGAAGTGAGCAGGGAAGTGAGCAAGGATGTGGGCAGCGCGATTATGTAAATGGGTCACTTCTCCTGCTCCTACCGATGCCGCTGCTACTCGCGTTGCCCATGCAGCCTAAAGTGAGCAGGGAAGTGGGCAAGGATGTGGACAGCGCGAGTATGTAAATGGGTCACTTCTCCTGCTCCTGCTGCTGCTACTCACGTTGCCTGGCGCGCAGTGAGCCAGGAAGCAGCATATGAACACCCACTGATTTAGAAAGCAGTATGCGGGAATTATTTCCGCCAGCGCGAGCAGCAGTGGCAGTGCCTGCATGTAACAGCATGTAAACACCCACTGCCTTCGAAAGCAGTATACGGGGATTATTTCAGTGGCAGTGGCTGCATATAAATGAGGTATTAGTAAGTTTTTATAGCGCTCCGGGAGTCACAGACGGTGCTGGCTGAAAATAAGCGCTGCAGGTGTCTTTCGCTGTGCGAGACAGCTATCCGGTTAGCGAGAAAAAAAACCACTAATAGAATTGCGGCCATTACGATATCAAGTAATCAGATTGGTGGATGTTTTTCTCTCGCATTGCTTAGCCAGGCGGGTGACACTTCATATAAAAACGCCGTTCTCGGTAGGTTTTCGTTTACACGGCGAGCATACAAGAAATGAAATAGAAATAATTTATTTGCATAAACATGGTAGGTACTAGTATCACATGTTTAGCCAATGATGACATGCAAATTTTTGGGACAGAAATATTTTTAATATTTGTTACTATACTTAGTCAACTACCCAATTGCCTTAAAGTTGCAAACTCGTGATATCCGTGCAATGCTCGGAAGAAAAAGCAATATACGTCACGGAGACAATGCTAAACGTAAATCAATTTTAAGAACATACTTCGGAAAGATTCGGATTTCCATGAATTGAAATTTCATAGGAACCAATAGTATTGGTACAGTGAATATTCTTTGGCTCAGCTGCCTGGCACACCTCTGGGGAGAATGCAATGCTGCTGTATGCTGGACCTACATCCGATTCACCGCCGCAAGGACACACGCATATGCACTTTGTTCTGAAGTAAATTCATCCTTACTTGTTTTATTTATTTGGGTGCGTGTTACGCATCGAGCATGTTACGCTGTGTTCTAAAATCGGCGTAACATGCTCGTCAAAACTCTGTGCTCCGCTTTGCGTACGACGCACCGCGTGCACTCGTGACGACTTGCAACAGAACTGAACAGACTGAACCGCGTAACAGTCAAAGGATTCGCCAAAAAACCGACAGCCGGGTGGAGCACTCAAAGCGAGCAACGAGCGGCTCGTTGCACGCTGGTTTTCCCGTAACACGACGTACTGACTGCAGGAATACTTGCTGTATAATATGTTACATTACACCTCATAACGTTGGTCAGTACCCACCTTTAGGTAAAAAAGTTTATAACAACACAATGTAAGTACCTTTTTTGGGTGAACATACATACATACACATCACGCCCGAAATCCCTAATGGGGTGGGCAGAGCCACAAGACTACTTGTGGCCACGTTCGATTAATTAGTCCTAAGATGGTATGATGAACCGTATGGTGACAGGTGATCAGCCCAAAGCCCATACAGATAGTCCACCATGTTGGAGAGGACCCGTCCTTTAGTTGACTTTTACGACATGCCAGGATGATAAGCATCTGCACGCATTCTATGCTATTTCTTCACTCCCAGTGCAGCAGAGGAGAAACAGATATTTTATCCTTAGTAAAGCAATCCAAGGTGAATAATTGGCAAAGTCATGTCTAAAATATTATTTACGAAGAAATAGCGGTTTTAGCCAAAAAGGTGCATTTTGAGGTTAGAAACTTGTTTACCAAATAAGACAAGTAAGGATGAATTCACTTGTGTTATCTGTGAATAAAATGTTTTCTTTCTTTTTTAAAATGGATGACCTGTATTCCACATTTCCAAAAACAATATCGCAAATGATTTTGCTACAATATGGTAGCTCTTATCAACGTGACAGCAAAGGCAGCCGCATTGTAGAACCATAGCAATACTTACCTATGCTATTTCGAAAAAGGTCCCTGTACTCACAAACGGCACGTCAGCATTTAATCCGAGATAAAACAGTGCAGTCTACGTCAATCAGCTGTCTACATACATTAACATCACTTTAATTAAAGATCAATTCGAGTGGTCTTTGTGAATTTGGTAAACTTGATATAACTCCTATTAAACCATCGAGTAATTGAAACAGATTTCTGTTTGGGTACATGTGAAACATAAGGTTGTCTCAATAGCTAATATAGCAGTTGGGTAAATACCCAAAACTAATCTAAACAACAGACCCAACATTCAAAATCAGATAAAGGTGGGTCGTAATCGAATTCAGAGTCGGGCTGACGACGCAGAGCACGAGTGAATAGAACTGACAGAGGCCTCACTCAGAGCTTTTATCCTGCACATAAAGCATCTGTCACTTTCTAACTTATAAGCCGTTGAACACCAGAACGATTTTTAGGGTTCCGTACCTCAAAAGATAAAAAACGGAACGGTTATAGGATCACTCGTGTTGTTGTCTGTCTGTCACAGCCAATTTGCTCCGAAACTACTGGAACAATTGATTTGAAAGGTACACATAATTAAGTCAGTGATCGCAACACGGACGTGTAACGTAAATAAATGAATTATAAACATGGGGCCGCTTTTGGGGGGTAAATTAGAAAATTAAAAAGAAAAGATTTGTAAACTGTATCGTGTGACATAAGTATCAAATGAAAGGGCTTGTTATGAGTTTTTTTTTATAATTATAAAATAAATGGTTTTGAAAGTAGGAAAATAGGCGAAAATTTACCATTCCCTCCCTTACCTCCAAAACAACTGGGCCTACATTATTGAAAAATAATAATACTGAAAAACGTTATTTACCTATAGATACCAGGAGTACCTATAAGAAGTCTATGGTATTTAAAGTAATATAGGACATTTCATATTATAATCACGGAACCCTCTCACCGCGATTTTAATTCGCACTTGTGCGGCTTTTTTATTTTATTTAAATCACAATATATGCATTACTGCGGCCCTAACAAGGTCAACACCAGGATAAGTTATGCCTTTCGCTTTCTTCTTCCCTCCTCTCCTCCTGGATACTAGTATGAGAGAGACGCACTGAGGGATAAGATGGGATTCCAAGGAAATATGGCTTTATTCAAAGTCGAAATCTTTATTCAACTTTATCTTTTAACGCTTTTATGGTCATTTGTACCTATTTTTTCTAGTATTATTTCCGATAACCGTTCATCCTTGATTTCTCAGTGAACTCTATTGCCATTTGATATATGTCATTTTTCAATGACCTACAGCGATATGTATTAAGGACGTTCCACGGGTTAAGCAAAATCATCTAGCAAATCCAGTTAGTGAAGTATGTCAAGAGCAACTTTAGTAAGGAGGACATTTCCAGATCAAGTAATCCCTTGTATAAACACATTTACCAACCCTTAATAGTACGCATGCGTGACTTAGATTCTATTAACGGATTTGTTTGTTCATACAAATTATCGTGTTCGTGCGATGACGTTGGAATATTGGCTGAATATTATATTAACGAAGATTAGGTTACTTACCACAAAACCTCGTGGATAAAAGGACGAATAATGTCTTGCGTTTGAGTGTAAAATGTGAGCCGTCTCATTGTACAATCTTTTCATAGCGAGCTGCTAAAATATTTTTATCATTAAACTGAACCTGCCACAGTTACGCCCGCGGTATTTTCCATACAAACATTAGGGATGGAATTCTAAAAAAACCGGACAAGTGCGATTTGAACTCGCGTGGAAAGGGTTCCTTTCCATACATGGTTATCTTAAATTTCCAATGTTATTTTAAATACCATAGACTTCTTATAGGTTTTCCTGTAATCTATAGGTAAAGAACTATTCTCTGTATTTTTTTCAAAATTGTAGGCCCAGTAGTTTCGGAAATAAGGGGGGGAATGGTCATTTTTCGCTTATTTTCCTAAATAACTTATAAACTATTTATTTCAAAATTCTAAAAAATATATATTTGAATTCCTCACAATAAGTTCTTTCATTTGATATGTCACAAGATATAGTTTGCATAACTTTATTTTTAAATTTTCTTCTTTACCCCCCAAAAGTAGCCCCCATGTTTAAAATTAATTTATTTGCATTACGCGTCCGTGTTGCGGTCACCGACTTACATATGTGTACCAAATTTCAACTCAATCGGTCCAGTAGTTCCGGAGCAAATTGGCTGTGACAGACGGACAGACAGACAGACAGACACACGAGTGATCCTATAAGGGTTTCGTTTTTTCCTTTTGAGGTACGGAACCTTAAAAATCTCTCCAAATTTTATATCTCTAGGACCCTACGCAATTTTTTTTCACTGAATTTGAACACAAGCAAATGGTTAATCCGTAATATTGAGAATCGGTATATTTTATTCGCATAAAATACGGTACAAAATAAGGTATTAGGTAGTACAATCGCTTTCAAGTGTTTTTTCATATATGATGTCCAAATTTTGATAAGTAGGTAGCTGGTAGATAGTCTGTGGGGTCCGGACGGTTCATGCTTGCAACGACCTTTTAAAATTGTTACCTTTTAATTTATTCGTTTATGCGTTATCGGATCCTGACTAGAGAGACTTCATAGTGTTCTCTATACTATATTCTATAGTGTTTCATATTCGGTATTTGAATCATTAGGACATGAAATATTTTTATTTCAAATTATTATTATTATTTTGATATTGTGAGACCTTACATCTCCTTTTTTATACTTGACCGTGGAGACTGTCTACATCTCCATTTAACCTAGATTAGGTAGTCAATTTAGATGTTTCATTAATTCTTTATTTTAATTATTATTATTATGACCCTTAGAGGCTTTATACATCTCTAAGTCACTTAACTTGTCCACACGCGGAGACTATACATCTCCCTTATTAGTTATTTATTATAATTAATTTTTACCTATTAGGATTGTTTGCTGCCCTTTTTATGTGTTAGTTTTAGTTAAAACTCTAATGTAAAAGTTGGAAAAAAAAAGATTTACTGTTGAGTTTCTTGCGGCGTTTCTTCTCAGCAGATGTCACCTTTCGAAGCGCTGGTAGCTTCAGACATGTAAAAGAGCCTATGTGGGCTACTTGCAAAATAAATATTTTCATTTTCATTTCATTTTCATTTTCATTTTCATAGCAATAGATTTAGAATATTAACTGAATTAAATTACCCTGGAGAAATTTTTTATGGCTTGGTCGCTATTTATTCGTAAAAAAGCAATTCGGAATTATTATGTTCCAGAGCCTCTCTTAGAAGAAAATAGGTGATGTGTGGAACATTTAACTTTACATTTAGATTCGGTGAATAACATCCCTCAGTTACCCTAACTAGGATGTTAGTGCATATTGCCAAAATCAGTAGGTGCGGAGATTTTGTTACGTAACTCAGTTTCTAGACCGATCGATCGAGGCTAGTCGAAAATGAGGACGCTAGCAGCGTGGATTTAGCTGGGAGGTTTAAGAGATACATTTATATTTTTGCCAGAGAGCAAAAGTGTTTCATTTTCTGGGCTTACTTTTATGGTATTCTATACAGATCAGGCGCCTCATTCGGGAACGCTAAGTGATTCTGTAGCGACTCATAAGTCAGATTTCTCATCCCACTCTTCCGCACGACGCGTAATGCGTAAGAGCGAGATGAGAAATCTGGCTTACGAATCGCTACAGAATCACTTAGCGTTCCCGAATGAAGCGCCAGGTCTCTGTGTAAAACTCTTAAGAGCAGTATGAACCTACGGCTTTTCATACAAAAGGCGATCACGATTTCCACCCTTTAAATGTTAACCGATGTTCACCAATTTTTCATAGGTTGTCAATCAGAACAAAATCTAGTTCTATATGTTTCAATTATTTCACTATAATCAATAAATTCAGTTTAAATTTGGTTTCAGTATTCTCATACAAAACTAATTGCAACATTATTTGACTTTATTGATCTTTAATCAAAATTCAAAAACGTATAGATCGTATTTTGTTGTGACTGACAAGGGGACATTTAAGGGGTGGAAATCGTTATCGCGTTTTGTATGTAAAGGGGGATTTTTGTCGTTGGTTCACAGACCTCTGAAATTCGAATGGCTTGATAAAAAGTATGAATTTTACAAGCTATGATATTAAATCTTTGGGAAGTAAACTTTCTCTCGCAACTAGTTTTTGGCCGCGAATTCGTCAGCGTAGTTCGTCCGCTGTTCCCTCGGAAAGATTTTGACGTTTCGGGCTACAATGTATCTGAGATATAAACTGTGTACACATTAATTTTCATGCAAATCCGTTTAGCCATTGAGGTTGATTGAACAAACATCCAAAATCCCGTACTTTGAAATGATAACATTACTAGGATTAGCTGATATTGGGGCCAATTCGAAAGTGCGTTCGCTAATTTAGAAGTAGCTAAACTTAAAATAAGAAATAACAAATTCGATTTTGATAGCTTGGTGCCATACAAAATCGACTTTGACGTTTTTAGGGTACCGTACCTCAAAAGGAAAAAACGAAACCCTTATAGGATCACTCGTGTGTCTGTCAGTCTGTCTGTCTGTCTGTCCGTCTGTCTGTCTGTCCGTCTGTCACAGCCAATTTGCTCCGAAACTACTGGACCGTTTGAGTTGAAATTTGGTATACCTATGTAAGTCAGTGACCGCAACACGGACACGTGACGTAAATATATGAATTTTAAACAAGGGGACCACTTTTGGGGGGTAAATTAAAAAATTAAAAATAAAAAGTTATGCAACCTATATCGTGTGACATATCAAATAAAAGGGCTTATTGTGAGGATCTTCAATACTTTCTTTTTTTAATTTTAAGTAAAATAGTTTGGAAGGTATTTAGGAAAATAGGCAAAAATTTACCATTCCCCCCCTTATTTCCGAAACTACTGGGAATAAAATTTAGAAAAAAATACAGAAAATCGTTCTTTACCTATAGATTACACGAAAACCTATAAGAAGTCTATGGTATTTAAAGTAACCTAGTAAATTTCAGATAATCATGTACGGAACGGAACCCTCTCCACGCGAGTTTAACTCGCACTCGTCCGGTTTTTTAGTTTAAGTTTAGGGAATTTTAAATTTAGGCGTCGCCGATTCGAATTGGCCCTATTATAAACAAAAAGTAAAAATAACTTAACAAGCTTACAACCTTGTTACCTCTTAAAGCCCTTGGGTAATGGCGCTTCTCATCAGCAGCTCAATTACGCAGCACAATTGGTATCGGTTTGGCTCGAAATGCAAGCCAATTTAGTCTTAACTCTGTGTAAATAAGGGGACAATTGGTTTACTTTTCGCAAAAGCGATACCACTTGGTGTTGCGTAATTGAGCGGCAGGTCTGTCCATCACCTGTCTATACGTAAAAAGAAACAATTTGGGGCTGTCTAGTAAACTCTTGGACTATCGTAGAATAAATACTTGACCTCAAGAGACTTGAGTAGTAAATTGGCCATGAATAATATTCACGCAATTTTATATAGAGTTTGGGGTCGGTTCTAATACCGTAATTACCCTCAAGGGCCAGAGGGATCGGAGCATGACATCCATATGGCGAACCATTAATATAGATCCATTTTAAGGTCTTCTTATCACAATGGGGCCAATTGAAATTGGTGTCGCCTAAATTTAAAATAAGAAACTTCAAACTCAAATTTTGTATAGCTCCAAGTTTAGCTTTGCACCACCTGCCAAAGTTAAACTATGTGTGTGATTTATTTTCTCTGTTGAGATTGTCTGCAAGAGATCGGTCTTTAGCAATAAGACCACCTATTGTAACCTAAATTTATTTTGTTATTTTGTCCTTTTTTGTTGTTTTTGGGTTGTTCAATAAAAAATATTATTGTCTTTTTTCTTGCGTATAGCAGCTGGTGTGTTGGTCTTTACCAATTAGGACAATCAAGATTGGCAATGTCTTTACATTTCCAACATGGACAATGTCCGAAAAAAACCAGGAAGAAAGGATTTTGGAAATATACGAAGCAAGAGTTAATGTTCATACTTGAAATACACCTCGTAATATCCTCCAAGTATCCTCCTCTGCTGCACTGGGAGTGAAGAAATAGCATAGAATGCGTGCAGATGCTTATCATCGTGGCATGTCGTAAAAGTCGACTAAGGGACGGGTCCTCTCCAACATGGTGGACTATCTGTTTGGGCGATGGGCTGATCACCTGTCACCATACGGTTCATCATAACATCTTAGGACTAATTAATTGAACGTGGCTTGTGGGAAGTCTTGTGGCTCTGCCCACCCCATTAGGGATTTCGGGCGTGATGCTATGTATGCTATTGAAATACACACGGCTTTACTCACGATTTATCGTCAGAAATAGTCCGACATGTTTGCCGCCGTTCACCATCGACGACCAGCCGCAGCCAGGCACGTCAGCAGCGCCGGCGCCGCCCCCTGCCGCCCCCGCGCCCGCACCCTCTGCGCGGGCACAGCGCGCTGCGCGGCAGGCAGTGCGGGGATTGCTTTGACCGCGACCGCACTTAACCCCTGAAGAAGGACTCCATACGAGTTCGAAACATGTAGGACTATTTCTGACAACAAATCGTGAGAAAAGCCGTGTGTATTTCAAGTATTCATAATGTCTGGCGAAAGTTTTAATTTGGTAATCATTAATATTAGTAGTAACAGTTCATTTAGTACGTAATGGCGTGTGTTTTCAATAAATAAATGTGGAATTTAGTAAATATTCAATATGTGACGTAGCTAGAATACATAGTAGGCTTTCCACAGGAAGATTCTTTCGCAGCAATCTTACCATTAAAAGTATCTTTGTGGTTATAATCGTTTCGTATTTTCACCGGATAATATAGAGCGGATGCTTTGTTGCGGTATTTACCGTATCAGAGCAGCCCTAATACAACATATGTACCGGCCAAAACCCTTTAGGGACTGGGTGACCTCAATAAATCAACTCAAAATGATAGTCACGCACTTCTAAGATGCTAAAGGGATTTCTCTTATATTGAACTGGGTCGGGTTACATTTTGTGAGTAGATTTTTGAATAGTATTTGATCCCAGAAATGGAGTTATGCACTGACTTGATAGACAATTTATCATTTTAGTAGAAAGTCGTACATGTACATGATAGTTTACACACACATAATTATACATTTGTTTATCATTATCGTCAACACCAAAGACGTCCACTGGCAGAACATTGGCCTCCCCCAATGATGCCACAAGGACCGATTCTGTACTGCTCGCATACAGCGGAGTCCTGCAATCTTCACCAGATATGAAGACGTCAGAATTAATTAGGGTCTCTTTAGTGCGAGAGATAAGTGGGAGCGGGCATCAGCACACACGGAGTTAACTATTCGAAGATAATGTTGACTAGACACTAAATAATATATACCATTATACCAATACCTTGTAACGAGGCGCTACCACCGACTCTTACAATAAATACTCCTTCAATGCTGACAACTTATTTTTCTTCTTTCAATTTCTTTTTCGTTTCCAAATTCAAATTTAGATCAATTGATCGATTCAGACAGATCATCAATTCATCATTACATAATAGATCTTGGCCCAGAAAGGTCTTGCATGCCTTCGAATTTATTAATAGAGCTTCCCTCTAGTACATTCCCTATTCCCTCATCCCCATCCCATCCCCAATCCCCATCCTCCCTAGACTGGCCACGCATTGGCAGCACCTCTGTTGTTGCAGATGTCCATAGGCGGCGGTGATCGCTTTCCATCAGATGGGCCGTCTGCCTGTTTGTCAGCCTACTCCTTTCTCTAAGGGCCGGCAACGCATCCGTGATTCCCCTGGTATTGCGGGTGTCCATGGGTGGCGATGATTGCTTACCATTAGGTAACCCGCCTGCTCGTTTGCCCCCTCTTACTATATAAAAAAAAACATAATTATTGTACATAGTTATTTAAAGTAAGGAATCTTAGGAAGTTTCTTATAAACAACAGTGCGGTGTTATTTGTAAAGGAAGCACAATTACTACCTGTTATATCATTATAAACACAAAGGATTTACCATTGAGGCACTTACATGTAAGTACAGTGTCACACAAAGCCTCCAAACATCCCATCCACATAGTAGGTACCTATATTTATGTTTTTATACCATTGTTACAGAGTGCCTCGTCCTTAATATAATAAATTTACCGATACTACGTCCCGTTATTTTACCTGCTACCATCCCCCTCACCTGCATCCAGAGTTTCTAAGTTCCAACCATAATTATCTTTACCCCGCTGGGTAATAGAGTTCGTAACGTATTACTTTTACTTTAAATGTATTATTTTATATGTGCATGAAAACAAATAAGAATAATGATCTCGTTTAAACAAAGAATAGTACGTTGTACGCCATTAGTTTCGTTCGCTTGCTAAATCTTAGAGCATCCATCTTAGGAAGGTTGTTCGCGTGTGCGTTTTGTTACAAGCACTCGTAACAAATAAGTGGATTGCACACGAGATCTGCGAGACGGCGCGAGTGCACTGCTGAGCGTGACATGAGCTGCCCCGCGCCCTTTTTTGGTTAGACCTAAGCTGGTAGTCTCATACGACCATCACCAGCAGCATCACCAGGATTTATGCGAAGGCCGGAAGGGCCTTCGGCATGTTGGGTTTATACACTTAGCATTCCTAAGGGTCTCCTAATGAGCACCTCGGACTTAGGACGCTAAGCAGAATTTCAAATTCAATCGGTTTTAGTGATAGCTTCGGAAAGTTACGTTATCACTAACTGAGAGCCCCGCGCCCCCGCGCCACTGCCCTGAAATACCCGTGTCTCCCTCCGCTCCCGCACGCTTCTTGCCGCGCGGGCGATCTTCCAGTTGTGTGGTCGCACTATAGCAACCACATAATACCTACATATTAAAGTTGTAAATATTACTTGCGCTTGCCCACGACTTCGTCCGCGTGGAATTGTTTTTTTTTTACTATTTTCTCAGGAACGGTCCATTATTCTGGAATTAAGAGTAGCTTCTATCCTTTTCCGGCCTTTTAATTATCGCTTCACAAAAATCAAGTCAATCCCTAACTCCATTTTGAATGAGAGGGGAAAGAAAGAGGAACCAACAAACAAACGAACACTTTCAGATTTGTAATATTAGTAAGGATTTCTCAGCGGTCACCGTCGGGGATTAAAAATTTTCTTTAAGAGGAGTGTGAACCTACGACTTTTCTTACAAACGGCGATAACGATTTCCACCCCTTACATGTTAACCGATTTTGACCAATTTTTGATAGGTCGTCAGTCAGATCAAAATCTAGGTCTATACGTTTTGGTTTTTTGTTGTTATTGTTGTTTCAGTCCTTTATGATAATGCTGCCTAAAAATCAAAACGTCTACGTGAAATTTTGCCTAAAGCTTATATTGACTAAGAAGCAAAATGCCTATCAGGTAATATGACTATGCGGCATTTGAACTTCATTGTATATTGACTAAGAAGCAAAAGGCCTACCAGGCAATATGATTAACAACAACCTTTACAATCTTCATCCTTATCCTTATCTTTATCCTTAGACCATTTTTAGACAATTTGCTGCTTAGGTATTATTGCAATTTAGGCATTTTGCTTGGCAGACATTTTGATCTTTAGACGATTTACTGTTTAGGTATTTTGACAAATACATTATTTTTAGTCATTTTGCTTCGTAGACGAATTGCAAGTTAGACATTCTGATCATGAAGGGTTTCAGTATTCTCATACAAAAGTAATTTTGGCGATTATTTGAATTTGTTTATCTTTAATCAATATTTTAAAAAAACTATAGACCTAGACTTTGTTCTGACAACCTATCAAAAATTGGTCAAAATCGGTTAACATTTAAGGGGTGGAAATCGTTATAACCTTTTGTATGAAAAGGGTGATTTTTGCCGTTGGTTCACAGTCCTCTTAAGAAACTCAGCAATGAGTTGAATCTTAACGACTGCACGTATAATGTTAATTTAATAAATTAAGATTCTGTTAAGAGTCCGTTTTGTAAATTACAACGCAACTTAATTAGTATGCATGTTATCCAGAACGTGCTATATAAAAACACTATGTAAATTTCATTAAAAGCACCCAGGTGACATATAAATAGTCTAGCGATGAATTTGCATAAATAGCAGGGTTCAGATCAACTACACAGGCACGCTTCTTTCGGGGTCAATCAAAGCTTTAATTTTGGACTAGAATAAAGAACAAAGGGCAAAAAAGGTCGATTGTAGGTAATACGCCTTTTTATTTTGAAACCGAGGATGTTACATAAGCTCGCCCTATTTCCATTTCCGTTGGGGATAGGCAGACAACGCAGGCACTGAATTCTATCTTGGCAATAATTCCTTAAAATAATGTTGGCTTTCAGTTGTCTTTTGCGAAAACTATGCCTACATTTACGAAAAATGAAGCTCGCCAGAAAACATTATTCTCTTTTGCATACATAACAGAAAGACGGACTTACCTATGTAATTACATAAACCTTTTACGTTCGTGCGCTGTAGAATGTTATCATTTCAGTATTTTTTTAAATATACATGTAGTAAGTAACTGCTCAGAGCAATTCTCGCGATGCATACTTTTGCGGTGTCAGAACGCGAATCTGATACTATCGCACGTCAGTCGCATGGCAACCACGGTCCTTGACACACGTTTAAGTGACACTATTATAATTAAGTATCTAGTACAATTCCACAACCTGTGAGACCACACCGTCCACAATGGTTATGATAGCGTGTGAATCGAGCAATATTAGACTTTTGTATGTATGTCGTAAGAACTAAGACATCAGCAAAAGGGTATGAGTTTGCCATGGCGCTGGCGTTTGACAACCTTCTATGAGACTTGTTACACGAAATTGTACTGATAGGCATATCCTTCTTTTGAGACCTTCGGCTACAGCGCATAAAGTATAGTTATTGTGATGGTACATACGGCTAGTAAGACTTTTGACTTGAGCTAGTTTGTCATAGAGACTGAATAGGTACACCATACGCCGCTGAAGTTTTAAATGCGGAGAATGCGATTGGTATGACTCCTACTATAATGTCTTAGTAGAAAATTGTAAGTACGTTTAACGGCAACGCTGGATCTAAAGGACCTAATTGTTCCCTTTTAATGTAAAATTGTTTTTATCAACAATATTTTATAATTAATTCCACTGAATTCTTTATTTGCTGATTACTAACTAACGTACAGAAGAATCACTCTCTAACAAAGCCGGTGTTTAGGTAAGAAAATGTGTCTAATCATGCCTTCTCTCTCCGTCGCATAAAACCTGCTCTTTTGTGTAACCTAGGGTTGTCAGTTTTTTTATCCGCATCAACAACACCAAACATCTAGGGTAGTTGATGACGCGCGAATCGGCCAGCGAGCGAGCGGCAGTGTACCTAAAGTGTGGAATAAGAGAGAAGAGAATGGTCATAGTTAGAGGGACTGGGCAGAAGTCCCCACGCAGGCCCATTGGGAATTGAGGACTTCACATGTATTACTTGACAGTTCACTCGATAAATATAAAAAAAATATTATTCTCCATAAACCACAAAATTTTGCAAGCGTTTATCAATACCGATAATAGAAAAATCGTAGAAGTTTTCATCGCAATGATATTTAATCCATTTTTAGAATTTTATCGTTATTCTAAGAACTTAATTCTAATATTTTAATGGATGATATTAAAAGTAAACAAATAATTTTCTCGGAATTTACTTTATATTGTTTTTAGAATCAATGCTTAATGGGCCAATGAAGCTAGTACTTAGGACATGCGGTAAAAAATAGCTCTATGCAAACGTTTTCTCGAATTTCGCTCTAGAAAGGTCTTATTTTATAGTTTACATTGTATTTTTCTACTTCAGTTCTTACTTGTAATTGTTTTTTTGCCCATCCGCGTAAAAGTAGTTTACCGCCGCCATTTCAACAGTTACTATAATGATTCTCGAGTAAAAAATTATCATTTATTTTTCATCTTCGGATGGCAAACTCTCTGTTTTTTTATCGGTATCGGTCCAGCCATTGAGCCGTGAAATATATAGGTATAAGAACTTTTAATGTCACTGACCTGTTATGGATTCGTCTGCAATAAATTATTATTATTACAAAGGCAGAGACACTCATTATGTTAAAATATAAACTCTCCTTTTTATCCGAAGCAAACATCGGATGTTCCACTGTAGCTCCTGCGGCCCTAACATGCATGGTACAAAGTTAAATTAGAACCGTTTATCTCTAAAAGCGTCTCTCTCACACTAGTGCCGACGAAAGAGATAGTCATAGAGATAAACGGTTCTAATTTATCTTTGTGGCGTGCATGTTAGGGCCGCTGAACTACTGAGCCGTTTCTAATAAATGGGGTATCATATGATTCGTGAAGAACGTGTGAGCATCATAGGTTATATTATAAGGGTGCATCATAGAAGCAAAAATAGAAAATACTTCACTTACTGCGCCAGTCAGCTCAGTTTGATTTTAATTTTTAACTTTGCTTTTATTACACCTGCTGAGTTAGATGATCTTTTAATGTCAAGGAGGCTCATACAACATTTCATAGCAGGATCATTTGATAAAGATCAGATAATGCAGGAAGCCATAGTTAAAGGGCCATTTGTAGTATTTGATCTTTTAAAGAACGCCCATCATTGTAAGAACAATACAAATTGATCCTGACCTTCTATAGGCGTCTTGTTTCATTAATTTATTTCAATTATCTTCAAGTCCTAGATGTTCTTGCGAAAATCTCAAGTTTTTGATCATTCATCATGACAATTTCACGTTCAATTCGTTTTTTATTCGTCTCCGTTGATATAATAACTAAGTTTGTGAAATTTATCTCTCCTGTGTTATTAGGTCGTTCCGTTTTTTTATACTTTCAGCCTGGAGTCTTATTGTTTCAAACCCTACTCATTTCTCTCGGTGTAAGGCTTGACTTAGCTTGATTAATTGGAAGTTTTGTTAACAGAAGAATATTTTGGTGTCAAATATCAACTTACGGTACAGGGTTAACAAACATTACTTCCCTTTTTCTCAGAATGTACTTGAGAACTTCCCACCTACGCAATTACTGGAACACATTCAAGAATTAAGCATTTTTAGGGTTCCGTACCCAAAGGGTAAAAACGGTACCCTATTACTAAGGCTCTGCTCTCCGTCTGTCCGCCCATCCGTCCGTCCGTCTGTCACCAGGCTGTATCTCATGAACCGTGATTGTTAGACAGTTGACATTTTCACAGATGATGTATTTCTGTTGCCACTATAACAACAAATACTAAAAAACAGATTAAAATAAATATTTAAGGGGGCTCACATACAACAAACGTGATTTTTTTGCTCGTTTTTGCTCGGTATTGATAACGGCAACAGGTAGACACTTGAAATATTCACAGAATATTAAGATACGATATACGATATATATTCACTTAAAAATGAATAATTAAATTAAATTAAATTAAATATTTAACGGGGCTCCCATACAACAAACGTGATTTATTTGCTTGAATATAGATAATGGTGCGGAGCCCTTCGTGCGCCAGTCCGACTCGCACTTGGCCGGTTTTTATTAGGGCGTGACATGTGACTCTTCTTCCATCTGATGGTAAGCAGCAAGTGGAGTCCAAGAGTGCGGGCGGCATGCGCTTAGCCAAAATTAAGTACGGCGTCTGTCGCTATCACATTCATGCTTTTCTTGAGGCATGGGTAGTAGAATGAAGGAAAAAACGTGACCTCGAAGAGCATTCCACATTTTTTTTTTACTTAACTTAGTATCGCTCAAATAACTTCAAGCGGGTATATAATCCCAATAATAATATAAAATGTAAAATAAAATTGTTGAAAGGGGTAAATCGAACCGGTGTCGCCTAAATTTAAAATTCCCGAAACTTGAAATAAGAAACGTCGAACCCAATTTTGTCAGCTTGGTGCCATGCTAAATAGAATTTGATGTTTCTTATTTTAAGTTTAGGGAGTTTTAAATTTAGGTGACAACCTTCGAATTGGACCCATTGTGTGACTAATTCGTCACTGCCGCCATTCTTGAACTCGTAGGTCCTTCTTTTTGACAAAAGCCGGCATTTTTCAAAGGGTGACAATATTGCAGTTCAAATCGGCACCCTGTATACTTGTGTTAGGCGGAGCGTGGAGCGCTGTAGGCAACTGTTTGTCAGTTTTGCTGTCAAATCCATACAACGCCTCCAACCTTAGATTATAGAATAGAGTAAAAGATACGCTGTATTGTAATTGAACCTACGACTGTAATGCTACGCTGCTCCCGCAAACATCAGCGCCCTAATGAAAACACAAGATGGCTTTTATTAGTACGTCGATTTCAAAGATGTTTCTTGACAAGATGTATGACCAAATTAAGAAGATTGTAATAATGCTGTCACAAATGAACATTAAATGGCCAATATTATTTAGTATCATAACCTTACAGGCCAAACAAATGCGCATGTGTTTTTTATAAATCCGTGTGGCCTGTAGTTAACGTTTTTGGTGGCATGGCTTGACGGTATCAACGTTTACTCTATTATTATTGTATACTCTACTAACCTCCGACGATGCCCTTCTTATAGAATTTATTGACGATACGTTTGGCCTAGTTGGTAGTGACTCTGCTTCCGAAGCCAGCGGTCCCGGTTTCGAATCCCGGTAAGGGCAAATATTTGTGTGATGAGCACGAATGTTTGTTCCTGAGTCTTGGATATTTTCTATTTATTTAAGTATTTATTTAACTATATAAGTATGTATATCGTCGTCTAGTACCCATAACACAAGCCTTTAGAGCTTACTTTGGGGCTAGATTGATTAGTGTAAAGATTGTCCCCTGATTTATTATTTATTATATTATTATTATTATACATGCGCACTTGTAGTGGTAGAGCCAACAGTAATCCTCACTAGATGATTACTGTTCGAATGGGCCGGCTCGACCGGGGTAGTACCACACTCTCACAGAATATCGGCGTAAAGTAATAGCTTGCTATTGCGTTTCGTACGGTGAGTGACGAGATCCGGAGGCCTATTCCCTCGTCCCCATCCCATCCCCATTCCCCATCCTCCCTAGACTGGCAACGCATTGGCAGCACCTCTGGTGTTGCAGATGTCCATGGGCGGCGGTGACCACTTTCCACCAGGTGGGCCGTCAGTTCGTTTGTCAGTCAATGACATAAAAAAAAAAAAAAAAACTTTTACTCCAGTCGCGGAACACGACCTCATTTTATTTTGATCAGTAAGTAAAGCTTATTACGATACAGTACTTTTCCGATGTAATTACATTTTTTGTTTAGAGAATTTACGCTAAGATCACTTTCAACGGAAATCAAATTAAAAACAATCAAGAGCAATGAAAATCAAAACAAAAGATGAATTGTTTTGAAATTCGTAGGCATCATAAGGCGTTGTCCCACAAAAGATACTTCATTCCTAATGGAATTGAAATCAAAACAATTTGCCAAGTGAGCCGGGAATCAAAATTAATTTCTTTGTGTCTTTATTTAAAAGTTTATTAAGTGGACCTTTGCGTCGTCAATATTGCGGATGAAATTTAAATGAATGAAGCACGTTTTAATAACTTTTAAAAAGGAAACAGATTTAAGATTGGTGGAAGGGAATTGGCGATAGCAAATATTTTTTACGCTCTTTGGAAGTTCACAGTTTTGTATGCTTAAGTGAAATGAGTATTACCATTACATTACTTTTTCGGATAAAATTACTTATACAATTACGTACGAAACCGGCAAAGACTTTTTTCCGTTAAAATATGGAGAAATTGAATTAGTTGTTGCGAGAAATAAGTGAGCTTCTCACAAAGATTGAAAAGGCTCAGCATCAAGATTGGGAGTACCGTCAAATTTCTGTATCAAAGGTACATTTCACTCTTCAGGCGCGAGTAGAATATGAGTTTATCTACACCCATATCATAAAACCTCCAAAGTGTAATCAAAAATCGTAGGAAATGACCACCATTTTGACAACCAATTAGGTAACACGAGTGCTGCAATGTTATTCCCGTATCGTTTTTAGTATAGAAATGAGATTAAATTTGGAACAGCTGTCAAAACTCAAGTGGGTCTCTATTCTAGTATCCATAGATATTAAAACAGTTATTGATACGAAACGTCAATTCAGTATGTTTTTTTAATATAAACTGCACAACATTTGACCTCGAGTGACATGAGAATAGAGACTTCATTCGTTTGTCTATGATTTAAAAAAAAATGGTCTTGACGGAGGATCGAATTGGCGCCATTATGTTGGTGTTTTGCTGAACGAAAGTAGAATTGTTGTTGAATTGAATAGAAAAAGTTGTTTGTAATTTACATTTTAGTTGAAAATATGAATAGTAGTCTCCTCGGAGTGTGTGTGATGTGAAAATGCGCCGGATATCGGAAATATGCAGCCACGATTGCAACAAATAACTTGTTGCCAGAAAATATTGTTTCTGAACCCATCATGGAGGATTTATAATATATGTGTAGATAAAGTTATGTATGCAACTCTGCATAATTTGGCCTTAAAACACTCGTGCGATCTTATTATGAAACTCGCCTATCGGCTCGTTTCATGAAAACCGCACTAGTGTTTTAAGGCCTATCATTATACAACCGTTGCATAAACTACTATTTTCTTTTTATTTGTGTCACGGATATTATAGATAACGGATTTGATTGTTTGTCAAATAACCTTACAGGCCAAACAAATGCGCATGTGTTTTTTATAAATCCGTGTGGCCTGTAGTTAACGTTTTTGGTGGCATGGCTTGACGGTATCAACGTTTACTCTATTATTATTGTATACTCTACTAACCTCCGACGATGCCCTTCTTATAGAATTTATTGACGATACGTTTGGCCTAGTTGGTAGTGACTCTGCTTCCGAAGCCAGCGGTCCCGGTTTCGAATCCCGGTAAGGGCAAATATTTGTGTGATGAGCACGAATGTTTGTTCCTGAGTCTTGGATATTTTCTATTTATTTAAGTATTTATTTAACTATATAAGTATGTATATCGTCGTCTAGTACCCATAACACAAGCCTTTAGAGCTTACTTTGGGGCTAGATTGATTAGTGTAAAGATTGTCCCCTGATTTATTATTTATTATATTATTATTATTATACATGCGCACTTGTAGTGGTAGAGCCAACAGTAATCCTCACTAGATGATTACTGTTCGAATGGGCCGGCTCGACCGGGGTAGTACCACACTCTCACAGAATATCGGCGTAAAGTAATAGCTTGCTATTGCGTTTCGTACGGTGAGTGACGAGATCCGGAGGCCTATTCCCTCGTCCCCATCCCATCCCCATTCCCCATCCTCCCTAGACTGGCAACGCATTGGCAGCACCTCTGGTGTTGCAGATGTCCATGGGCGGCGGTGACCACTTTCCACCAGGTGGGCCGTCAGTTCGTTTGTCAGTCAATGACATAAAAAAAAAAAAAAAAACTTTTACTCCAGTCGCGGAACACGACCTCATTTTATTTTGATCAGTAAGTAAAGCTTATTACGATACAGTACTTTTCCGATGTAATTACATTTTTTGTTTAGAGAATTTACGCTAAGATCACTTTCAACGGAAATCAAATTAAAAACAATCAAGAGCAATGAAAATCAAAACAAAAGATGAATTGTTTTGAAATTCGTAGGCATCATAAGGCGTTGTCCCACAAAAGATACTTCATTCCTAATGGAATTGAAATCAAAACAATTTGCCAAGTGAGCCGGGAATTATAATATATGTGTAGATAAAGTTATGTATGCAACTCTGCATAATTTGGCCTTAAAACACTCGTGCGATCTTATTATGAAACTCGCCTATCGGCTCGTTTCATGAAAACCGCACTAGTGTTTTAAGGCCTATCATTATACAACCGTTGCATAAACTACTATTTTCTTTTTATTTGTGTCACGGATATTATAGATAACGGATTTGATTGTTTGTCAAATGTTGGTCAGCAGATACTTAATGACAACGTAGTGTATGGATAAGCTATTTGAACATATTGAGGTTAAGAAAGAACAAAAACCCGACCCGACCCGACCCGACCTCCTCCGCTGCACTGGGAGTGAAGAAATAGCATAGAATGCGTGCAGATGCTTATCATCCTGGCATGTCGTAAAAGTCGACTAAGGGACGGGTCCTCTCCAACATGGTGGACTATCTGTATGGGCGATGGGCTGATCATCTGTCACCATACGGTTCATCATACCATCTGAGGACTAATTAATTAATCGAACGTGGCCACAAGTAGTCTTGTAGCTCTGCCTAACCGATTAGGGGTTTCGGGCGTGATGCTATGTATGTATGTGTAAAAACCCGACCGCACTTCAAAAAAGAAACAATACATTTTTTAGTAGTTGATCCAGGGTCACCAACTGCTCTTTCCATATCGACCCAATTGGTATAGCACACATTTCTATGTCTTTTTTGAAGTTTGTTCGGGGTTTTCCGTTTGTATTTTCATTCACAATTTTTAATGATAAGTATGTTATATTCATTATAAGTGAGTTGTGTGATTCTTGATATCGACAGTTCAGCTAGCGAAAAATAATTCCACAATGGGTGACATTTTGAAGAAACAAAATGTTTTTGAAGTGTCGTGCATTTTGCCTGAATTATAATGGACGCCATCTGTCGAAATCGGTTTAGTTGTTTGGCTGGTAAAGTAATCGACTGATTACATACATACATAATATAATCAATAATACAATGATGTGTTTAATTTTCACGCCTGTTTATCGTACTAATAACAAAACAACGCACCAATAATGTTAGTAATAAAATAATAATAATAAAGCGTATAGACAAACAAGATCAGAACCTAACCACTTTTCAAGTGTCTATTCAAATTATACCACTATTTAATGCATAGGACGGACTTCATCGACGCTACAAGATTAAGGTTAGAAAATCCAATATGAAAGAAAGAAAGAAAGAATGAAAGAAACATTTATTCATTAGCATAGAAGACACACAGAGTAACATAAATATAAATTAAAAACAATACAAAACAAAATGGTGGTGTGTGTGTCCTCGCGGCAGTTAATAGGACACTGGCTCAGCATAATGCTGAGGTGCAAGACACCTGCAGCGCTGATTTATGATCAATTTTAAATAGTGAACATATACATGTAACAATTACGACGATTAAGTCATAGATATTTTAAATCTCACGAATATTTTCTTCCCGATCAAACCCACGTAATCAAATTACAAGTCGGCATACCGCACCTTTATCAACCGTCGTCACGTAACAAGATTTCAGAATTCTTTTATTCCTCAAACTCTTTTCAGGGTGCAAACAGACCTTTGTGAATAATTTGCCAGCAAACCGAAGAAAAAGAGTTTCTTTGAGGCTTATTTAAACTTTGACCGTTAGCTTGTTAGTCTTTTAGACCGACACTCAGAATATTATAAGCGTAATAATCATTTATCGTGGTCTTTTCAATCAACGTCAGTGTTGGTTCAAAATAAGATTTTTAGCGAAGAAATTTAAAGCGATGAGACTACGATGTTTGAAATTAAAATGATGCAGTCAAAAGATTCTTTTACGTACTTTTTAGGGTTCCGCACCTCAAAAGGAAAAAACGGAACCCTTATAGGATCACTCGTGAGTCTGTCTGTCTGTCAGTCTGTCACAGCCAATTTGCTCCGAAACTACTGGACCGATTGAGCTGAAAGGTAGACATGTAAGTCGGTGACCGCAACTCTGACGTGTATCATAAATAAATAATTTTAAACATGAGCGCCACTTTGGGGGGCAAATTAGAAAAAAAAAATTGATCTTTAGCTATAGATTCCAGGAAAGCCTATAAGAAGTCTATGGTATCTAACGTAACATAGGAAATTTCAGATAATCATGTACGGAACGGAATTTTCTCCACGCGATTTTAACTCGCACTTGTTCGGTTTTTATGTTTAGTTTAAAAAGACGTCGACCTATTTCATTAATAGTAGTTTATGCAACGGTTGCATAATGATAGGCCTTAAAACACTAGTGCGGTTTTCATGAAACGAGCTTTAGTGAGATTCATAATAAGATCGCACGTGTGTTTTAAGGCCAAATTATGCAGAGTTGCATACATAACTTTATCTACACACATATTATAAATCCTCCATGATGTGTTCAGAAACAATATTTTGTGGCAACAAGTTATTTGTTGCAATCGTGGCTGCATATTTCCGATATCCGGCGCATTTTCACATCGCACACACTTCGAGAAGATTACTATTCATATTTTCAACTAAAATGTAAATTACAAGCAATTTTTTCTATTCAATTCAACAACAATTCTACTTTCGTTCAGCAAAACACTAACATAATGGCGGCAATTCGATCCTCCGTAAAGACCATTTTTTTTAAAATCAAAGACAAACGAATGAAGTCTCTATTCTCATGTCACTCGAGATCAAATGTTGTGCAGTTTATATTAAAAAAACATACTGAATTGACGTTTCGTATCAATAACTGTTTTAATATCTATGGATACTAGAATAGAGACCCACTTGAGTTTTGACAGCTGTTCCAAATTTAATCTCATTTCTGTACTAAAATCGATACGGGAATAACATTGCAGCACTCGTTTTACCTAATTGGTTGTCAAAATGGTGGTCATTTCCTACGGTTTTTGATTACACTATGGAGGTTTTATGATATGGGTGTAGATAAAATTTGTTCTCGATTCCATAGCTAACAGCTTAACGGCCACAGAGTTTATAATCGAAGGACGGAATCTCATGACATTAGCACAACATTATGTATACGTGTCGGGAGAAAACATTAGACCATTTTCAAAGGATTCCTTCCCTCATTAAGTGTGTCCTTCACCAGGTAACCGCCTAGTTAGGTTTCCTTTGTATTACGCCAAAAACATGTAAATTTGTGGCCATTGTTTGTTCCCAAGAGTGTCGGCAACTAATTTCGAGTAGGACTACCGCCCTGATTAACATATAATGTGGTGTGCGGTTTAATTAGGAGAGGCCGCGTTTTGAAGGATTTTTGGGTCTTCAGGATACTTCGCCCTCGACGTCGTATACTATTTGCTGTCCCGACGTCGCGAACGCGTTCTCTTTCACACTCTCCACTTCATCGCGCTTTGACACTGCTCAACGATATTCTGGACAGCGACAGTAGGGCGGATGTGTTCTCCAACTCGGTACCAAGCTTTCTTGCAGCAGCCAGCCGGTATTTAGAGTCTATTGTCACTTCAAGCTCTGTACAAGAAACTGTGTGAAATATTTCATAAGTTATAGTTAATTATACGATACTGATTAACATGTTTGGCTAGACCGTAAGTGTTAATTGTAATATTTAATAAATAAATAAATAAACATAAATAAATACTCGTTAGTTTAGATAATAAAACGATTGCCTTCAATATTTATTAATTTCTTGCCTTCGAGTTTGAGGCTCTCGGCTCTTAACTTCGTTAAAGAGGGTCCAGTCGTCAATACCTACCCCGCAATATTTATTTATTTATTACATGTCTATAGGGCAAAAATAACTATAACGCAAAATGTCTATGTAGAAAAATATCTATACAGCAGAAAGCCAACGCCGAAAGAGACCCACTAACCATACCAGCTACTTTGTATTAAGACTACGTGGTAAAATACCTAAGTCGCAAAATGACTACTTTTTAAAATATATGGTCAACAAAAACAACACATTGAATAAACCGATTCCATATGGTATATTTTACAAGTTCTGCCTCATTTATCCAAAATACACAATTCTGTCAAGTACAAGACTAAACATAGCACTTCACTTGGCCTCATATTGACGACCGATTGACAACCGTTAAAGGAGCTAAGGCAGCGCCTGGTTGACTCCACGGGTGATTGAAGAGCTGGCAGCGTCCTCGCTCAACGTATCAGCGAGGAAATGGTGTCAACATTTGAGGCACTATGCCTCGGGGGTTTGGTTTCCGTTGTTAAACTAGGAACTGTTATAGTTTCATCATATCCGTCTGTCCATCCGCCACCATTAAAGACTCATGACTATAAGTTACGAAGCTGAATTTTTATACAACTATGGATGATGGCTTCACGCATACAGTCAGAGTATAACATTAGTTTTTTTTTTAATGGTATCTCCCATACATGACAAGGACATTTGATAAACAAAACGTTTTGGGAGTTTTGTACTGAACTGGCATTACCTGACAGGTTTTCTCAAGCTGATTTTGGCCGATCTGAGGTTCAGTCTTGCAATAGGTACTTCATGATTTATTTTATTACTGGTACATTAAGCAAAGTCCATGAATTCATATTAATAATGATAATATTAATATCTTCGACAATGACAGATATTTATTCAGTCCCAAATTAGTATTCCCTGTACTATTTCATACATATTTAAATAATCAACATCTATGACTCCGGTGCAATCATTCGTGCTCATCACAGAAAGTTTGCCTCTACCGAGTTTTGAACCTGAGACCTCACAGTATGCAGTTGCACAGCCACTGCGCCATTGTGTACTTAAGTAATCTACTTAGTTTTAATAATCCCGTCACTAATGAGTTAATACGATACGATGATACGCGTCATACTCGTGAACGGGTGCTGTCTGTGGGGTCCGGACGGTTCATGCTTGCAAGGACCATTTAAATTGGTAAGTGTTTAATTTATTAGTTTTGTGCGATATCTGAACCTGACTAGAGAGACTTCATAGTGTTCTCTATACTATATTTGATAGTTTTTCATATTCGTATATTTGTATTATTAGGACATGAAATTTTATATTTCAAATTGTTTCTTTTGATATTTGGAGACCTTACATCTCCATTTTTATACTTGACAGTGGAGACTGTCTACACCTCCATTTAATCTAGATTAATCGATTTAGATGTTTCTTTGTTTCAATTTTTATTTTTATTATTATGACCCTTAGAGACTTTATACATCTCTAAGTTACTTAACTTGTCCAGACGCGGAGACTATACATCTCCCTTATTAGTTATTTATTAGAATTAATTTGTACCCATTAGGTTTTTATATTGCACAGTTTGTGTTAGTTTCTAGATAAAACTGTATTACCAAAGTTGAGTTTCTTGCGGCGTTTCTTCTCAGCAGATGTCACCTTTCAAAGCGCTGGTAGATTCAGACATGTAAAAGAGCCCAGGTGGCCTACTTGCAAAATAAATATTTTCATTTTAATTTTCATTTTCTATGCAATAAAACGCAAAATTTCCTTCAATTGCACCACAACAAAGGGTTGAACACGTAGGTGACAAGCGATGGCCTAAAACAACACAACATACAACCCCCAACTCAGCGTACTTTGAAAACAACGCATACATCCCTAGTTTTGTTTGTATTTCGAAACAATATACTACTATGAGTTGTAAAGCAAAGCGTTACATTTTAGTTTAACAGTACCGGTACTCAGTTGGGATGGTCAAAATGTGAATGGCAAGCGGTCCGAAAAGTGACCGTGTTAAAATAATGAGATAGAACCTGAAATCTATGATCGTTCAGATAGTTCAGTGAATCCCTGCGTAAATTGACGAGTAATCAGGAAATGTGTGCTTCCTCGTGTTGTTTTCTTTCACCGACATGCTCGTGGTTAATTTCAAATTCAATCCTCACATGAGATCCGAAAATCTGAGGTGCGAGATTTGAATCGGCGATCTTCGGCACGAGAGGCCGCGCGTCAGACTACTTAGCTACCACTGCGCTTACACTTCGAGTTACTTATGTGGTAAAAACAATATCAAAAACAAGTACTCGTATGTTCAAAACTATATACTGACTATTGAAAAATTGCGCTCTAAAAAGTATGAAACAGCTAACAATATAATTATATATTATTGAAATGTGCTCAAAAATCCCTTTCATTGGAAAGCCAACACGTCGTCATAAAAATATTTTGTAGTTCACGACTTTATGCCCTCTAGAGGGCACCATATTCTATTAAGTGTGACGTCACTTAGCCTATAATACGTAATTTGTCAAATTATGATGAGTAGTTTAGAAGTTATGAGGGAACACATGAACATACATACCGGTCAAAATCAGAACCCTTACTTTTGCTCCGCTGTAGTTAGGTAAAAAAAATAACAAAAATAAGGTCTAATTTATTTTCTTTAATAGTAAACCAAAAAACCAAAAAAATAAATTGTTTTCCCTCTTCATAATGAGCATTATGTTTCACAAAACAAAGATTTATTTTTGAATTCTATAACAATGGAATTATGACATAGTAACTTGTATGTCAGACATTAAATATGGAATACTGCCTTTGAAGTCACTTCTCTGAAAATTTAATGATATTTCCCTTGCTTATACCAGTGAGCGGGGCTCGGAAAATTATTTGAGGAAATCCTGTGATTCAGTTACAAGTTATTTGAAAATAGAATTAATTCTTACAAACGTTTTTATCAACTGTATTCAAAATAAATCATTTAATTTTGTTATTTTCATTAATAAAGCTATACGTTTTATAATGAAGTAATACAAAGCCGTTACAGTCTATTTCTGACCTATAATTAATAGGTTGTATTACAAGATATATCAAAAAAATACTGTGTCTGGAATTAAGCACCTTATTAAACTGGCCTTAAAATTGTTTGTATTTGTTAAGGAGCTTGTAAGCGGGCTAGTTTTTTGCAAATTATTGCTGTAATTTGAGCTATCCCCAAAAAGATTACATTATTATAGGAGGAGTCAATGGCTTGTATTGTTTTTCAAGCTGTTTAGGCTCTAACCTTTTTATAGGTCATTTCCAGGGCTCGAACAAATCATGCGGATGACGTCAAACCACTCATAGCATGATTTCAAATATTATTTTCATAAACAATTATCACTTATCATTTATCATTAATGACGTCACTTGAAATGAGTCGAGTAATGACAATGTCGTAATATGCCTAACGTCGTTGACCTTACCGTACCTTCACAATTATATGTAGCTTGGATTTATTTTTACTAATATTTAAGAAGACGCAATAGAATGCCATCTTTATTCGTGCGTTATGTCACACGGAAGTTTAAACACAAAACATCAACCTGTGTGCAAAACTACGACATTTTCACGTCATCCGCATGATTTGTTCGAGCCCTGGTCACTCATTTCAAATCATTTTAGCATGAATGAAAAATGAAGATAATCTGCGTAGAACTGCTCTACTGCTATCATTGCGCCGTGATAGTTTGTCGCACAAATACTTTGGTTGGCTTCTCCCCTTTAAACTAAATACTAATGTTCTTAAATTAAGTTTGTGTATGTTTTGCGTATCAATAATACACTGCAAAAGCTACGGTTATCATCAAATGAAGGGTTCTAAATACTAGAGGATGCACACGCTTCGGTAGGAAGTGCCATGAATGGCACCTCATGCTTCTGGACAGAATGTAACTCCTCGGCATTTATGCGTGGCCAGCGGCGAGTCGCAGCTGGCGAAACTTTTTTCGGTATCCCGCGATAGACGCTTTATCGAGATCTCTTAATGTATGCTTGAGCGAAAATTACCGTGGTATCTTTTTCCGTGGCGTACTATTGCTATACACCGGCCTAAAGCGCTTCATCGCCAGCTGAGAACAGCTTCAAAATTCAAAATTAATGTCCTTTCTTTATTACATAAACGACCGCTTTTTCAACCAAAGGTTTCCGCCATTTTTAGGGTTCTCCTCGACCCTATTAGCCTTGTCCTTTTAGTCTAAATGGGGGACGATGCCTTCCATCTAGACTAATATCAAATTTAGGATCAGTGTTTATTTAAAGTACTTTCTTTGAACGTGTAGAAAGCGTCTACAGAGACTCTCATTTTACATAAAGAATTAGAATTATTATTTTAGATCTCATCTCTGATTCGCTACTCGTAATAAGATCTTTCGAGTTTGAAAGTATATTTTCGGGTCTGATCTAACTTATCCACGAGGCTTAGTTAATCAAAAATGTCTTAAGTGTTTCTAGATTTATTCATAGATCATTTTACTTCAAAATTCAGGCTCTTTCACATGACTTAATGTACCAGTACTTCGAAAGACATTTACAGAGAAGAAAAGCCGCAAGCAACTCAACAGTAAGTCTTTATCAACCAATATCATCATCATCATCAGCCCATGTACCATGCCTACTGCTGAGCACAGGCCTCCTCTCATAGTGAGAGAAGCTGGGCAGTCCTCACGCGGATCCAGTGCGGATTGGGCACTTCTCACGCATCTTTGAACTTCTTCCACCGAAATACTTC
Source organism: Tortricodes alternella (assembly GCA_947859335.1). Lineage (NCBI taxonomy): Eukaryota > Metazoa > Arthropoda > Insecta > Lepidoptera > Tortricidae > Tortricodes > Tortricodes alternella. The sequence goes on along the minus strand of OX401984.1, from coordinate 13,191,350 downwards.
TGGTAAATACCAAATTCTATTTTAGTCCCAGTAGTTTCGGAGATAATTGTCAATTCTCGCCTATTTCCCTAAATAACTTCAAAACTATAATTTATCATTAAATTATTAAAAAACTAAGATTCTCACAACGAGCCTTTTCATTTGTTATGTGACATACCCGTCGTTTTTTGAACTTTCTAATTTACCACCCAAAAGTGGCGCCCATTATAAAAAATCATTTATTTACGTTGCTCGTCCGTGTTGCGGTCATTGACTTAACCAAATTTGAACTCAATCAGTTCAGTAGTTTCGGAGCAAATTGGATGTGACAGACGGACGGATAGTCACATGAGTGAACCAACAAAGGTTCCGTTTTTCCTTTTGAGGTACCGAACCCTAATTATATTGCAGAGGTGAGAAATAACATAAATCATTATTTAATTTCATTCTTGATTTTGGTACACTGAAGTATGTTCTGGTTACAAATTTGAATTCGTCATAACCACTTCCTCAGATTGCCGCCCGTCGACTTGTTCCGTCGCGTTTCTGTTGTATACCAGCGTCCTTTCACGACCCAATTCCTTTCATAATGAATAAGCTTTAGAGTTCTGGGAAAATTCGGGACAATGTTCAATACCGCGGTTGTTTAAAAACCAAGTACAATGGGGTAAGAACTTTTGTCTCCCAGGACGATCGCTTCAAGTGAGGGTTAAGTGGATGTGCTTCGTAATATGAAAACTTGAGCAGTTAAGGAAAAAAGGCGTTTAAAAGTGCCTTTTCAAGCATGATAACAATATTGGACATGATTAGAGATTATGTTTTATAGCCTTATTACGTTTCTTTTGTGTTAGATTCTTTGTCCGCAGCATATTATGGAAGTTTTTCGATTTCAGTCCCATTTATAAAAATTGTTATTGCTTTAGTTTGGGCTTTTGCATTATGTTTGACAGTGTTTTCCAATTGTTAAATGAGAAGTCTGAGTATCAAAAGAGTATGAAAATTAATACCAAATCAATGAAAACAACGCCAAGAAGATAGAACGTATTTGCTAACATTCCAAAAGCTAGTGTTTACTTTCCTTATAGTTTTGTTAAACGATGGTTTAAGTCTTGCATACATGACATATCTGAGGTGTATGCGCCATAATATTTTAAACTTTACGTAATTAAAAACAAAAGGATTAGTATATTTCAGGTAGTGAAATAAACTACTAATCAAGCAAGGCTACTGCTAATGTAAGCCTCCAGCGATTTTGACTTACGAACTATGTTAATGAAAATTCTTGCTACTACAACTGTAGAGCACGTATTAACCGCGGGATAACTTTCTCTACATGTTGTGTTTTGGTTTGATTAAGTTTAAGTTTGTAATTTCAAGTATAATTCGGCAGTAGGAAACTGGATTTATCAATAGTTGGAATTGTGTTCCGCGGAGTTAAATTTGATATTTACCATTAGCGTTTAGTTTACAATATCCTCTCGATATTTCCCCAATTCCCTCTGAGTCCGCGTGGCGATTACTACCCAGTAGGATAGTAATCGCCACGCGTAGTATGATAGGAGGCTTGGCTAATAATGATGACGATAATTGAATTTGTACCTGGCGTAACCAAAATTTAACCCACGACCTTTGGTATAGGAGTCAAACAACATTTTACATAACACAAAAAGAAACATTGTACCTATAAAATATGTATTTGGTCCAATGGTTGACTGGCAAAGAACGATTAAAAGCACTAAATCCCAATATCCACTTTATGTATTCCATTACATAAAATATATTAAATGAGGTAAGAGCAAAAGTCGGTCAAACGAAAAATTCCAAAGTAACCAACCCACCATTAAATCCAATAGAAGCTTACGACAACATCAACATATCCTCAGTAAATACTTTCCCTATTCTACCTCTGATCAAACCCTTGGTCAGTCTCAAACTCCGAAATATGCACGCAGTCCCTTGCAGGGCCTGACACACTCCATTAGGACCTGATTTATTACTACCACTAAAAGGGTCCCTCAAGGAGCGATCGTTGGTCCCTCTATGTATCACTTACATTAGTCGTATGGAAATTTCCCTCTGAAATATTATTTGCTTTGATCGTGTCGTACATAACATTGCTCGGTTATGTGTATCGATTTTGCATTAGGCGTTTTTTCGCTAGCTTCGGCCAAGATAAGGGATGTGACATGTAAATATTGGATGTGTCGGGATATAGAAATAAGTGCGTCATGATTTTTGCGAGCCTTTGCAGTAAATCAATCAAAAGTAAATGTTTAATAATATCACGCTATTGGTTATTTTCAATGAAAAAGGTACTCGTAACGTTTGAGATTTGCATAGTTAACGATTGATTAGCGTAAAAGATTTAACTTAAATTTGTAAAAATAACAAAAAGTATTTTACCTCTTTATGCTGGTAATAAAACAAATTGTTTATTATAGAAAAACTTACATCCGAAGAAGCAATTAACTGAAACTCAAATAAAACTCACGGTTATTATTCATAACATAAACAATGGCTATAAAGGAGATCATACCGCACAGTACTAATAGGGTTTTCAAGAGCTCCTTACCGTGAGTCATAAAAGATGACTTCCAATGTTAATACGTATCAAAATGGTTAGAACAATCTCAAAAGAACTCGGTAATAAAACAAACAAATTGCCCAAATCCTCCTCCATCAAATTACCATATTAAAAAGCTTATTACTGACATGCAACATGGTCCTTCGAGCCGCATTGTGCCATTATTTCTATTTATAAAAAAGATAGTGCGTGCTTCCTCCAGCATTTAATGTTAAATTAGGTTCCTACATTACATAATGGCCTCGCGTTCGTCACGCGCCTCCCCTGATGCCAAACAATTCAGTAGGACCATAAAAGAAAAACTAAAAACACTTATCTTCTTTCCTAACACTAATAATTTTCGGGACTTCGCAAGCAATTTCAGCCTCAGAGTTTAACTTCCACACTTATACCGATAGCATTATACGGAGCTAACTTCCAAAGAATTATTGCATATAAGCATGCTCTGTTCTAAAGTTTGTGAAATAATGGCCAAGAATGTAATTTTAATATAAAATATTACTGAGAAAATATTCTTCGAAAGTCTTGAGTTTCAGTTGCTACATTCACAGAATTAAGCGTTTTGTTTAAAATATATGTTATTTAAACAAACGAAGTTTGTGTCGAGTTTCGTGTTTTTAATCTCTGTATTAAATGAACAAGCAATTTACTTAAAATATTAAGGACAAGCCAGGGAATTAATCACGACGTATTTGAGTGATGATGTCTTGACAGAATCAGATGATTAATATTAATACCATTAATTGTGATATATCTTCATTAACAACTGTATATTAGCTGAATTGTTTAGCGGTGAAGTTCCTCGTTTAGTTTTTAGGGTATAGGATCACTCGTGTGTCTGTCTGTCTGTCTGTCTGTCTGTCTGTCCGTCTGTCACAGCCAATTTGCTCCGAAACTACTGGACCGATTGATTTGAAATTTGGTATACATATGTAAATCAGTGACCGCAACACGGATGCGTAACGTAAACAAATTAATTTTAAACATGGGGGCCACTTTTGGGGGGTAAATTCGAAAATTAAAAAAAAAAGTTACGGTAACTATATCATGTGACATATCAGATGAAAGGGCTTTTTGTGAGGATCTTAAATATGTTTTTTTTGGAATTTTAAGATAAATGGTTTGGAAGTTATTTAGGAAAATAGGCGAAAATTGACCATTCCCCCCCCCTTATCTCCGAAACTACCGGGCCTAAAATTTTGAAAAAATACAGAAAATAGTTCTTTACCTATAGATTACAGGAAAACCTATGAGAAGTCTATGGTATTTAAAGTAACATAGGAAATTTCAGACAATCATGTATGGAACGGAACCCTCTCCACGCGGGTTTAACTAGCACTTGCCCGCTTTTTTTATAACGTAGGAACGTTTGTCTAATGATAAATCTTTGCAATAAATATAATAAAACATTTAACAAAAAAGTCGAGGCTAAGCCAGAAAAGTTTTAATTAAAGATAATTTATACGTAATATGAAGTTGGAATTTAATAAGTTTTACCCGAAGATATTTAAATGAAAAACTATTAACTTCTATGGACTCTTAATAAAACAACATTAACTTAATGTCCACGTTAAATAATGAATATTTAGTATGTTAACGAAAATAACGTGAGAATAATCAAATCATTATGATTAAGGATAACCGATACTCATGACACGCAAAGAGATCACCGAATTAAGATGTTTCTTTCCTCCTCATAATGGCCGTGTAACAAAATAATCAGAAAATCATAATAACAACGGAATGTCACAAATAAGAAGTCGCTAGATGAATCACTAGGACATGTTGACGTTTGGTATAGTAATGGTTATTTTAATTATTAATACAAAAACTGAAAAGCGTACCACTTTTCTAGTACCTACAGTGGATTCATCCATACTTGTCTTATTTGGTAAACAAGTTTCTAACCTCAAAATGTGCAATTTTTGGGTGAAATAGCTGTTTTACCCTAAATAAAGCAAACTTAGGCTAAAAATTGGCAAAGTGACGTCTAAAATATTGACTCCGGTCCCTTGATTTGCAAGGAAACAGCTATTTTAGCCAAAAAAGTTGCATTTTGAGGTTAGAAACTTGTTTACCAAGTAAGACAAGTATCGATGAATCCACGTTACAAGAATTAGGCCAAATAATACAGAGCCTTTCGTGTAAGTTTGAGTCATAGAAAACTTCTTGAACGCGGATACGTAAATGTATCTATTTCCTTATGGCGAAAGCTTTAACGCGTTTGAGACGTTTTTTTATGATTTAAACTTATACTTAGGGCACAGTATTTTTCCAGTCTTACCAGATTTTAATTTTGATGTTACTGGTTTGATTGTGATTCCAGCATCAGTATTCAAATATAAAGAAAAACTAGCCTTACAGAGCGCTATTGTCATGACCCTAACCATGAGTTTACACAAACCGTTCTCGTTATTGAAATCTATCGGAAACACTGCTTGTTGCCGATACAAGTAAAAGGGACTGAGCGATAGTTTTCGATAACGAGAACGGTTTGCGTACACTCATGGTAATGGTACTGGACTGTAGAGTGATTGGTAAATATTATATGATGTGTAATTTCCACATTGTTTTAGTAGTCTGTAGCCACTTATGGTGAATTCTAATTTTGAATCTGTAGATTATTATAAATGCAAAATGATGACATCAGCGATTATCCTTGAGCTTTAGCCTCTTTTCAGCGATTAAACTTCAAACGGAGTACAGAATATAATGCCTCCAGTTTTCAATATCACCCTAACACGTTTGTCTGCCTAATTAGTCGTACACAATTTCATTCTGCCGTATTGTAATTACTAAGCATATGTCTAGAACGTTCTGAACGCTGTTACAACCCTTGTTAACTGTATGCGGTATTTGAGAATGCTTTGAATCTGTGTTTACATCTCTTAATTATAAGATTCTCTTTTGAATGGAAGGGTTGAGTTGTGGAGTTTCCTTCGTAGACGTTACATGGAGCAGTAATCATGTTAAATGCCTTGTGAAAAACATTACACGGTAATTATTCATACTTGAACGAACGAAACAGTTCACGGCGTGCTTAGATATTTTTTTAAGAATCTAATTCTAAAAAAGCGGCCAAGTGCGAGTCGGACTCGCCCATGAAGGGTTCCGTGATTTATGAAGTATAAAAAATACTACTTACTAGATCTCGTTCAAACCAATTTTCGGTGGAAGTTTACATGGTAATATACTCGTACATCATATATTTTTTTTAGTTTTATCATTCTCTTATTTTAGAAGTTACAGCGGGGGGGGGACCAACATTTTACCACCTGAGTTTCAGTTCTAAGTATGGGGAATCCCCAAAATTTATTGTTTTTTTTTTTTTTCTATTTTTGTGTGAAAATCTTAATGCGGTTCACAGAATACATCTACTTACCAAGTTTCAACAGCATGGTTCTTATAGTTTCGGAAATAAAGTGGCTGTGAGATACGGACGGACAGACAGACAGACAGACAGACAGACAGACAGACAGACATGACGAATCTATAAGGGTTCCGTTTTTTGCCATTTGGCTACGGAACCCTAAAAAGTACGCATTTAACACAATTCAAGTTTTCTTCATGATCTAAACATTTATTACGTGTTTTGTAAACTTTTTTCTTCTTTTCAGGTTCAACGAAGTGATGCTGTAATTTAATTAGCTAGGTAAGTATTTTTTTTAACTGTGTTATTTTGTACTTTTTGGGATAGCTACGCTAAATTTATTAACACAATAGCTTCTGCCCGCGACTTCTTCCCTCTTATTATAGTTACTCTCTCAGTGACTTTTGAGTTTTCTGGATAAATAGTACTTTATGTCCTATTCCAGGATCTAAGGTAGCTGTATATACAAGCTGAGTGGCTACAAACATACACACACAAACACACACCAAAAAATTTAAACCCCAGTACCTACCTTAAATAAGGCGTCTTTATAATTCGAACCAAAAACAAAAAACTAAGAGCCTAGACGTTAAGAATCTTCTAGAAAAAAAATAGTGAAGCTAAGAACATTCCCATTCCATTTTCAAAACAACTCTGAGGCTAGGCGTATGCTGAGACGCAGGCAATGCAGCACAGCACAGTACAGCACAGTGCAGGGCAGGGCAGTTGAGGCAGTCATGAGCCCCCTCCGCATGCTGCGACGCAACTAACATTCGCATCCTAGCTAGTACAAGGAATAGACGCTTGACGAACAAAATGAGTTCAAGAGTCAGAGTCTGATTATGAAATTAACGAGTTGTTGCTACTTTACAGTTTGTCAAAGCGTAGTAAAAGTATTTGGCAAAACTAATTCGATTAAATGTTCTGTCATAACAACAAACGTCTCGACGTGCACGCGCTGCGCAGAATTCTGTGCCGGCACTACAACGAGACGCAGAGCAGGACAGACACATGTCTGCGTCGCATGTGCCTGCGCCGCAGTGTACGTAGTTCAATGACGTTCCATGCTTTACAAAATCTGCTCTGCTCTGCGCTGTGTGGACCTGCGTCGCCTGCGTCTCAGCATGCGCCTAGCCTAACTCCTACGTTTGTTTCAAAGCAGCGATACAAGTCACATGACGCTCGTTTTCTTAACAACTTCACTAATCTAAAAAGGCGTGACTCCGTTCTACTGTTTCCCGGATAAAATCTTTTCGCTAGGAGTTGATAAAAAAGTTAATAATCAGGGCTTCTTAATTCATTACAAATAGCGGCCCGCTAAGTAGTTTTACTGATGATAATATGCAATTAAAAGGAAAAACTGTATTTTTTTCATAGAATAATATTATTGAAATTTATTATATAGCCTGTATATATGTCTCTTTGCTGGCATATCATCGGACGACGAACATGACGAAGTCTCAGAGTCGGAGGAAAAATCAGAGTCGGTGACGTTTATTATGAAACGTTCAATTGCTTCGTCTATCCTGCCATCAATTTGTAAAAATCTATCATCTTCTTTTACCGTATAGCACCGCCCGCCAGGCGCGGCGCCGCGCGTGGCAACAACTGCGTGCCTCGTACCGCGAAACTCTATGTGCGCGGTGATAAGCGACGTCCGTCATACAGTTTGCCATAGTTAAGCGACAGTTGCTATTTCGAGACGATATCATAATATTTATCAACTCTCGGCGAACAGACTAGAACATTTTTAAATAGAACAGCGTCATGTTCAGTTTTAAGACCCAATCTACAAAGCCGTATGTTTATTCGTAAGACCACATACTTTCTTTTTGATAGTAACGCGTTTTATTTTACATGCGAATTGTATCCCAATTGAATCGGAGACTATTGTCAATAGATTTTTTGCCTCAGCAATGATAGTGGATTTGTATTATTTATGAGTTTTGATTTATTTGGAATTGATATTCATTGGAAGATTATTGGTAAAACGATTGCTATTATCCATCCGTAAAATTGTTGCCTTTGATCAGATAGGATTGAAGCTACATTAGATTTATTTTTATATATAATATGGGATGAAAAAAACCGACTTCAAAAACCCTTTGAAAAATAAGAAATACTAATAATATTCAATGATTGGCCTTCGTCAGTAAATCATCTAGATAAGTCAGATATATTGTAGATTTAGTGATAGTAAATGAACACAGTATAAGGGATGGATTACCTAATTTACTTTCCACAGACTTCGATATATTTAATTGATCACTTAATCAACGATATATGTATTCTAGGTAATTTACTTACGAAGGCCAATCATTATTTCTTACTTTTCAAAGGGTGTATGAAGTCGGTTTTTTATTTGTAATTTTTTTTTACTTGTTTTAGTCATTATCATATGTGATTTAACGACACATATTAACAACACCAAGTAACAATAGCATAATGCCAATTTCTCATCACCCTTTGCAAAATGTTGATATCGAAGGAGCAAGGACGTCAATCGTTGAGGAGTTTTCCTGGTTCTTCACCACCGGTTCGATGTTATACCACATGAATTTTCATGAGCATAAGTTGCTTCCCAACCTTATACAGCAATCTAATCGCCACCCGTGAAATACTTAGCATTGAGGAGTTCCAGTGGTCAAACGTGGTCTTCATCATCAGTTTTACTTCACCAATAATGTTTATAAAACGAAACTGCTTGAGTTATTACAGAAAATATTTGAATTTCTATATGAGTGCCTATAATACTTGAGGAGTTCCTACGATTGCTTATCGATCCTCTCATCAGACCTCGACTTTGATCACAACGGGACCAATTTGGAGGTATACATTATCGATTAAAAAAAAATTGTGCGAATATATGCGTCGAATTGAGAACCTCCTCATTCGGTTTTTTTGAAGTTGGTTAAGAAGTAGGAGGGAATGAGCGACAGTCTTTGCTTAAATAAATAGCACTAAGCACAGCTCTACACGAATTTTCAATGATTATTTCTTTGAAACCGCAATGGTACAAATTCCACTTGAAATAATTATGTAACTCATACATTTTATTAAATATAAGTATAAATGTTACACAATAGTATTTTGTTACATGTAATAATTTTATGAGACCTAATTTGTAACTGTATATAGTTCCAAATTAAAGACGTGGAAAAAGGTTTATACATTGAAGATAACTTTAGTGCACATTATTTCCTTGAAGGCCCCGCTAGCTAGAGCTATCCAACGACACCCAATTTAATTTTGTAAAAAAAAATTTTTTTTGTTTATCATCTATTGGAGCTAGCGTCAATATTTTGTTATTTTTTTCCAATTTTATTCTTTATCTTTGTGCAGCCCTGTATCTAAAATAGTCAACGAAGGAAAGTGACTGTTGTTGTGAACAGACAGACGCACATGGCGAAAACGGGTTCCTAGTTTGACTATGGAAACACCACCGAGAGTGGAAATCCTTGGCTGGCCTAAGGCATTCAAAGCTCTTTACAAGGAGCGTCGACTCAAGCTGAACCAATAAACTTTGGAAACTCAGCCGTAAACAGCTCAGATACATAATCGGAGTATTCACGGGTCACTTCGGGGTTAAGTACATCTTAGCCAAGATGGGACTCTGACAACACAAGCTCTAGAATGTGTGGCGAAGAGGAAGAAACAATGAAACACATCACGTGTGAATGTGACGCCCTCGCTAGACTAAGTATGAAAATCCTTGGTAATGGATATCCGGAACCAGGGGAATTTAAGGCAATACCACTGCGCTCCACAAGTCACTTCATTGAAGTGGTGGAGAATGCTATGGATAGTGCTTAGGAAAAAGGGGTAATTACCAGAGGCAAACGTTAGGGTAAGCCGGTGCATTATTTTCGTAACTCAAACATTATAATACTATTAATAACTTCTTGTATTAACATAAAAATTGCATATTCCATCATTATCTTATAAATACAATCTTTAATGAGTAATAATATAATGTTTAAAAAAAGAAATGATACACCGACTTACCCTCACGCTTCGCCTCTGGTAATTACATAAAAGATCCCATAGGGTCGAAGTGTATCCGCAAGGACCCTACCCTCTAAGATAAGATAAGATAAGACTATGAACCCTAACAATGAACATCGATCGGATTTAAACCGTTACCATTAACGTAAAAAATATCACCTCAAAAAATTTCGCCTTTACACAGTGTGCGCAATATTATAACACCCTTGGGAGTATTTCAACAAATAAACCAGCTAGTTATAAAAGTCCATCGACCAAGTCTGGTTTCTAATTGGCTCCGAGAATCGGTTGCGTCTTATGCATACAGATTGAACTGATGGAGCACTGATCTTGATCCCAAATGTGCTATGTACTAGAGAAGTGTCCTGAATAATGATTCGCTTTGATTAGGTATACATAGTTCAAGTATAAACACGATTCAATGACGTTTTGTAGAGAGCATTGCAAAGTTGCGAAAGGTTTTTCGAAATGTTTTACTATTTCATAAGCTATTTTTTGATGAAGGCGATTGTTTTTCATTACAATTTATTTACTTTACTCGTACTGATATGGCTAAATAGTTGAGTTTGGTATTTTATAAGAATAAAAAAGGGAAATAGTAGCGGTACTAAATAATAATACAAAGTAATAGTAATAGTATTAGACGGTGGACTGACGACGGTGAAAATTGCGAGTCTCCGCTGGATGCGAGCAGCACAGAATCGGTCGTTGTGGAGATCATTGGGGGAGGCCTATGTCCAGCAGTGGACGTCTTTCGGCTGAAATGATGATGATGATGATGAATAGTATTAAAGATTTTGTATCGGAACAAAACGAAAGATTAGCATTACGATATATTCGGAAAAAAAAAATTTAAACTTCTGATGTAATGTTATGTCATATTTCTTTTCGTTTGTCTTAATTAAATATTTTACTAAAGCAGCATTCCAGGAAACATATATAATGTTCCTAACCTAACCTCACCTTGGGCCGATTGCATAACTTGTTTTGCGCTTTTCTACTTGTTTTACTAGAAAGAGGCTTTCGCTTGTATTACAAGTTACAAGTAGTTATGCAATGGGCCCCTTATCGTCACGAATGGTCTACATTAAAATGAGTACCGAAATGGCGAATTTTAATGAACGATAATGCGATGTCAAGTTAGACTATTACGTCGTTTCACATTTTCCGTAGAAAAAACAGAACAGTTTTTTTCGTCTGAATAACTGTTCCCGGTTTTTTGTTACAACTGCTATTAATACAAAGTAGGGAAGGGAAGTTCGTTTATAGTCCGTTCTCGTTATTCGTTCCAAGCGTTTGTGAAGTGTCATGGTTCATTGACGTTATTAGATGCACCTAGGATAGCTCTTAGAGCGCGGCGACGTGATCTGCTGGCGGTCCCGGCTGCGCGCACCCTGTCTCACAGGAACTCAACATTGCTTCGCGCGCTCACACTGCTTAACGCGCTGTTGGCATCAGCACCGGAGTGTGACCTGCTTGCGTGGAGATGAGCGGCTGTATATCGTGAATGCTTGAGATTTTGCGAGATGATGGATGCTAGAGAATCGAGTGTTTTAATTTAATTTAATTATTTTATCACTGTATTATTAAGTAATTTGGTTTCATGATGCATTAGTCTAACAACTGTAATGTCATGTAAATATATTTTGAATAAATAAAATAAAAAACAAATAAATTATAAAAATTGTTTTTCGTTCTTGTAAGAAACGGTTTTTCCGTTTTTTATATACAAACTATACTCAAAAAAAATTCGAAAAAAAAAGGCCAGCACTAAACTAAACTCCGCTCTGTCCCCTTCGAACGTTCCTTATTCTTTAACACGTGTATATTTTAACAGAAAACGTGCATCAGTGTTTCAGTGATCCTGGAAAAAGTTATTCGGGTGATAAGGAAAACGAAAAAACAATCCGGGCACGCACCATTAGCCCCTGTCATTGAAACAGCGTTGTTTCTAACAGAAAGAACGCCACCACTAATGAAAAAGAAGATATTAAATGAAGAAAATTTCAACTGTCTAACTATCGGTTAAGGCTGTATCTTGTGACAGACGGACAGACAGACAGACAGACAGACGGACGAACAGCGGAGTCTTAGTAATAGGGTCCCGTTTTACCCTTTGGGTCCGTACCCAAAACCCTAAGAAAACTTTCCGCGGAGTTTCTTGCGGCGCTTCTCAGTTATGATAAAAATAATTTGGTCTTGTCCGACGGGCTGGTAGATTTAATCATAATTAATTCATGTGATTACTGTAGGTACAAAGTAAAAGAGCGCAGAGATGGCTGGTTCGCTAAATATTTTTTTTCGTTTTGATTATTGAATATTCAGGCGATGATCGCGTATTCGCGTTCTATTAACATGAAATATTTTTATTTCAAACTACTATTATTATTTTGATATTTGGAGACCTTACATCTCCTTTTTTATACTTGACCGTGGAGACTGTCTACATCTTCATTTAACCTAGATTAGGTAATCAATTTAGATGTTTCTTTATTTTAATTATTATTATGATGACCCTTAGAGGCTTTAAACATCTCTAAGTAGCTTAACTTGTCCAGACGCGGAGACTATACATCTCCCTTATTAGTTATTTATTAGAATTAATTTTTACCTATTAGGATTGTTTGCTGCCCTTTTCATGTGTTAGTTTTAGTTAAAACTCTAATGTAAAAGTTGAAAAAAAAAAAGACTTACTGCTGAGTTTCTTGCGGCCTTTCTTCTCAGCAGATGTCACCTTTCGAAGCGCTGGTAGCTTCAGACATGTAAAAGAGCCCATGTGGCCTACTTGCAAAATAAATATTTTTATTTTCATTTTCATTTTCATTAGAACACCCAGTTTTGCTATCGCGCGACCACGCGTTGGTCACGGTATAAACTTGTCCAGATGCGGAGACTATACATCTCCCTTATTATTTATGTATTAGAATTACTTTGTAGCCATTAAGTTTGTTTGTTGCACTTTTGTGTTAGTTTTTAGATAAAACTCTAATGTCAACGTTGAAAAAAGACTTACTGCTGAGTTTCTTACGGCGTTTCATCTCAGCAGATGTCACCTTTCGAAGCGCTGGAGATTCAGACATGTGAAAGAGCCCATGTGGCCTACTTGCAAAATAAATATTTTCATTTTCATTTTCATTTTCATAGGCCGACGCCTAAAGCGGCGAGCGCAAACGGTATCACTTTGTCAAAAACCAATAGTATCAAAATTCATGAATATTGTCACCGCACCAACATTCATGCGACGTGTTATTACTTCATAAAATTCGTTTCCACGACTTCCATTGTATCGGGTGAACGATCTGTAACATTCATAAGGTGTAGTACGAGCCTGGGGCGCAATTGTGAAAGCGGAACGGCTATTGTTAAATTTCGCGTCTTTCATATTTTTTATGGCTTTTCTTGGTCTGAAATTTGTCACTGAGTTTTTACTGCCAGTCACTTTTTAGGGCACTTACTGTTGAAATTGAAACTCTCGCATCTTTCATGTCTTTAACTTTGGCGCAACCTGTGCATAGACGTGACGCTTTGGGTGATTTCGCTTCCATTTTAGTAAAAAATGAAGATAGGTATGTGTGTAACACGGGTGAAATCACCCAAATATACGTGTCCATAGACATCATGTACCATAGTGCAGTTACCTATGTGATAAAGCACGTGAGCTTACTTTAGATGAAGAAAAGCATTGTTTTATTTATTTTTATTTATATAGTAATTAAGCATATAACTACTTTAGTAAAATTACAATCTAGTCTTACAGACTAATAAGTAATATAAATTTAGCATAAACTTCTAAGCAAACTATATCTAAGAATGTGTCCATTGGCACTTTACTTAGTATCTGTTAAGGGGAAGACACTATGTTCGTGTGTTCTTATTTAATAACACTAGGTAACACTATTTTAACTATGCACTATTGCACTAAACTAACTCAAACGGTTTTGCCCTTTTCAGTCTTCTCACTATATCCGTGGTATCGAGTAGCTGAATCGCCTCGACGTTCACGTGGTGGTGAAGCCTGTGTTCGTGGGCTTCGACATATTTTCTTATTATTTTAGAAACGACCTCTATTTGTAGGTCCCTGTGGAGATCGGCATTTTTCTTATGTACCATGGCGCATTAACGATGCCTCTGAGTACTTTGTTTTGGAATTTTTGTATTATTTGGATGTTACTGTGTTTGGTACACCCCCAATGTTGTATACCATAAGTCCATACAGGCATAAGGACTTGTTTGTACAATAATATTTTGTTGTGTATTGACAACGAGGAGTTCCTACCAAGTAGCCAATACATCGTGTTGTAGCGAATATCTAGCTCATCTCTTTTCTTTTTGACGTAGGCTTTCCAGCGCAGCTTCACATCAAGCATCATTCCAAGATACTTGGCAGTATTCGCATATGGAATAGTTTCCTCATTTAAATACACCGGATGATATTGCAGCTTTTTATTTGTAAAGTCAATATGGATTGACTTCGTTTTGTTTAGATTTATTCGCCATTTTTTGGTCCAGTCAAAGACTCGGTTTATAGATATTTGACCCTTTTCAACTGCTGCCTCATGGCTATCTCCAATTGCCATAATAGCTGTATCGTCAGCAAATGTTGCAAGGGTGTTATTTTCTGTTTCTGGTATATCACAAGTGTAGAGAAGGTAAAGGACCGGACCTAAGACACTTCCTTGTGGTACCCCAACAGAAAAGCATTGTGGCTCTAAAATAATTGTAAGCTATATACCTCGAATAAAAAAGGAGTTTTTTTATGTCAATTCACTGACATACCGGCAGACGGCCCACCTGATGGAAAGTGGTCACCAGAGGTGCTGCCAATGCGTTGCCAGTCTCGGGAGGATGAGGAATGGGGATGGGATGGGGACGAGGGAATAGGCCTCCATATCTCGTCACTCACCGTACGAAACGCAATAGCAAGCTATTACTTTACGCCGATAATCTGTGAGATTATGGTACTACCCCGGTCGAGCCGGCCCATTCGAACAGTAATCATCTAGTGAGGATTACTGTTTGGCTACACCACCAATAAAATGATGTTTTCTATGAAATGGCCTCGTTTATTTATTTTTTGTAAGAGTTTCCGTAAGACTTCGCAGAAAACTCGCTTTTTAATAAGAAATAAATCAAGAAAGATGTTTGCAAAACATATAGGTATTATAAGCTTACGTGTGTGTGAGTGAAGCTTTCGGTTTCACGTGTATTCGCTGACACGTGTATCCATGATCTAAACAATATATAAATAAACAAAATAAATAAATCAGGGGACAATCTTTACACAAATCGATCTAGTCCCAAAGTAAGCTCTAAAGGCTTGTGTTATGGGTACTAGACGACGATATAGATAAATAAATACTTAAATACATAGGAAACATCCAAGACTCAGGAACAAACATTCGTGCTCATCACACAAATATTTGCCCTTACCGGGGATCGAACTCGGGACGCTAGCTTCGGAGGCAGGGTCACTACCAACTAGGCTATCCGCTTCGTTCTGTAATGTATTTCTCCAAACAGCTTTAATGAAAATATTTATTTTACAAATAGGCCACACGGGCTTTTTCATATTTCTAAATCTACGGTGACATCTGCTGAGACTAAATGCTGGATGAAACTCAGCGGTCTTTTTTCAACTTTAACATTAAATTTTTAACAATATTTTAATGTTTAGGAATTGTAAATTTATTTCATTAACACGAAAAATTGAATACAACATAATAAAATGTGAACTAAATTGCTTGTATTAATTAATACACGATGGCATGACGTCGTTACTGTATTAAGAATAGACTTAGGCGCCCAACTCCCAATAGACCCCCAATTCTCGGTGCGTTCGAGATAATCTCACAATCGAGATTAATCATCAGTGCATGCAGTCGTTTGACACAACTGTATGAATCTGACATTTAATGTCGCGGTCGACATTACCTCGAATGCACGACGCGATCATTTGCGTTTCAAAACGGTTTCAAAATGGTCGCGTCATGTGCGGTCTCTCAAAGGAGTCTATGGCATAAACTCAAATTAAACATAAGAGTAACTAGACGTTGCAGTTGCGTTTCACCGTCTGTTCTGGGCCTTACTTACGGATCAGAAACACGAGTACTGTAGCACAAAACACGGATAACCGTGAATCCGTATTTCGGACTATACCCTAAACCCAAGTTTTTGAAAAAAAAAAGGCAAGTACCTAATTGTATCCTTTTATTGGATAACCCACTGTACTCAGTTAATAATAATAATGATATTTTTATAATATAAAATAATGTAAAAAATGAGAAAATTAAGAAAATTAAGTGGAATAATAATAATAATAATCGTTTATTTTAATGAGTTCATGGAACTTAGACTGTTGATTTACTAATTAGACATTGTTTTATTATTTTAATTTTAAGGGTTCCGTACCCAAGGGTAAAACGGGACCCTATTACTAAGACTCCGCTGTCCGTCCGTCTGTCTGTCTGTCTGTCTGTCCGTCCGTCCGTCCGTCCGTCCGTCCGTCTGTCCGTCTGTCCGTCCGTCTGTCCGTCTGTCTGTCTGTCCGTCTGTCCGTCTGTCTGTCCGTCCGTCCGTCCGTCCGTCCGTCCGTCAGGCTGTATCTCATGATGATGTATTTCTATTGCCACTATAACAACAAATACTAAAAAACAGAATAAAAAAAATATTTAAGGGCGCTTGTTGCTCGATATTGATAACGGCAACAGGTAGACGCTTGAAATATTCACAGAATATTTAGTTATATATTCACTTTAAAAATAAATAATTACATTAAAATAAAAAAATACAAAATAAGTGGTTTTTTTTTGCTTGATTATAGATAATGGTACGGAACCCTTCTTGCGCGAGACCGACTCGCACTTGGCCGGTTTTTTATCTTTTTATTATTGTTACTATTGTAGTCTCTAATTTATATTTTGTATTGACGATCCTGTACGGAGATACCTACCTTTTCATTTGTGATTCTGGCATTTAATATAAGTTAATTTAAATTTGGATTATAATTTTTTATTTGTATTTAATTTAATATTAGTTCATTTAATTTTGGATTATAACTTTTCATTCGTATTTAATTTCTGACGATCTCAATTTAAATTCGTATAATCTTGACATGTGTGCAATTTAATTGTAATCTTATATTGAGAAATAAATAAATCTTAATCAAAGAGAATCTTGTTCACTGACCCTCTTATTTACAATTTCTGGGTCAAGCTTAATGTATAGCGGAATAAATCTAAATCCACAAACAAATTCTCCATAACAAGCATATGAAGAAAAGTTTCTGTGGCTATATTATCGATAAATTTTAGTTATATCTGTATTTGCTTCGCTCCATTGGGTCAGGGTGGGGCCTTTGTTATAGCGGAAAGTCATGTCTAATGACTCATTAATTTAGGTAAAAAGTACCATTAAAAAATATATTTTTTTTGTATGAACTCATGGATAATCGCCGGTTGGTGTCACATCACATTCAAATTAAAGTTGTCTTACGGGCCTCTGCGTGTTGGCTCTGGCCCATGGACTCCCACAGTCTCATGATGGAAAAAGACATACATTATAATAATAGTACATTGTGCATCTAGGGCCGTAAGTAGGGGATAACTAACGAGAGTCTGTTAGAAGCCCGACGCCGATAGGCGAGGGCTTTTATGACTCGAGTTTGTTATCCCCTTACTGCCCGTGATACATACAATGTTTTTCATCACATTTGCGAGGAAATTTAATAAAAATTAGACAAAGAAAAGTGTATATATTAATTTTATTCCCATTTTACATCGTGAATTACCATCAGGTGGGTGTTCATAAACTGAGCGTACGTTGCGATCAGCGCGGGGCAGCTCCGCCGACTTGCCTTAATTTTGATGCGTAACTGTAAAGTGCTTGAGTAATTATTTCAGGTTACCCAATAAAAGTTTAGGTATAATCGGGATTGCTTATGTCAACTCAATTTCTTTTAGTCTACTTACATTAATGGTTGTACTCAAATGGTCGAATTAACAAAGGCCGCTCAAGATGAAATTTGATAATGTGACGTTTATTTATAGGTTGACAGCTGGTAGACTGATGCTTAACTTTTTAATCTCGAGTCAAAGCTTATGTGGCGTTTAGTTTGTTAGTGTATTCTTTGTCTAAATGAGGGTTTTAATAATGCGCATTATTGGACTATACTGATTACTTTACTAATAATAATTCTACGTTTAAAACGTACACAAGCTTTATTTTAAAATAAGCAGAATATTCATTGAACAAATGTTTGCAACTGGATATTGTATTTATGAAACATTCCATGTTAGAAAATAGTAATTCTAAAAATTTACATTTTGATATGCTACGAGCTACGAAAGCATACAAATATAACTGCATTTCTACCATCCATCAATTTTAATGTCGTCATACATTCTGTCCTCAAAACCATTATATTCCACAATAGAGTACCAACCGCAATAAGTTTCATACGATGCAATAAAATATTCCAGTCCGCTTGCATACGCACCACATGTCTCCCTGACCCCGTTTGTCACATAACGATAATAAATAGACGGAACAAAAGCAAACTTGGAATGTATTTTTGTTTACCGCCATCCAATTTCAAGATTAAGACGAACCAACATTTTTTGTTCCTGATATTTCCTGGATTTCTCCGTTTTTGGCGACCATTTGTCATCTTGATGGTGATGTTTTGTGATATCCATCAGAATGAAAATACATCAGAAATAATATCAACCGAGATTTATATTTGCATTGTTCTTTGCGTGTGAATGTGTTATATAAGGTCTGTTCGCCGAGAGTTGATAAAAAAAGTAAAAAAGTCAGGGCTGCTTAACTCATTACAAATAGCGGCTCGCTAATTATTTTTACCGACGATTATATATATATTTTTATAGCCTAACTGTGTAAACAGAATGCAACACGCGAACACCCAATCGCCAATGACATATTATAGAAAGACACAAGACACGTCATATCCATACTAAACGCGTTTTAAACATGTGACAAAGATATATATTTTTTTTTCGTTTCTTTCCGGCCAGTGCAGGTTTATGAGACATTTGATGCGCACATATAACACATTAATTTGCAATACGGCGATTGTATATATGAACAAAACAAATGTATTTTTTTCGCCGCCGTCCGCCCGGCGCGACATTGCACATGACAACATCTGCGTCCCTCGTACCACGAAACTCAGTGCGCGGGGCGATAAGCGATGCCCGTCAAACAGTTTGCGATAGTTAAGCAACAGTCACCATTTCGAAACGATATAATATTTATCAACTCTAGGCGAACAGACTTTAGGGTTGGCCATACATTTATGGAAATAGCAACATAGATTTAGTTTGTAAACTGATGACAGATGACAAATGGTCGCCAAAAACGGAGAAATTCAGGAAATATCAGGAACAAAAAATGTTGGTTCGTCTTAATCTTGAAATTGGATGGCGGTAAACAAAAACACACAACTATAAATTACACAACTATTCAATTAAAATTAATAAATATTTATTTTATGCTTATTTCTTATAATAAATACTAAATTAAATGGCATTTGTAGTTTTGTCTCTATCATGTTTCTAAAGGTCCAGCCTATATTTTGCCGATGGAGAATTTCTTGGGATTCCAATTCTGATTTTGTTACCTTCCGCTCGTTCCACAGAGCATCAAGATCCAAGCAGAGCAGCGTGTGCACGTAACCAAGTGCTGACATAAAGCTTTTAATGGTTTGAATTGGACTGGACTGCTGACACTTCGCCATTTCTCATAAAATTTGCAAAATAGCAATTTCTCTCGGTCACACTCTTATCTTAGTCTAAGAGGTGAAATATGTTGAAATAAACTCGCGTAGAGAGGGTTCCGTTCTGTACATGATTATCTGAAATTTACTAGGTTACTTTAAATACCATAGACTTCTTATAGGTTTTCCTGTAATCTATAGGTGAAGAACTATTTTCTGTATTTTTTTTCAAAATTTTAGCCCCGGTAGTTTCGGAAATAAGGGGGGGGAATGGTCATTTCTCGCCTATTTTCCTAAATAATTTCCAAACCGTTTTATTTAAAATTCTAAAAAATATATATTTAAGATCCTCACCATTAGCCCTTTCATTTAATATGTCACATGATATAGGTAGTTAAACTTTTTTTTATAATTTTCTAATTTACCCCCCAACATGGGCCACCATGTTTAAAATTCATATATTTACGTCACTCGTCCGTGTTGCGGTCACCGACTTACATATGTATACCAAATTTCAACTCAATCGGTCCAGTAGTTTCGGGGCAGATTGGCTGTGACAGACAGACAGACAGACAGACAGACGCACGAGTGATCCTATAAGGGTTTCGTTTTTCCTTTTGAGGTACGGAACCCTAAAAATAGGCTTAAGGTAATGAAACTAATTCTGATCAAGAGACTATGTTATAAGAATAATACTATTACTTGTACTGAACCAAATTCATTTGGTATATATTTATAAAACATGTTTTTGAGCAATACTGTTATTTAGTAGGACTGTTTTATTCACCGCTAATAGTTATGATAATAAGATATAATATTAAACATATTCGTTTCTCCAGAAACCAAAAAAGATACGAGATAATATCCAATCGCCCAAGGCTAGGGAATTTAATACTTAAGTGAAAAAGGCCAAACTCACGCAAGACAAATACAATAAAAATGAATAAATTGATATCCCTTTCAATGTCAGATTATACCGGTAACAATTGAATTAAATTATACCGGTAAACATTGAATTAGCGGGTAGAATTATAGATAATAATATTTAATTCAAAATTACGGGTTGTAAACTAATACTTTGTCAGTCTGTCTTCGATATTACTGTTCATAGATATTGATAAACCTTTTGCACACATAACCTTAACTTGTTGCCCAATCTTATATGATAATGCTACTTATCTGTAACAATGTCTGTAACCCTTTTAAAAATAATAAATAAAAACATTTTCTACCAAAGCTGACTTATTTCTCTTCTATTTTGCCGACGTGGTTAGCCTAGTTGGTAGTGCCCTGCCTCCGAAGCTAGCGGTCCCGGGATCGATCCGCGGTAACGGCAAATATTTGTGTGATAAGCACGAATTGTTCCTGAGTGTTTCCTATGTATTTAAGTATTCATTTATCTATGTAAGTACTCATATGTATCGTCGTCTAGTACCCAAAACACAAGTCTTTAGAGGTTACTTTGGGACTTGATCGATTTGCGTAAAGATTATTTATATTTCCACACCGATAATAACATTATTCCGTATTCCATTCGCGTTGTCATTCGAAGA
Organism: Tortricodes alternella; assembly: GCA_947859335.1. Classification (NCBI taxonomy): domain Eukaryota; kingdom Metazoa; phylum Arthropoda; class Insecta; order Lepidoptera; family Tortricidae; genus Tortricodes; species Tortricodes alternella. Next base: position 13,170,126 of record OX401984.1, on the reverse strand, counting down.
CGCGCGATTTGCTTTATTTCTGATACACAATCCCCTGACATTTCTCTGTCCACAACAATGCAAAACTAATCTACAGTAGAATAGTGAGAGTCTATTGCACGATCAGAATCGAATTCTAGAATGTTCTGATTGCATTCATTCTTAGGAAGCGGGCGGGATTAAATTCTGTTCGAGTTGAGTTTTCATGGATTGTTGTTATCGGAAGTTTTTGTGTTGGATTACGTCTTTATGATTGAGCTAAAGGCTTTCTCGGATTTATACTCCTTTTGATTCCGACAGCGTTCGAGCCTAAAATGAGGTTAATGTTTTTATTTAGATTAAAACGGTACCTTTGACATTAAAACTCATTCAGTTTTAAGGTCAAAGTTACCGTACATACATAGTGATATAAATTAGAGCGTAAATGAAATTTAGCTTCGATGAATACGAAAATAAGCATTAAAATAATTTGTTCAGAAAGTAAATCTGAAAGATGGGTAGGAAATCAATAGCATACCGTGCATTAAGTTTCTTGACTTCTTAAGTGGTTGCGGCTGCATAGCTGAAAGGCGCGAAATTTTAATTATTATTTTAATATGTAGAATTCAAATGATAACACATACAGTGACATGTAAATCCCCATACGATAAATAAATAAATAAATAGTCCTTGAAACTTGGTATAAATACACTTCAAAACAAACAATAGTAACGTTTTTGATCAAGTTATTAATTAATGTAACTCAAATTAACTTGCCAAAAAACATACCAACTAAAAATCTTTTTATGTCACCTGATTGAAAGTGGTCACCGCCGCCCATGGACATCTGCAACACCAGAGGTGCTGCCAATGCGTTGCCCGTCTAGGGAGGATGGGGAATGGGGATGAGGGAATAGGCCTCCGGATCTCGTCACTCACCATACGAAACGCAATAGCAGGCTATTACTTTACGCCGATATTCTGTGAGAGTGTGGTACTACCCCGGACGAGCCGGCCCATTCGAACAGTAATCATGTAGTGAGAATTACTGTTTGGCTCTACCACTACAAAAAATACCCTGTGGTTTTGCGCAGTCGATTTACATGCTGTTTTTAACAAGCCATAATAAACTTTGTAATTACAAAACCTCTATAGCCCAATTACAAACGTCCTAAAATAAACCTAATCCTTTAAGCTCTAGAAGCCATTTTTAATTTGCAAAGTTGTTAACCTTCACCGGAACATTCGTCACCCTTTTGTTTACAATTTTGTTTTCAAGTTTGAGCAAATGAATATTTGAATAGGTACGATATCAGTTTTGAACATGTAGTATTAATTCCGGCATTAGTCTTTGATCTTCAAAAGTCATCTTATTACACAGCTCAAGTCACGTCCTGGCGCCTCATTCGGGAACGCTAAGTGATTCTGTAGCGACTCGTAAGACAGATTTCTCATTCCACTCTTCCGCACGACGCGAAATGCGTAAGAGCGAGATGAGAGATCTGGCTTACGAGTCGCTACAGAATCACTTAGCGTTCCCGAATGAGGCGCCTGGGCTCAAAAAGACATCAGGTTTGTTAGGTAATTTCCTCAAATTCTTGGAACTCCAAGTCTCATTATTTCCATCAAAGCCTGATAAAGTTTTGACGACGCCATATCAACGTACATTTTGTTAATTGATCTGTTATTAAACGAGAACAAACATTTCATGAAATATTGGGCCATAAGTTTTTTCACTTTTAGAACTATAGGTATGATAGAGAGACAAAACTACAAATGCTATTTTATTAGGCATTATTTATAAGGAATTAATAAAAAATAAATTAGAATTTTTAAAAACACCGACGTCGAAATGAGCTCCGTCTTGTTAATGGCACTCCTGCAACTGACTGCGCAATTTTTGGAAAAGCTGCTGACAATTACTGATTCTGCGACATTTTGCGAACTCTATCATCACTTCTGGTACGTAACGCCATGTTTGCTTAATATTCGTTATTGAACGAGTTTATTTAAACTTATTCACCCAAACTTTGATTAATTTGACGCAGGGACACGGTATTCGGTATTGAATTTTTATGTCAATTGACTGACAAACGAGCTGACGGCCCACCTGATGGAAAGTGGTCACCGCCGCCCATGGACATCTGCAACACCAGAGGTGCTGCCAATGCGTTGCCAGTCTAGGGAGGATGGGGAATGGGGATGGGATAGGGATGAGGGAATAGGCCAATCCTAATGAATGGACTTACGGATATCGTCACTTGAAAGCTATTATCTACTTAATAAAGTTCTTAACAATGACTGACTGACTAAACCGATGGGTCTATAAATACGAAATGCACAGGAGTTCTTTATTGAACGTAAGTACAAAGATAGGATTTTTGAAAATTCATTCCATAAGGGGTTAAAGAGGGAATGAAAGTTTGTGTGGAAATTTGTCATTTTGAGAACGGCATTTATGAGGTTTTGTCGGTGGGAGATCCCATAATCAATCAGTCACATTATTCATTTTAATAAAGTTACTCATGCGACTAAAATTGCTAAAGGCGCCGCGATCAAATTCCCAACGGATTTTGGTATCAAAAGCTAAACTGTCTGCTTCATACCAAGCTATGTTAGTCAAATCCTGAGCTTCTGTGTTCACTTTAGGAATGTTTGCTTGAGTTGTTTGAAACGATACAGCCTTTGTAGCTTTGTGGATGTGAAGTTTTATCGTAAGTCTGTACAGGACATATGCCAGTTACTTGGGACGATTACGTATTTTCTGTATGTTATTGATTAACTAGTCTAATGGATATAAACACCACTTCTATTGAATTAAGTAGTGCTACTTCTGATTGAGTATACAGGTGAGCAATCCAAATAGGTTCTTCGATTTATGAGTGAAAAATGGCTGCATTTTAGGCACAGAGTTCCATTTGAAAATTTCTTGTATTTCGGCTAACGATTACCGTATTAAAATTCCGATAATTTTTAGGAAAATTTCCGGCTCCGATTTCCCATTGTGTATGAAATTTTGAAAATCTTTGAATGCATCATTCCTTAAATTTATAATCGATAGTGTCATTTAAGAATTTAATATGGTAATTCATAGATCAAATACATTTTACTATCGAACTCTAAACTTCAACTTTAATCCTACATCTATGACAACACTTTACTTTACGTTACTTGGAAAAATTTGCTTATCTCTTATAGTTTCAAACTAGGCTTCACTGACCATTTTGGATTGCTCAACCAATAAAATTGTACAGCCTAAATAGGGAAGATGCGTAATTTTTTTCATCTTGTATTGAAAAGTGCTGAGTAATAGAAACCGATCTGTGTACGCAAAACATTTTAATATTGATTATTTTAGTTTATTTGAAAAGACATTGTTCATACCACTCGCAAAAACACTCCATACAAAATGGACAACAGCTATGACATCACAGCTGTCGTTTGACTGTACAAAATGTATGGCGTTAAAGCGAAATCTGCAATTATTTCTCAAAATACTGTTTTTAGACCAACATAGTACAAATAAAACATGATATAAATTTGATGAGGATGTCCAAAAACTTAAAGCTAGAGCTATAAAACAATATAAATATATTTTTCACTAATTTTGACCCTTAATCGAATAAAAATTAATAGTCAAAAGATCAGCTTTTTTCTGTAATATGCTTTTCTTTACATTTACTTTCATAATATACCTATCATTTAAACCTCATTTTGATTTTCATGCAACTTCTCCACTGAATAAAGATATTTTTGATCAATTGATTGGTCCCCGTGAAATGCACGTAGTATAATACTAAATTTTATTCCACGCAAGAAATCCGAAACTCTTGGCTAGAATTTTATCCTGCGACCCTCCTCTCACAACACCCCGCCTCTAGGCTTTCACTGCACTTACTTATGTATACTGCACAAAAGAAAACGAAAGGCAAAAAACACGTGTAAAAAGTGCCTTACATAGTTAATCTGTACCTAAACCTTTACTTCAATATTTCCAGAACATTTTTCCTAAACAGCTAGAGAATTTAGCTGGCGCGTATCTTTCACAGACTGAACGTTCAAAAGAACTGTATTATAAGAGAAGCGGATCAATAACCTTTTCTTTCATGTTAAGCTCCCGAAGCCGAGTGAATAGTCCACGACAAAGCCGAGGAGCAAACTTAGCTACAAAATATAGACACGTTTATATCAGACAAATTTCGTTGAGTGTTGTAAATGTCTCATTTTCGTACAGCTGCCGCGAAGTGGGAGTTTTGAACTTGTATTTTATGAACGAAAACGCTGACGACCGAGCTTATGTTGAATGTAATTTTGAAATTCAATATTTTTGATGTCACGAGCTTTCTGGAATATATCATGGTAATTCTTCTTATATTAGATGCTACTCCGCAAAAAAATTATAATAATATATAAACGCAAAAGTGTGTTTTTTCTGTTTTCACGGCCTAACTATGACACCAATTGTCCTGCAATTTGTCATGGATGTAGATTAGATCATGGAGACTGACATATGACTTTTTATCCCGGGAAATTGCAATGTTCTCAAGGGAATCGCGAACGAATTCTACCCGGAAGAAGTCACGAGCAAAAGCTAGTTGCTTATAAAGTATTGATTATTTTGTTTAATATAAAATAGTACACTAATTATGTATAATTTTAACGAACTGCGCCTCTATTCGGGATCGCTAAGTGATTCTGTAGCGACTCGTAAGCGAGATTTCTCATCCCACTCTTCCGCACGACGCGTAATGCGTAAGAGCGAGATGAGAAATCTCGCTCACGAATCGCTACAGAATCACTTAGCGTTCCCGAATAGAAGCGCAGGCCAGCGCCTCTATTCGGGAACGCTAAGTGATTCTGTAGCGACTCGTAAGCCTGATTTTTCATCTCACTCTTCCGCACGAGGCGTAATGCGTAAGAGCGAGATGAGAAATCTGGCTTACGCGTCGCTACAGAATCACTTAGCGTTCCCGAATACAGGCGCAGTTGATTTTGAAGATTTTGAAAGCGTATCTATCTGTTTCGTTATCTTGCAATACGAAAAAACTAGAGAAATTTTCAGAAATAGGGTCAAGGCAGCAACAGTGGGTCACTTTTTTTTGAGTGATGCTCACTTGATTTGGGCGAGTGTTGGAAAGATGCAGAAGGGTTAGTATTATAGTGTAACTAATGTATATTGATTATTTTAATCGATTTAGTTCAAAAAGGTAATATTTTGGAAAATAAACAGTATTTTTTTAAAAAAACTTATTTGAGTCACTGTGTACTGGGGGTGGGATACAGTGGATCTGCCCTCAGTTCACAGTGAATCATCTTTAATTTAACTCAAATAATAATGCAATTTTCGGCTTTTCGCATTGAACAAATTACTTAATAATCAGGTAACTTAAATTTGACTACTTATTTCTCAGTCTTAAACTTTAGACGCTTTTCACACGCTCATAACATTTTTTATTTTATTTTAAGCGTTTTTTTGTCCTTATTTGTCTGTTTCCGTATTTAACGGGGCCTTGCTGAACGAGAGCCATCCTAAAAGAGAAAATTCACAAAAAATATTACAATTTGTTAAATTTTCTAAATTAATATACTTGGCTCATGAACCACTGTGTACTCATGTGATTTGAGCCACTGTGTACTAAACCGCCATTTTGGATTTAACTTATACCACGCGTGATACTTTTGCTTAAATCGAAGTGCAGTATACGTCAAAATGACCTCAATTAAGTTTATTTCTCAGCAAAATTATTAATCAATTGGTAAAACAAAATGTTCGTGAAAAAACAGAAAGTACACCTTACCTTAAAATTCGCATTTTATTTCGTCAAACAAAAAAACATTAATTACGCGGGTTCGTTACATAGCTGACGCAAGCGAACTGGTTGTAACCTGTTTCTATCGGGAGACCTTCCAAAGAGTCAGAAAGAAAGAAAGCTATCTATAATATTTCTGACACAACGGCCAGTGCGCCACTGTTGTCGCTATAGCCACTGTTGCCGCCTTCACCCTACTTTAGGATCGGGGGGAAAACACGTCTTTTATAAAGGGCAAAAGGAAAAATTCCACGTAAAAGAAGTTGCAAGAATACTGATAACTAAGTGTTAGAAGTGGTATGCGTTAAAAGTTTCATTTTGTAAGTATTTCATTAGTTTAACAAGTCATTAAAAAGAGTGGCATTATCTGAGCAAGAAACTCCTAACGGTTTTCAACTACCTCAACGATGACGGCAGAAATAGTCTTCTCTATTTTTATCAGTAAACTCTTCTTTTTCACTTTTTTATTTTCAAGTAGGAAATGGACGAGGCAAAATTGAAAGTACCCATAATGTAAGTAAGGTATCCCCGTCGTAGAAAAACCAGGGACAGCTTTTTTTACACGAAAAAAACGTTATGCTCGGTTTGTGTTATCTTGACAAAACAAATCATTTATTTGGACATACATACACATACATAGCATCACGCCCGAAATCCCTAATGGGGTGGGAAGAGCCGCAAGACTACTCGTGGCCACGTTCCATTAATTAGTCCTAAGATGGTATGATGAACCGTATGGTGACAGGTGATCAGCCCATCGCCCATACAGATAGTCCACCATGTTAGAGAGGACCCGTCCGTTAGTCGACTTTTACGACATGCCAGGATGATAAGCATCTGCACGCATTCTATGCTATTTCTTAACTCCCAGTGTAGCAGAGGAGGTAAAATTATTCGACGCTGCCAACGACTTGGCAGCACTTCCCGCGTAAAGCAATCATATTTTATTACTCATAATATTCATACTATAGTCAAATTAAAACTTTCGTGAGACTTTATAAATACTTGAAATACACACGGAAATAGTCCGACATGTTTCGAACTCGTATGGAGTCCTTCTTCAGGGGTTGAGTGCGGTCGCGCAAAGCAACCCGCACACTGTCAAGTATTAATAATCCGCGGAAGGACTCCATACGAGTTCGAAACATGTCGGACTATTGCTGACAATAAATCGTGAGTAAAGCCGTGTGTACTTCAAGTATTAATATTCATACTTTTTGTTTATAAAATAGCAAATTTGGTCACGCATTGGCTATAGAAAGAAATATCACGTTCTGGCTTCTCAATGTGTTGTTAACTTACTGGCCTTTAAATATTTTTCGATGTGTATTTTTTATAAGTACGTCTATCATAGTGATGATGATGACATTGAGATTTTTAGGGTTCCGTACGACAAAAGGAAAAAACGGAACTCTTATCGGATCACTCGTGTCTGTCCGTCCGTCTGTCACAGCCAATTTTCTCCAAGTTGAAATTTGGAATTCATATGTAAGTCGGTGACCGCAACAGGGAAATGCAACATAAACAAGTATATTTTTGTGTTTTCTAATTTACCCCCCAAATGTGGCCCCCATGGCCACATTTGGGGGGTAAATTAGAAAATACAAAAAATTAAGATTCGCAAACTATGGCGTGTGACATATCAAATGAAAGGACTTGTCTAATTTACCCCCCAAATGTGGCCATGGGGGCCACATTTGGGGGGTAAATTAGAAAATACAAAAAAAGAAGATTCGCAAACTATGGCGTGTGACATATCAAATGAAAGGACTTGTTGTGAGAATCTTAAATGTATTTTTTTATAATTATAAAATAAATGTTTTTGAAGTTATTTAGGAAAATAGGCGAATATTGACCCCTATCTCCAAAACTACTGAACCTACAATTTTGAAAAAAATATATATACAGAAAATATTGTTCTTCACCTATAGACAGGAAAACTTATAAGACGTCTTTGGTATTTAAAGTAACATAGGAAATTTCATATAATCACCGAACCCTCTCCACGCGAGTTTCACTCGCACTCGGTTTTTTGACATTTACATTTCACTCTAAAATATTATTTGGAATGTGTTGTCCATTCTAGTGATCTCTATTTATCTTGAAATAGGTCAAGAATTTTAATACTACAAACTCAACTTGGCAGCGGCTTATAATTAAAACCCACAGAATGGCGTCGAATAAAAATAGCTACAATGCAAGTATATTGCTCGCATTTATCCCTGCCCCTTTAGGTCAAGTGGTCTGCGGTTCCACAAAAAGAATGGAGCTTTCCTTATTTCCCCGGAGTCGTTAAGCTGGTGTTAAAGTTTGGGAACCTTTTGTTTTTGATTAGTGCTATTCTCAAAACGACATATGCAGTCAAAGAGACGATCACCAAGTTTTACCTCTAAAATTGCTAATAAGATATCCTTGATAAAATAGGAATATTTGATAAAGCTTGTCTAGGTTTGTCCTACATTAGATGATTAAGAGCGCTTTCGCACTACGTCCGATCCGAATCCGATCCGAACCCGTGAAAATACGGTCCAGAGTAGTAGCAAAACTATTTCTATAGTAGTTGACGCACTAGATCCGGCTTCCGTTATCCGAATTCTCTCCGTCATCCGTGAATCTCCATTCCAGAGAAGATTATTGAGGGCCCGAAGTAGTCATAGTATTATTTGTATGAACGCTCGCACACTGCATCCGAACCGAATCCGAGCTGCGTAGGAGCAGTGAGACAGCGGGGCGGCGACGTACTCGTATGTGGCCGGAGGGCGCGGCAGGCATCCAGTTTAGTTCAGTGTGGCAGTTTTATCGAGATCGGACAAGTGTGTAGTGTAGTGTGAGCAATATCCGAATTCGGTCCGAGATTTCTAGATCTATATTTTCACGGGTTTGGTTCGGATTCGGATTGTACGTAGTGTGAAAGCGCTTTAAGGGATTGTGTTTGGCTTAAAGATGTGTTACTTAAAACACGCTTGTAAAATGATGCTTATACATTTACGTAGATTCGAATTGAGTTAAACAATAGTAGTTTATGTAACGGGTACATAATGATAGGCCTTAAGACACTAGTGCGGTTTTCATGAAACGAGCTTTAGCGAGTTTCATAATAAGATCGCACGTGTGTTTTAAGGCCAAATTATGCATAGTTGCATACATAACTTTATCTACACACATATTATAAATCCTCCATGATGGGTTCAGAAACAATATTTTCTGGCAACAAGTTATTTGTTGCAATCGTGGCTGCATATTTCCGATATCCGGCGCATTTTCACATCACACACACTCCGAGAAGACTACTATTCATATTTTCAACTAAAATGTAAATTACAAACAACTTTTTCTATTCAATTCAACAACAATTCTACTTTCGTTCAGCAAAACACTAACATAATGGCGGCAATTCGATCCTCCGTCAAGACCATTTTTTTTTAAATCATAGACAAACGAATGAAGTCTCTATTCTCATGTCAGTCGAGATCAAATGTTGTGCAGTTTATATTAAAAAAACATACTGAATTGACGTTTCGTATCAATAACTGTTTTAATATCTATGGATACTAGAATAGAGACCCACTTGAGTTTTGACAGCTGTTCCAAATTTAATCTCATTTCTATACTAAAAACGATACGGGAATAACATTGCAGCACTCGTTTTACCTAATTGGTTGTCAAAATGGTGGTCATTTCCTACGGTTTTTGATTACACTATGGAGGTTTTATGATATGGGTGTAGATAAACACAGTTTCGCATCTATTTATAAGTTAATATTTGTAATTTCCTTTTCCACTATTCAAACGTTTGATTTCTTTGAATTGGCTGATTTTGCGGTCTCACAAAAGGCCGTTCAAATTTGTGGTTGCCGATTGAACTTATTACTAAGATATCAAACAATTCCTTCTTCTGCTTAAAGACTGAAATATTTATTTATAGCCGTTCAAAAGAACTGTTTGGCTACGATGAAAGATTTAACAGGTGCAGTTTAGTAAGTTATTTTTACTCGTATCCACCTGGTGTTGGTTTATCTTTAGTCTCGGGAATGGTGCATTTTTGCAGGATAAAAATCCACTCTCCGGCCCTTAATTTCTCGCTATGCAATCACGTCAGGTTGCTCTGTTTGGACGTGAAAAGGGAACACACAAACACGTTCGCATTTATTGTACGTAGTCAACTCGGAAACCGATTTCAGTCGTTAAACCCTAACCCGAAATGATTTCGGTTTAAATTGCGGGAACTTATTTGAGAAACTGTTATGTTATAAATTTAGCTTAATTAAGTGTAACAACACTTAATTACTTTTTTTTACACACTATTGGAGTTTTCCCTCCAAACCAACGAATGCACCCAAAAACCGGTTAATATCAGTTATGGCGAGTCATGTAATTGCGTTCTCCATATTAACTGGTAACAAAAATGGTATCGGTTTTTTTATATCATTCCCATTAATAGCTGGTTAACTGATAAACGATTAACAGCTTTATTAACTTATCCTCGTAAGTCCTAGCATTTTTAATGCTCTGTAGTGATTCCGTCCCAGTGTCCTTAAATATGAACAAATTTCGCAAGTAGTTTTTAATCTAAATCAATTACGACAAAGTTGAAATAAGTACCAAATCAAGCAAAATACCAGGTCTTAATGAGGTACAATAATTTGTACTAAATAAAGTACAAGGGGACTTACGAGGTTAATAAGAATAAAATATTAAAGTTTACCTCAAATAATGTATCGCAGAGAGAGTAATGTATGGTATTTTTATATAATATTCTATTCTTGTGGCGTTTCTGCTCAGCAGATGGCACCTTTCGAAGCGCTGGTAGATTTACAAACACGTGAAAGAGCCCGTGTGGCCTACTTGCAAAATTAAATATTTTCATTTTAATATTTTTTTAAACGGCCGGAAATCATAAGAGATTTAAATCAAGTTATTTGACTAAGTTAAGATTCATATTATAAGGAATGTTTTTTAATCTTTTTTATAAAAATACGTTTATTTTTTATTTTTTATGTCAATTCACTGGCAAACGAGCTGACGGCCCACCTGATGGAAAGTGGTTACCGCCGCCCATGGACATCTGCAACACCAGAGGTGCTGCCAATGCGTTGCCAGTCTAGGGAGGATGGGGAATGGGGATGGGATAGGGATGAGGGAATAGGCCTCCGGATCTCGTCACTCACCGTACGAAACGCAATAGTAAGCTATTACTTTACGCCGATATTCTGTGAGAGTGTGGTACTACCCCGGTCGAGCCGGCCCATTCGAACAATAATCGTCTAGTGAGGATTACTGTTTGGCTCTATCACTACCAACGTATTCTTATTTTATGACATTTCGCTACAAAATAATAAATTTCAAAAGATGCCACTTTCAACATTCTAAGATATGACCGAGATGATCATTAGTGAAGAAATTTCATGACCAAAGCCTGCGACTCAGCCTCTTCGTGTGAACACAACCTTCAGTCACGAGGAGACGATTAAAAAACTGCGCATTTTTAAATAAATCAATAATTTAAAAACATAATAATTAAACTTTGCATTTTACAGCAATGAAGCAAGAAAAGTTAGAATAATAAATATTTCCAATAACATCGCATTTTTTTAAATAATTCCATTTTATGTCAAATTTGATTTGAATTTTGAATTTTCAAGATAATTCAATTTATGTTGTATGTAAAAGATTTATGTATATAGTTGAACTAGCTTCCGACCATATGTTTTATATATTCTCCTCCCTATTTTCAGTCATGTAGCAAGTTGAAGTGGTAAAATAATTTTGCATTTGAATAAGAAATCGGGAATATTTTCCAAAACCTTCTAGATTCAATATTTCATTTCCTCTTTTCACATGAAATACGAGCCGATAGCCGGGAGCCAAAAGGATACTTTATGGGAAATTGAACTTTTGCCCCCCGAACCTTCTTGACCCATTCTTGACCCTCGACCTGATAGGGTAAATTTTCGAATATTTCATTGAGCGAAAACTTTAAAGACGACAGTTAATTTTCAACTTTTTAGACTTATGTAGAGAAACGTATTATTAATACTTGACAGTGCGCGGGTTGCTGTTACCGCGACTGCACTCAACACCTGAAGAAGGACTCCATACGAGTTTGAAACATGTCAGACTATTTCTGACAATAAATCGTGAGTACAGCCGTATATATTTCAAGTATTCATAATGTCTCATCAAAGTTTTAATTAAAAGTATTATTTTCAATTTAAAACGTTCGAAATTCATTTTATATTTTACGTATAAAATCAGAACCTTTATTTGATATTAGTTTAAGTGATTTAAAAACCGACCGTTACTCTAACCTTTAATCTAACCTGTAATCCGACCAAAGCAAAGCGATTTATAAAATAAAAAATAAATCAAAACCCGCAGAGCCCTCCACTAACACATTTAACGGTTTAAAACAATTTTTCCCGCCATATTGGATTTGGAGAGATGCAAAACAGTTTATTTCGTCGGACAAATTGGTTCAGTAAAAAAGTTATTCAATTCATTGTTAAAAGGCTGGACGACGCCACTCGGTTTGTCGACTTGTCGACAACTTGTGAAAGAGGGTTTAATTTGTGTTTGATTTAAAGTGACAATTTGAACAGGATTTCGTGTTGCTTTTGTGCATCAATAAATTTAATTTAATGAAGGAAAGACATATTTTTAGAAAATGAAACAAAAGATTAAAGTTTAAAACTTTAAAAAAGGATGCGTCACTGAGATAGATATACAACGTCATCATAAAGTGAGATACAATTTGATCCACTTACTTACTATACATCTACATCTCCATTTAACCTAGATTAATTAATTTAGATGTGAGTAAAATTAATAATTAATAAGATACATGTCTAAGTCACTTAACTTGTTCAGATGCGGAGACTATATATCTCCCTTATTAGTTATTTATTAGAATTAATTTGTACCCATTACGTTTTTTGGTTGCACTTTTTGTGTTCGTTTTAGATAAAACTGTAATGTCAAGTTGAAAAAAAGACTTACTGGTGAGTTTCTTGCGACATTTCTTCTCAGCAGATGTCTTATTTCGAAGCGCTGGTAGATTCAGACATGTGAAAGAGCCCGTGTGGCCTACTTACAAAATAAATATTTTCATTTTCATTTTCACTTGGCGCTGGTTTTTATAAATAGAACATAGCAAAATATCAGATATATTTCACCCTAATGAACCGCAACTATTTATAATATTTACTCGTAGTGTTGTTGAGGCGCCTACATTTTTTTGCGTTATGAACTTATAAAATGCAGCTAATAATAGCTGCAGTTTATAAGTTCATAGCGCAAAAAAATATACAAATAAACCCCGGCACATAAGTTGAACCAAAATGGCGGGCGAGGCCCCTCACGTCGCACCTCATACAGCAATTCGATTGACACCCGAAAACGAGTTCTGCGCATTCAAGGTCGTTCAACTTACGCGCCGCGAAGTAACCATAGTTGTACCTGCGCGAACGACCGCCATATTGGTTAAACTTATGTGCCGGGGATCATAGTCAACGGCTACTGCACCTTTCGTTTTGAAGAAGAGTTTGCGACCCCCGTCGCGACTCACAGGTTTAAAAACACTCCTGTTAAGTTACGTAGTACGTAAGTCTGTTCGACGAGAGTTGATATATTATGATATTGTCTCGAAATGGCGACTGTCGCTTACCTATCGCAAACAGTATGACAGGCGTCGCTTATCGCCGCGCGCACTGAGGTATGAGGGACGCAGTTGTTGTCAAGCGCGGCGCCGCACCGGATAAGCGAGCGCCATATATTGCAATTCCGTTCTGGAATACGCTTCGAGTGTGGCGTTTGCGTTTTCGTGTGTTGTTTTAGACGAAGCAATTGAACGTTTCATAATAAAGTCACCGGCTCTGATTCTTCCTGCGACTCCGAGACTTCGTCATGGTCGTCGTCCGATGATATGCCAGAAATGGGACATAAATACAGGCTATTCAGTAATAATATTCTATAAAAAAAAATAGTTTTGATTTTTTATTATCATCGGTAAAAATAATTAGCGGGCCGCTGATTGTAATGAGTTAAGAAGCCCTGTTTTTTTTTTTTTATCAACTCTCGGTGAACTGACCTTACGTCGTTGTCAGTAGAAAAAATGCTGCCGTGCTGTTGGTGTTTCGCGGGGCGTAATTAAAAGGATGGGTTGGGAACAGATGAAAATCGCGAGTAACCTGATCATTAATTTACTTCTATAGCGGTCGGTGTACGCGTGGAATAGTATCATCATCATTAGACGCTTAGAAAAAGAGCAAACACATGAGGTTCTGTAAACGACCCGAGGAGGAAAAAGTTCATTTTCTCTCCACTTATGACTGAAGGTCGGATTAATACTAGTTAGTGTTAGTGGGTAGTTATTTTGGCCATTTTACTTTTTAGTGCCTAATTTTGTTTTGCATATTGCTGGGCCAATTATAACGAATCCACACATATTATTTAGATTTATTTCAGTTGAGTCAAATGTCTTTCCATGTCCTTTTTACTATTCACAGGAATCTCAGTCAATAATTATTTTGGAAATGATAAAATAACTCTGGGTTTTGTTGCCTAATTACCCCTACGTGCTTACCAGTCTCCGAGTGCCCCAAATAAAGACCACTGCACTACCAACATTGATTATTATAGTTCACAAAAACTAAAAAAAACACGATTTTGTCAGTAATGCGCTAAAATGTACAAAAGTGTTGCAATATATTGGATTCTTCAAAACAAACCAAATGAGCCAAAACTCTGTCTGCCTGTCTGTACGTCTGTCTGTTCGTCTGCTCATTTTTGCTCCATATTGATAACAGCAACAGGTAGACGCTAGACATATCCACAGAATATTTAGTTATATATTTACTTAAAATAAAAAATAATTAAATTAAAATAAAACAAACATTTAAGGCCTCCCATACCTACAATAAACGTGTTTTTTTTTGCCTTTTTATAGATAATGGTACGGAACCCTTCGTGCACGAGTCCGACTTGCGCTTGGCCGGTTTTTTTATTAATTCATTTGATCAGCCTTTATACGTTTCAATGCTAATCATAGCCACTCATTTAACGTGGCTGTAACCCCCACGACATACAACGGATATCCAAATAGTCATCTGTATTTTACATGACATTTTATACATATTTATATACATTTCTCTTCTCGTACTATACTTTGTCTACGTTTTCCTTACTGCAGAATATTTTTTCAATTATCTTGTTGTTCTTCAATTATCTTATCATGTATTTTCAATGATTTGGTAGATATGAGAGATGTTATATAAAAACGATAATTTTCGAATTAAACTCACGATAAACCATATTTTTTTCATAACAACTGATAAGATATTTTTTATCTTACCAACTGAGTTATACTTAAATAAACACCGATATTATAATTTCATAGTACTTATAAATTATTGTAGCAAACGCAGCATATACAAATCACAAAAAAAAACTATGACGGAATCAGAAGCAAAACTAAAGAAGCTGTTGCAGGAAATAGCTAAAAAAGAAAACTGTTCCCAAGGCCACATAGACATCAAGGCAATAAGTTCAGATGGTGCTAACTACACTACCAACTTATATTTGGTAACTATATCAGAACCACCAAAACCAGACCTTAACATGTTCGCAAAAGTAGCCAATCTTACCGAAGAACTCAGATCAAAGAATGAAATGATGTCCAAGGTGTATTTAATAGAGAGCAAGTTTTATACGGAACTGGCCGTCAATTTTGAAAAGATGTATGAGAAGAATAAAGTTCCTAATGAAGACAGGTTGGTGATACCTAAATACTTTGGTCATGATTTAACGCAGTTGGAAGAGTGCATGGTACTTGAAAATTTGGAAGCGAAAGGTTACAAAAACTTTGACAGAATGAAGGCATTCAACTGGGAGTACGCAGCGGTAGCTGTGCAGCAGATGGCAAGGTTCCATGCCTTAGGAATGGCCTTCCGGGAAGAAAACCCAACAGAGTTCGAAGTAATTTTAAGCGAATTTGAAGTAGATATGTGGGATCAAAATGAGGGCATAAAAGAGTTTGCAGCGCAATCTATTAGGAATGCCTGTGACTCCGTATGCAAGGAACATGCAGAGAAATTGCAAAAGTATTTTGTAACCAGTGACGTAATGACAGGGATTATAACACGATACTTAAATAACAAAACAATGATGATCCA
Organism: Tortricodes alternella; assembly: GCA_947859335.1. Taxonomy (NCBI): domain Eukaryota; kingdom Metazoa; phylum Arthropoda; class Insecta; order Lepidoptera; family Tortricidae; genus Tortricodes; species Tortricodes alternella. The sequence continues at coordinate 13,154,189 of OX401984.1, read as the reverse complement.
TGGAGATTTTAGACCTAGCAATTTGATGCACAAGAGGATAGTAAGTAATTTATTACATAGCTATTATATTAATAGACGAATCAATTTATTTTTGTAAGTTCAAATACTTACTTCAAAGTGACTAAATTCCCTTACGTATCAGCAAAATCGTTCAATATATCTTTTAAATGCAAAGTAAATTGAAATGGATTCTAATTTAGGCAGAAGTTTATAAATTTAATGAATTCACCGCCGTTTTACCATTACAGAACGGTAAACTAGAAATCATTCCTCTAGACTTCCAAACTATACGCATGGGAAACCCAGTGGGTGATCTGATGCACTTCATCTTCTCTGGCTCCGACGAGGAGTTCCGCCGGTGCCACTACCAGCGTCTCTTGGATCACTACTATGCGGAGCTGACCTTGGCGCTAAAGAGACTTCAGGTTGACGTGGAGAAGGTATATCCAAAGAAGACATATGAACAGGACTTGATTGATGTAAGTAACTCTGGATATTTCCTTAATCCTCAGTGATTACACAACATACATTTGGGTAAGCTTTTTGGTTTGAAAAACAAAAAACAAGCTTTAGTCTGCTCAATTTATGAACTAACCAAATGTCAAATTAATGCGCAGAATTTAACCTTTCAAATGATCCATCCATTCCCATTCATTTAAAAATAAACATTTCCTCACACACACTCAAATTAATAATGTGTTCTGTTTCAGAATCAATCACTAGGCCTTGTCATTGGGCTGATGATGGTTGCTGTGGTGACAGTAGCACCTGAAGACGCCCCAAAACTAGACGATGACGATGAATACATGAACATTAAACCAAACCAGTTGGCTCAAGATAGGATGGCAGGCATTATCAGGGATTACGTGCGATGGGGAGTTTTGTAATTAAGTAGTTACATTACAACGTTTTCACTGTTACAAAAAAAGACAAGAATAAATGGATTGTTCATAAACTAATAATGCATCGAATCGTATCGTAAGTCGTATAAATAGTTTATTCGAAAGAAATATTTTTGCTGCAAACCTTGTTGTTTTTGTTCAAGCTTTTTAGTTTCCTTCATCCGTGATGTTATCTCCTATTACCCACTTATCAAAATTTAAGTGAACATAAGAATAAAAAGTGTTTTAAATTAAAATTAGGTCCTAACTATTTACGGTTGAAAAACCACGTCCGGTGTAAATTTCTTTTTCATAACACGGCCGTTGTAAATAGGATTATACGCAAACGATCGTTGGGCTTAAATAACAACCTTGGACGGTAAGGATTTATTTAATACTTATAATGATATAACACCAGCTTGCCATAAATGTTCATGTATGTTTTGGGGTGGGCCAGGCCCACCTCCCCCAACCTCCCTCCATCTTGCTACACCCTTGATTTAATGGAGGGAGACCGACTGGTTATGGACCAAGGTTATCCAGTCAAGTTTTCGGTCAAGTCGGAAACACGTTAGCTCCACCGTATTCGGCTTCGTTGGATCTGGACGATGATGCCTAGGTAATATCCAGGGTGTGATGATGAAGTCGGAAGGTGGCCATCGGAACTCCTCAACGAAACAAGATAGCCGCGTCGTGTTTGGTCTCGTTAGATTCGTCTCGACGAGTAGTTTGCTAACTTAATTTAACTTTAACTTTATATTTATGTTTGAGTCAACTTTTGAAAGTAAATTTTGATCTAATTCCCATGCTCAGAATAGGATGAAACTTGATACACATAACGTAAACCCAATGACATTGAAATATTAAAGTGCAATGGGCAAAAAAACGTGTTATAAAAATGCGATTTTAAACAATATCTTATTTTAATTGCCTTGACAGTGGCGTGGCATCTTTCTTTAGCGGTTTAATTTGGCTTACTTTTTTGCCACAGTCTGGTCTTAGCTCCAGGGATAATCAAATTAGCACCGTCTCGAGTCTTTATAAGGATGGAGGGCTTTTCATGGACTTAGTGGGTTGAAAGTCTTAATCTAAGACAACGTTTAAAAAGAAAAACGTTACTAAGTGATTATTTAGTTAAAGGCGAATAACTACTAAAGGGGACTTTTACCTATTTTAAGCGGCAGCGAAAAGTATATATCATTATGTGGAGTGTTAAACGTTTTAGGCAAAATGCCCGGGTGACACTGGGCATAATGACGTCACCTGAAATCTAATATGGCGGATCCTAGATACAAGAACAAATTTTGTTTCTTGACATTTTACCACCCATGCATTATTGGTATTCAATAAAACGGGCTTGACGAGAACATTCCAAAAATATGTCCATTATTTACGTGAGGCGTTTTTTTAATTTTTTTGTACCCCTCTCCCCCCTTGGCGAGATGTTGTAAGATTTTTCTCGACTCCCTCCCCCCTGCCCCAAAGTCACGTGAGATTTTTCAAAAAATTGTATATTGGGTATAAAAGTGTTGAATTTATTTAAAAAAAAAACACAATTTGCTTAATAATTTTTATTTAAAACTAGCAAAGACTTAGTATTTGAGAATATTGCTGTAATCTTAAATCATATTGATTTTGCCATATTTTATTCAAGACACTTTTTTTTACTTTCGTTAGGTTTAATTTAACTTAACTTTCACGCAGTTTCACACCGTTTTCTGCTAGAAAAAAATTACGTGATATTTGCCAAGACCCCCCCTCTCCCCCAAATGAGATTTAGTAAGATTCGTCTCAATCCCCTCCCCCCTGAGCACCGACTTCTTATCCCATGGACACATAGGCTCAATCTTTTTTTCCTGTTACTCTTTTTTTAGAGGTTATTCAGTTTTATGCTATCAGCCGTTGAATTTCTGGAAATAAATATCAAATCGTAACACATAATATCTCCCCAACCCATGCTACGTCTTTATGAACCTTGTTTTTCATGGCTACAATAATAAAATTCGATATCGGAATCGAATCGTCATTTTTATTACATATGAGTGATTATTAATATAGTTAAAAACCGGACAAGTGCGAGTTAAACTCGCGTGGAGAGGGTTCCGTTCCGTACGTGATTATCTGATATTTACTAGGTTACTTTAAATACCATAGACTTCTTATAGGTTTTCCTGTAATCTATAGGCAAAGATCTATTTTCTGTATTTTTTTTCAAAATTCTAGCCCCAGTAGTTTCGGATATAAGGGGGGGGGGGGGGGGAATGGTCATTTTTCGCCTATTTTCCTGAATAACTTCTAAACTATTTTACTTAAAATTCAAAAGAAAATATATTTAAGATCCTCACAATAAGCCCTTTCATTTGATATGTCACACGATATAGGTGGCATAACTTGTGGCATAATTTTCTAGTTTACCCCCAAAAAGTGGCCCCTATGTTTAAAATTCATATATTTACGTCACGCGTACGTGTTGCGGTCACCAACTTACATATGAATACCAAATTTTAACTCAATCGGTCCAGTAATTTCGGAGCAAATTGGCTGTGACAGACGGACAGACAGACAGACAGACAGACAGACAGACACACGAGTGATCCTATTAGGGTTCCTTTTTTCCTTTTGAGGTACGGAACCCTAAAAAAGCGTTAATTGCGATAATTAATTAGTACGTACGAAATCACGATACTTCAAGTGCCAACAATCGCTACGCCCGCGTTTTTCCGCTTTGTAGCGAACAGCGCCTCTATTCGGGAACGCTAAGTGATGTTGTAGCGACTCGTGAGTGAGATTTCTCATCCCACTCTTCCGCACGACGCGTAATGCGTAAGAGCGAGATACGAGTCTCGCTCGCGGGTCGCTGCAGTATCACTTAGACGTTCCCGAATAGAAGCCCAGAGCGCCCGCATAGCTGGTTCCTGGCACTTAAAGTGTTTACAGATGTTTTCTCAATCAAGTGCTCGCTTAATATTCAAACGTTTATCTCCGAGATTAAATTTATAATTATTTTGTACCTGTTAATCCTTTGATCGTAACAAATACTTCGGGAAGCACAGAATTTCAGTTAAAACTGTTTCCTTAAACAAGATGACAACTATATAATAATAATAAATAATAAATCAGGGGACAATCTTTACACAAATCAATCTAGCCCCAAAGTAAGCTCTAAAGGCTTGTGTTATGGGTACTAGACGACGATATACATACTTATATAGTTAAATAAATACTTAAATACATAGAAAACAAACATTCGTGCTCTTCACACAAATATTTGCCCTTACCGGGAAATCGAACCCGGGACCGCTGGCTTCGGAAGCAGAGTCACTACCAACTAGGCCAAACGTGTCGTCAAATATGAAAAGTAGAAAGTAGATACCAAACTTTCTCTACAAATACAAAACGTCCGTTTTTATTGCTTATAATATATGGGATATTATAAGCAATAAAACCGGACAAGTGTGTAACTCGCACTCGCGTGGAGAGGGTTCCGTGATTATAACTAACTAACTAACTAAATAACTTCAAAACGATTTATATTAAAATCATAACAAAAATATCCTTTTATTTGATAATTTGAAGAGTCCTTTTATTTGATATGTCACACGCCAAGTTGAACAAAGCTTTTTTTTTCTAATTTATCCCCCAAATGTGGCCCAAATATTTAAAATTCATTTATTTACGTTACACCTCCGTGTTGCTGTCACCGTCTTATATATGTGTACCACATTTCAGCTCAATCGGTCGAGTAGTTTCGGAGAAAATTGGCTGTGACAGACGGACAGACAGGCAGACAGACAGACACACGAGTGATCCTATAAGGGTTCCGTTTTTTCCTTTTGAGGTACTTTAATAATAAATTAAAACCCCTTTGAAACTCTTCATATTAATCGAAGCGAGTTAACAACTTCGTATATACCGAAACAAGCGTTATATTGTTACACATGAACCTCTTATGCAAATCCCTGGCCAGCAACGTGACCCTTAAGATAGGGGTCATAAAATCCATAATCGTATGTTGCGGGTTCTGAAGACGTATTTGATCTAGCTGGCTTATTTTCACCAGGTTATATGTTTCGTAAAGTGCAATCAAATTTCAACTCTGCATCGTCACACGAATGGTTCTATTTTGCATGCGCTTGGAATTAAACCTAGGACAGTTACAGTTACAGGAATGTGGGCTGACTATGTTTGTATTAAGAGTGGTTTTTGTTTGCAGATGTTGGGGTAACGGAGCATGAACGGATTATGCGGGGACACGTGAACTAAGGATGGCGCTCTTGTTTGGTGCTCTTGGCGTTTTGGCGCTGGTCGGCCGTACAGGTAAATATAAAAGCTATAGGTATCAAAACTTATTATTTATATTGAAAGTACCCCGTTTGAACGAAAGGTAGGTTTCAAAACGTAACTAACCAGGGTAGGGCGTCACCGAGGGGAGTGTTCTCGGCACATTTTCTTTCTACTTCGTTTGTATTTCAGTCAGTTTCTACTAGAACAGTATAAGATATTGAAAAAGCGTTTTTAATTGATTAATAGTATCGTCATTATTACACTCGAAATATTATCGAGCATTTTTTGCTCGATAATATTTCGAGTGTAATAATGACGATACTTAATTACGAATTACGACGATACTTAGGTTAATCTAATCATAAAATTCGCTGACGTGATGCTTACCGAGTGTTTCCTTTCTAAAGCTCGCATCTTACTTCAACCCGAAGATGCAAAATCAACCTTGACAGCATTACAATAAAGTTCAAGTTTCGAGACTAAGTAAGTAGCAATTAGCGAGATAATGTATTTCATTATCTTTTAAGGGATCCTACCGGTAACGATGACATCTACAAATGTTATCTTATACACAATCGCGATGGTCCAATCATACGTGATTCATAAAATATATATATTATGTAGGTATTATGGATATAAGATGTTTACAATAACAACCCAATTTCCAGTGCTAGGCTAGCATAGCTGGGCACAAAACCGTTATTCCGTTAATGGTTAATTAACGATGTTAACCTTCCGAGTAACGGATTAACTTTTAAGTCAAAACTTAACTTTAAAAATTGTTAACGGACTCATTATCTTCCGTTAAAACAACAAAATTCCGTTAATCGCTAATTAAGTACCTACTATTTGCCAAAAGGACATTGCGCGGACCGCGCTGCGCCGCAAAAAACAGATTCTAACAATTACTCTCACAGAGCATAAAAAAAATATATAATAAAGAAATCAATAACGCAACGACATATAAAATGCAATTTCTTTCACGAGTTAACGATTAACGTTAACTTCCGTTCAATCTTTTGAAATGTAACGCTTTAACGCTTAACGAAGTAATTTTTTTTTTAGCAACGGGTTAGCGATTAATTAAGTTAACTATTTAATTAACGGTGCCCAGCTATGATGCTCATATGACAGCATTGGTTTGCTCCGTTACCTTTGAACTATTATTGCATTATGACGTCCAAGATTCGTTTTGTTAAAGCAACAAAACGAAACTTGGACGTCATAATGCAATAATAAGATGGCGCCAATTTCTGTCTGTCTATTTTAATTTATATTATTCCCGGGTCTAATATTGTTCAGAAAAAGTAAAATGTACACACTAATAATGTTTTCACAGAAATAATTATTTTGTTGTTGTTGTTGTTGTTGTTTAATAAGGAAGTTTTCTGAAAAAATCAAATTAATCCGTCATTTACATTATAAAAAAAAAATATTGAAGACATATTTTTATCTTTTGTCGATTAACCAGAAAATTGCGTTGAAGTCGTCATAAGTCCCCACACTCGAACTTTGATGCGCGTTATCTTTGTCAATTATGATTGATTTGATAAAGCAAAAATACGTATTTAGATAATCTAATTGACGAACTAATTAGAATTTTTCAGAAAACTTCATCGGTAGTATTAAGTTTAGGATAGTTTTTCAGGGTGCCACTGAAAATCAGCGTCGTAGCTCGCTCCGACATATCTCTTAGTGGTAACCTCTTTTAGTGCCCAGGCGCCTCATTCGGGAACGCTAAGTGATTCTGTAGCGACTCGTAAGCCAGATCTCTCATCTCACTCTTACGCATTTGGCGTCGTGCGGAAGAGTGGAATGAGAAATCTGACTTACGAGTCGCTACAGAATCACTTAGCGTTCCCGAATGAGGCGCCAGTATTATATCGCGTCGCGTAAGAGCGCTCTCATTCATACATTTGATATGGCCGTCAGCGCTCTTTTTACGTGACGCGAACTATACCACGTTTTCTTTTGTATTGTACCGTGCGCTAAATAAATGAGTCTATTTATATTTTTAATTCATTAACAGTAGAAGCTAAGGTCGTATATCGGTCGGAGCTCCTGGGTTTTTTTTAATTTATATGCGGAATTAATGCTGATACTTCCCCAATCTGTGAAGCAGTTCAGTGGGTAAGTAACCCTTCTCATGACAACAGGGTTATGCACAGCAGTGGGCCAGTAATAGCCCGATTATATGTAGTTACATAATAGGAGAAGTGCTTCTATATACTTAAGAGCATAGTCTAGGCTTATACCATTTGTACACAAGTAGCTCCTTGGACATAACTGCTCTCAGACGCCTAAATTCCAAAGCTGGATTATAAACGACTTAATTGTTCAAGTGGGCTCGCACCAGCACTAAACGTATTGAGGTCAAGTGTTCTGTACTGTTAAGCTACTGTTGAGTGTGTTGGTCGGCCTATTATTTAATGGTATTTCATATTTAATTAAACGAAAGGTTTACAAGGGAATATTTGATGGAATCAAATATCATATCTTTACTTGCTTACTATCTTTTTCGCGCGACTTCATCCGCGTGGAATTCGTTTATCGCTATTGGAAGGAAATGTGCCCTATTAATCATGCTGCCTAAAAATCAAGACGTCTACGTGAAATTTAGCCTAAAGCTTATATTGACTAAGAATCAAAATGCCTACCAGGAAATATGACTATGCAGCACTTGAAATTCATTGTATATTGACTAAAAAGCAAAAGGCCTACCAGGCAATATGACTATGCAGGACTTGAACTTCATTGTATATTGACTCAGAAGCAAAAGGCCTACCAGGCAATATGACTAACAACAACCTTTACAATCTTTATCCTTATCCTTATCCTTAGACAATCTTGAGACAATTTGCTGCTTAGGTATTATTGCAATTTAGGCATTTTGCTTGGCAGACATTTTGATCTTTAGACGATTTACTGCTTAGGTATTTTGCCACATAGACATTCTTTTTAGTCATTTTGCTTCGTACATGATATGCATGTTAGACATTCTGATCAGGAAGGGAAATGTGCATTAGCCCGGGATAAAAACAAGTTCTATGTCCGTGTTAAGCCCTGCAAGCATCTTCCATCTGTTGACGCCCTCCTGTCGCGCCCGGAATGTGCCCGGCTCTTTAACATTGCTTCATAATGAAGTATATTGCTCACTTGCACCTCCGGATCCTTTGTCACAGGGGAACCAGAACAATTGGACCACGGTTACTACAATTCGTAGGTAATTTTCATGACCATGACATTGACCATGGAGACTGTCTACATCTCCATGTAACCTAGATGTATCAATTTAGATGTTTTCTTTGTTTTAATTATTATTCTTATTATTATGACCCTCAGAGACTTTATACATCTCTAAGACACTTAAATTTATTTTTCCAGACGCTGAGACTATCACATCTCCCTTATTAATTGTTTACTATTATTAATGGGGCACTAATTAATTAGGTATATTTGTTGCACTTTTTGTGTTAGTTTTAGTTCAAATGTAATTTTAAAGTTAAAAAAGATTTACTGCTGAGTTTCTTGCAGGCGTTTCTTCTCAGCAGATGTCACCTTTCGAAGCGCTGGTAGATTCAGACATGTGAAAGAGCCCATGTGGCCTACTTGCAAAATAAATATTTTCATTTTCATTTTCAATGTACATAAAGTACATAAGAAACAAAACGCATCGGTACATAGCATCCGCTTGCATTCGAACGCAGTATCTAACGATCACGAGTCGACATCCTTAACCAATAAGCCGCCAACGCTCTAAAGAAACAATCAGAATTAATGCAATACGTATATTTATATAAGGCAGCGACTTGTATTCCATTTTATACACTCAAAGACGACTTCGGAAACTGTTAAGCCAAGAGTACTTGACACACTTTCACGAAACATCTAGAAGCAAAGCTAATGTCACGACCACAATTTCATCCAGAATTTTAGCGGAGAAATGTTTCGATGTTGTTATCTCGTTATTTGATTTTGAAGTAAATACTCTATGTTATTTGATGTTAATTGAAATTTAAAAAATAATCCATAAGCAAGTCTCGGTGCAGTCTGATATTATACATACATACATACATACATAGCATCACGCCCGATATCCCTAGGGGTGGGCAGAGCCACAAGACTACTTGTGGCCACTTTCGATTAATTAGTCCTAAGATGGTGTGATGAAACGTATAGTGTCAGGTGATCAGCCCATCGCCCATACAGATAGTCCACCATGTTGGAAAGGACCCGTCCCTTAGTCGACTTTTACGATATGCCAGGATGATAAGCATCTGCTCGCATTCTATGTTATTTCTTCACTCCCAGTGCAGCAGAGGAGCTTATTATTCTGATTGATATTATTATGTAGGTATTTTTAAGAGGTTTTAAAATTCTATGATTTGACGAAATGATTTGTGAATAATATTGAATAGAATTTGTCGCTTGAACATAGCTGACAAAGGAACATAATTAATTAGATTTAGCTCGCTAAGATGAGACTCTTTAGATAGGGTTTAGACGTCGTTCCAGCTATTTTTTCTACGTAATATTAGTTGTAATATTAGAATACCTATGCGTACATTGCATTTCGTCCAAATATAGCGGTCGCCACGATATAATCTGATAACAGAATATTGTAATAATTTGGCGGCAGCGCAACCTGGCGCAGTGATTTATTTACAATTTATAATGTGTGAGCGTAGTTAATAATATATACGCGTATTAATCGTTTAAGGTCAAGACTTGAGTCGTACTTAAGTAAGGTTTATGGTATGAAAAAATGCCTACTTGAGTACGATACTGGCAATAGACGCTTACGGACGATCCGTGTAAATTACAGTTGAAGTACATCATAATAATTTGAATTTTATTCTAAAATCTCTTTTATCATTTTGATTTGTATTTAAATTATTTGTAACAAAAAAGGAATTGATTTTTTTATGAGAACTTTTACCTAAATGCCAAAGCATCTTTGACAAATAATCTACGGTAAAGTATAACCTGCCATACCAAAGTGAATGCCTCAAGTTTATGCACCGAAACCGATGTGGACCTCCCAGATGTATTACAGCCATAACTCAACACCGAAACAATGGCTGCCTTTACCCTCAATGGCTGTAATGCTCGCCGAGACAAAAGTAGCCGTTCAGTGTGCTACGTATTGTTTTAATATTAAACTTGGGATCTCGCAACCTTATTTATGGAGCGGGTTTTTTCATTAGTGGAAGCTGTTTTGCATGTAAAGTGCGTTGCAAATTAATAGGTCTGCTCTCTATAAATGCACGAGAGAATATTCTGAATGAAAGTTCTTACTGCCGGTTCAGATTCTTGGAATCCGTTCGTAACGGGATACCGATGTCTCGGTAATGTATGGAAATGTTTCAGCTTTGTGTGCTTTCAGTAATACCCACTGAATAAATATTATGATATGACTTTGCAGACGTAATGGCATTGCAACGTTTCCGGCTCAGTTGAAGACAAACGCAATAACTTCGACGTTAAAAAGTTCTAGGGCTACAATACTAGTTTTGTCACCCTACAACTAGTAGGTGATTTCATACTTACCAAGTTTAACCAAATTCATTGTCAAAGTTAAAAATTTTAGATAGCAATGAACAAGGGTGTCCATTCTTAAGGTAATATATTAGGATCAATGTAAAATCAATAAAAACTTGATTTCTTAATTCCAGCACTGCAACATGCAGGCGTTGGTAGCCTACCTGAGATTTATCTTAAGCAATGGTATTCATTAATTCTTCAAAGTGATCCTGCATAATCGCTTTCCTCAATAAATTTAAACAGAATATCGAGTAGGTAATCAGTGGAAAATCTAAATTAATAATAATAATTAATCTGCAGACAATCTTCACACAAATCGATCTAGTCCCAAAGTAAGCTCTAAAGGGTTGTGTTATGGTACTCGACGACGATATACATAATTATATAGATAAATAAATACTTAAATACATAGCAAACATCCAAGACTCAGGAATAAACACTCGTGCTCCTCACACAAATATTTGCCCTTACCGGCGACAGAACACGGGGCCGCTAGCTTCGGAGGCAGGGTGACTATATACTAGGCTAATAAAGTCGTGAATTATCATCAAATTGCACTTGTATCAATACTAACTCTGTTTGACTTGTGGCTCATGGTTTAATTTCATTATTCCTATAGTATTATATAAAAACCGACCCTGACCGTTGACCGTGGAGACTGTCTACATCTCCATTTAATCTAGATTAGGTAATCAATTTAGATGTTTCTTTATTTCTTTATTTTAATTATTATTATTATTATGACCCTTAGAGGCTTTATACATCTCTTAGTCACTTAACTTGTCTAGACGCGGAGACTATACATCTCCCTTATTAGTTATTTATTATAATTAGTTTTTACCCATTAGGATTGTTTGCTGCCCTTTTCATGTGTTAGTTTTAGTTAAAACTCTAATTTAAAAGTTGGGAAAAAAGACTTACTGCTGAGTTTCTTGCGGCGTTTCTTCTCAGCAGATGTCACCTTTCGAAGCGCTGGTAGATTCAGACATGTAAAAGAGCCCATGTGGCCTACTCGCAAAATAAATATTTTCATTTTCAAACCAATCTAAAGTATTTTTTGTTTTTATTGCTTATTAAAATGTTAAACTGCTTAAAATGAAACGGGAGGCTTTGAGTACTACACATATTCGATGATCTAAACATTTGTAACGGTTTTACTATTTAAGTTTTTCATTAAAAAAACATAAAATTGAGCTTCTTTTTTATTATGTAGGTTTCTTTACAAAAAGCTCAGTTCACAAAGGATTTCTTTTATCAAAGTGATATTTATGTACGGCCGGATAACGGAGACACACTTTTGAACTTCAGGTTGAATGCTTAAGTGGCGATTTGAACTTGTACTTTAGTGTTTCAAATAAACATAAACATTGACTTGGACGGAAGTGCTGACAATCACCCTAAAATCAGTTACAGGATCTCCTTCACCGGAGCTCAAAATACTCTGACGCTGCATAAACCGAGTTGCCGAAAAATCGCAAAAAGTAATTACATTGCGTGTTACGCCCGTTCCCAATATTCAATCCGTAGATAAATAATTAAATATTATCTATATTTTAATGGACGTGATCGCGACGCCGGCGTAAAGCTCACGGCTATCGTATCACGACGCCATGTTATTATTTTGATGCATCTCAATTTACACAGCGCTTGCGTATTTTAAGCTCCGGTGAATGTTAAAATGTCGTTCGTTGACGCAAATCTAGAATTGGTAACATTACGTTTGTAACAGTCGTATTGGCTGAAAATCCAATTAGTCCGGACGATGACTGGTTTTAGCGATGTTTTATCTGTCTTTTGGCCAAATTCAGAAAGGCCACTCAAATTGATCTTTAATTAAAGTGACGTTTTTTGTATAGGATGACAAATAGTTGAGGGACATTTAACAATTTCATCTCTAGTCAAATGCTAAGTGGCCTTTCTGACTTCGTCCATTTATCTATTTCAGTGTTTTTCAACGTGTGGATCGCAATCCCTTGGGGGGTTCGCAAGCCTTAATTGCAAAACCTTGCTCAGGGGTCGCGGGTGCAAGCCAGGAAACCACTGACATAGTATTAATACGGTCTTGCGGGGTCGCCAATTTTTTTACTAAAGAGATCGCGTACTCTAAAACGTTGAAAAACACTAATCTATTCAATTGTCTCTTTCTCAGGATGTACAGACAACGCTAACGGTCTGAACGATGGTGTTCAAGAGCTGGACTACACTGACGTAGATCTAGGCCTGACGCAGCGAGGCCCTAATTTTGACGTGGCACACTCCAGAAACGTGACAGCCCTTGTTGGGAAGACGGCTCAGCTGAACTGCAGGGTACATGACCTTGGCAACAGAACGGTGAGTGAACTAACACCCGTAGAATAAGTAAGATTGTCAAAAGATGCGATGGGTAAGATAGCAAGCGAGAACAACTATGGAAAACTATCAGGATATTTTGAAACTTAATATATATAGAATACAAATTTTGCTGCAGATAATTTCTGAAAGAGGGTTTCTTTGAATATTTTATGATAAATGAAGCATTTCCATTTAGTTGTGGTTTTTTATGTATTATTTACGTTTAATAGGCTTTACCATTTCCTAATGAAATCCCTTCATATTTACCGAGAAAATCGCACTCAGAAAATCACAGCACGTTTTAAAAGCGCTCCCCGCAGCGATTTGCAAATATTTCTTATTTATTGGATTTGAATTTAACCTCTGTTTGTGAGATGAGGCTGGTACTCAGCAGTGGGACGACTTCAGACCGATGATGATGATTATGATGGCTAATCATTCAAACAGGTCTCATGGATTCGGCACCGCGACATCCACCTGCTGACTTCAGGCAGGATGACGTATACTTCCGACCAGAGGTTCATCAGTGTGCACAATCCTCACACAGAAGACTGGATATTGAAAGTAAGTCCTATTCATTTATTTATTTATTCACAAAGTATTTTTTGAATGGCAACATCTTTCCTCTCGCTTTCCTGTAATCTGTGGGAGTGATTTCGTGAAAAGGGACGGAAGAGTGTAACAGGAAGCCGGGGAAGCGCGCGCTATTTGATTTAGCCTATAAACGCGCGCTATCTGATTTGACATAATGAGCGCGCGCTATTTGATTTCACCAATGAGCGCACCTGTCAGCCAACAGTGTGTGCTTGTGTGTCACTAGAAAGTGAGAAGAAGAATGCATCAGCTGTGCGCTTAACTTATAATAATGTTGTGTATAAAGGTACTGTTATACATATATTTAAACTCTTGACTTTTCACTCGGCTGTATCAAGCAAGACGAAAGAGAGATTACCTAGTTTCAGGATGTAATGTTAATGTTGCTTATACCAAGGTGATATGTCAGAGATGTTACACATCATATGCGACTACTGTAAGGCTCACTCTTTTTTTACAAAAGTTTCAATCATTGCCTTACAATGTGCAACTGAGCGCCAAAGCACCTACAATGTTAATTAAAATAATAAATGAAATGGCGCAGAGTTAAGTTAATAATTACTGAAGCGACTGGTCTTGAATAATAATGAGTGCCAATTGTCAGCTTTCTTCTTACTTATATTGAAGGCATTCGAATAGGTGAGATACATTGTAAATAAATGAAAATGATAATTTTGTTTTCTTTCATGGTAATTATTAACTAATTATTCAATATTGTGAACGGATCATGGTTGAAGCCTCTAATGGCCGAATTCAGGAAGGCCACTCAAATTAAGCTTTAATTAAAGTGAAATTTCAGTGACGTTTCTGTATAGGTTGACAACTATATGAGGGACATCTAAATACTTAATATCTAATCAACCGCTTAAGTGGCGTTTCTGAATTCGGCCATAACCAACTCCTAAAATATAATTTGTAGATTTTAATGCAAAAATGAGTTAGAAGTTCCACAAAGAATTTATAAAATTTCCTGGGCTAATTAAAATTTTAATCAAACCACACAAAAAAACAAACCTCAAAATTTCCATACAATCAATCTTGCTGCCAAAACAAGGGTAGCGTCGACCGTCGTCACGCAAAGTCTAGGACACGATGTAGATAGCGGAACAGTTGATACTACAGATTCAGGGCAAATATTTGGCGAAAGGGTCCCCCAACTTTCTCTATTTAAACAACTGCCAGTTTCCTTTGATCTGGGTTTGAAAACATCTTTTTAGAAATAGGCAACTTTGACTTAGCTAGTTTGGTTACTAGGTAGTCAAAATCCAACCAATACATAATATAGGTACTTAAGCGTCCGTTTTCCCTGGCAGTGATCAAAGAACGCTACTTACTTCTTAGCATATTCTACATTCATTACTTCATTAGTTTTGTGTCGCGTGTCAGTTACATGTACATGGCCCTTCAGTACATCGCCTATTTGGTCAATGAACGTTCGCCGAGGACGACCTCCTACCAATATACCCAGTTAAAACCCTCTTAACAATTGGCTTCTCATCATGTCCAAATAAAATTCTGTAACATTCATAATCTCAACTGTATTCGCTACGTCAACCTTTCAAACCGCACAAACTATACACAATATATCAATAAATACCAAGTGAAGAGACCCTATACATCTTTGCAGCTTTAAGATATAGCATTTTTATTGATTTCGGGACTACCTTATTATTTATAGCTCTTAATCAATTTGTTCCTTTACGTTTGTCTGTTTCATTTTATCTTTTAATTGTTGTATCATTGAAATGATTAAGTATTATTTGGTTAAAGACTTAGGAACTGTTTATTACTGCTGAGTTTCTCCTAAGCAGATGTCATTATTTGTAGCGCTAGCATATTCAGACATGTGGAAGAGCACGTCTGGCCGACTTGCAAAATTTCATATTTTCATTTTCATATACACCAATGTTAAATAATAACATGACTAATATGACGCAGCTTTAGGTGCTGCCATAAACCCTTAGTGATGGCACATGCGTTAGAGAATACCAAGATTTAACAAGCTAAAAGTACCTACTGCGGTAGATTACAATATTTTACTTGAACTAAAAAACACTGAAACAGGTCTCTAATTTACTTAACCAATTTACTTAATTTCTAAATGCTGATAGGTACCACACAATTATAACGTTTACTGACAATGCAAAAATTGGAATATTATTGATTTAGTAAACTTTCAGAAATTGTTTCAATATTGGAAAAACCTTTCCATAATATACTTCCCTCAAGACCTTGACACATTGATAAAAAATGACGTGCGTGCAGACATTCAGTTGGTAAATTCTATCCATAAACAAAATATCACCCCACAGTCTCATCATCATTAGCGTCACACAGTTCATGCCACTTTTCCAATACTTACAAAGTTACAACTTCGCCGAAATAAATATTAACCTAGTTTCGGAATTGGTTGTGACTGAGTTGTTCTTTTTCTTATTTAGATAAGGTTCCCGCAGCGTCGAGACTCCGGCATCTACGAGTGCCAAGTGGGCACAACTCCGCCCATCGGGCATCGGATGTACCTCTCAGTCGTCGGTAAATATACTTTGCACGCGATAAATTTTAGATGAAATGTTTACATTAGAATTTGCAAATGGATCTTTTGAAAATTCGAGAATTTTCGAACAAGCAAATTTACTTAGAATTTCACCTAATTGGTATTAGATTTTACTGCCACTTCTGTCTCGACTTTTGCGCGGATGTGTATTGTAATTCCTCAAGAAATTTTCTGACTTATACTGGAATCTGCATCAAAGTTTGTTAAGTAATAAATACATTTTAAGCGAATATAACAACAGGTGCGACAAGCTACTTTTTAAAATGATTTACAGATAAGTACAGGTAGATTAGTCTATAGTAATAATATGTAAAATTCTGAACCTAAATAACTAGGTGGCGCCCACGATTTCCTCTACGAGGAATTCGATTATCGGTGTTCCTTGGGAACTTTGCATTTTTCTGGGATAAAAAGAAGCCCATGCTGCTGTCCGGTCCATAAACAATCTCTATGCAAAAATCGCGTCGATCCGTTGTTTTGTGATAGACAAATCAACAAACCAACAAACACTTTATAATATTAGTAGAGATGAGCGTGTTGTACGTGGCACTACCACAAAACCTCGTGTCTGTCAAATCCAGAGTTACCACCGCTGTCATTTCCACGCATATAATTCAATAAAGGTATAACGAACAACAAACACTATAATGTGCCGTCGAAGACGTATTTAGAGATACTTTATTCCGACTTAGTAGGTAATTGATAAGCATTACAGAAAAAATAGTTGTTACACAAAACAAAATGAGTTAAAATACCAGTTTTCAATAAATCATAGTTATACTATCCTTTTTAGATGAATACAATTAAAACTTCTTTGATGTCATATAGATATAAGATTTAATGGAACCTCGGTAGGATGAACAACCTATTTTGAAAAATAAAATAGAATATTCAAGCCAGTCTTCATACCAAATATATTATATTCATATTTTATATTCAAACCACGTCTTATATTTCTGATTACATTTCCAAAGTCAACTGTTTATTAAACTCAGAGTTACTGTTAGTCCAATAGTAGCGCCGTGAGCTGTAGACCTCGCGACAAAAGACTTCAAAAAACTGAACCTAAGACAAATACCCTTTGAAAAGTAATAAATAATGATTGCCCGTGCGACAAACTTAACTTTGCCGTTGAAAAACTGATATCTCTATACATCGACATAGATCATGTCAGTTTACGAACACCGCCAGTAAGTTTGTAATTGCAAAAATCTCCATATCTCCGCCAGTTTGAAATATTTCGAAAAACTGAATCGACTAAAAATTTTTATACAATTACCTCGTCCTCACAAAATTTCACGAGAATCGGTTGAGAACTGCGAGCTGTAGACGAGAACAAATGGACATCCCCTGGACATACGAAAGCATTTTTGCCTAAGCTGAAACGGAGACGCTTCGCTCGCTCGGTCGATAAGTATTTTTATGTGACAACCTTTAAATCTATTCTACGGCTAGGATAATTCAATATTATGCTTCAATGGAATAGGGCATGCTGATCATAACTACAGATGATCGATTGTCATAATATAAAATAGATTCATTGTTTGTGTCCAAATTTTAAAAAAATAGTAAGGCATGTGTAGTTCAATTCACTCTACTAGTGATATCTAATCGCTGTACAATTTGTTTGTAAAAAAATGTTTTAAGAGTAAATATAAGAATTTAAAAATAGTGACGTAGTTTCAAGTAACTCTACTAGTGACCGCTTCTAGTTTTGTTTATAAATCATTTTTTTTTATCAAAACTGGGAGCGATCACTAGTTTAGGAAAAACATATCGATAAGTGAGTTCATCGATATTTTAACTACCTACTTGAGATTAGAATTGGCCAAAATTCTAATTATTTCTAACATCGTAGGCCAGTTTACATCTAACAAGCTATAGGATTAAGTCGAAATTTCATTAAACCGTCTTCATAGTCAAATCGCACAATAATTTTCAAGAAATTCCAAAAACTAATGTTCACTATTGAGGTTTGGTGTTAATCTAAGTTAAATCTTATTTAGTTAGATTAGCGTTTAAAATTGGTTGCGTGCGTCAAAAGTTTGATGGCTTTTGTGCAAGTTGTTAGTTGTTTATGATCCTATAGTAAATTTGGAATCCCTTGAGGGTCTGAATGGAATTGCTCAATCGGTCTTTTGTTTTGAATGATAATTCAAATCTACTAAAACTCTTTAGTTCTCGCCCATCAGATATAGTTTGCGGTTTCAATTTCAATTGGATCAACATCAATATTTTAAATTACAAATTACGTGTACAAATTGGTTTTCGCTTAATTTATATACACCACCAAAACAGATTTCTTATCCTCTGTAAACTATGCGACACCAAGTTTACCGTATTTTAGGTTATCATTACCGTTTTCATTGAAACTATCACTTTTTTCGATATTGCCTTGGATTGGTTTCATTTGTTTGACTGTATCACTTATAATACATCTAATAACACTTCGATATTACGACGAGTCGATTGACACCTCATTTGTCTCAATCAGTTCAATGGGCGCTATGATGGAGTGATCATTGATACAAATGGACAGGTTGATATATTTGGCACTTAACGCGTGGCTGCTTTCACAATATTAACAGTAAGCATAAAGTCTGATCAAACTAATGGTAAAAATATATTCTGAAAATTTAATACTTTTCTCGTGTTTTCATACTAATAGGTATTCGTGGAACGTGTCACTTTGTTGGCTGTAAATAAAATTGGTTTTGACTCCAAAATGTATTATTATTTACCGATCCCACAGGGGGTCGCAAGCCCTTGCTCATGGGGTCGTAAACCGTTGCTCAGGGGTCGCGCGCGCAAGCCTTTTAATACCTCGTCATTTAAACCACTGACATAGTATTTATACGGTCATGGGGGGGTTGTCAGACTCCTTTGACTTGTAAAGGTCGCGTACTCAAAGAGGTTCAATAACACTCATTTAAAGCTTTGTACGTTGAGTTGAAAATGTAATTAGATGTATGAATATTTAAAACCGATGGAAGGTATATAAAAGCTCGTACCTAATATGTTTTATTCGCCAAAACTCTTTTAATCAAGTTTCTATCTCAACAGAGCCTTTGACGACAATCCTGGGTGGGCCAGAGCTGTTTATCAACATGGGCAGCACCATCAATCTGACGTGTGTCGTGCAGCACTCGCCTGAACCGCCTCCAGCTATTCGCTGGACGCATAATGAAGAGGTAAGCGTTTATATATATTAAGAACAGGGATTGCGCAGGGCTCATCCTTGGGGCAGTACTTTATATCGTATATATATATATTTATTTGCATTCGCTAGCTAGTAATATAAGTATATCAGGGCAATCCTTTTTTACATTACACAGCTTGATAGCAAAAACTATGCAGATTATTGAATATTATGATTTTTAATCTTAGTTTTATTTATCATAGTTCAATTCCAACTGCAATGGAGTTGATGCTCACTGGAAATTAAAAAAAACTGAACAGAAATCTATTCAACTAAATGAGTAAATTCCCGATTCCCAATTCCTAACAATTGCATTTGAAAGCGTTGGAATCGTTTTTAAACCGAGTTTAATCGAGCATTACCGCTTTTGTGGCAAACCGTTTGAAGAGTGTGGCTATAATGCACGGTCTATGTGGTATTGATCAATTAAATGGATTAGTCAAACTAATTGGTTGCTATAGAGCGAAAAATGTATAGAGCCAGATTAACGCGTGGTTTCAAAATGAAACGTTTAACCAGATTTACCACATCAATAAATTGAAAATTTGAATAGACTAAGTCATTTTAGATGCGACGTTCAGCGCCTGTTTATAAAGTATCTTATCAATGTGATATAATTTGTATCTATAAGAAATTAACCAAGATTCTATCAATTTTTTAGTACCGTTTTGTAACCAAAACCCAACCGGCTACAGAATGGGAATATCACTACCGAAAGGGATTTTTTCCCGTTTTGAAGCTGGTTACGAAATTTTGGTTACCAAATGGTACTAAAGGTCAAATATTTACATTAATAGTGATTGATTGGTACTTTTGTACGTTGTTTTATTCCAAAATCATAGCATTATTATATTACTCATGTTCATAACGATAATTTTAGGGAAAATGTTTGGCTTAGTTTAAGCAGCATGTAAGTATACATAACCGTTTCATAAACAAAATATTATAGAATCAGCTCTGTTCACTTCATATGTTTATTTTGATTGCTAATTGCTCGCTTGTGTCTTCTATGCCAAGCCATATACTGGGATTTTTTTCCAACGCTCATTGAGACATTCTGGAATAGAACCACACAATGAACTCAGGCATTTCTAATCGTAGCTGCAGTACTAATATACTCTTGAATTCAGCAGTTCATACCAAATTGCCGGATGTTTTCGTGGGCAAATAGCGAATTCCAAATTGAAAACACAAACGTACCCAACCACAAACTGGGGAGGATGTCGTTTCATTAAACGACCATGTTAAAACTTTCAATGTACTGTACCGCTACATCTGTAATTGGACCGAACATGCCGATCGACGGAATAAACCTTTTACCATGAAGTACAATGGGGGACGAGACTTTGTGTTAGATTGAAACTGACATTATTTTATTGACGCATACTGCTGCAATAAGCATGTAGCATGACGAGAAGATGAATCCATCATGCTACAGTCTAGTCATGCACACGTTTTGGTTCAAAACTGTCCCCTCCTGTTCCCGAAAGTTAAGGAACCTGAGGCCTGATTTTTTTGTTTGGACTATATTATTATCCGCATGTAAGACATCAGGCTTAGTTTTGGCCTGCATGAAGAAAACGTACATTTAAGCAGTCCTTTTCGTTAACTTTTGGTCAGGGGTGTATTACCCAGTCACCGTTTAAAAAAGGGCGTTGTTTCAATGTTTTGTTTATTTTTCATAAACATAGGTTCAACTGGTGATGATGTGAAAAATAAACATTACATTACATGAGTTACATTTGCTGATGAACCACCACCGAATCTGAAGATACATATCGTGACCTGTATATCAGTAGGATTTTCACTAATTCACGGTTCTACAATAGCGTCCGCTTGAGGCAAATTATTGGAGAAATCCATCACTGTATTCAATTTATAATTCACCTGCGTTCGGTGTCATGTTGTATGACCAACGCACCAATCACAGTATTGGCGTTGTCAAGGAACTTTCAAAGTTTTATTTACAAGTAAACTCTGGAAGTCGACGATTTGAACCGATGCCAGAATGAGCTGCGACTTGCCAGTGTGCCAGAAAATAAAATTGTACCCGCAGTTGGCCTTTGTTATAAATTGCAACTAATGCCCTAGTTTAAAAATCGCCATGCTGGAATTGGTTTTGTCAAGAATCGATTGCAGTTGACAGCTGTTGGGGATAGTATCGGGTGTAACTGTGAATAGGGTTTCTTTAACAAGCTATAATTTTCAAATTTTAGATACTATAAGCCAATAAAAAACGGTACTAATTAAAATCATCAATACATATAAAACAGTACCGTGACTCACTTATAGACAATGCACAGCCAGAACGGGTGGTCCTAGAGGTTTGAAATTTGAAGAAGATATTTCTCAAGTACCTTAGAGGTGCACTAAGGAGGGATTTTTTGAAATTCCATCTCTAAAGGGGTGAAAAGGGGTGATAAAGTTTGTATGGAAAATACCGCTGGCAAAGCTGTAGCGTGTCCATTAGTATTGGTAATTAAGCTCGAAAATATCAAGGAAAGTGTTGTTTTGTTTATTGTATTAAAGAGTGTAGAGATGATTGCTTGCATATTAATATAAAATATGCATAAGTGTTTGTTTAAATTAAGGGACCCCCCACACTCGCGTCTTTCGAGCGTCGGCGTCGTGTCGACGCGACGCGGGCACTGGCAAGACACCGACGCTCGAAGGACGCTAGTGTGGGGGATCTCCAAGAAGTTTCGACACATAAAATAGATCATTGAAATGTGTCTTAATAATACCTATAATGATATATTATCGCTTAGTGTTTAAGTAAGGTCATTAGATGTCTCTATATTAATAATAATTATAACTTTCCCGAATACACTTGCACAAAATCAATTAAATTTTGATTACGTAGTCTTTCATAAGATATCTTTCATTAAGCGAAAATAATTATTATGTTATGACATGTCAAAGTTATTAATTACAAATCGAGAATGCTGTTAACATTCAATATATATTTAAGCTAGGCCCGATGAGTTTCTAATTAAAATCACCCTTGTTATTAATAAAGGGTCGGGAGCAGGATCAATCTAAGGACAAAATACTAACATTGCCTTTGGATCGATTGATTACTTTGCTAATGCATGCTTAAAACAACAGATCAAATGAGAGACTGAATCGTGCGCCGAGGGTCCCCTATGAAAAACAAACAGTACTTTATAGTTACGGAACCCTAAAAAGGTTATTCAGTTTAACAGCTTTTTCTGTGCTGTATCTACAAATTTACGGTTTTTGTATATATCCCTTTATTTATGCTCTACATTGCGTCTTGTCAAATTTCATGATGCTAGGTCGTACCCTATAGGTTTTGATTCTTCTGCAAGTGTCAATGCTCTACATTGCGTCTTGTCAAATTTCATGATGCTAGGTCGTACTCTATAGCTTTTGATTCCTCTTGCGAGTGTCAAAATATTATGTGACATAAACGGCAGTATCTTTCGATTGCGTATCCTAAGAAGTTAATTTTTTTCACAGATCGAAAGGATCTGAATACTTGATATTTAATTTCAACTTGGATACTGTGGGTAGATTATGATTGTAGCATGAGGGTAGGCATGTAGGAATTTAATAAACCAGTCTGTATCTAGCACTCGTGTTTGACTTACACATCCTTTGTCTCTCAACATGGCGCAGCGAGTAGTTATTTGAAAATAAGTAGTGGTTATACTAAGAGTGTATACAAATTGCGGAAAACTATAAAAAGTGTACTCGTGCAAAGTAATTCGCGTTGATTTGTTTTTAGAAAGTGAGAGTGTCGTGTGTCTTTGTAAAAATGGAATCGGTCTTGCCACCACCGCCGCCATTTACATTTATGAATAATGTAGAAAATATTACATCAGGAAATGTATCAAAGGACTGGGAAAAATGGAGAAACTCCTTTCAAATCTACTTTGATGCATGCGAGTTAACGAAGAAGGATATAAAAGTGCAAATTAATATACTTTTACACGTTATCGGTGAACAAGGACGCGAAGTCTATGACCAGTTCGAAGTCACGCCTACAGATTTAAAAAGTGCTCTGAGCAAATTTGATTCATTTTTCCTTCTCAAAAAGAATATAACTGTACAAAGACATTATTTTTTTACGCGTGACCAGAAAAATGAAGAATCGATCGAGCAATACTCATTCGAACTAAAAAAATTAGCGGTCAAGTGCGAATTCAAAGATTTGTGTGAAGATTTAGTTCGAGATAGACTAATATGTGGTTTGAGAGACAGTGCTATGAGGGAACGGCTTTTACGAGAACCGAAGTTAAGCCTGCAAAAAGCGATCGATATTTGTAATATTGCACAGATGTCAAGAATGCAAGCTGGAACTATAAAGAAGGAAACTGAAGAACAACATGTGTATTGTGTTGATGGTAATGATTCTGGCGAGGACCACGGAGAAATAAACCACGCATATTTTTTGTACGGGCGCGGCGGGTCTGCAGCGAGCAGAGGTAGGGGCCGCGGCGGATGACGCGGAGCGCGCTTCGCCCGGCCGGCACTAGCTGCGCGCGCCCCGCCGCCCGGGCCTTCGTCATCAGCTGTTCGTCGGCCGTATTATCAGCGAAGATACAACAATACAAGTGTTTATTGTGGAATGTGTGGCATGAACCATACCAATCAAAGGTGTCCAGCGTATGGAAAAAGGTGCATGCGGTGCAACAATTTAAACCACTTTGCACGGGTCTGTAGAATAGATGAAATGTACACTAAGGAAAGCCCCGATCAGGTAATTTATTTTTTTAATCAGAATAATTGTGATTGGTCAGTAACACTTAAAATTAACAGTGTTGATATATCATTTAAAATTGACACGGGCGCGGATGCAAACGTGTTGCCTCGTCGATACTTGCAGGAAATAGCAATAGCTGAACATGATTTAGTTAGTACATCAACTAGATTGCGAGGCTATTCCGGAGGTGATATCGAAGTACTAGGAAAGTGTAACCTAAAACTTAAGTATAAAGAGGTAGATTTTATCTTAGAGTTTTTAATAGCTGATGTTAATGCACCTCCCATTTTAGGTCGTCAATCTTGTCAGGAATTAAATTTAGTTAAGTTAATTTCATCTATATTCGAGCAGGGTCAGAGTGACATAAAAACAGCAATAGTCAATCAATATTCTGATGTATTTGACGGTATTGGCTGTATGCCGGGTGCGTACAGGATATGCATAGATGAAAGTGTGCGTCCTGTAGTACACGCTCCAAGGAAACTGCCTGTGGCTCTCAAGGAAAAAATTAAAATAAAATTAGATGAAATGGAAAAACAAAATATTATTGCGAAAGTAGAAGGACCCACCGAATGGGTGAACAGCATGACAGTCGTGAGAAAACCTAACGGGGACTTACGCATTTGTTTGGATCCAAAAGACTTGAACAAAGCGATCAAGCGCGAACATTATCGATTGCCAACTATAGACGAGATAACTGCCAATTTAACAGGAGAAAAATTTTTTAGCACGTTGGATGCAAAAAATGGGTTTTGGCAATTACGCCTAAGTCCAGAAAGTACTAACTTGTGTACTTTTAATACGGCCTTTGGTAGATATAAATTTCTCAGGTTACCCTACGGCATTACATCAGCGTCAGAGGTATTTCATAAACGATTGTTTGAGTCTTTTGACGACCTTGGAGGCGGAATAAGTTTATTTGTAGACGATTTACTAATATACGGGCGTACCAGAGAGGAGCATGA
This sequence comes from Tortricodes alternella, assembly GCA_947859335.1. Classification (NCBI taxonomy): domain Eukaryota; kingdom Metazoa; phylum Arthropoda; class Insecta; order Lepidoptera; family Tortricidae; genus Tortricodes; species Tortricodes alternella. Next base: position 13,129,105 of record OX401984.1, on the reverse strand, counting down.
TTTGCGCCTTAAAAAAGTACTAGACAGGTGCCGGCAAATAAATCTCAAATTAAATATAAATAAATGTAAATTTGCCTTAACTGAAATAAAATATCTAGGACACAAAATAACGCAGGAAGGTATTTATCCCGATGAGTCTCATACGTCCGCTATTAAAAATATGCCGAGGCCAGAAAACTTTAAAGACTTAGAACGGTTTCTAGGTCTAGTAAATTATGTTGGGAAGTTTGTAAAAAATATGTCTGAAAAGACTCATCACCTGAGACAGTTACTAAAAAAAAATATTGAGTGGCATTGGGACAGTTCCCACCAACAGGCATTTGACTGCCTGAAAATGTGCCTAACTGAGGTACCAGTATTACAGTACTACGACGTTACTAAACCTGTAGTAATGTCGGTAGACTCAAGCAAGAACGGTTTGGGAGCGTGTTTCCTACAGGGTAATCTTCCCGTGAGCTACGCGTCTAGGTCATTAACGAATGCGGAACAAAATTATGCGCAGATCGAAAAAGAATTATTAGCATGCGTCTACGCGTGCGAAAAATTTTATTCCTACATCTATGGTAAAAGTGATGTAACTATTGAAACGGACCATAAACCGTTGGTCAATATAATAAGTAAGCCTATTGCCGATGCTCCTGCTAGGCTTCAAAGAATGTTGCTACGTTTACAATTGTATACATTTCAATTAGTATATAAGCCGGGCAAATATTTATATATCGCCGACACTTTATCGCGTGCAGTGGAGCCGAGCACTAGCGCGGGCGAGGGCGCCGATCCTCGTGCGCAACTCGACGCCCAGGCGCAGGTGTGCGCGGTCGTCGCGTGCAACCCGCTTACGGACACACACTTTATAAAGTTGCAGAAATGCACTCAAAACGATAACGAATTACAGTCGGTTATTGAATATGTAAGAAATGGGTGGCCCGATCAGAGACAAGACTGTGATGATAGTTGTAAGCCCTATTGGTGTTACAAGGATGAGTTATCAGTATCTTACGGTATTGTGTGGAAAGGAAATCGAGTGTTAGTACCTAAGATAATGCGAAATGAGATGCTTAAAAGCGTACATATAGGTCATTTAGGATTGGAAAAATGTAAGTTACGAGTCCGTGAAACAATATTCTGGCCGAATATTAACAGTCAACTAGAAGATTATATTACTAAATGTGCAATTTGTTTAACTTATAAAAATGAAAATACAAAGGAAACAATGATATCTCATGATATACCAAATCGGGCTTGGTCTAAAATAGGAACTGACTCCTTTCACTATAATAGTGATAAATATTTATTGGTTATTGATTATTATAGCAAATTTATTGAAGTATGTAAATTAAGCACACTGACATCATACGAAGTAATAAATAATTTAAAAACAATATTTTCCCGGCACGGGATTCCCGACATAGTAATGTCCGACAACGGCCCGGAGTATAGTTCAGAAATGTTTAGACATTTTGCGCGCGATTGGTGTTTTAGTCACGTGACGTCGTCGCCGCGGTATCCGCAGTCCAACGGTCAGGCAGAAAGGGCTGTTCAGACTGTGAAAAACATGATGAAGAAAACACATTTGGATAAAACTGATTTTAGACTTGCGTTATTAGAATATTTAAATATGCCAATTAGCAATACTTTAGCATCTCCATCTGAGCTACTTAATAATAGAAAATTAAGGAGTATAGTACCCTGTGCTCCACGACTTCTCAAACCAAAAATACAATTAAACGTAAAAAACGAGATAAATAAACGGCAACAGAATCAAAAGAATAATTATGACAGAGGGGCTAAGGACATGGCCACACTATCGGTTGGCCAGCGAGTAAAAGTACGTGTCGATAAATGCTGGGTCAGCGCGTTTGTCCAAGCCTTAGTAGGAACTCGGTCATATCGCATTCGATTAAATGATGGGGGTACATTAATACGTAACCGTCGACACTTACTTATTGATACAAGTGAAAGTAAAAATAGTAACAGTCAACACTGTGCTTTTCCATACGACGATATCATTATCCCGAATACCTCAACATTAGCTCGTAGTCACTGCATCCGCCCGCCACTAGTGAGACCAGACCCTTATGTTACTTCCTCCGGCAGGGTGGTGATTAGACCTGATCGGTGGGGCTTCGATTCAACATGAGTTTGAACGAACAACTACTACTAAGAATCGTCATTAAATGTAATCAACTGTAAAGGTTCCTACCTACGTAACTTTATATACTCAGTGTAAAATAAAATAAAAAATGTATATATATACTAATGAAATGAAATAAATTAATGTATTACCTAAAATGTGATATTAACGCCTTTGGCATTGGTTGTTAAAAGGTAAATGGAAGAATTTTTTTTTTAATAAATTTAATCTTAATGATTTTTATTAATGTAGGAAATGATTCTCTTTTAGACTTCAAAGGGAATCATTATTAATATAAAATAACCTGTATATGAATGTTCAAAAATTTTAAAGTAATATAATATGAAAAATAATGTTCTTTAAATGTTTTAAAAATGTTTAAGCGAATTGCATGGATTTAAATTTTAAATTGTTAGAATAATTTTTCAGAATAAACACTTTTTATGAATGTTATTGAAATAAATAATATAATTTCATTGCGCATGTTTACAGAGTGTCATAGTTACCATTGTACTTTCTCTTTTGTATTTGTGATTATACTGGACTCTGATATTTTCTTTTGTGAAGGGGAATTGTGGGTAGATTATGATTGTAGCATGAGGGTAGGCATGTAGGAATTTAATAAACCAGTCTGTATCTAGCACTCGTGTTTGACTTACACATCCTTTGTCTCTCAACAGATACCTCCACGCGTTCCCAACAAAAGAGGGTCGTGACAGAAAGACAGACTGAAAAACAGACAGACGGACAACAAAGTGATCCTATTAGGGATCTTTTTTCTTTTTGAAGTACGGAACTTAAAAAATGGACAATTTGGTTAAGTAAGGCCTTAATAGACGCCGTTAAATTTGCATTATCACCACTTACCTTACCAATATTACATACGTTAAGTAATAATGGCAAGTAAAGGCTTCACCAGGGAATATATAGGATTCGTCGAAACTAACATTATGCAAAACGTTATAGCTGTTAAAATAATCCTTTTCCATGCATACTGCTATTTAATACTCTAACAAATCTCGTCAATGTATTCAATCCTTGAGGCGAATGAATTATTACTGTAATGTCTAAACGTCATTTTGCCAAACATTAAGATATTCATATTTAGACAATCCCTTAAACGTTTCTGAACGTTAGTCCTATTTTAAAACTAATAAGTGACTTTGTCCTCAGGAGATCAACTACGACTCCCCCCGCGGAGGGGTGTCGGTGATTACGGAGAAGGGCGAGACGACTACGTCCCACCTGCTGGTGCAACGGGCGAAGTCACCAGACTCCGGCCGGTACACCTGTGCCCCGGCCAACGCCAACCCGAGATCCGTGCTAGTACATGTACTGAGCGGTAAGCACGTTTGTTCATCATCATCATCACCAAAGACGTCCATTGCTGAACATATCTCACCTAAAGATCACCAAAATGACCGGTTCTGCGCTGATAGCATCCAGGGGATTCTTGCAATCTTCACAAGGTCGTTGGTCTATTTTGTGGGTGGTCTGTCGACGCTGCGTCTTTCGGTACGCGTTCATGACTTGAGAACACTTCGGCCCCATCAGCTATTGGCCTTTTCTTTTAGGAATTCTTCGGGTTTTGTGAGTTATTTTGTCCTTTCCACGACCCCCGAGTCAAATATTGTTGAAACCTTTTTGAGGAAACCGTGAAAACGTAGACGATAGACAAAATTATTAATTTTTTTTAATTATTCGCTGATAAAAACTAATTTATCATGGTAAATAGTTAAAGTACAAGTCTCCAAACGGTACAATAGTGCCACGGTCAATACCAACCCAAAGTCCGTCCACTAAGTAAGTATATTTTTAAATGGTTTAGTTCAGTATCCAATCGTCATGCCAACACGGTCAAAGGTATTATCAATGGTAGAAGTAGTGGTATACTTGTGTCAGGACAATACCCGAATCTCAACATAAAAGCCCTCCTCTTGTATAAGGATGAATACAATATAGTCGGCACATTTATTTCCTATCATACAATGAGTAATATACATAAATCAAATATTCCTTGATTCTAGGAACATGAGATTTAATTTCAAAGTACGAACATTGAATAAAAATATATTGAATCAAACTTCAAAGTAACTGTGATAAGGTTGTGTGTTAATATAAAGCAAGTCATTGTTATTTAAAAATATATCTCAGTCGATTCATGGAAAGGCAATTCTTTATTCTTACATAAAAACGTTTCTGCTTTCTGAAATAAGAACATGACGAAGATAATACAAAATATTAAAACGTATTATTGAATACATACAAAAATAAAATAAAAATCCTGTCTAACAATAAACAGTGGTTTATCAAAAAAAATATACTCAAGCGATTGCGATCAAGTAAGTATCGTAAAAGGCGACAGAGGGACTGACCAAAGGATGGGCAGTAGCGGACTTCCAGAACTATCGCCTGCCAAGCGTGGCGACTATGGCAAATCCCCCCATTTCTGGTGGAGGCCTATGTCCTGCAGTGGATGTTTTAACGCTGATGATGATTATCATTGTTACAAGTAACATTATTATTGCTAAAGACCTCGTTGTGAAACATCTAGCTAAGTAGGTACTTACCCCATTTTGATGAGGCTCTCTGAGAAAATATTTTACAATTTATAGCTGCATGTTGCATTCTGCTATCTAATGATGGCAGAAAAGTAATAATCTTTATGCCTCGTAAAAGCTTATATCTGAATTCTACTTTTACAATGTATGAAATTGTAAAACTTGGGAGGTTAAAAGTGTACCATAAAATTGAGCCGTAAAGAAATATCGTGGTCGTAATACACTGCATTAATTACGGAATGCAAAGTTTCAATTAACTGTTGCACATGAAGATATTTAAATATTAATTGTTACGATTCGTAGTAGTTTTCAATTTAATCAATTTAGTTGCATCACGGACCATTGCATAAATTTTTAAGCTTTATGATTGTAGAAATGTGTATATTGCTGGTGAGTAATATTAAATAAATATAATTTATTTATTAAATCGATATACCGCGGTTAAATTCCAATTATGGGATTTTAATTTAACGTGGCGTTGAAGAGGTTAAGACTGACAGTATGCCAATATGGCGTCGTATAGTCTCGTGCACGGGCGCCGGCGAAACGGTGCAGGGGGGTGCACTTGCACCCCCCAGTCGGGAAAGAAAATACACAGAAATAGATTATACTGTATCAATAAAAATTTAAGGCGTTTAGGTTTGTTGTCCAAATCGTTCATCACCTTGTCAATGAATTTAATGTCTTCCTCTACTCTTCTTCTGTGTACACTGAGCAGTTTTACTATTTTCGCACAAAAAACATAATCTGAACAAGGATCCTTACGTACGTTCCTCACTCGCCTTGTGGCTACTAGATTAACTGTAGCGTGAACTGACGCTATTCAAACACCCGCGTAATTTGAATTTGACATTAACTTAATTGATATAACCATAACTTTAATTACAAATTATATTTTATTTATATAATAATAGTTTAGTGTGTAGATTCAGATGCACCTCCCAGAAAGTAATTCTGGCGGTCTCGTGCATGAACCGTCGAAATAAGATAGCTCAAGCGGAATATTCCCCAACTGACTTCAGTACTTTCAACATTTTATTTTGATTTAATAGCTTCACTTCATTTCTGAAGAGAGAAAAAGTATCGTTGGTCTAGTGGCTAACGATGTTGACAGTGCAGTACAAGGAAACCTTCACAATTAGGTAACTAAATGGTTAACCATTATCCAATTGTCCTAGTTTTCCTGTCACATGGGTTACGGGGTCAGATAGTAAGTAGTCGCTCCGCTATTATAACCCGATCTGCCAAATCTGGGATCATGGTAAAAGTGTACCTTGAATTAGAGACGAGAAAAGCGCTAAGAAGATTAATGAGCTTCCCGTTTTTCCTATTCTTGATGTTTAATATCTTCTCCATCATTTATGTGCGTGTTTTGCCCTCAGGAGAGCACCCAGCAGCCATGCAGCACGGTGGCCAGCTCCGGCTTCAGTACCCGTTCTCAGCAGCTCTCCTCAGTATCATCGTCACCCTCATGGGTTGCTAGTAACAACTTGTATACTGACGCTGGTACTCATACTGATATTTGAAGCTCATGTTGCTAAAGAATGCGAGAACTCTTGATATACAGTTGCGCCGTACTTTTAGTATCTGATTTCCAGGCATGACATGATAAGAAGAAATAGGAAATCAAAATAATAAATTATTATATCATTGACTTTCTTGTACCATGTTTTTGCTGCATACAAAAGCGCAAACGCCTAGTGGGGCTCGAACGGAGGCAACACTCTTACCAATTGAGCTACGAGACGTCTAGCCTTGCTGCCGAATTTTTGTATGCTGTTCTTAGTACACTTCATATGCCTCATTTACATGAAGCCGAAGTGAGCAAGGAAATGGGCATGGAAGTGGGCAGCGCGAGTATGTAAATGGGTCACTTCTCTTGCTCCTACCGCTGCTAATTGCGTTGCCCTTGCAGCCGAAGTGAGCAGGAAAGTGCGCATGGAAGTGGGCAGCGCGAGTATGTAAATGGGTCACTTCTCCTGCTCCTGCCGCTGCTACTCGCGTTGCCTGACTCAGGAAGCAGCATGTAAACACCCACTGCTTTCGAAAACAGTATGCGGTAATTATTTCTGGTAACGCGATCAGCAGTGGCAGTGCATGGCTGCATGTGAATGAAGTATTTGATCATAATGATCGTAAGAGACATCTAATGGGATCTGACTAATGTCAGTTAAAGCCATCCATTCGGGCTACCTTTCCAGATAGAGAACAAGAAGCGAAGAAATGGCGGTTTACTCAATACATTGTGAATCATTATAAATAATTACTTAAGTCACTATTTTTGGTACTTATCATTATAACATGTATTTATAATTGGAAGACTCAGCTGTGCTACATGGTGGGTTCAATGCACCATGTACCACAGCTGGGCCAGAACTAACCTTGTTAAGATATGATTGAGTTCAATCAACGCCATATAACCAAAAACGACTTCAATATCAGTATGGTATGAAACAAGCGAATTTGTCATAATGAAAGTAGTTGGTCCAACAGTTGGAAATTGTATAGCGGTAATCTTAAGGTTGTCTTTTGTCCAAAATTTTGACACTTGGCCCCAGAAGAGACGGTGGAATGCAACTGCAAAGAAACTGCTACGTCTAGATACTTTTGAGTTTCATTTGAGTTTTTGCCATATACTCCTTTGAGAGACCACCAAAGATCTCAAAAGAACAATATGCCTATCAGTACAATTTCATATAACAAGTCTCATAGAAGGTTGTCAAACGCTAGCGCCATGGCTTACCCACACCCTATTGCTGATGTCTTAGTTCGTACAACATACATACAAAAGTCTAATATTGCTTGATTCACACGCTATCATAATCATTGTGAACGGTGTGGTCGGTGGTGCGATCTCTCAGTATGTGGAATTATAATTAAGTATCTAGATACTTAATTATAATAGAGTCACTTACATGGGTATTTGTCATGCGACTGAGCGTGCGATGGTGTCAGATTCGAGTTCCGTCACCTTAAAAGTAAGTATCGCGAAAATTGCTTTAAGCAGTACCTTACTATATATTTTAATGGAGATCGCACATGACGCGATTATTTTGAAACCGGTTTGAAACGCATTTCAAATCAGCAAAATGATCGCATCATGTGCGGTCTCTCAAAGGAGTCTATGGCATAAACTCAAATGAAACTCAAAAGTAACTAGAAGTTGCAGTTTCGTTGCAGTTGCGTTTCACCGTCTGTTCTGGGCCTTACGGAGCTTTCGTGGCCATGTTTTTTTATTGGAGTCAAGTTAAGATTTATAATTAAAAAGCGAAATACAGCTATTTTGTAGTTATTATAGCTGGCGCAAAAGTTATATTTGACCTCGTTTTTAGTTTAGGTAGTCTTACTTTCTGTTAAAATCTAGAATCTTACATCTCTAATATATAGACAAGTATAAACGTACAGTTTAATTATTAATGTGTAAATATTTAATATTAGTTTGCGTATCGTGTATGTACAGAACTGACAATGTGTGTGTAGCACATCCTAATTTTACATTATACAGGCTGTTGTAAGTAAGATGTTTTATTAATTTTATGGGGTGATGATAGAGCTTTTTTCCAGTAGATTTTATTATAACTACCGATCATGCTGGTTTGTATTATGACTTTATTTTAAATTTACTGTGTTTAATCAGACGTTGCATTAGTAAAAGTTTACTTAATCTCTTTAAAAATAACTAAACTGAAAAAGTTATTTTTGAGTCATTTTGCAAAGTGTGTACTCATATATTTTTGTTCGTTATGTTACAAAAACCAGTAAGAGCCCATCACACTCACTTGTGGGCGCAGTGGTGCCGCAACTGCCATTTGTACTCGAGCTACGGGGTTCGAGTTCCGCTAGGGGCGAACTTTATGTGATGAGCACGAATGTCTGTACCCAAGTCACTAACATTGAGTATCTATCTATTTTTCTTTATATATCTATCTATAATACACGTCTTCCTATTGATATCCAGTACCACAGGGCATCCTAGTTTGGGACTATCAATGTACACCGGTGTCAAAGATATTTATTATTTGTAATAACATCACGTCTTTAAAGTTATCATTTTACGAATCATCCTGTATACAAGTTTATTAACCTGCCAAAGTTTGCCTGATATTGCAGAGCGTCAAATATTTGCATAAACTAAGTAGTGGATAAACTTAACATTCTTGATTTACATACGTGCGCAGCGACTGATCAACGATGAGAGACATTCAAATTTAGACCGAATGACTTGGTCCTTACAGTCTAAATTAGTAGTTTCATTTCTCCGCTGATCAGCCGCTGCGCACATTAAAGAATCACACCTCAGAACCTCGCCAATTGTAAAAAGAGCGCTGACGCCCATACATTTTATATGACCGTCAGCGCTCTTTTTACAATTGGCGAGGTACTTCAACTAATCTTTGCGCCATACAAATTGACAATAGCAACTAGTTAAAAAGTTCAAGTAATTTTAAAAGACTCGTATTTTTTTATTTCTCGAAATATCCTATATTCACTTTAAAAAAAACAGTTTAAACAATTGTTCTGCGGTGCAGTGATCGGCTCCCTTTTATGGCGATGCTCTGAATGACGTCACTACGACGTGAATGAATGAATGAACAGCATTTTAAAAAATATATTTTTAAATTAATATCGGAGCTATAGAGAAAGTAAGAAAATCGGGGTCCCTTAAAATAATTTAATCTTTTTAACTAGCTCAAAAACATGACATGTGGAAAGAATCATATTATTATTTACAAGCTCATGCATACTAGCGCCGCACGCATAGATGATTAGACATTATACTTACGACTACATTTTCCTACAATAGGACATGAAAGTTTGAAAATTGTAACACTTCTTTAGGTGCGATTCCGCTCTTTCTGAGGAGTAAACGAAAGTGAACCGTGACGCTCAAATCCGTTACGCTGAATCGGGTATAATCGGCTCCATTCGCCATGAATCGCGCTGGGATCGCGTATATTCGGCTCTTGTCGGCTTTGCGCTCTTTCTGAAGGCTATGGCTATGAGTGAGTGAATGAGTGAGTGAGTGCGTGCGTGCGTGCGTGTGTGCGTTCTTTGTTTTTGTAGGTCTTATGCACATACATTTATTTTATACAAACATATTAAATGGTTACTAAACGCAAAAGATTCATGCTTGAAATGCGTCGTTAGTAGTAGCTAGGAAAGAGGTACCTCCGCTTGGAGGAGAATTTTACCATTAGTTATTTATTTGTCTTTCCCTGCTATAGATGTGGGATAAAACTTTATTTTCATAATTTAAAAAGTTTCTAATAAGCTCGTTTCATTAAAACTTTCCGAACTTCCTCAATGAAGCAGTTATTTATTTATTTCACATCAAAATGCACGAGTTCCACAATAATCTGCCGCAGAATTATTCAGTTCTCGAAACGGGTTGGTAATGTTTGATATAATTTAATTTGTCATAATCGTTTCATTTGCCATAATGCAGGTTGTTATAACGGCACTTTATAAGGAAAATGTATAATGAAACTTAACCTTTCCTAACGCCATCATGATCATCAGGCTATCTATAAACGTCCCACTACCTTCTCTCATCGCAGTAGTTCCCACGCGGGCGCAATGCAGATTGGAAACTTCACGTACATCGTTGAATTACTTCGCAGATGTATGAGGGTTTCCTCATGATGTTTTCCTTCACCGAAATGTTCGAGGTAAATATCAAATTGAAATACACACATTAGTACCGAGAAACTGAAAGGTTTGAGCCGGAATTTGAATTAGTGACCCTCCACTCAAGAGGCTGCGTGTCAGATTGCTACAATCGATATTATTAATCATATTCTAAAATACTCCTCTGCTGCACTGGGAGTGAAGAAATAGCATAGAATGCATGCAGATGCTTATCATCCTGGCATGTCGTAAAAGTCGACTAAGGGCCCGTCCGTCCTCTCCAACATGGTGGACTATCTGTATGGGCGATGGGCTGATCTCCTGTCACCATACCGTTCATCATACCATCTTAGGACTAATTAATCGAACGTGGCCTCGGTACTCTTGTGGCTCTGCCCACCCCAATAGGGTTTTCGGGCGTGATAATATGTATGTATGTATGTATTCTAAAATAATAATTATAGCTCACCAAACTAAAAAAACACGCTTTGGTCATTAATTCACTCATCATCACCAAGGTAATATATTGGACTCGTCAAAACAAACCAAATGAGCCCAAATTCCAATGGTTTACCAGAAATCATTGGAGAGTTCCACTATCCCCCTCCTGGCTCCATGGTCAGATCAGCAGCTCAATTACGTAGCACAACTGGTATCGTTTTGGCTCGAAATCCAAACCATTTTAGTCTTCACTCTATGTAAATAAGGGTACAATTGGTTTACCTTTCGCGAAAGCGATACCAATTGGTGTTACGTAATTGAGCGGCAGCTCAATAGTACCAAGTTATCGCATTGTCTTCCGAATTGCATACACTAGCAAAGTTTCAAATCGCTACAATTAGAATATTTATTTATGAATAAATAAATACATTGTTTATTAGTTAGTTACAAGTGAAGGTAATAAGTGTATATAAGTGTTAAAAACACAGTTTTGGTAAAAATAATAATTATAGCAAAAGAACTTTAGGTCAAATGAACAATTATGTCCTGTTAAACATAGCGAACAAAACTCCGACTCGAAACTCATCATCAGTTGGCTCATTCAATAACTTTTACATTTAAATTCAAAAGCATTTTAAGTTGTAGCGACGCGAAGTACTGAGATGGCGATGGCCGGCGTCAAGACGGTACCTATTTATAAGTATAAGTTTGTTAACCTGCGAAATTGGATACCGAGCTTTAGAAAATTTTAAGCACAGAGAAAAATGTTTATTTAGCTATTCTGAGTCAGCCTTTAGAATTTAGACGGTAAATGGTTGAATTGTGTAAGTGTTGCCAAACGAAATAGTCTGAAGCTATCTCTTATATTTTTACCTGACTGCAGCGAGCAAAAAGGAGGGTTATGTTTTTTACAAGTATGTATGTATGCAATCACTACATTAGTTACCACCTAGGGCCAAAACTACTGAACCGATTTTAACAAATGCCAGACACCTTTTCTTTCCCAAGTCTTTTGGTTATCGAAACAGCAATTTTATTATTATGTCAACCTTTTTCCATTTTATTTATTTCCTTTCACTATTTAATTCTATACACTCCGTGGCGACCTGTACCATTACCATGAGTACCCAAACTCGATAGACTTCGATAGCGAGATCGGTTGGCATAAACTTATGGTAATGGTACTGCTACCAATATTAGAGTCAAAAACCTATGGCTACAAGTAGGTAAGATACGCATAACCTGAAACGGATCAATCACAGCGCAACTAGACAGCCCCTGTGTCCCGCGTGTTTATTTTTAAGTGCATTTTTGTGAAGGAATTTTATTATTAATGTGATAAAGAGCTATATTATCATTGCACACTGAATAGGAGCTGCTAACTGCAAGCTTTATGATATGCAATGGCAATATCATTGGAAAAATGATTTTGCTAAAGTCTGTTCACCGAGACTTGATAAATATTATGATATCATCTCGGAATAGCGACTGTCGCTTACCTATCGCAAACTGTATGACGGGCGTCGCTTATCACTGCGTGCTGAGTTTCATGGTACGAGGCACGCAGTTGCTGTCAAGGGTGGGCGAGTGCCATATATTGCCGTTCTGTTCTGGAATACGCTTCAAGTGTGTCGTTTGGGTGTTCGTGTGTTGTTTTAGACGAAGCAAGTGAACGTTTCATAATAAACATCACTGAATCTGATTCTTCCTCTGACTCTGAGACTTCATCGTCCGATGATATGCGAGCAATATGGGAGTATTCTATGAAAAAAATATAGTTTTTCCCTTTAATTTTTTATTTTCATCGGTGTGTAATAATAATCAGCGGAACGCTATTTCTAATGAATTACCGATCCCTGATTTTTTATTTATTTTTATCAACTCTCGGCAAACAGACTTTAGGCCAAAAGATAGTCATGACTATACTTCAAGTGTTTTAAAGCGCTAAGTTATTTGAATTAATACTTAATCGATAAAAACAAAACTAAACGCTGGCAAGAATTTATGTAGTTTAAAAAATAAGAAAAGAGAGACGGAGATCTTACTTTGAGCTACACTGACGATTTGTTAGCCGTTCGTCCTACACGCTTTCGGTCCAATACGCAGTTCGTCCTAAAATTTGGACGAACAGCGAATTGACCTAGTAGCAGTTGGTCAATACGCAGTTCGTCCTAAAATCGCATGTTTGATAAAGTAATGATATTTATCAGAGAAACACTTAAGGAGGTTATAATAAGTAAATACACTTTTTCTAAAATAATAGTTTTCTTTAATCAACACCTTGCTTTACAAGGGTAAAAGGCTCTCTGTTCCTGGTACAAAACCGGATGAACACTGATGCCTAGACAGAGCTGCGTATTAAGCCACTTGCGTATAAAGTCTGTTCATTGTTACTTGTCTTATTTGTTAAACAAAATTCTAACCTCAATGCACAAGTTTTCAAATAATTCCGAAGCATCATTTTGGAGACAAGTTTGTTGATATTTTATCTCAAACTATCTATTTATTTACGATAAAATAACTAATAAATAATAAGAACAATGCGTTTTGAGGTTAGATTTTTTTTTACTAAATAAGACAAGAACGCACAGACTTTAGCACTAACTGCGGTGTTGACCAACTGCACAAAGTCAATTCACTGTTCATCCTCTTTAGTACGAACTATGTATTGGACCAAATGCATATAATATGACGAACTGCGATGTTGACCAACTGCTAATAGGGCAATTCGCTGTTCGTCCAAATTTTAGGACAAACTGCGTATTGGACCAAATGCGTGTAGGACGAACGGCTAACAAATCCCGCTCACAACTGCGGCTCGGTAATAATAGAGTACCTCCGTAAAATACATTGAGCGGCTACCACACAGTGTTTTACTAAAGGGGGAGAATTGTAACCGGTTTCATGCTGGCGTAATAATGTGTTCTGAATGGGAACACACGTTTAGGAACAGTTATGTACAAAATATAATTATGTTCACATTGGCTTGGCATAAAGAGTGCATGATATCCTGGGATAAGCATTATATTTACGTGCGTACTTTAGTTTATTTAAGTCGAAGACGAAGGAATATTTTTGATCTATTTTTTGGAAAGAAATAAGAGATATTGATGTTAAATATGAGCTGTTGGGTACCGGTTGGCTCAATATCTGAATTACCCAATCTAAAGCACATACCTAACTTCGTATTTTAAATACCTAATACACGTATGTTATCAACTAAACATGCTGTATTTCTATTTGATTGATTAAATCTGTCATACACGGTACGTCCATTTAATTTTAACTTTTTTGAATCATGTCAAACATGGTACAATATAGAAATGCACAGTAATATGTAATATTATGTGTTATGTCAGAAACATTGTAAATAAACCTATTTGTAAGTGAAAAAATAGCCAAGGCTCAAATGTTGATACGATATGCGCCAACTTGAGCTCTGACCATTTGAATTCGTCGGTGGTTATACAGATACTTTCTCAATATCATTACCTTCCATGTTAATTTAAGAGGACTGTGAACTAACGGCAAACATTACCCTTTTCATACAAAGGGCGGCAATGATTTACACCCCTTAAATGTTAACCAATTTTGAATAATATTTGATAGGATACGTTTATTGAATTTTGATTAAAGATCAACAAAGTCAAATAATCGCTGAAGTTAGTTTTGGATGAGAATACGACAGCAATTAAATTAAATGTATTGATTATAGCGGAAAACCAAAACGTATCGACCTAGATTTTGATCTGACTGACAACGTATCAAAAATTGGTCAAAATCGGTTAACATTTAAGGGGGGGAAATCGTTATCGCCGTTTGTATGAAAAGTCGTAGGTTCACACTCCTCTTAAAGATTGTGGTTCCTTTTAATCTAATGTAGCCGGCACCTTGAAAGCAATTACAGAAATAGGCCAGCTTGAATAATTTGTCAATTCAAAATTAATGATATAGCTTTAGATATGCACAAAAAACGTGTATACTGCGTATAATAAAATAATACAAATAAAGAAAAAACGCAAATACTTCACAAATAATTCCTCTTTCATTATAGCTCAAAGCATGAATCTTGTAAAAATCAAAACGAATAATGTGGAAGGTAATGAATTGATAAAAATGTGCTTGGAGGCATTTATAAAATTTTAATATTGCTATTGTATTTAGTGAATAGAATAATAATCGAGTTAAAGTAAGGGTTTCATTACACGAAAAATGTGGTCGCCGAGAACTGGATAACACCTGCGCGGTTATAACTCAGAATATATTGAATTTATGAGACTTTGCTCTGTTCGCGTGTAGTGGTGACTATTTGTAACATATGAACGCTATTTCACATGAACATTTTCTTTTGTAAAAGGAAGTGTTAGCGGTTTTTAAAACCTTGAATATGGTTTATGTTTAATAATTATAAATCATAACGTAATTGTAAACAATTGCATTACAAATTTATGTTTAAACAGGCACCATAACGAAGTTTTTTTTTTATTTACTTATTAATTTATCTAATAAATAGAACATTTTTCGATTTAATGCAATTCTTCTGATAGCTATTATTATTATAATGTTAAATAAAGCTTAGATCATGTTGTTTAATTAATAAATAATTTTTGTTTTTAATACTTAGTCTAAATGGATATGGTTGTGTAAATAATAATATAAGGCGTTGTTTAAGAAATAAATACACGTATTGAACGTCAGAATAAATATTTGATTGTTTTATTTTTTAACCCACTCCAAAAAAGGGGGAGGTTATGAACAAACCCATCTACTTGACTTTGCAACTCTACCTTACTGTATTTGTGTCAAACCCTGCAAATGCTGTCAAAATAAAAAAGGCTTCAGGGCACACACACACGGCCCAACACTACAACTAGTGATGTGCTGATCTTGGCAACATTGGTCGAAATGGTAATATTGCCGGAAATATTCTCGGGACAATTCCATAAAGGTAATAATATCAAAATTGCCGGCAAATTGGGAATATTCCATAATTGGTAGTATAATTCAATTAAGATCTTATTCTCCAAACGAAAAACATTTCCACCACTCTCACTACATCTCTTTTGTTTTTAACTATTTAGAAAGGGACGCCTTAAACGACTAAATAGCGACGAGTTCTAATCGGGGTAGTAACTTGATAACATGTGAGTGAAGCACAGTTATTAAAAACTTGTACAAGTTTCCAACATGCCGAAACTAGATTCATCAACTTACAACGTTCCCAATTTACATAGTCAGTGTTAAAGTTTCCAGTAACTAAACAAATAAAGTTACGGTGACTGGAGTTTGGAAAGACAACCACTGCTACTGACCGGAGCCGTTTTTAACCGACTTCAAAAAAAAAGGAGGAGGTTTTCAATTCGGTTGTATTTTTTTTTTTATGTTTGTTACTTCAGAACTCCGTCATTTATAGACGAGATATTCTTTTTTTAATCGGTAGAGTATACTTCCAGTTTGGTCCCGATGTAGTCAAAGTCGACTTATGATGAAAGGATCTATGAGGAATCGATGGAAATCTTCAAATATTATAGGCAAGCATATAGAAATTTTAGTAATTTCTGTAATAATTCAAGCAGTTACGTTTCAAAAGCATTATTTTGTGAAGAGGAACTGTTGATGAAGACCATAGATGATCACCGGAACTCCTAAATGTTGAGTATTTCACGGTTGGCGATTAAATCGCTGTATAAAGTTCTGAAGCAACTTATGTCCATGAAAATTCATGTAGTAAAATTGAAGAACCAGGAGAACTCCTCAACGATTGACATCCTTGCACCGTGGATAACAACAGTTTGTAAATGGTGATGAGCAATTGGCATTACGCTATTGTTACTTGATGTAGTAAACGTGTGTCGTTAAATCACAGGATAATAAAAAAAATCCTCCTCTGCTGCACTGGGAGTGAAGAAATAGCATAGAATGCGTGCAGATGCTTATCATCCTGGCATGTCGTAAAAGTCGACTAAGGGACGGATCCTCTCCAACATGGTGGACTATCTGTATGGGCGATGGGCTGATCACCTGTCACCATACGGTTCATCATACCATCTTAGGACTAATTAATCAAACGTGGCCACAAGTAGTCTTGTGGCTCTGCCCACCCCATTAGGGATTTCGGGCGTGATAATATGTATGTATGTATAAATACAATGTGAAGAATAATACTTACTTTTCATAGGCTATTTGAAGTCGGTTTTATTATTTTATAAATTATATTAAGATTAATCATATTGAAATGACATGTGTTTATTATTAGGAGTCGTGATTAAATGTTTGTGGTTCTGTATTAAATTGCTTGCCACATACATCCGAAATGATGAGTAATGATCGTGGCATGTTATGTTAACACATTTCTCCTGAGCCGTCCATGCCTGCTCCATCACTTCCAGGAAATGGAATATTAAGCGCAGTAGCAGTGCCTTCAATTAACTCCCTTGCTTCTGGGTAGCCATGTCCTATTTAATCATTAACGTCAGTTAACGTTATTAACGTTACGATGGAAACGTAAAAAATACTACGAGCGTTAAATTCTAATATTATGTAATCATGACAAAATTTTACACAAAAAAAACTTCAATAATAAGCACGTCACAATACTTTAGTCGGTTCAACAAACGACTTTACCGGTTTCATCTATTTTTTTTTTAAGTTTTTCTTTATTATTTATTTATTTATTTATTTATTTATTCATTTAATTCAGATTTCTCCATAATTTGTTAGCGAACAGTTAAGTAACTTAG
The DNA here is from genome assembly GCA_947859335.1 of Tortricodes alternella. NCBI lineage: Eukaryota > Metazoa > Arthropoda > Insecta > Lepidoptera > Tortricidae > Tortricodes > Tortricodes alternella. The sequence continues at coordinate 13,111,601 of OX401984.1, read as the reverse complement.
TCTATTGTTAGTAACATACACAAAATAAATACCGTTGAATTTAAATTTATAAAATTTTAATTTATTTATTTTAATTTATACTTTGTAGAAGGTTCTTACGGGAAGAAAAAAAAAGAAAAATGCGCAGAAAATTGGATAGTTTCAGAAAACTTAACGACAAACATCATTTATTACAAAACAAAGTCCATGTACCTATGCAATATATCAATAAGACAGCAGTCATCAATTAATCATAACCACTTTATAGTTATTTATTTATTAAAAATAATATAGAGAACTGGATAGAGTTCAGTTGATATTGAAAGTAATAGTACAAAATTAATATGACAAGCACGTAATAACGTCATTGAATCCAAAACATTATAATCTGTTAATAATTAAGTGCTATATTATGATATGACGCTTTCATGAAAGTTCAGAAAGGATTCTTTATTCACTCGTAGGATTTAATCAAAGATTTAAAAAAGAAGGGTTGCTTCTTTATAAATAAAAAACAAAATGCGCCACAAGATTCGTAAGTTATTAATGAAGAAACATTTTTTTTTGTTAGAACTCTATTTTACTGATTGCCCAAGTAGAAATAAATTTAATCACATTGAACATAGAAACGAGCGTCCCATTTATATTGGTCATAGATAATCTGAAATGTCACAGAATAATGGCGAGAAAGGTCGTTTATCTTTGCAATAGTATCTTATTCCATGGCATTTCTTTTATGGCTGCTTTTAAATGGGTTCTCGAAATCCCATGTAGATGGATGGCATTATCATTATCGTTATGGCGGGATGGTAATGATTGTTTTAAACAATGTAAGAGGGGAAGCAATTCATTCACATAATATTCAGCTGGTAGAATGCTGCTACTTCATCAGCATCACAATTATCAACCTATATATTTCCCACTGGTGGGAACAGGCGTTCTTTTATAGTGACATGGATTGGGCAGTTGTTCCCACGCGAGTTACTATGCAGACAGGTTTTCTCGTGGTGTTTTTCTTCACCGAAATGCATGTAGTAAGTATACAATTTCTATTCCGGATAAATATGTCATTATTCTCGGAATAATACACATTGATGTAGGCCCAGGTCAAGATTGAAAATCAAAGTCAAAGTCAAATATCTTTATTCAATTTAGGCTTTTACAAGCTCTTACGAGGTCAAGGAATGAATCTACCACCGGTTCGGAAAAAACACTACTGAGAAGATCCGGTGAGAAACTAGGTGTGTATCATTTTTTCAAAACAGTACACATATAAGTTAACAATTATTTCGACAGTTTTATACAAATCTAAGTATATACCACAGTATCGCCCATCGAGATTCCCTATACTATGGGTAGGTACCTACTAAGTAGGAATCGAAACGAATGGGTACTTATATAGATAAATACATACATATACGTATAGATACTTTACATCCTCCTCCTCTGCTGCACTGGGAGTGAAGAAATAGCGTAGAATGCGTGCAGATGCTTATCATCCTGGCATGTCGTAAAAGTCGACTAAGGGACGGGTCCTCTCCAACATGGTGGACTATCTGTATGGGCGATGGGCTGATCACCTGTCACCATACGGTTCATCATACCATCTTAGGACTAATTAATCGAACGTGGCCACAAGTAGTCTTGTGGCTCTGCCCACCCCATTAGGGATTTCGGGCGTGATACTATGTATGTATGTATGTATACTTTACATCCAAGACTCCGGCACACAAAAAGCCATAGCGAGATTCGAAGCCAGTGTTAAAAAAATTAATATCGCCCTTATAACAAAATGAAGCTTTCAACCCAAAAACTCTTCCTTAAAGCATACGCAATTAACCAAAATCCTCTTAATTACATTATTAATGAACTAGATAGTAATTCAGCTGCAATAAACTGTCGGGGTTTAGGGAAATAACCCACGGCACATTATAATATACCCTTTATGTTAAAATGGCATATTAATGGCACACAAGGAACCAGTTTGGTCGCGCCCAGGGAAGGATTAGCATGAGCTTTGACCTCGATTGGCCAAGTTCCCTAGTATGGACCAAGGGCCAAGTATATACGTAACAATTACAATGTTCAAAAACTATTTATCTACACCCATATCATAAAACCTCCATTGGTTAATCAAAAACCTTAGGAAATGACCACCATTTTGACAACCAATTAGGAAAAACCAGTGCTGCGATAAAGAAATAACATGACTTCTTTATCGTTTTTAGTAAAGAAATGAGATTAAATTTGGAACAGCTGTCAAAACTCAAGTGGGTCTCTATTCTAGTATCCATAGATATTAAAACAGTTATTGATACGAAACGTCAATTCAGTATGTTTTTTTAATATAAACTGCACAATATTTGATCTCGAGTGACGTGAGAATAGAGACTTCTTCCGTTTGTCTATGATTTAAAAAAAAAATGGTCTTGACGGAGGACGCCGCCATGTTGGTGTTTTGCTGAACGAAAGTAGAATTGTTGTTGAATTGAATAGAAAAAGTTGTTTGTAATTTACATTTTAGTTGAAAATATGAATAGTAAGTAGTCTTCTCGGAGTGTGTGTGATGTGAAAATGTGCCGGATATCGGAAATATGCAGCCACGATTGTAACAAATAACTTGTTGCCAGAAAATATTGTTTCTGAACCCATCATGGAGGATTTATAATATGTGTGTAGATAAAGTTATGTATGCAACTCTGCATAATTTGGCCTTAAAACACACGTGCGATCTTATTATGAAACTCGCTAAACGCTCGTTTCATAAAACCGCACTAGTGTTTTAAGGCCTATCATTATGCAACCGTTGCATAAACTACTATTTACGAGCCGGTTCTGCCGAGTAATTTTACATATAACAAAACTGTGGGAAGAACGTAAGTACATTAAAGATTTTTAACGAAAATCTTACAGAGAGAAAAAATAAACGTAACGGAATTCAAACATTTCCTTTCAAGATATTTGTAGTTTTCTTTTTAACGGGTACCTATCAATAAGAACTTCTACTGGGTTTTTTTTTTTTCAGAGGTTCAAAGATGTCTAATGTAACTGTAAAGACTTTGCGCTTTGGCATGTAAGATGCACACACTAAATAGTAGGTACATTGTTGTAGAGGATGGGAAGTAAGCAATAAATGGACAATAGTAAGTCTAAGATACGAATTAATCTATTGCACTCTGACAGCAAATAATAATCAGATGTATGACAGCATTTCTGCCAGGAGTGCTATAGCGGTGTGCGAGGTGCTGCCAGTCAGTGCCACGGCGTTGCTGGCCTGTATTCAACTATTCATAGATTAGCAGTTTTGGTGGCGCAATATTTTATACTACGGTTTATTCACAAGACTCATCATCATTATCTTGAGCATCTTATAGCCCAGTATTGGACTTTCTCCCCCAATATCTTCCACCTTTATCTTTCTTTCCTTTTCCACTCTTTTAGTCTTCGACTCCACCAAACATCATAGATTAGCACAATAAGTGCATATCTTCGGAAATGTCCCGTTCATTGCCATTTGATACGAGATACGGTTTCCTATATCCTTCACGCCTGTTCGTTTTCGTTGCAGATCCTGTCACAGAGTGAAATCCGGATAATGCTACTAAAGAAATAAAAATGCGCCATGCTAGACCGGCGTCCCTTCGTTAGCATACAGAATAAACTAACACCTGTATTAAGGGTTTGATTTATATCTCTTTTATAATGTTCTCGAAGTTGTAAATCACAACTTTAGGGCAATTGGACACCAGCTATTAGAGACCTTGAGAGCTTATTCAACAATGATTAGGTAAGCTTTGGCCTGATAATGGTTTTAACGTTTACAAATTTAACTGTATAGTCTTATTTACCTATACCCAAATGCCGCAAAAAAGGAACCATTGGAAGACATGGTCTTTTGCCCAGAATAGGGACCTATTTAGAGCATCTATGCGACATGGTGACATGATAATTATGTTATATCGCTTTGCTTTGTCTTTATTTTTCTTTACAAAGTTTACATTAAAAAGAAAGTGTCACACAAAACCACATTTCGTTACCATAGTGCTGACAGTTTCTGTTTCATTAATGCGTTCACCAATGAGTCCTCTTGTTTTATTTGTCTATAGAATTTCATAAACATCTGGAGATATATATATTTTTTTTATATATAAATAAACAGCAAGAATGTCGAACAATGGGTCGGTGTTGACGACTGATACATTTATTTAAACGTTCCTGCAACTTAGTGTTTGTCTTTAGCTATTTTATGACGGAGGTAGACACAGTACATCAGCCAACGGGTACATGTCTACAATACTTGAATGCTCAGATTAATGTTACCCCAAAGGCCTTAAACTACCCAGTATTATGTCTGTAGAAGGCAACAAGGTCTCACTATTAAACGGACAATGCCTTTACCTGGCATGTATGCCAGATAACAAACTTCATATCGAAAACTTTAGCCGGTTGTAAACTTGGCTGGTATCCATATTGCTTGGTTTTTAATTCAAAAGTTACTTATGAAGTTTTTTGGAACACGGTCCTGGATTTGGAACGTGTTTGTTCAAAAGAGCGCCTCGTCTCGATAATACTTTAAATTTGGTCTTTAATCCCAAGTGCTAAGGTTTTAATTAGATGCAAAAGGAAATAAGCACATACGCAGGTATAAAAACGTTGCACGTGGAATGGTTGCAAAGTTTCACTTCAATTTCCGTACATTCAATTGTTGTAGTTAAAAAAAAAAACAAATATACGCGTCGAACTGAGAACCTCCTCCTTCGGAATTTTTGAAGTCTGTTAAAAATAAGACATTCAATTGAATGAGATGATGTCTCATTGAGTATAATTATAACATGCTATTTCTTATCAAAAATATTTTCAAATTTACAAAAATAATGAAAATGGAATATCATTCATTTTGTTCAGGATTTTTAATTAATGAAAAATAACTTTGCGTCGAAAATTGTGTCATGTACGTACAAAACCCGTGTTGAATTTTTTATTCGATGTATTTACACAACAGTTTTTTATCGTAATACTTTTCTTTATAAAATTATATGCCTTTAAAATCATAGAAAATAATCAGCTCCCGCATTAGGCCCTCATAATGAGAGGTCTATGCCGAGCAGTACATAAAAAGGCTGATAATGATAATGATGTAAATACTCACTTCTATACGTAAAAGGCACGTCTGAGGTGTGCCTCACAAATTAAAATAATTGGAACAAGTTTATTATAAACCTTAATTAACGAATATAATAACGTGCAAGTTCACGTGTTAACTCAATGTTAATTATAAAGTTGCCAACTAAATATCATAAGTATTTTTCATTTAGAAGCGGCACGCGAATTGCCGCTTTTATTATGCTCTAGGTAAAGTATAAAGAATAATTCATAATGTTTCAAATTCATAATCATATCCCCGAGTAGGTATGATTTAAATAATAAAAGGGAAGAATACTGGCAATACTGCGCCTCTATTCGGGAACTCGAAGTGATGTTGTAGCGAATCGCGAGCGAGATTTCTCATCCCACTCTATCGCAAGACGCGTAATGCGTAAGAGCGAGATGCGAGTCTCGCTCGCGGGTCGGTGCAGTATCACTTAGACGTTCCCGAATAGACACCCTGTACTCAGCTTCCATAATTTTGTAACTAAAAAAAAAACAAATAGGTTTATTACTTTGGTAGCTTCAGACATTGTAAAGGCCCCATGTGGCCTACTTGCAAAATAAATATTTTCATTTTCATTTTTATTTTATGCATTTAATATTTTGACTCGTATATTTAGTGTATTTTGTTTAATTCTTAGCTTCTCTGCTAGATTATTAGGTGTAATGTAGCATCTTAATTTATAATGAATACTAAAGTTGTTCTTTTCTATTTGTCTTGTTGTCTTATTTAACACGTTGGTACTTTTTGTCATTCCTTATCCCCTTATTAAGGTGTCTGCCCATTAGATCGTATCATACCATGACTGTATTATAAACGTGTCAGGCAAAAACATATTGAAAAGTATTAGACTAAAGGTACCCACTAGACTGTTTTGTCACCGACCAATACCGTCGCATGCCACAATTATCGGCGAGAATATTTTGTCGGTGCCGATACACACCGTGCCTGGCATGCGACGCCGGCGACGGTGATCAACGGATTCCTATTGATTTTGGAGGGCGTTTCATACGGGCATCATACGGTTAACATACGGGTCGCATACGAGCACAGAACGCTGTCGATCCGTTTCAGAGGGCCACGTATTGTGTTGCTTTCCGTGCCTGACACGTTCCTAGCACGGTCGTATTATGATACGGTCTAATGGGCAGAGACCTTTACGGGCTTCATTTAAATTATTTTAGTTTTTATGGAATTTATCAGTATGACTTTTATTTATAAAGAGCGGCCACGCCACAGCTTCGCCCGCGGTATTTCCTCCATTTCACCCCTTGCCACAATTATCGGCGAGAATATTTTGTCGGTGCCGATACACACCGTGCCTGGCATGCGACGCCGGCGACGGTGTTCAACGGATTCCTATTGATTTTGGAGGGCGTTTCATACGGGCATCATACGGTTAACATACGGGTCGCATACGAGCACAGAACGCTGTCGATCCGTTTCAGAGGGCCACGTATTGTGTTGCTTTCCGTGCCTGACACGTTCCTAGCACGGTCGTAGTATGATACGGTCTAATGGGCAGAGACCTTTACGGGCTTCATTTAAATTATTTTAGTTTTTATGGAATTTATCAGTATGACTTTTATTTATAAAGAGCGGCCACGCCACAGCTTCGCCCGCGGTATTTCCTCCATTTCACCCCTTTCGTGAAATCCCATATTGACGGGCGTCTACCCTAACCCTAAACTCACCTTAAAGAAACCCAACTGCCAAATTTCCAACTAGGAGGTTTCGTTTCTGAGATTTACTGAACTGTCAGTGTGTAAGTCAGTGGTCGTTTAATATTATACTACTGGATCCGCGACAGCTTCGCCCGTGGTATTTTCCATACAAACTTGATCAACCCTTTTCACCCCTTTAGTGATGTAATTACGAAAAATCCCTCCTTATTGCATCTCTAGGGTACTCGAGGAATGTCTCCTCCTTTCAACCCTCTAGGACCTCTAAGACTACCCGTTTAGGCTATGCGTTGTCTATAAGTGAGTCACGGTACTGTTTTATATCTATAGATAGATAGATTTAAGCATTGTTCAACTTTTATTCCGATCGCTTCTGCGTGAATAATTTCGAATCAGAATGACTTGACATGAAGTCCAGCTTTGACAGGGGCTCGCCCGCTAATCGGGTTGTATTAAGCGCTTAATGTAACCGCGAATGTTCGAAGGTTTAACTGACTATCAGCGATTATTGATAATTTAAATCAGTTTAATTATTCTTCATATATCTAGAGGTGCCGTGTGGTGCCGGCTAAGAATAGCATCACCCCATCTCCTCCCGTGGGTTTCGTAAAAGGCGACAGAGGGACCAACCGAAGGATGGGCAGCAGCGTCCTTCGAGCACTATCACGACCAACTGCGGTCGCCAACCCGCCTGCCAAGCGTGGCGACTATGGCAAATCCCCCCATTTTTGGGGAGGCCTATGTCCTGCAGTGGATGTTTTATGGCTGATGATGATGATGATGAAGATCTAGTGGTATATGGTTATGATGATAAAGATTTGTAATTACTTATTATTTATGTAAATTACACTTATTTATTTATTGAATCATCAAAAATGTAACACGACCTACGCCAGGCACAGCGTTATATAAAATCCGTTTATTCGTATTACTGCTGCGTTTGGAACTGAATTCAGGGTATTACCTATTATTATTTATTTATTTGTTATTTTTGTTGTTACTTACAGGTTAAAATCACGACTAACAATATTATTAACAGTATTATTGGTATTAATCTCTTTAAAACTTTTCGCAATGAGAATGTCTGATTACATGCCAATTTAAATCAGCTTGCAAGCATTCTTTATTAACCCTTTCTCTATTCTGACCTTATTATTTTTCATTTTCCGCTCTAATTTATCTTCTTTACTAAAATGATAATCGCTCATGATAGTTATTTCATATTAAAAATTAAATTACGTGTATTACGTGACACAGATACGAGTATGCCTGCTAATCGGCTTTGTATTGCCTAAAATAACCCAAAATATCACTAAAGGTTGAGTTCCATTTACAGCGATATAGAAAATTATGTGCCTTTTTGATAGAAATGCAAATTAGAATAAACCTCAACATTAATCCTAGACTCGGTTCAAGCAAAGAAACCAGGGCCTATGTGCAAAAATAAATAAAAACTGAATATTTATTTTGCAAGTAGGGTATGGGCTCTTTCACATGTCTGAATCTACCAGCGCTTCGAAAGTTGACATCTGCTGAGAAGAAACAGCAAACAAACTTAATGGGCACAAATCAATTATAATTAATAACTAATAATGGAGATTTACAGTCTCCGTGTCACATGAAATGCATAAACTGAAAGTCGCAGAGTACAGGGTCCCTGGACAAGTAATCATCAATCAGTAATCAGTAATCAGTAATCAAAAATAAATGAGATGTGTAGGATATACAGGTAAGCTTAATATGAAAATCATAAACATGACAATCCTTCATATTAATGTAAGCTAGACATTGCTCTAAGTGATATACAAACTAATTATTACTATGGTAATGAAAAGTCGCTTTCTATTGATTCTTATTTTCTTATTAAGTTGCTGACAAGACCTAAATCGGCTTAACTTAAACAGTTTAAAAAAAAAAGTATTTGATGTGTCAAAGTGAAAAAACACGATTAGATAAAATCGATGCGATTGAAATAAATTGTGAAATTTCGTCTGAAATCCTCTTCAAAAAGTCTTCATTTTCTTAACAATTATGGGTCTATCATTGTTCGAGTTCCGGTACCTCGTCCAACTTCTTGGCATTTCTTGTGCAATAGCGTTCCACCTTCAGGTGAGAATGGAGTCAAGTGAAACCCCATCAATAAACTTTAAAAAAGAACATCGAACTCGATTGAATTATTTTGATGAACCAAGCTCGTGATGCAAATTTGATCAAAATGAAGGGCAAAGTTTTTGTTATTTACCTCTTGGGTTTCGTTAACATTTTGTAAACTTAACGGAACAAACAACTTACCTTCCAAGGCACGTTCAGAATGTAAATAAGTAGGTAAGTTGAAAATATTTGTGTTTCAAACTGACATAAGAGGATTGAAATTAGTGTGAAAGAAAAAACCGGACAAGTGCGAGTTAAACTCGCGTGGAGAGGGTTCCGTTCCGTACATGATTATCTGCAATTTACTAGGTTACTTTAAATACCATAGACTTCTTATAGGTTTTCCTGTAATCTATAGGTAAAGGACTATTTTCTGTATTTTTTTCAAAATTTTAGCCCCAGTAGTTTCGGAAATAAGGGGGGGGGGGAATGGTCAATTTTCGCCTATTTTCCTAAATAACTTACAAACTATTTTACTTAAAATTCAGAAAAAAATATATTTAAAGTCCTCATAATAAGCCCTTTCATTCGATATGTCACACAATATAGATTGCATAACATTTTTTAAAAAAAAGTTCTGATTTACCCCCTAAAAGTGGCCCCCATGTTTAAAATTCATATATTTACGTCACGCGTCCGTGTTGCGGTCACATATGTATACCAAATTTCAGCTCAATCGGTCCAGTAGTTTCGGAGCAAATTGGCTGTGACAGACGGACAAACAGACAGACAGACAGACAGACGCACGAGTGATCCTATAAGGGTTTCGTTTTTTCCTTTTGAGGTACGGAACCCTAAAAATCATTTCTAAGCGTTTAACACAAACTACTTATCCAAAAATACCTAAAAACAACTTAAATACAAAATGACTTTACAATTATCGGGTTTCGATATTGAGCTTCCAAAATTTTGTAAACGCTCTAAAAATATCGTTGTTAACGTAAAAGCATCACTCTTAAAGCTTTTATCCTAATACACGTAGACGAAGCTTATAGAATTAAGTTGCTTTTTTTTCTATTAAAAAGTCTCACTTCAGGGTGAGGCCATCTGAAATGTTTCTGAAGTCTTAATAATGCACACCCCATTCTGCTGCGAAGCACCACGGGGCTTTGAAATGGTGGAGTAGTATAAAATAATAATACTATTCAGTTACACAAAAATAAAAAATAAAACAGAAAACCAACAAAGGTATCATAAAGAAATGGGGTGGCGGAAAGATTCGGACTCAGCAGTGACGCGACGTTTATAATATGTCTGAACCTATATTTACAAGAACTTATATCAAATAAATAAAAAATAAAAAGTCGCTTAAAATATCTCACGAGACCGGCTACGCTCCATCCCATCACCCGGTTTCGTTTGAAAAAAAAAATTGTAGAGCGCACGCAGAAATGCCCACATATTAGCGCATGTAAACATTTAATTTTGCTTATTATATTATAGCTGCATCTGTGGCTCATTTCACGAAGCTACAAGTTACAATTTTACAAGCAAGAACTGGCATCACTGCAAGACAGATATTTGGGATGAACATCCGTGTTGGTGGTTTTTGGTTGTAACATTTTAACTTGTAACGTCTTGAAATGGGCCACTGGCCGCCATGTTCAAGTGCTACGCAATGCAGTGTCACGTTACACGCTCTTCGAATTAACCGAATTCTTCGGACAAAAATCCAAGTCATATTAATATAATATATCTATGCACGACGCACTTCATCATACTCCTGCTTAATTATCATCTCATCTTATCTTTTCATGAAATAATATTTTACAAGCTTTTGCTTTCAGTTTATTCTTAAATTTATTTTAAGTTCAGATGCGTTAACTAAAGAAAATGATCTAATTGCATTTGGAATGGTATTTGACGTATCCTTTCATTAATCCATAAAAGACGTTTTTAATAAATTATAAGCTTTATCGTTGGCCAAAATGGCATCAAGTACCCTTTAACCAGATAGCAAGTACGTGCATTCCTAAATCACTAAAACGGAAACACAACTATTAAAATCATATCCCTATGATTCCCTTGATAATAAAAAATTACAAGCAGTGATTAATAATATTCTCAGTATACCTATAATTGTGTTACTATATAATAATGTCACTGCGAGTTTCTAACGTCTAAGACACAGGCTCGGCCTAATTTAGATTCTAGCGTTTCATACAGCTTAGTTGAGAATGTTACTTTGTATCTTATATTTTATACTTATTCAGCTTTAAGCTTTTTCTGTGCCTCCTTTTTTGTGCTGAATTAATTATTATTATTATAAAATCAAATAAGCATCTCCATAACGTTCCTTCACCCCTGGAAGCCTAACATTTTCCTAGTAACGTAGCTCGATAAACGAGCGTCTTACCGACAATATTTTATCGATAATACTTTTAGAGTTTTCATTTTGTTTTACCTGCCAATCCAAACAGGCTTTACAATATTGTGTTACGAGACGTTTTATGAGGATAAAGCCTAACACTGCTATGCTATTCTATAACCAATCTCGCAGCTCTGTTCGTCTCTCATATTCAATCGACAGTCATAATTTGACCTGCACATTCGTAGGCATTATGCGGAGTTAGGTACCTACCGTGACCGGTTGAGTCGAAATACGGCCAAGGCCGAAGACACGTACGAACATGTAGTTTATAGGCACTGACGGGTCAACTTGGGCTCGTCGGCGAGTTTATGAACGAAGTATTATTTAAGAGAATAGGGATCTTCAAAAAACGAGCCTACTCCTTTCTCAAAAGGCCGTCAACGCATCCGTGATTCCCCTGGTGTTGCGGGTGTCCATGAGCGGCGGTGATTGCTTACGATCAGGTAACCCGCCTGCTCGTTACCCCCCTCTTACTATAAAAAACTGGACAAGTGCGAGTTAGACTCGCGTGGAGAGGGTTCCGTTCCGTACATGATTATCTGAAATTTACTAGGTTACCTTATATACCATAGACTTCTTATAGATTTTCCTGTAATCTATAGGCAAAAATCTATTTTCTGTATTTTTTTCAAAATTTTAGCCCAAGTAGTTTCGGAAATAAGCGGGGGGGGGTGGTCATTTTTCGCCTATTTTCCTGAATAACTTCTAAACTATTTTACTTAAAATTCAAAAAAATATATATTTAAGATCCTCACAATAAGCCCTTTGATTTGATATGTCACACGATATAGGTGGCATAACTTTTATTTTTAATTTTCTAGTTTACCCGCAAAAAGTGGCCCCTATGTTTAAAATTCATTTATTTACGTCACGCGTCCGTGTTGCGGTCACCAACTTACATATGAATACCAAATTTCAACTCAATCGGTCCAGTAGTTTCGTAGCAAATTGGCTGTGACAGACGGACAGACAGACAGACAGACATACGAGTGATCCTAAAAGGGTTCCTTTTTTCCTTTTGAGGTACGGAACCCTAAAAAAAAAGAATCACACCCTTGAAATGCTTTATTGAATTCTTAGAAATGTTAACTTCTGACTAAATTTAGCTGTAAATACATTATTTGATAATTTATATTATTATATCTTCGCCCGCGGTATTTTACATACAAATATTATCACTCTTTTTCACCCCTCTAGGGATAGAATTTCAAAACATCCCTCCTTAGTGCATCTCTAGGGTACTCGAGGAATGTCTCCTCCAAATTTCAAACCTCTAGGACCACCCGTTTAGGCGGTGCGTTGTCTATAAGTGAGTCACTGTACTATTTTATATGTATAGATAAACCGACGTAGATTAAGGTATATTCCATCAACAAGATGATAAAAATTGGATTTTGTTAAATTATAATGTGATATACAAATTTACATTTATTACTCACTCTGTTTTAATCAATCAGTCAAGTACAATACATAACAGTGATTCCCAGGAAAAGACCTTTCAGTACCTAATTCAACATTATTATTCTAACAAACATTTCAAAACCATTAAAACGCCGAGTCTTTTGTATTTAAAAAACCCTAAATCAAGAGAGGGTGGAATTGGATACTTCCATTGGATTTATTTCGTGAAAATGTCTGTGTCGAAAACTTCGAATTTTACGTCTTCATTATTTGTTTTTGCGTAGTTGATTTTAAGTACTGGACTTTTTATTTTGCGACTTGCGTTTTGTATAATTCTGAGCATATTTACGAGTGATATTCACACATCTTTAATAGGGATGTTTCCTTGTAAAAAAAAATGTAATTCTAATTAGTCCGTTAGTTAGATTATCAAAAAATATTGAGCACGTATTTTTTGCTTTATCAAATCAATCAATATTGACAAAGATAACGCGCATCAAAGTTCGGGAGTGGGGGCTCATGACGTCACTTAATGGTAAAAAGTGTACAAAGTCGTGACGTCACGCGGAAATTCAATGCACTATCTTCGTCACTTTTTGTTTAATTGAAAAACGCGAGTAACTCGCACTTGTCCGTTTTATTTTCACTTATATTTATTTACTTTAGGTCCTCTTCCACAAGTGCTTCATAATGACACCACCGCAAGAATCAACGTCCTAGCTAAACGCGTTTCCAACGCTACACCAACAATAATTTAAAACGAAACAAATCTAATTCGTAATAACCACGCGCATACGCCTTCACGGGTAAGATGACGCCACAGGCAAAACAAATACGATGCGATAAATGACAGACGTGGTTCAAAAATTTTCACAACATTATTGTAGTCTCGTAGCGATTCAAATCTTAACAGAGCCTCTATTCGGAACTGCTAAATGGTTTATCTACACCCATATCAAAAAAACCTCCATAGTGTAATCAAAAACCGTAGGAAATGACCACCATTTTGACAACCAATTAGGAAAAACCAGTGCTGCAATGTTATTCCCGTATCGTTTTTAGTATAGAAATGAGATTAAATTTGGAACAGCTGTCTCTGTCAGCTGTCAAACTCAAGTGGGTCTCTATTCTAGTATCCATAGATATTAAAACAGTTATTGACACGAAACGTCAATTCAGTATGTTTTTTAATATAAACTGCACAACATTTGATCTCGAGTGACATGAGAATAGAGACTTCATTCGTTGGTCTATGATTTAAAAAAAATGGTCTTGACGAAGGATCGAATTGCCGCCATTATGTTGGTGTTTTGCTGAACGAAAGTAGAATTGTAAAAAGTTGTTCGTAATTTACATTTTAGTTGAAAATATGAACAGTAGTCTTCTCGGAGCGACTGTGTGATGTGAAAATGCGCCGGATATCGGAAATATGCAGCCACGATTGCAACAAATAACTTGTTGCCAGAAAATATTGTTTCTGAACACATCATGGAGTCAGTATTTATAATATGTGTGTGTAGATAAAGTTATGTATGCAACTTTGCATAATTTGGCCTTAAAACACACGTGCGAGCTTATTATGAAACTCGCTAAAGCTCGTTTCATGAAAACCGCACTAGTGTTTTAAGGCCTATCATTATGCAACCGTTGCATAAACTACTATTACTATATCGCCACTAAATTGATAAAACCGCGAATGTGAACGTCAAACACGTACAAATGACGACACATTCGCGGTTTTGGCATTTTAGTGTCGATACAGTGTAGGTACGATTAAAATCAGTTAACTTTTCAGTTAACTTTTCTCGGCTATTATCGGCTAAAGCCGAAGACGAAGATGACACAAGTTACATTGCTGCGATTTCTTTTAGGTAGCATTCAATTTAAAGGATCGTAAACGCAATGTATATCACCTGCCATGATGACATTACTTACCAGTAGACCTAAGAAGTTTACAGAAGCGATATGGACATACATTAATTATTGATGTACATACAGGGTCACATCGAAGACGTGATCAAAAACCAGTTTTTCAGACTCGGTAATTGACGGCCATTTTCAAGCAATATTAGTTACAAGAACCAAAAGCTATTTTTTTTGTTAATTTACCCCTACGAAGGGTGAGCAATGAATAGTCAGTAGGTGTAAAATAGCAAAAAAAAATTGCTTGGAAATGGCCATCAATTACCGAATCTGAAAAACTGGTTTCTGATCACGTCTTCGATGTCACCCTGTATAAATGTACCTATAATGTAATTTTTTTTATATGATTCTTTATTAATCAATTGTTAATCTTACAAGGTAACAGTACGATATTTGTCATGCATGTCATACTATCAAAAAATAGTGACTAATTATTTTTCTTATTTATTGAAATAAGAAAAATAAATAAGTAACACCACCTTTATATTGATAAAGGTGGTGTTACTTTAGAGCTATTGGGAGGTTTTGTTGCTCATATCCTTCTGTTGTATTGTGTTTAATAAGATAACGGGTAATATATTTAAAGGTCATATCTGTAATTTGGTATACTCTATGTGAAAAAAAACCGGACAAGTGCGAGTGAAACCCGCGTGGAGAGGGTTCCGTTCCATACATGATTTACTGAAATTTCCTATGTTACTTTAAATACCACAGACTTCTTATAGGTTTTCCTGTAATCTATAGATAAAGAACTATTTTTTTTTTTTTTTTTTTAACATTTTAGGCCCGTTAGTTTCGGAGATAAGGGGGGGGAATTGTCAATTTTCGCATATTTTCGTAAATAACTTACAAAACATTTATTTTAAAATTCCAAAAAAAACATATTTAAGATCCTCACAATAAGCCCTTTCATTTGATATGTCACATGATATAGTTTGCGTAACTTTCTTTTTAAATTTTCTAATTTGCCCCCCAAAAATGTTGAAAATTTATTTATTTACGTTACACGTGCCTGTTGCGGTCTCCAATTTACATATGTATACCAAACTTCAAATCAATCGGTCCAGTAGTTTCGGAGCAAATTGGCTGTGACAGACGGACAGACAGACAGACAGACCGACACACGAGTGATACTATAAGGGTTCCTTTTTTCCTTTTGAGGTACGGAACCCTAAAAACGAGGGATACCGACAATAACCGAGGATGGCCGGAATAAAAAAAAAATATAAAAAAAATATAGTTTATTTTGCGGATGGTGAACGTATTTTAAGTAAATCACTTAGCGGTTCTTCTTACTGTTCGCAGTATTTTGTCTCACTCAAGTTAGTTCGACCGGTTATCATACTAACGAGCAAAAATACGTTTTCACGTCAAAAGAACCTTAACCCTTCCTTGTGGCTGGGAGGCAAAGAGGGTGACCACAACCGCACTGGATATAATGGGACTTGGTAATCCGATTCCCAGTCGATAAGTTCGGCGTTTGAATATTCTATGAGTAGTTGTTGGGAGAAGCGACGTCATAATATTCGATTATTTACTCACGATTTTCCCAGACATTTTTTTAAAATAAACATTAAAGGTTAGCGTTTGAAATATTCGCCTACATAAAAAAGAACGCGAACCCATTCTTGCGGTTGACGGAATGAGAGGGTGACCACACGAGTCTTAGTTGATATGTTTGGCGTTTAAGTAATCTAAGAACTTAATAGTTGGGAACGATGCGAGTGTTAAAATAATTGTATAATAAACGAGTTGTTACAATAACTGTATAATTAATTGTAGTATATGGCTCCATAACTGAATAAAAGTAACCAAGGGTACTTTTTATGATTCGCTGTAAAATCTTTGTACCTACAGCGAAATGATATAAATTCAAAATTAGTCAAAAACATGACAACTTTATTAAGATATTTTGAAATATTATGAGGATAATTCGCTAATAATTCGAGGCTCGATATTTTCAGTGCATCGGTCAAAATTATAAAACATTATTTCTTCTCTATAATACATTGTAAATCTGAACAATACTCTTAAATCCCTATCTGTTAAAATCGATCATTTTTTTTAATTGAGTGCGAACTATCTGTGTGCATGCTGTGTTCGCAATCTAGAAGGTCATTCAGCCAGCCATGTATTGTCTGGGTTATTAAATAAGTGTTATTTTGCTATAACGTCCAGTTTACAAACATAAAATAAAACAAATATGCAAACAGGGATATACATACCTCTAGTTCTCAATGTATGTAGTAGGATTACGTTTAAAGTTGGCTGCAGCTTATTAAAAAAAAAAAAAAATGATACCTCACCGAGTTTCTTGCCGGCTCTTCTCAGTAGAGGATTTTTTCCGAACCGGTGGTAGATTCATTCCTTGACCTTCATAAGAGTTTGTAAAAGCCTAAATTGAATAAAGATAGTTTGACTTTGACTTTGACTTTATTTATTCCCCTAATGTTTGTGCAATTTCATCATTGCAACCCTGGCTATAATATAAGTTATAATAGCGGCAAAATCACTATTCCATTATCAAATTGTGTCAGGATAAATCATACAATCCAAAAAAAAAACTCATTTTACCAGAATTTGAGGTTCTCTACGTTTTTGAGTGGAACGTCTGGGACCTTCTATTTTACTCTTTGGCAATCAGACAGAATTCTCATAAACGGATCAAGCAAGGCGTGATCAATAGACAAGCCGGACTTTAAAGTTGTTGATTGGGTACGCAATTTTCTTAGGGACGGTAAGGGTATTATTGGATTTAAATGGATTTAGTTTCTGAATTGATGAGTGTTTTCGATAGTTACTTGATTATTTTGGCGATGTTATCTGGTAACTTTAGTGTTGTGAAACATTGGATCGCAATCAAAATAAAGCAGTAAATTATTATTAAAAACAGGACTGTCTTGTGAGTCAAAATTTATATTGAGCAAAACGGAACTAAGGCATTACAAACCATACCTTTTTACCTCGTGAACCGACTTAGATAGGTAGTTCTTTTTTGCTGAGCTCACGCCATGGTATCAACGAAAATTTTATTGAGTACTAGCTGGTGCCCGCGACTTCGTCTGCGAAGAATAATAATTTAAGTAACCTATGTACTTTTGAACCTTCCCTAGACCTCCACGAACATTTCAAGACTAAGATAAGATAAATCCGTTCAGCCGTTCTCGAGTTTTAGTGAGACTAACGAACAGCAATTCATTATTATATATATAGATTTAATTTATAGGCACCAACTCCTTAATATATTATTCATAAAATCTAGAATTATATTCAACATTTTAGTGTGAGCTCTAAGCCTCTGTTTATTTTGTACATAAAGTCTCCAGGTAAACGTGAACGCGCGTCACCCTACATCGCCCCCACGGCCGCAGCTAATGCGCCCAAAAGGGTTATTTTTCCACCAAAATTAGGTCGGGCTTTCATCAGAATTTCAGTCCCAGACAAATATAATAAAATGTACAAGTCATGCCTGCGGTACTCAACCCGATATGGAGTAAATTGTGTTACCATTTGCGGTTGAGAAGACCTTTTGAAATTTGTAACTTTACACTTTTCATCTTCAGAGCTATACATATTATCTATACCATTGTACAACCCTAGTAAACTCTGTTCGCCGAGAGCTGATAAAAAAAATCAGAGCTTCTGAACTCATTACAAATAGCGGCCCGCTAATTATTTTTACCGATGATAATAAAAAAATACAGGGAAAAGCTATTTTTCATAGAATTATAAAATAATAATAGAAATATTTACTTATTGAATAGCCTGAATATGTCCCATTGCTGGTATATGACGACGCGGTTAGCTTAGTTGGGAGTGACCCTGCCTCCGAAGCTAGCGTCCCGGGTTCGATCCCCGGTAACGGCAAATATTTGTGTGATGAGCACGAATGTTTGTTCCTGAGTCTTGGATGTTTTCTATGTATTTAAGTATTTATTTCTCTATATAAGTATGTATATCGTCGTCTAGTACCCATAACACAAGCCTTTAGAGCTTACTTTGGGACTAGATCGATTTGTGTAAAGATTGTCCACTGATTTATTTATTATTTATTTATATCATGGCACGACGACCATGACGAAGTCTCAGAGTCGGAGGAAGAATCAGAGTCGGCGAAGTGTATTATAAAACGTTCAATTGCTTCGTCTAAAACAACACACGGACTCCCAAACGACGCACTCGAAGCGTATTCCAGAACGGAATGAATTAGAACGAGCAAGCTGAATTAGATCCTATGGAGCTGAATTTTTACATATTGGTTCAGTTCCGATGACAATGCATTTTTATGGTAAACATGATCTGAATCAACATCCAGGGTTAGCTCCAGACAAAGGAACTCTGCAACGGTCAACACAGACCAGAAATTTTGTGTACTCATTTTATGGCAATATTAAAGTGCAATGGGTAAAAAAGCTTTTTTGTCGAATATTTTCTCTGTTGAAGTTGTCACATGCAAGACACAAGGATAAGTTAAACCATCTTATCTCTAAGTGCGTCTCTCACACTATGAAAATGAAAATGAAAATTAAAATGAAAATGAAAATGAAAATATTTATTTTGCGAGTAGGCCACATGGGCTCTTTTACATGTCTGAAGCTACCAGCGCTTCGAAAGGTGACATCTGCTGAAAAGATACGCTGCAAGAAACTCAGCAGTAAGTATTTTTTTTTTCAACTTTTACATTAGAGTTTTAACTAAAACTAACACATGAAAAGGGCAGCAAACAATCCTAATAGGTAAAAATTAATTCTAATAAATAACTAATAAGGGAGATGTATAGTCTCCGCGTCTGGACAAGTTAAGCTACTTAGAGATGTTTAAAGCCTCTAAGGGTCATCATAATAATAATTAAAATAAAGAAACATCTAAATTGATTACCTAATCTAGGTTAAATGAAGATGTAGACAGTCTCCACGGTCAAGTATAAAGAAGGAGATGTAAGTGCCGACGAAATAGATAGTCATAGAGATAAACAGGTTTAACTAATCTTGGTGTCTTGCAAGTTAGGGCCGCTGGAAGAGATCACTAATTAGCGATAACACCGCTTGATGTTACCTAACTTTATTTTGTTAATTTGTGCTTTTATCTTCTTTTGTGGTGTTCAATAAAGGGTATTGTATTGTATTTACTGTGTCTCACAATGGTCTACTTAATGTATTTACTACAGTAGTGGTACAGCCAAACAGTAATCCTCACTAGATGATTACTGTTCGAACGGGCCGGCTCGACCGGGGTAGTACCACACTCTCACAGAATATCGGCGTAAAGTAATAGCTTGCTATTGCGTTTCGTACGGTGAGTGACGAGATCCGGAGGCCTATTCCCTCATCCCCAACCCATCCCCATTCCCCATCCTTCCTAGACTGGCAACGCATTGGCAGCACCTCTGGTGTTGCAGATGTCCAAATGCGGCGGTGACCACTTTCCGTCAGGTGGGCCATTTGTCAGCCTACTCCTTTCTCTAAGGGCCGTCAACGCATCCGTGATTCCCCTGGTGTTACGGGTGTCCATGGACGGCGTTGATTGCTTACCATCAGGTAACCCACCTGCCCGTTTGCCACCCTCTTACTGTAAAAATTAATCTGAGAAAAGTTCTCGCCCTCTGCCAAATCTCCATAAGTTTCCAGCAGTTGGTCTCTGAAATACAGTCCAACGCAAAAAGCGATCCACTGGCAACACACAAATGTAGCTATAATAACAAATGGTAAACTAAATATCACAAATGGCGAGCGTTACTGCTTTTTCAGTGACATTCACCTCGGAGACTCGTTTAAAAGGTACAAATTAAGATATTTCGCTTACTGCGAAGGCTATAAATTTAAGTGGAATAACCTTAAACGTAATGGTATTTGTAGGCACGCGGATAATCTTAACGGCGGCCGCTAAATACTGGCCGAGCTAATTTAATATAATGCTGGGGAGATTTAGGAGGATTTAATAGTATTTAGTGCTAGCGGCCTTGCGACAGCTATTCCCTGGTATTTCTTATACAAACTTTGAACCTCTACTTCACCCCCTTAGGGGTTGATTTTAAAGTCCTTGACATCTACACCCTAATGGCGTATTTGTTAGATGGGTGCCGCGAACGCATTATTTTCATGTAACGTTTTTCAGAGTCAAATTTTTTCGCAATTGATTAGTTTATTCATCAGCATTCTACTCGTGGCAACAAAATAGTGGTTGGTCACTTTATCTTAAGTCACAGATAAAATACTGGAAATGTTGACAAAAATTAAGTGTAGGTATGATACATTCGTAAAATTTACAAAGTTAATATTATTATACGCATAAAGTCTCAAACTAACTTGCAAATTAGTTTCATCTAAAAATATTTCAAGCATAACGTTGCATCTTGTGATACATACCTGTGTTATATCAGAATCAGAGAAGCATAAAGGCTATAGTGCGTAAACGTGAGGCCTCAGGGAAAAAATGTTTCGAGCATAATGGTTCAAGAGCAAATACACTAACCGAAAAGTTTTAAGAATTCTAAGCAGAAAGGTGCAAATCGAAATGAAACCAGATGCCTCTGTGATTTAATAAAAAGTTGTCAGATCGGCCCTTATGCATTTCTATATCTGCTCAACGGAAAGAGATAGAAATATATGAGTCAGTTTGCCAGATAGAGCAAAGAATACATATTATCGTCAATTTGGTCTGTAGTTCACATCAGACCTTATGAAACTCGAGTCGAGAAGTAACTTACACCTTTAACTTTATTTGCGTATACAACATTTTGAAAGTGGAAGTAAATGCGTTATTCAAAAAGCTACGAGTAGGTAGAATGGTGGTTAATGTTTCGGTCGCGAAGAAATGCATTTTGGAAGAAAGCTATGAGTAAAATTTCGATGTGACTCGGAAAAACGCTACAACAAAATAATGCGTTCGCGGCACCCATGTAACAAATCGGTTACTACGGGTTAAAATTTATCATATGCCGCGTACAGTACCATCACTATGAGTTTACGAAGACAGTTACCGTTATATAAGGCCAGCTGCGCACACGCAGGTGGTTTGCGTAGCGCCTAAAGCCTTGGCTATAAACAAACGTTCTGGCTTTCTCGGCACCGGCCGCACTGCGCGCTTGGCGCCTACAATAGTCAACCGACTTGCTGGGCTCTAGGTGCCAAGCAAGCCAACTTCCTGTGCAGCCTAACAGAGATACTGCTAGTTCCCGGTACAAGTCTGGTACCTGGTCTGGTCTGGTTCGGGTCTGGGTGATTGTTTTATATTACGAGAACGGTTTGCATAAACTCATCACACATTTATTTTTATTTATTTATTTATATCAGATATAAGTTGATCCATAAATGTGTTAGTAAGCTTAATAACTATATTAGCAACATGATAAATAAAACAAAATCAATCAAATCACAATTGATTTAAATAAATACAATATTTAAACAGAAAATATGAATAATAAATTGAGACTAATAATAAAAATAAAATACAATAAAAATAACAAAACCGGCCAGACAGAAAATGAAAATTACAAAAATTTACAATATTGAATGAAATTAAATTTTGTTCGGCCGGTTGGCTGGCTTCATGTAGGTTTCCCCAATGCCTCACAAATGGGCTGCTATTCGTATAATATGTACAAACAATATGGTTTTAACTAATAGTAAACAAATCTATCCTCGGATTGAGTACGGGTAACGGACATAAAAGGAACCATCCTGTCTGTCAAGTTTGTAGATTTTATAGGATCTGTTGATCGTCGCGTGGCTGGACTTCTGGCCGCATGGTGTCATGGTTGGGCAGTGAAGGGGCAACTTGCCTGCCCAGGACACGACTCCAGGAGTGACGACGCTAAGAAACCACGCCTGTACGTCGCCTAAACAGTTTTAATTACTTCTTAACTTATTTTAATATGTATGTTAGTCTGTCATGTATTTATATATAAGCCACTGATGCCTGAAATAAAATGATTTCCTTGAGATTGCGTGATCAATCCATGAGTGAGCGAGTGAGTTATATTTAATTTTTAGGGTTCCGTACCTCAATAGGAAAAAACGGAACCCTTATAGGATCACTTCTTTGTCCGTCGGTCTCTCTATCTGCCTGTCTGTCTATCTGTGTGTCAAGACCTTTTTCTCAGGAACGGGCAGAGGTATCAAGTTGAAATTAATATCAATTACTCAAGTCTGCAATCCCTTTGAGCTGTGAAAAATAAACCTTTTATAATACGTCAACGCAATCAAAAGATACCTATGGTCGTTTATGCCACATATTTTGATACTCGCAAGGGAATCAAACCCTATAGGGTACTTCCCGTTGATTAAGAATCATGAAATTTGTCAAAAACCAATGTCTTAACGCACAAATACAGGGAAAAGTCTGAACACCGTAAATTTGTAGTTACAACACATAAAAAAATTGTTAAACAGAATAACTCATTGGTTTTAACGACTGCTTGGGTTCGAACTTATTAAGACCTCACGACCACGAGTCGACACCCTGAGTCAACATTCTGACACTCGACGCTCGTGTGTGTGAAATATATTATGAAAGCGTTACTCCCAGCCAAGGAATGAATGTTTAAGTTTACACTCTCGCGTTAAGACCAACAAACCGTAATAAATAAATCGACGAGAGTGTGTGGAGGTCGATAATCTGGTGGAAAGGGCTCGGCCTACAGCTTATAGACCACAGTGTATTAAAAAAACAGTAATTAAAACTTTAAAGCCCTTTTGCATGCTACGCGTACGGCTCCTCTGCTGCACTTGGAGTGAAGAAATAGCATAGAATGCGTGCAGATGCTTATCATCCTGGCATGTCGTAAAAGTCGACTAAGGGACGGGTCCTCTCCAACATGGTGGACTATCTGTATGGGCGATGGGCTGATGCGCGACTCGTGAGCGAGATTTCTCATCCCACTCTTACGCATTACGTGTCGTGCGGAAGAGTGGGATGAAAAATCTCGCTCACGAGTCGCTACAGAATCACTTAGCGTTCCCGAATAGAGGCGCTGGTCTTTAAACAATTTATTCGACAGTAATTTAAAAAAAAACTGAAATAACAAATAATTCTTCACTGTTATGCAAATTTTTAAACGATGCAAGTTTATTATATCAAAAAATAACAAATATCATCATCCTTATCATCAGCCGTAAAACGTCCACTGCAGGACATAGGCCTCCCCCTAAAATGGGGGGGAGTTGCCATAGTCGCCACGCTTGGCAGGCGGTGTGGCGACCGCAGTTGATCATGATGGTACTCGCAGGACGCTGCTGTCCATCGGTTGCTCCCTCTGTCGCCTTTTACGATACGCACGAAAAGGGATGATGCTATTCTTAGCCAATACCACACTGGCAATGTGTGCCTATGTGTAGCAGTGGACGTCTTTCGGCTGAAATGATGATGAATAACTGTTTTAAAACTGTCAACTGTGCCCAACGTTAAATAGCTACACGGGACATGGTTACGACCCTGAATTCTGAACACTTCGCTGCCTTAATGGTAAAGTTTTTGGGGTTCATTGTTACTTAAATAACAGTGTTAAATGTGCTTAACTTTACTTAATAGCCTCTACTTTAAATTTAGAAAATAATAATAATTGAATTAAAACAACAATTTAATGTAATGATGCGAGAAATGAAAGAATATAATTGGGAAGATGCATAAAAATCAAAATGAGGTTTACTTTCATAATATATCAACTTTATGAAAGTAAACTTAAACAAAAACATATTACAAAAAAAAAAAAAATTTCACTATTAATTTTTATTTTATTACGGGTCAAAATTAGTGAAAAATATATATTGGCTTTTAATTCTGATTTTAGTTTTTGGACATCCTCACCAAATGTATGTCATGTTTTATTTCTACGATGTTGGTCTAAAAACAGTATTTTCGGAAATAATTGCAGATTTCGTTTAAACGCCATACGTTTTGTACAGTCAACAAATGATGTGACGTCATAGTTGTCGTCTATTTTGTATGGAGTGTTTTTGCGAGTGGTATAAACAGTGACTTTTCAAAGCTTTATAACTCATAAAATAAACAACATAATAATGTTTTGCGTACACAGATCGTTTTCTATTTCGAAGCACTTTCCAATAAAACGTGAAAAAATGCATCTTCACTATTCTCTGTCGTGCGCTATATATAGTTAACACACTAGCAAAAAGAAAAAAAACAATCAGCACGTCTAGAACACCCCAGCACAACATGTTCGTGAGTCATTTGTTGCTCGCGTCCCTTACACATATCATTAGCACAAAAGAGATAGGTACAGAAATCAATCTTCATGCAAAGTGCGCTCGAACAACGCACACATAGACACTGCTCACGGACACGATATCTCGAACCGGTTGGAACCAGTGCTAGCGCGAATGCCATCTGCTTAAGACACGTGTTTGTGCAGTGCAATAATGGAGCAACAAAAAATAGTTATTATAACTGTCCAGTGGTACGTTGTTTAAACTCAACTTTAAACTGTGAATTGTCGTTTTTTAAGCTACCAGTGGTTTCAGAGAGGTAAGTAGGTATTTGATTGTATTGCGATGATTCGTTTTAACGTTACACCGAACGGTTAGGTAGGTAGGCAAGCGCCCCGCCCCGGCTTCCGAAAAATATATCTAAGATCGATTTATATGTATAATAGTTGCCTATTTGGAATCAGTATTTTAAACGAAGTAACTAAATTTTTGTAAGGTAAATTCACGCCGAAAATTTACGTAAGTTGAAAATTTGTTTTTTTGTTTGTTTAGATATTGTTTTGTTTTTAGTGTCATTTGATAGATTTAGGTCTAAAACGGATAGGGCAATGGAAATTGTGTAACTAGGGTCATCCGTTTAAAAGTTATTAGGGATTTTCAATTGTGAAAATTGACAAACGTACAATTTTGTAGGTATGTTATTTTAGATATTATTAATTTATATTTCCATTCTGCCCGTTTCATACTCAACAATAAATCAACTAGATACGAGTGCCACTACCACGATAGTTTTTTTGTACATAAGCCATAGTTGACAACCTTAGAGCGACCGCCGAGCGTAGGCATGAAAAGTGAAGTACATACATGTGATTGACTTCTGTACCTATCATTTTGTGTCATTAGTTTGACAGTGAGTGGCAAATTATTCGCGGGGATGTTTTGCTAGCTCCCTAGGGAGGCTGTGGTCACAAGAGTTTAATGTGAGTCAATATGGTCAACACTCAGCAATCTATAGTTTTCTATGAAACAAGAGCGGATTTTTCGGGACAGCGTACACAACAGCGTTTAACAGAAATTAAATAAGTTTGATATAATGTACACAAATATATATCTATACAAATAAATACAATTGTAGTGTGTTTGTAATGTCAAAATAATAGCTCAGCCAGAACGCAGCGGTCACGCGGCGGGCGTTTCGCGGGTTGCTTTGACCGCGACAGCACTCAACCCCTGAAGAAGGACTCCATACGAGTCCGAAACAAGTCGGATCGTGATCGTAAATCGTGAGTTAAGCCGTGTTTTTTTATAGTGTTTCAAGTGAAATACTCGTATACATCTTTTTACTAAAATCATTTGAAAGTATAATACGGTACTTATAACAAAAAAACAACTTTTATACTGTTTGTCTTGTCTGTCTGTGTGTTCCGGCTTATCTCCGAAACGGCTGGACCAATTTTGACAGGACTTTCACTGACAGATAGCTGATGTTATAAGCAATAACTTAAGCTACTTTTATTATGGAAACCTAATTAGGGTTCCTCGCAAAAAAAATAAAACCATGAAATTTTGAACATGATTCGATCTACGCGGGTGAAACCGCGGGAGACAGCTAGAAAGTAGTAAAAAAATTTGCAAAATATATATAACAATATGACTTAGAGATATAGGTTCGATGTTATTACGAATTGTATTGTTTTAATCATCATTGTGTGGTGGGCGGTGTTAATATCCGGACGCGGGTCGAGACTACGCAGCTAATAGTTCTGTATCAAATATGGTTGGATAAGGTCGGTGTAACTTATGGAGATTACGTGAGGGTTGTGCGCGACAGAGAACAAAACACACAGTTCAATGTTGTTTTCCCACTCTATAATGGTCTCTTGATGAAATAGCAAAAAGTTGTTTCAAGCTAGTTGAAACTGGAGCGTCTGCCGGAGTCTTTATTTATGGTTAATATAATAATATGGTTGGATCAAGGGCCGGCTGCAAAAGGCGGTGTTCCTGGACTCTGCACGCATCGTCAGGAGGTTCCTCTCTCTGTAGCCCTAGCCACAGATCCCTCTTGGGCCCTGCTCCGCGGTCGGTGGTTCACCGTTTTTTTGTATTCTTTTATTTTATATTATGTTATTTATAAAACAGAAAAATAGAGATAAAATAAAGAATAAAGAGTCATAATAATAATAATACTAAAGACATTTATTCAACACACATTTTACACAGACAGAAAACAAGGAAAGAAAACTTAACAATAAACATAAGAAGCTTAGTGCCACTCAGCGTTGTGCCGTGGCGAGCCTCGGCGGCCCCTAGGTGACAACACGAGCGACAATTGACATTGGGCTAAGTGATACAGAACATTTATTATACATTATTAGGCTTAGTATACATACGGAGCTCATTTAAACGACAGTGTTTTTACAAAAAAAAAAACTAATTACTAAACTACTAAAATAGCTTTTTGTAGGTTTCCCTCTATAATGTTTCTAAAAGTGCAAAAACTTATGGCCCACCCTGTATAATAATCCTGGACACTTCCCCAATTGCACCGTCCGTTTTTGTCTAGCGAAGATTTCGTGGGACCTACACTTATAAGAATCGTGATCCAAATATAATAAACAGCTATATATTTAACCGACACCAAGCGTTCGTGCGTTTGAAGTTATGTTCTTTGATCTCCGGGTTTCGGGATGCTAAGCGAATAATGTAATCACGAGCAAAAATATCGGTTCGCTGTATGTCTAAGTCTCGCTACAATGTGACCCGATTTTTTTCACCCTTAGAAACATTGGTCGAATAGCAAGCTTGAGTCTTCAAATAACGTGCAAGAACTTTGTCTGCAATCCTAGGAATAACAAGGGAGCAACAATTTTGGATGGTTGGATAGCTCTTTGAAAACTATTATGGGTATGTAATTGGCAATTTTTGATTTGGAGACGACCGTTTATCAAATATGAAATTGGTAAGAGTTACGTATCCCGAACGTCCAACGTATAAGCTTTCCTTATACAACGAAGAAAACAGAAAAACTGTCACGATTAAGAGACGTGCGAACCTACGGCTTTTCATACAAAAGGCGATAACGATTTTCACCCCTTAAATGTTAACCGATTTTCACCAATTTTTAATAGGTTGTCAGTCAGAACAAAATCTAGGTCTACAATTTTGTTTTTTTACTATTATCAATAAATTTAATTTTAATGTTGCTTCAGTATTCTCATACGAAACTTTTGAGGTTGCTGATTTTTAATCAATATTCAAAAACAATAGACCTAAATTTTGTTCTGACTATCAGAATTTGATATCCTATCAAAAATTGGTCAACATTGGTTATCATTTAAGAGGTCGAAATCGTTATCGGCTTTTGTATCAAAAAGGTGATTTTTACCGTTGGTTCACACTCTTTTTAAGTAGACTTACGTGGTTCATATTATAGACGACTAACTTGTTAAGTAACATACTATACTATATATACACACAGTAGACTGAGGACCTGGTGAAAATTGCGGGACTCCGCTGGATACATACATAGCATAACGCCCGAAATGCAAGGCAGACCCGCTGGATACGAGCAGCAATCTTTGGGGAGGCCTATGTCCAGCAGTGTACGTCCTTCGGCTGAAATGATGATCATGATAAATGATCATGAAAATGATATCATGGTGAACATACTAACAATCATACCAACTAACATCGAAATAGAAAAGAATAATTTAACAAATAAAAAACCGACTCTAAAACCCCTTTGAAAAGTAAGAAATAATAATTGGCCTTCGTAAGTCATTTACCTAGAAACGACAGATATATTATTGGTTATGTGAAGTCATACATTAAATATATCGAAGTCGGCGGCAAGTTAATAAGGTAATACATGGAATAAATGGTACTTTCTAATACATCCCTCATACTGTGCTCGTTTACTTGACAAGTCACCACCAACCACCACCTTGCCACCGACTTCGATATATTTAATGTATGACTTCACTATTCTATCTAGTCTATTCTATTCTTAAATTGCTTCACAACCTTCTAAAGAAATTTAATCGCCAACTGTGAAATACTTATCATTTAGGAGTTCCGGTGATCACATATGGTCTTCATCAACAGTTCCACTTCACCAAATAATGCTTTTGGAACGTAACTACTTGTGTTATTACAGATTATACTAAAATTGCTATATGCGTGCCTATAATATTTGAAGAGTTCCATCGATTCCTCATAGATCCTCTCATCACACCTCGACTTTGACTACAACGGGACCAAACTGGAAGTATACCCTACCGATTAAAAAAAGACTTTTTCAAATCGATTAATAAATGACGGAGTTGTGACGTAACAAACATACATACAACCGAATTGAGGACCTCCTCCTTTTTTTAAGTCGGTTAAAAAGTAGCTAAAGTTATGGTTTTCGGGGTTCATGGCCCGACATGGTGTGACATTTTTGTTATTTTTCACTGACTATTTTTTTTTTTAAAGAGCATAATCACAACGTTTTCAAAAATCGGCACTTTCTAACTAAATAAAACATACATGGTGGTTGCTATAACTGGAACAAAGTTTTTACGCATAATTGCGTATCTTTTTTCAGTGAAGCCACATTGTTTTATCTTTAAGGAAAGG
The DNA here is from genome assembly GCA_947859335.1 of Tortricodes alternella. Lineage (NCBI taxonomy): Eukaryota > Metazoa > Arthropoda > Insecta > Lepidoptera > Tortricidae > Tortricodes > Tortricodes alternella. The sequence goes on along the minus strand of OX401984.1, from coordinate 13,082,162 downwards.
TTTAGTTAGTTTTATAACTAAGTTGTAAGTTTTCCAAATGCTTCTGCCGGAACCCGGAAACATCGCATGCGAATCATTAATTATGGACCGAGTACCATTACCATGAGTTTAAGCAAACCGTTCTCGTGAATTACGAGTAAAAAATAAGTATGTTATTTTAAATCAAGAGTCTGCACGAAACACGAGAATTTCATTTTACTTTACAATATGAATATATTTTGTCTGAAAGGTTTAAGATTTATCTTTGCATATTATAAACATAAATAAATAAGTAATTGAAGAGACAATCTTTACGCAAATCGATCTGGTCCCAAAGTAAGCTCTAAAGGCTTGTGTTATGAGTACTAGATGATGATATAGATACATAAATACTTAAATACATAGGCAACATCCAAGACTCAGGAACAAACATTCGTGCTCATCACATATTTGTCCTATCGAACCCGGGACCGCTAGTTTCCGAGGCAGGGTCTTTACCAACTAGGCTAACCGGCCAAATATATAACACAGCCCCAGAAGAATGTGGTTGACGCCGCGGTTAGCCTAGTGGCTGTACAGTCGAGGTCATAAATATAATATATTTATGACCTCGACTGCACAGCCATGGCCAAATTATAACAGGGCCCCAGAAGAATGTGGTTGACGATGCGGTTAGCCTAGTTGGTAATGACTCTGCCTCGGAAGTTAGCGGTCCCGGGTTCGATAGGGCAAATATGTGATGAGCACGAATGTTTGTTCCTGAGTCTTGGATGTTGCCTATGTATCTAAGTATTTATTTATCTATTTATACTCTATCAAAAGGATAAAAATATCTGAGCGCTGTTACGCCCTTGATAATAAAGTCGTGTACACCTATTCTTGACCACTTTGTCCGCTTAGATATTTTCGACCTCGACTATACATTTATTTTCGGTTATATTAACACGGGGAACTCGACACTTCCTCCACTTGATGAAGTTACGCTCATTAGGGTGAACACCGGTCAAGTGAGTAACAAGGGTCGACTTACCGCCCATGGGATGTTTAGTAAACAAAAATAATAATAGCATGTTGTAGTTAAAGCGTCTTGTGATTCTGTAACGTGCGCAATGGCTGATCAGCTGATAAACATTCAAATTTAGACCGAAAGAACTTGTAAATAGAGTCTCAAAAAAAGTATGTGTGTGTCAGCTCCGACGCACGCCAGGAGTTTACTCCTTACGAACAATTATAAAATAAACCAGTACCCGCATACCATGCTGTTATTTTTCATTTTGACATTTGACAGTAAATAATAAAGTTTCATATTAATGAATATAAACATGTCACTCATTGAATACAATAATTAATTGACACTTCGGGTCCCGTCGTCTTCCGATTGAGATCCGAGTTTCACCGATGGAAACATATTATTCACTACATCTGTATGCAATGCGAAGCGACCAACGCATCTTCGGCTAACATCGTGTGACTTCGTGTGACTCCGTACCGTATGACAGTGTGACATCGTAGTTTAATTTTACTCCCCATAATTTTTCATGCCCCGGGCTTATTATGAAAATCGATTCTTTAGGAGTAAACTCAAATTAATAGTTTCGTTTATCCGCTGACCAGCCGCTGCGTACGGTAAAGAATCAAATACCTACTGAAGTACCTTCTCGTTTTAACACAAGTTATTGAACGGCCATCTTTTTCTAGTAACTTTAAGAGGACTGTGAACCAACAGCAAAAATGACCCTTTTCATACAAAAGGCGACAATGATTTCCACCCCTTAAATGTTAACCGATTTAGACCAATTTTTGATAGGTTGCCAGTCAGAATAAAGTCTAGGTATATACGTTTTCTGAACATTGATTAAAGATCAACAAAGTCAAATAGATTTCATGAAGATCAATCAATCCATCACCGGTTTGGAGAATTTCTCTACTGAAACGAGTCAACAAGAAAAAGTAAATGCTTATTTGTAAATATAGGTAGGTATTTACTTATCTGTTTAACATTTATATTGGTTCTTTATGTAGGTCTATTGACTTAACTGCAGAGGCAAACGAGGTTGCTTGTATGTATTATGCTCGCTATTGCCTTAAATAATTTACAGTTAAAACACAGATCTTGTCCTAAATTAGTTTTTCCTGGGCGGGTCTCACTCCGAACTTTAGGTACGCTCAGCCCTCGGACAGCTCGGAGCTGTAAATCGCAGTAGGTTGCCGCTCGCTCGCTCGCTGGCCAATTCGCGCGTCATAAAGTAGCCTAGATGATTGGTGTTGTTGGGTGACACAGATAAAAAACTGACAACCCTAGTGTCCACAAAAGAGCACGTTTTATGCCGCGGAAAGAGAAGGCATGATAAGCAATATTTTCGTACCTAAACACCGGTTTTGTTAAATAGTGATTCTCCTGTACGTTAGTACTATTGTATATTCTGTGCTAGGGGTACTTGACAGCGATACGAATACTTATATAAATAAATACATACTCCTAATGTCCATGACTCGGGTACAAGCATTCATGGTTGTTTACCTATGTTCAGAATCCAACATACAACCTCTGGCACACGAGGCAACATCGTTATCACTGCCCCATAGAATCCGTGAAATGGTTCAATAAATTTATGTGAACTATGAAAATGATACGTCACCCTCACACCCATGTACAAGCACTAGCTACCCTCTTAGTATCCACTTATATCTAGACCACTTGACACTCCCAGCTACTTGCTCGAGTCAAGTGACCAGGCGAGTAATAGGTGACATGGAACGTCTAGACATTTCCTTTCTTCATTATTTTTTGTGGTTGAGTGACCAATAACCGGCGAGTTCAGACTGGTTGACACTCCTTGTTAATTTTTAACAGAAACCGGACCGCTATACTCTTCAGGGGTTTTGAAATGGGTTTTTCGAAAGGCTTTTCTTACCATACCCGTTGCTCATAAAAAGCCGTTTAAAGCGCTATCTTTAAGGGTAACCACTTTAAGAGGTTTTCAATGGGTTTCCCGAAAAGCTTTGCTTGCTAAGCCACTATCCGTAAGGGTAAACCTTGGCTTGAATGACGCAAATTTTAACATTATAATCATAAAACATACGAGCCAATTTGGCAGGCGTTACTTGCTAGGTGAGTGAGAGACTGCTAAGGGTAAGCGCCTGAGACGTTAAGGTTTCCCTTTGGAAAAAGGTTAGTTAAATGAATAGGTAATCAGTTAGATGGGACGCAAGTTTACTGGGTTATTCAAATGGAGAGATACGCCATTTAACGGTTTTTGCGGAGGAACGGGTGGTCGGTTCCCTGCTTTCCACCCTTTTCCCTCCATTATGGTCAAATACCCGTGCGAGTAAATGATTTGGCGGGTAACTGGCGAGTTCGAATTATTTGACATTTCTTACTACTTGCCACTGGCTGGCTGTTTAAAAAGACCAAAATCTTATTTAACACATATCCCACAAAACATAAACTTAACAAGATATACTACAAAATGCAAGATATGCTAAATAAGGATCTGATTTTCAGCTTCTTCACTAGTCCGTACTTCTTACGCCACCATTATGATCGAGTAACGGAGCCAGTAACTCACTCCTTACTACGTCGTTATCGTCCGCTGACTGGGCGAGTAGCTGGCGAGTTCGCTTGGACAACTCAATCGTTAAATTCTTCCCGGGCGAGAGGTAATTTCCTGTTGAAGCGAGTACGGTCCATTTGGACCGGGATTGTTACACCGTAGTGTATTTTAGCGCCCTAATGTACGACGGGGAGTGTTCCGAAGTGGGCTTCCATTTGACAAGGGGTAATATGAATATGGTATATTAAATAGCTTTGCTTCGTCTTTATCTGACTTTCCGAAGTTTATATTGGAAGAAAGTGACGAAACAGCAACATTTCGTCACCAAACTCAAACTCAAAATGCTTATTCAGCAAATTGGCCACCGATAGGCTCTTTTACTTGTCACATGAATACAATAAAATCGGTTGAATCTACTAGCGCTTCGGATAGGACCATCATTACTGAGAAGAAACGCCGCAAGAAACTCAGCAGAAAGTCATCTTTTTAAGTCAAACATTGATATATAAAAACTAGATTCCAACATGTGAAAGAGTCGCGAAAAAATGCACGCGCAGAATAAATAATTAGAATTTGAATATGAGTTGTTTTTAATATTTGACAATGGCTACTTAAGTACGAAATCAGTCTGTGCTCAGACTATCAATAAGGACATGAGACATGAGTGAACTGTTTACGGAAAACACGAAGTGTCAGCAAAGTACCAATTTAGCTTGTTTAAAATTTAAGGGCTACATACAAACGAGATTTATATGTAAATAAATTACAGCATTACAAATTATAGACATGTGATTGCTTTGATTTGTATGATTTTAACAAACAGCTTTTCAAGCTATGTCCGAAATAAGTCCCTTGGTTGATATTAACAATAATTTGTTTATTTCTACACCTTTCTTTTTCTACAGCACGGTGTGACGCGTGCCTGCCAAGCTGGCTAAGCCTCCGGGGTGCGATCCGTCTAGCCTGTTATTCCACATCGGAGCCCTACGTTCAAAGGGCATAATTATACAAAGAAATTCATGTTTTATGAGCATACAAATATCAGTCATTTTTCGGCCATCGCTGTCATGTGACTTGGAGTGTGATTAAATAACACTTCGTTCATGAACTCAACGGCGAGCCTAACTTGACCCGTCAGTGAGTATAAACTATATACTTTCTTGATCAGAATGTTCAACTTGCAATTCGTCTACGAAGCAAAATGCCTAAAAAGAATGTCTATGTGGCAGAATAGCTAAGCAGTAAATCGTCTAAAGATCAAAATGTCTGCCAAGCAAAATGCCTAAATTGCAATAATACCTAAGCAGCAAATTGTCTCAAGATTGTCAAGGCCTACCAGGCAATACGACTAACGACAACCTTTACAATCTTTATCCTTATCCTTATCTTTATCTTTATCTAAGGATAAAGGATTCCTTCTTAGTCAATATACAATAAAGTTCAAGTGCTGCATAGTCATATTGCCTGGTAGGCATTTTGCTTCTTAGTCAATATAAGCTTTAGGCTAAATTTCACGTAGACGTCTTGATTTTTAGACAGCATGATCAAAAAGGACTAAATGTTCGTGCGTTTCTTCGAATATGGCCGTATTTCGGTGCTACAGGCCAAGGTTATTGGTACCTAACTCCGCATAATGCTTACGAGTATGCAGGTCAATTTATGATTGTCGGACGAAAATTAGAGACGAGATTTGTTAGAGAAAAATACAGCAGATTTTTATTATGTATCAATGTGTTTCAACAGAGGGCCTTCTTCGGTTATTATTTTTTAGACATTAATGAGTTCGATCTAGTAAGAAGCATTATAATATCGCCCGCTCAGTATTACAAGTTGTATATCGATTATAGAGTAATTTATGATATTATTATGATCTACATATTTGTAGTGGTAGAGCCATACAGTAATCCTCACTAGATGATTACCGTTCGAATGGGCCGGCTCGACCGGGGTAGTACCACACTCTCACAGAATATCGGCGTAAAGTAATAGCTTGCTATTGCGTTTCGTACGGTGAGTCGGTGAGTGACGAGATCCGGAGGCCTATTCCCTCATCCCCATCCCATCCCCATTCCCCATCCTTCCTAGACTGGCAACGCATTGGCAGCACCTCTGGTGTTGCAGATGTCCATGGGCGGCGGTGACCACTTTCCATCAGGTGGGCTGTCTGACGGTTTGTCAGTCAATTGACATAAAAAAAAAACTATAATTAATTGTCAATAGGTTTTTATATATTAAAAGTCAAACATAGACCCTGTGACAGTTTGCCGGCGATTAATATTCATCGTTTTATATACACACCACTGTTTGACTACTTCACATTATGGGATGGTAGCGCGTTGAATTAATTCGCTGATATGTGCAGCTTTATTTGAGACATTTCCTCCTCTGCTGGACTGGGAGTGAAGAAATAGCATAGAATGCGTGCAGATGCTTATCATCCTGGCATGTCGTAAAAGTCGACTAAGGGACGGGTCCTCTCCAACATGGTGGACTATCTTTATGGGCGATGGGCTGATCACCTGTCGCCATACGGTTCATCATACCATCTTAGGACTAATTAATCGAACGTGGCCACAAGTAGTCCCACCCCATTAGGATTTCGGGCATGATGCTATGTATGTATGTATGTATGTAATGTATGTTTCCTTACAACGCTCGTGGTGCATACTAAATTCGATAAGCGCCTAATAAGTTCCAAACAACTCGGAGGTGTGAGCCCGGATTTCAACCCGTGACCCGTTTTGTATGAAATTGAGCCTTAATTATTGAATACTAAGCCCTTTTTTTTAAAGGAAATGATATTGGGTCCAATTCGAAACAGTGTCGCCTAAATTTAAAATTCCCTAAACTTATAATAAGAAACGTCAAACTCAATTATGTAAAGCACGAATCTGTCAAAAATGGAGTTTGACATTTCTAATTTCAAAAGCGACTTTTAAACTAGGGAATAAACTTTCGAATTGGCCCCAGTATCTACATTAAATTGAATATTGCAATGTCATTGGCTTTAAGTATCTAACAAATTTCAGCCAGTACCATTACCATGAGTTTATGCAAACCCTTCTCGTAATAGAAAACTATCGCCTTTTACTTGTATCGGCAACAAGGAGTATTTCCTACAGATTTTGAGTAAGAAAGAATTAAAGAAAAATATTTTATTTGCATCACACCACCACCAACTTAAGCTATACTATAACAAAAACATTGAGCTTAAACTAATAAAATGTTGGTGCAATGTGACACCAAATAAGGGTCTTCACTCAGCATGTGTGATAACGAGAACGGTTTGCGTAAACTCATAGTAATGGTACTGACGGTACTGTTAAGCGCCTCTATTCGGGAAACGCTAAGTGATTCTGTAGCGACTCGTGAGCGAGATTTCTCATCCCACTCTTTCGCATTACGCGTCGTGCGGAAGAGTGGGATGAGAAATCTCGGTCACGAGTCGCTACGGAATCACTTAGCGTTCCCGAATAGAGGTGCTGATCATAGCAACTGACTTCAAAATTTACTTCCAAGCTTTGAATAAGTGGAGTTAAAAAAAAGTTTATAAAATACTTCGTATGAAATTCTGCCATTTTAAAATAATCGCAAGCTTCATAACTTCTGCACGGCTTACCTCCCTAAATCTTTTCCCTAAATATCCAACCCAAACGAAATTATCTCGCTCAGTACTATCTTATGTTTAATTAATGCTTTTAAAGCCTTGTTTAAGGCACAAATTACATTTGATTCTAATACCAAAACATCCCATCTACCCGTATAATCCAAGGGAATAAAATCCTTATGCCTTTTGCGGAAGATTTCAATTTGTTTGAGTGTTCTTTTTTGAATAAAATAATGTAAAGATGGTTAGTGTCAACCCTATTTTCAGGAATATTAAAGGACAGATTGACCACAGTTTTATTATTTTGAAGGATACTTAAAAAAAAACGATCAAGTGCGAGTCGGACTCGTGCACCGAGTTTCGTACTACGCCAATTTGGCATGGTCTCGACCAATCAATAATAGACTTAAAGTTAATGGTATAAGAACTTTGACAGTTGCAAATAAGTTAGCAGATTGCTAAGCTGTAGCGGTAATTTTCTGGTTAGATTTCAGTATTTTTTTCACATTTCTATAACAGAACCTCATTAAAATGATAATTTTTGTTTAACTATGGAGTATAAACTTAAATCAGGCCAAATTTGATAGCTGAAACTCAAGCCGTTTTGGAAATACAGCAGGAACAAAATTGGTCTAAAATCAGTAATTTTTTACGGTATCAATGTATGTGCTGTACTCCTCTGCTGCACTGGGAGTGAAGAAATAGCATAGAATGCGTGCAGATGCTTATCATCCTGGCATGTCGTAAAAGTCGACTAAGGGACGGGTCCTCTCCAACATGGTGGACTATCTGTATGGGCGATGGGCTGATCACCTGTCACCATACGGTTCATCGTACCATCTTAGGACTAATTAATCGAAAGTGGCCACAAGTAGTCTTGTGGCTCTGCCCACCCCATTAGGGATTTCGGGCGTGATGATATGTATGTATGTATGTATGTATGTATGTATCAATGTATGTGGAGCTTTCTTGGCTTGTTTTATTTTTATTATTTGTTATAACAACACATATTCTGTGAAAATTTCAACCTTCTAGCTCTTACCGTTGCTGAGCTAGAGGCCTCTGACAGACGGACGGACGGATGGACATTGTAGGCTCGGTAATAGGGTCCCGTTGATCCCTTTGGGTACGGAACCCTAAAAAGGTTCTTTAGGATGAAAGCTGGACATCGGGAGCTACAGCAAAGAATATTCTATAATAATATTCTAGAACATTCTGCACATTACAGATGTTTAAAAAGAAATGATACTTACTCTATTGTGGTTAGAAGTCCAGTTTGTTTGAACGTTACGTGGAAAAGTGCTCTATGAATAGTGTAATTATGGTACCCTTTTCAGACTATATTTTTTTATCAGCTACATACGTATTATGTTACACTCAGACTACATACATTACATACAATTATTCTAATCTAAAAGATTTCGATACTAAAGGGATTTTAACTAAATTTTCATTCCAATTCGTTCCAAAAGAAATTAAAATGAGAATTGAAACTCGTTAACAACAATCAAGTTTCAAATCTAAAACAGTTCTAGAATTCAAAAAGCGAAGATATTACAGAAACTAGACGAGTTGGAACATGAACACGTTTTATTCGTAACTAGTCTGAAGAATTAAACTTAAATTTAAACGCAGTAAAGTTTAATAGCTGAAGTATTTGCTTACTGAAAAGAGTTAAGACTTAGAATTTACTTATAACCTTCGTAAATACGACCCGTCTTTTTAAGGTCACTCTAATATTGTATAGCTGAACTTCTTGTCAAATATCTAACAATATTGTAATTACCTTAAAAAACCGGACAAGTGAGAGTTAAACTCGCATTGAGAGGGTTCCGTGATTATAGAGCGCTGTCATTGGTACCTTAGAGGCTTAGAGGTACCTACGCGAACGAACGAATGGCCCGGAGTATTAATTTAGCCTAATTATGGATACCTAGTTCTAGTTAATGTAGTTCTTACCGTACAGTTCTAGGTGGGAAACAGCAGCTCAATTACGTAACACAATTGGTATCGGTTTGGCTTAAATTAAAGGGGTTATAAATAGCAGTGAAATTGGTTTACTTTTCGAGCCAAAGCGATAACAATTGCATAAATAATTGAGCGTAATTGAAATGATGCAGGATAAGGTTGCGGATAACGTTATTTTTACAACGTGATTTTTATTTTAACGGGGTTATTTAAATTTCTTCGTTAAAATTAAAGCGAGTTACATGCTATTACTGATACACTGTTAAAACTTTCTCTCTACTCCAACACTACTACAACTTCATAGTTTTTCATATTCGTATATTTGTATCATTAGGACATGAAACGTTATATTTCAAATTGCTTCTTTTTGATATTTAGAGACCTTATATCTCCATCTTTATAATTGACCGTGGACAGGCGGGTTTCACTCCGCACTTTAGGTACGCGCGGCCGTCGCGTTGCTCGAAGGTGTAAATTGCAGCAGGTTGCCGCTCGCTCGCTCGATGGGCGATTCGCTCGTTGTTGTCGTTGGATGACGCGGATAAAAACTGACAACCCTAGCGTACATGAAAGAGCACGTTTTATGCGACGGAGAGAGAAGGCATGAGTAGGCATATTTTCGTGCCTAAACACCGGTTTTGTTAGACAGTGATTCTTCTGTACGTTAGTACTATTATCTATTTTGTACCGAGGAGACTGTCTACACCTCCATTTATTTAACCTAGATTAATCAATTTAGATGTTTCTTTGTTTCAATTATTATTTTATTATTATGACCCTTAGAGGCTTCATACATCTCTAAGTTACTTAACTTGTCCAGACGCGGAGACTACATCTCCCTTACCTATTAGACATTTATTAGAATTAATTTGTACCCATTAGGTTTGTTTTTTGCACATTTGTGTTAGTTTTTAGATGAAACTCTAATATCAAAGTTAAATAGACTTACTGCTGAGTTTCTTGCGGCGTTTCTTAGCAGATGTCACCTTTCGAAGCGCTGGTAGATTCAGACGTGTGAAAGAGCCTATTGCAAAATAAATGTTTTCATTTTCTTTTTCATTTTCTACGCTAACAAATAAGCACTCAAAAAATAAAAACCAGTTAATATCAAATCCGCGTTCTGATATTGAGAACTTATACCCTGTAAACAATCTTGAAGTTGTATACCTATATTTACACCGGTTTCCGATCAAATTGAAACCTCAATGCTAGTTGTAAAGTTCGAGTATGAACTTGAGCCTATGGATTCTGGAATTATTAGAGAAGCTATAAATCAATAAAGTTGGGACAGCGGGAAGATGCGGGCGTTATCGGAGGAAGCCGCGTCGATACTCGAAGATAGCTATGAAAGCAATATTGAGATTTATGTTATCACTAGCTTTTACCTAACTTCTTCTATTTACTTTTTTAATTTTTTTCCCTCAAATTGTTAAAAACAATAAAACTGAATTTATTGATTATAGTGACTGACTGACAACGTATTAAAAATTGGTCAAAATCGGTTAACATTTAAGGGGTGCAAATCGTTATCCCCTTTTGTGTGAAAACAGTGATTTTTGCCGTCCACCGTAAGGAATTAAGGCCACCATTGGTAGTTTCCTGCTCCTCTGCTGCACTGGGAGTGAAGAAATAGCATAGAATGCGTGCAGATGCTTGTCATCCTGGCATGTCGTAAAAAACGACTCATACGGTTCATCATACCATCTTGGGACTAATTAATCGAACGTGGCCACAAGTAGTCTTGTGGCTCTGCCCACCCCATTAGGGATTTCGGGCGTATGTACGTATGTATTGCTACTTTTCTGTATTGTGCAATAGTTTGAATAAATAGCTCGAAGTAGCCTGTGTAGCGCAGCCTTAAAACTACCCTCTTTTAACGAGAAAACTATTTCTATCGCAGGAGCCCTGTGATTGGCGTGTCGGTGGTACAGACAGTCCTATTACATATTAGGGCTTCCGTAGGGGAAAGTTTTCTTTATGTATAGTGAAGGGCAAGTTGGGTCGTGAGTTGGGGTAGCTCAAATTAGGAAATCTGTTTGGTACTGCTAAGTGATTTACTATATCGTCACTAATGGGCGTTTCCAGAATAACAAATCAATGGATATTAAAACAATTTAGTAAATAAATTATTAAAACTTGCCTAGTGTTTTGAATATTTTGTCAGTTTTGTTTGAGTTTCCATAAATTTTTAATTGCATTTATACAATTCATAATTATAAATACCAAAGTAACGGTTAGCAATTTACATCTAAACCAATTTCGATGATATTGGGCAATCTACTTTGGGGTCTGAGGAAGGAAACTTGTTCTCTGTATTCTAGGAAAGTGAGTAAAGTAACTTTCTACACCAGCAGTCTGTGGACTAAATACACCCAAAAAGCGTATAATACTCTGCGAGTTCAATACAACAACGTCTTCAGGGCGCTGTTGAGGCTACCCTCTCGCTGCAGCGCTTCAGGCATGTTTGCCGATGCGCATACGGATGACTTTTTTTGCACTGCTGCGCAAGAAAGTTGCCTTTGTCGTGCGCAGAGTGAAGGGTAGCAGCAACAGCCTCCTGGAGGTGTTCGCAGGGTGGGGGGCAGCGCAGTGCGCGGGCGGCTGCGCAGGCATCACGTGCGAGACCCAGAGGGAGTCGCACGACTCCACTAACCTGACCCCTCGTCAGTATATCTACTAACATAGCTTTAAATTATTATTGTAATTAACAACTATGGACCAAAGTTGTCTGAATATAAAAACATTCATTTTTAAAGCCTTGTTTAATAATAATGATCTAATTAAATTTAATAAAGTTAACTGATAGCTAGATTTTTGATATTCGAAATAACGGAATCAGAATATCAAAGAGTTATTCACAAGACTTTTTATTAGAACTATTTATTTTCTACTCGATTTATATCTTCATCTGATACAAATACATACGAAAATTGTATATCCTGTAGAATCGAACTACCCACATAACTTACAAGCACTTAGCTAAAAGGGCGACCGCCGTCTTTGAGCCGCGGAAACGGTCATGTGTTCGGCTCCCGGCGGAAACCACCTCAATTTGCAGACCCTGACGGGTTTGTGGTTTGGGTATGCTCGCTGGTTGGATAGATTACAACAGCGCGGTCCAAAATAGAAATAAATAAGAATCCAAAAAGATATAAATTAGAATCTTACCATACAAAAATAATTAATTCATTGCGACAATATTTAATCCAAGTGTTGATTCGTAATATAGTTCCTTACAGGCAGGGTCTGAATCATGATTGATTAAAACTTACTGTTAATGATTGTAAAAAAACGTTTCCGAGGTGGATTTTTTATTAAATTTGTTCTAACGTATTTTTCAAATCATTATGTAATTTTTGAATATAATCAACTCTATAAAATTCGTGACGATGTATGAAAAATACTCAATAAAGAATATGAATATGAATATGAATTCCTGCGATTTTTAATTATCTTTAGATTATTACCTACAACCAAACTAGCTAGCCTTAATAACCCTCCCCTTCCCCTTCCCTACCCTTAAGAACAAAGAAACTTACTGACATTCAAAAGAACTTCAATTTACGCGTTAGCAATAAGATCTCAAAATTGTGGAAGCTATTTATACATTAAAAATAGAATTTCATCAGGGGCTTTTGTTTGAGGCGGTTTTCTGAGTAAAATGTGTATGAGCAATAAGCTGAGTGTTAATTTAATATTCATCTCAGTTATATCATGAGAACACGGCATTGGGTAACTTTGTGTTATCTTAAGCTACTATTTTTCACTAAATTATGATGAGATTTCTAAATGGAAAATGACATTGAAATTGTTTAAGTTATTGCTTTAGGACGATTCACGACTTTTTCTTCTTTTTACTGCGGTTTCAAGAATTCCGAAGGAATCATTAAGTATCACATTACATTGCGATTAATGTTTAATTCTACGCGTTTTTACAAGGCAAGTGATGTAGCTGTTAAAAGATGCTGGGACCCGCGGTTCTAGCGGTGGATTAGTTTCCATTAGTTCAAACTGATATCCTGGAGTGATGTTTTGGTTCACGTATACTGGGACTGGTTTTACGGAATTCTCTACATGTTAAAAAACAACCGGTCGTGCGAGTCTTATTCGCACGCCGAGGGTCCTGTGTTTACCTTTGAAAAACAGCGCCTCTATTCGGGAACGCTAAGTGATTCTGTAGCGATTCGTAAGCGAGATTTCTCATCCCACTCCTCCGTACGACGCTTAATGCGTAAGAGCGAGATAGTACCATAAAAATTAAAACAAAATTGCTTTTAATAAACTAAGCAACCGTCGAATGTGGCACGACTTCGCAAAAGTTATTCCGTTTTATTTTATTTTCTCGAAAACTATAATTATTTTGAACTTCGTATATTTTTCCTGTAAAATATACTTGTAAAGTACTACTCAACGTGAATAATTTGAGATTTTTGCGCTAATTTCGGAGACAAAGATAAATTTTGTGCCCGTTTATCTTTATATATATAATTCTACTGTACGTGTGTATGCCACTGAACTCCTCCTAAACGGCTGGACCGATCAGAATGATTTTTTTTGTATGCGTTTGTGTGGCGCCCTGGATGGTTTAAATTCACAAATCAGTCCGGCAGATGGCGCTGCAGGACGTCTGACGAGTCCGCTAGTGTTAATATATATTATAAATATGGAGCACCGATAACATGAGCAAATCCTACCTTTCTGACACCAGTACCACTACCATGAGTTCACGGAAACCGTTCTCATCATCGAAATCTATCGGAAACACTGCTTGTTGCCGATACAAGTAAAAGGGACCGAGCGATAGTTTTCTATTACGAGAACGGTTTGCATAAACTCGTAGTACAGATATAGTGAATAATATGTTTCCATCGGTAAAACTCGTATCTCAACCGAAAGACGACTGGACCCGAAGTGTCAATTAATTATTGTATTCAATGAGTGACATGTTTATATTAATTAATATGAAACTTTATTATTTAGTGTCAAATTTCAAAATGAAAAATGACAGCATGGTATGATGGGTACTGGCCCCCAATTCTCGATGCATTCGAGATAACATCGATTGCGAGATTAAACGTCAGATTCATACATTTGTGTCATATGACTGTATGCACTGACGTTTAATCTCGATTGTGAGATTATCTCGAATGCACCGAGAATTGGGGGCCTGCTGAAGCTAATTGAGAGAGAACGATAAATACGAACTTTTCCGATAAAACACGATGGAAACTAATTATGCACTACATCTGTAATGGAGACGATGGGGGCTTCACAAACATATCTATAGAAAAATAACAAAACAAGGTGCTTATTTCCAAATCAGCACCGTGTCAAACCACATACAGATACGTATTCAAATCACAACTTGGCAATAAAAAAAATGTTAGTTTGACAAGGGTGCGCCCGCTGTCGGAACTTTCTGATTTATCGACGGATTTCGCGTCTGCAGAACTAACGCTGTTATAGTTACGCTTGACGTGGAATACTGAGTAGCACGGCTTCGTGGCTCAGAGGGTAGGCAGAGAGCTTTCGATACGACGATCTCAAAAGAAGAATATGGCGTTCAATACAACTGCGTTGAATAAATGACTTAGTTCATCATGGTAACGCCATCTATTTACAACTTTATAAACTACGAAGCTCTATTGCCGACGTCTTAGTTCTTATGCCATTTACACAGTCTAATTCTGCCTGATACATCGCTGTCATTCATGGCTCGCTAGGAGCTACGAACCACAAAAACAAAACGCATGAATCAGTCAATAATGGACCTTTCCTCAATGTAATAAGAACGCCGATGTCGGCAATATTTACCGAGTATGCGATGGTGTCATTTAACACACATAAAGTGAGCATCGCAAAAATCGCGTTGGGCAGTTCCCTATATACCAATTTTTATGTTTAGACACTATTAAAGGACGACAGCCTACGGAAAAATCACAAGAAAAATAATTTATTAGACAGTGAGATGTTTGCAATAAATTTTATAGCACAGCCGTTCACCACTGACGACAAACTGCAGCCAAGCACAAAAACAACGCCGGTGCCACCCCCCACCACCCGCCCCTCTGCACAGCGCCTATTTCTTACGAAAGAAAAATAATATACCAGAAATATTGAATGACTTTGCTATTCCGCGAAAACAGTAGGGTAAAATCGTGCAAAGCATGGAATAAGTATTTATAATATGTGTGTAGATAAAGTTATGTTTGCAACTCTGCATAATTTGGCCTTAAAACACACGTGCGATCTTATTATGAAACTCGCTAAAGCTCGTTTCATGAAAACCGCACTAGTGTTTTAAGGCCTATCATTATGCAACCGTTGCATAAACTACTAATTTTTGTTCATGCAATATTCCCACCCTCCCTCCGCATATAATAAAATAAGCAACACAAACGCTACTACAACCACCACCACCACCACCAAAAATACCGCTCGACACGTGCCTCGCCTCTCTACGAGGCATCCTCAAGAGACGTTGATAGTCCGACGCTCGGTCGGTTTCTTCGATTTTTGGTGGTGGTGGTGGTGGTTGTAGTAGCGTTTGTGTTGCTTATTTTATTATATGCGGAGGGAGGGTGGGAATATTGCATGAACAAAAATATAAATATTCAACACAAGCGCCGCTATTTGCACGATTTTACCCTACTGTTTTCGTGGAATAGCAAAGTAATTCAATATTTCTAGTATAATATGGATTTCCGCAAAGTAACGCCTGAATCTATGAACTAGAAAAATAATAGTTACGGGAGTTTTTAAATTGTCTTAACTTTGTTACCAGTTACAAAACCAGGCATATTAAAAACCACAGTGGGGCCAATTCAAAAGTGGGATCGCTTAATAAAGTGACTATTCAAAAACGTCAAACTTGATTTTGACAACATTGTCATACATTGATTTCTTAAATTAAGGACAAAAATGCCCTCCCGCATCGTGCGTTGTGAGCAGCACCACCGAACCCACCGTCCACAATAATATGATAGCGTGTGAATCAAGCAATATTAGACTTTTGTACGTATGTCGTAAGAATTAAGACATCAGCAATAGGTACCTAGGGTGTGTTTAAGCCATGGCGCCGGCGTTTGACAACCTTCTATGAGACTTGTTGCACGAAATTATACCTACTGGTAGGCATATCCTTCTTTTGAGATCTTTGACCGTCTCGAATTGGACCCATTGTCAAATTAAGACACTGTCTAAACAGGATGCCAACTCATTTTAAAATTGAACTATGTAACTAAAATTTTTACAGCTTCATAAAAACCGTCCAATCCTCACGAATTTCTTAAGGCAGTTGCTAATTAGAAAGCTATTTTAATTGAAAGTCCAATTAATGACGATTCCTTTGTGGGGTCGAACAAGCGTTATAGTCGGATTACACTGCAGCCGACGCCATTTTAAATAAAATAATAAAGCATAATTGTTATTTAGTTATTAATGCTAGCAGCGGGGAACGCTTGGCTACGTGGATTCTATTATACAGCCATACGTTTTTACACTTTTAGAAACGATAGAGGCAAAACTACAAATGGTATTTTATAAGTAATTAGTAGAGATGCAACGGATAGTGATTTGGCCGGATACCGGATACCGGATATCCGGCATGGCCATTGGCCGGATAGCCGGATATCCGGCCGCACGCGAGCTATCTCTATAGCTGTGTTAGCTTGCGCGGCTGTCGCGCGGCGAGCAAGTTTCTCGTTGTTACGAATTGTAAGTGCCGGGGAGACCCTTTGAGGTTAAATACGTCCGTTGGGAATATTCGAACGTGCACGACGTGATGTTACAAGTTAGTTTTATACTTAAATAAGAGGAAACTAAGTTTTAATTTAAAAACTGATGTAAATTTTGTTTATTTCTGATGGATTTTATTTGTTTTATCGTATTTCTGATCCAAGTTTATACTATCCGGTATCTGGCTGGATACTGACTCACTATCCGGTATCCGGCCGGATAGTAAAATCATGGCCGGATAGGCCGGATACCGAATAGTGACCGGATCCGTTGCATCTCTAGTAGTTAGTATAAAATAAATGTTTACTTTGTAAAAACACTGTCGTCTAAATGACCTCCGTTTTGTTGCTGGAACTCCTGTAACCGATTATGTCATTGTATTAATTTTATTTGAATTTTATTTTAGTTTATTTATTTTAATTGTATTCCATTGTATTTTATCAAATGTGCATGGATATTTCTGAATTAAATGTTTATTTTTATTTGTTCACTTTCGTAATGTATATGTGTTAAATAGTAGTAACACTAACAATCTAAGGCTATTTTGTTGCTTGTGGCAACATAGCTAGCTAGCTTCCGGTTGTTCTCGTATCGACTCTGCTCGCTCTCGTATCGACCTCCATAACGGCGACATTGATCGTCCTTATTTAATTTGCGAAAGTCATATTTTCCTTTCTCGGTTAACTAAAAGTGCAGATTCAGTGTGTACCAAAAAGGGCAAGTGTTTAGTGGGTTTTAGAGGCAGACACGGTGGTAAGTCGAGCTCGCGCGCTGTAAGTAGCCAATTTCCTCGCGTGTTCGGGAGCCCTACTGACGTCCTATCAGCCTGGAGAACACGGGTATGTGATGACGCACTTTAATCTTGATTTATAGATATAAAATTGTTGCATCGTTTAGTATAAAATTCTCGAAATTAATATAGTCCACTTAAGTATAAACATAGCAAAACAGGCGCCTCATTCAGGGACGCTAAGTGATTCTGTAGCGACTCGTAAGCCAGATCTCTCATTTCACTCTTCCGCACGACGCGGAATGCGTAAGAGCGAGATGAGAGATCTGGCTTACGAGTCGCTACAGAATCACTTAGCGTTCCCGAATAGAGGCGCAGTATTATTATTAAAACATGCTGACAATCATCATTTCTGGTGCGTAACCGCCCTGTTTGCTAAATATTCGTTGTTGAACCAGTTTCTTTAAACTTATTGACCATATTTGATTAAATTGATGCTGGGACACTAACTTCTACGGCGTAATCTATATCCAATCCTATAAAGCGATTCTATAGTAACGTGAGACTGGTTTTTTTTGAAAAGTGTTTATCACAATAAGCACGTTGCTTTCATTTGTGAGACGGTCCATCGTAGTCAAAAATGTATAAAAAGGCGTTTAATTTCCCGTCATGCTTTGTATCGTACAATTAATAGTTTAGAAGAAAATCTGTGTTTCTATTTGCAAAAAATTATGACCCATCCTGTATATAATGGTCTGTGGGTATTATATGTCGTAATAAGGCGCTAGGAAGATGACTCGATGAATTCAGAACCTACTCCTTTTTTTGAAGTCAGTTAAAAATAAAGGCCACATTTCGTTGCCATAGTAACTATCGGTTTCTGTATCAATTGGACCAATGTCGAATTAGGCCCAGTGCCTGTATTCGGGAACGCTAAGTGATTCTGTAGCGATTCGCGAGCGAGATTTTTCATCTCACTCGTCCGCACGACGCGTAATGCGTAAGAGAGAGATGAGAAATCTCGCTCGCGAATCGCTACATAATCACTTAGCGTTCCCGAATAGAGATGCAGTTTAATAACAAGCGTTGAAACGTGAACTTTAAATCGTGTCATGTATATGTTTATTTCAGAATCAATAACACGCCACAATGTACAACTACTATGAATAACAAAGGTTCTCATAATTACAAAAAAACACCGGGTGACCACGCGATTCTGAATTTTTTGTGATTGGACTGTCGAACGTGAATAAAATTAAAATGCGGTATAAAAGATGGTCATGGCGTATTTATCTATGACAATGTTCTTGGAGGAAGGATTATTTACTAACAATCCTTAATAGGGGCGAACTAAAAGTCTATGCCGACGTAGTCGCGGGAAGTTAAGCTGCGCCTCTATTCGGGATCGCTAAGTGATGATGTAGCGACTCGCGAGCGAGATTTCTCACCCCACTCAGTGCAGTATCACTTTGACGTTCCCGAATAGACGCCCTGACGCCTCATTCGGGAACGCTAAGTGATTCTGTAGCGACTCGTAAGCCAGATCTCTCATCTCGCTCTTACGCATTCCGCGTCGTGCGGAAGAGTGAAATGAGAAATCTGGCTTACGAGTCGCTACAGAATCACTTAGCGTTCCCGAATGAGGCGCCTGGAATCTAATATACACGCTCCGAGGACCAAAAACCTGACAAAAGGTACTTAGTCAAAATTATAGAAATAAATTAATAATACTATTCGTGCGCATTCCTTCAACTCGTAATCAACAATTTTAATTAAAGCAAAAGTCAAGAATTCATCTAAAATGCTTTTATTTTATTAAAATATTTCACTTGTTAATAAATGTTGAGTTCGTTATGGATATTATTATGCTCATTTGACATTTAATTTGACTAGATCAATGTGAACTTTGTGGTTGAAAATCTGATTTAATTTGTTTATCAACTTGAAATTTGAATGCACCTCAAAATAAACAATTTGCTACTTGACTATAGTAACAAATATTAATATATTTCTGTGGAACGGTAGCTTAACGTTATAGAACAGGATTCATGTAAAAATAAATTAAGATTATTTAGAATTTAATAAATTAAATCTTCAATTTTTACTTCTAAGTCACGTGACTTTAAACACAGTCACGACGTATGACGTATGACATAGGTCGGTGGCGTTCCGAATCACGGTGTCCACCTTTATCATTGTGATCACCGAGTGCTATTCGGACTGCATCCTCATACAGACTATGGTTTATTTTGAACTTTACGACGGGTTTAGGTCAGTTGACGTAACACGCGACAACTGACAGTACCTAAAGTAGCGCTATAGCGGCATATTTAAAAATGTTTTTTTTTTTTTTTTTTTATATTAAGTGGGGGTCAAACGAGCAGGCGGGTTACCTGATGGTAAGCAATCATCACCGCTCATACACACCCGCAACACCAGGGGAATCGCGTATGAATTGCCGGCCCTTAGAGAAAGGAGTAGGCTGACAAACAGGCAGACGGCCCATCTGATGGAAAGTGGTCTCCGCCGCTCATGGACATCTGCAACACCAGAGGTGCTGCCAATGCGTCGCCAGTCTAGGGAGGATGGAGAATGGGCATGGGATGGGGATGAGGGAATAGGCCTCCGGATCTCGTCACTCACCGTGCGAAACGTAATAGCAAGCTATTACTTTATGCCGATATTCTGTGGGAGTGTGGTACTACCCCGGTCGAGCCTGCCATTTTTAACATAATCTTAAATAAGCTAAAAAGCAGTAAAAAATACTTTTTTAAATAATGGTCAGGAATCGAATTATATATATTATTATATTACAGTTGGCATTATACAACAGTGGATTTCGTACCACTGACGCCACGATACCTATGCCATTTTCTGTACATTTGCGTCAGGTATTGCCGTCTTCGGCGTCCGTGACACGCTTTTTCGCATTTGGCCGCAATGTTAAATCTATGTAAGTTTTACTTCATATTGAGATCATATGATTTTTATTAGTACGGATACGCTGGCATCCCGAGAAATGAGATCACGTTACAGGAAGCAAGCGAAGTCACCGTCAGCACAAATAAATACGGACAAAGCTTTCTTCACCGTTCGCTGCTCAATATAATTCAGTAGGTACTTTTCGACAGAACTGTATTGAACAAAGTAGTTCAGTACCTGCCACTTTCTTTTAGAGCACCTTTGAAAAAAAAGCCGAAAAAGTGCGAGTCTGACTCGAGTGCCGAGGGTCTCGTACATACTTATGAAAAATGGACAGTCTAAGGGATACTGGGACTTTTTGAGATGTCGACGGTTTGCTACATCGCCGTTTCGATATGTTGACCATCCGATATCGGGGAATTCTGCTTACAGGACTTAAAGCCTAACAGGTCATTTAGAGCTTTCGATGTTTTGGTACGTCTATGGGCGCGCGGGTCAATTTATGATTGTCGTGGAAATGAATAACTTAATCAGCGACGAAATTTGTTAAGGAAAATAACATAGCAGGGTGTGTATTCGGGAACGTCTAAGTGATACTGCAGCGACCAGCGAGCGAAACTCGAATCTCGCTCTTACGCATTACGCGTCGTGCGGAAGAGTGGGATGAGAAATCTCGCGAGTCGCGAGTCGCTACAACATCACTTAGCGTTCCCGAATAGCGGTGCTCGTATTTTCTATATTTTTTTCACAATTTTAGGCCCAGTAGTTATGGAGATAACGAGGAATGGTCAATGTTTGCCGATTTTCCTATATAACTTCAAAACTATTTATCTGAAAATTAGTAAATAAAATACATTTAAGGTTCTCACAATAAGCCCTTTCATTTGATAGTTCACAAGCCATAATTCGCAAAACTATTTTTTAAGTCTTCTAACTTATTCATATTCATACTCATATTCATATTTATTCATAATATTTATTATAAGTCAATTTGCATTATAGTACTTAGTGATAATTAATGCTAAGTAATTTATATGTACGAGTATAATATTGTATATTGCTCTTTTGAGTTACTTTAAGAATAATTCCTTGTAGTCATAGAACGCCTTCTCGATTAGCCATTTTTTAAGTTTCCCTTCAAACGAGGCAAGACTGTGAGCAGTAATAATGTCGTGGGGGAGGTGGTTATAGACCTTCGGACCCATGACATGTACGAGTTTGTCCGACTTGGCCAGTCTGTGCGGCACGAGGAGCAACCGGCCGGCGCACACGCGGCGCATCTGTTTTGTCAAAAGAGGTCCCCATGTTTAAAATTCATTTGTTTACGTTACACGTCCGTGTTGCGGTCACCGAGTTACATATGTGTACCAAATTTCGACTCAATCGGTTTAGTAGTTTCGGAGTAAATTAACTGAGACGGACAGACATACACACGAGTGATCCTATAAAGGGTTCGTTTTATTTCCTTTTGAGCACCACACTAGAAAAAAACATTGAGCTCATCATGAAAACCGAGTTTATATTGCCGACTCACAATTGACCAGTTTATTTTTTCTCCTATTCTGTTACTCAATGACTAATATTATGAATGCGTATTATCGTCTGTCTGTTGAAATGTCATTCATAAAATCCATCTCATATTGGTTTCGACGGCAGCCAAATAAGTTAAGTAATGTAACATTTCATAGCCTTATTTTATTGCCAAGAATAGGATATTTCATGATTTTTGTAATTTCTTAGTCGCAAGAACCTTCGTATTTTACTGGTACAATGTGAGATGCGATGGGAAACCAATAAAATTTATGCGGCGCAAGCAACTCTCGCTTGTAGATAAAGATGAGGGTAGGGTGACCAAATTTTACTACCCCCCGTGGAGTTCCCAAGGTGTATCCTCAGTTTGATAAAGTGAGGATAGAAACCACTGACAATCTCTACCTACTTTGCAAAAGAAAATAAGAATAAAAATAATAGGTATGAGCTTATTTAGAATAGAAAAGATTTTAGGTTTAATAATAATAATATTATTAAACCTAAAATCGCAGCCCTAGCCACCGATCGCCTGGGCCCTGCCCCGTGGTCGGTGGTACTCCGTTTTTTATGTTTTTTTTTATTTTATAATGTTATTTTTATACTATAAAAATATGTAAAAATGAGATCAGTCAAGCAAATAAAGTGAAATAATAATAATAATAATAATACCTAGCTTAAGATTCAAGATAAATAAAGAGAATAATAATAATAAATCAGGGGACAATCTTTAACCAAATCGATCTAGTCCCAAAGTAAGCTCTAAAGGCTTGTGTTGTGAGTACTAGACGACGATATAAATACTTATATAGAGAAATAAATACTTAAATACAACGTAATGTTTTAATATCGTATAGACCAGCGCCTCTATTCGGGAACCCTAAGTGATGTTCTAGCGACTCGCGAGCGAGATTTCTCATCCCACTCTTCCGCACGACGCGTAATGCGTAAGAGCGAGAAGCGAGTCTCACTCGCGGGTCGCTGCAGTATCACTTAGACGTTCCCGAATAGACGTCCTGCGCCTCTATTCGGGAACGCTAAGTGATTTTGTAGCGATTCGTGAGCGAGATTTCTCATCTCGCTCTTATACATTCCGCGTCGTGCGGAAGAGTAGGATGAGAAATCCCGCTCGCGAGTCGCTACAGAATCACTTAGCGTTCCCGAATAGAGGCGCTGAGCTGTATTTAATATTGTACGCGTGTTCTAAGCAAAATTCGCAATACACCATGTCGTTAACAATCAGTCTGTATGTAAATATTTCCAATGCTATTCATTTCTACAAAATAAAAAAGTCGTGTGAATATCCTGTATTTATCGAAATGAGATGCGCACTGTTATCAAAATTATGTGCGTTACAGCGCAGTGACTCAAACGAAGATAAAATAATTCCGCTTCGCTGAACCCAGCTCCTTCTAAGAGTGTATTTATATAAAATAAAATATAAAAAATTACATGCATAAATAGGCATAGGTTGGGCTATAAGTTTTTGCACTTTTAAAAACATGATAGAGGCATAACTACGAATACTATTTTATTAGGTATTTATTATAAGAAATTAGTATTAAATACACTTTTAATTTATAAAAACACTGTCGTCTAAATGAGCTCCGTCTTATTGCTAGCACTCCTTCAACCGACTACGCAATTGTGCGAAAAGATGCTGACAATCATCACTTCTGGTACGTAGCCATGTTTGCTTAATATTCGTTGTTGAACCAATTTCTTTAAACTTATTGACCAAAACTTCGATTAAATTGATCCTGGGACACTAACTTATACGGCGTTATCCATATTCAATCTTAAAAAGTATTTTTGAATAGTAGTTTATGCAACGGTTGCATAATGATAGGCCTTAAAACACTAGTGCGGTTTTCATGAAACGAGCCGATAGGCGAGTTTCATAATAAGATCGCGCGTGTGTTTTAAGGCCAAATTATTCAGAGTTGCATACATAACTTTATCTACACGCATATTATAAATTCTCCATGATGGGTTCAGAAACAATAATTTTCTGGCAACAAGTTATTTGTTGCAATCGTGGCTGCATATTTCCGATATCCGGCGCATTTTCACATCACACACACTCCGAGAAGACTACTTACTATTCATATTTTCAACTAAAATGTAAATTACAAACAACTTTTCCTATTCAATTCAACAACAATTCTACTTTCGTTCAGCAAAACACCAACATGGCGATCCTCCGTCAAGACCATTTTTTTTTAAATCATAGGCAAACGGATGAAGTCTCTATTCTCACGTCACTCGAGATCAAATATTGTGCAGTTTATATTAAAAAACATACTGAATTGACGTTTCGTATCAATAACTGTTTTAATATCTATGGATACTAGAATAGAGACCCACTTGAGTTTTGACAGCTGTTCCAAATTTAATCTCGTTTCTTTACTAAAAACGATAAAGAAGTCATGTTATTTCTTTATCGCAGCACTGGTTTTTCCTAATTGGTTATCAAAATGGTGGTCATTTCCTACGGTTTTTGATTAACCAATGGAGGTTTTATGATATGGGTGTAGATAAAATCTATTTTGCTATTTGCAAAAACTTATGGCCCACCCTGTTCTTCTTCTAGGATCGGGGACTCTGAGCATCATGGAATTCGAGACTGCTAAATGAAAATGAGAAAACCGCGAATGTGAACATCAAACACGTACAAAACAACGACACATTCGCAGTTTTGTTATTATAGCGACGATACAGTAAATCCATAGTATAAAGAGGGGGAAGTAAGTTATCTTCATACAAACGCATCGCGCGCGCCTTGTATGTGTGCGCCAAAGTATCTACGCGTCGCCGCACGCACACTTAGTCAAAATCTCGACCCGTTTCTCAGTGCGCCAGTCGGGGCTAACACCGCACGAGGTTCGCGCGTCACTGCTTTTCGGCACCGCTAAATGAATGAAAAATGTGTGATAATCGCAGGGGAACGTATTGCTGTGTGTTTGGGTGTCTTAATAATTCATCGATTCCAGAATTGTCTCTGTTCAGATTACCTATTGAACAGAGACAACCCTGAGACAGTAGGCAATTATATCGCGGATTGGGCCGGAGATAGCCTACTTCCCCTCTTTATACTATGGTAAATCACTTAGCGGTCCCGAATAGAGGCACAGTTGACGATAGTGGTAGCCTAGTTGGTGATGTAGTGACCCTGCCCCGGAAGTAGGCTGTCCGGTTTCGATCCCCGGTAAGCGCGAATATTTATCTGATGAGCACGAATGGTTGTTTCTAGGTTGATGTTTCCTATGTTAAGTAGTATACACTGTTCGGTGAGAGTTGATAAAAAAAGTTAAAAGTCAGGGCTTCTTAACTCATTACAAATAGCGGCCCGCTAGTTATTTTTACTGATGATAGTAAAAATTAAAGGAAAAAAATACATTGTAAAGGCTCGAGCAAACCAAACTCGTGCGCGGTGCTTCGAGTCTCGGACGAATATACTAATATCTTTTAACTTTAGTGCGAAGGTCGTCAAAGGCAGTGGCTCTCAACCTTTCCAATACACTCCGCGCTTTGGTATGTATAGAAAGATCAACAATTCAGTAAGAACGCTGTTAGATGTGGAACGTTGAGCCAGTTTCTTGTTCAAAAGGTAATACATAATTTTAACATAAATACATAGCGTTCGCTAAACATAAGAATTGTAAACCTTTTTAAAAGTTGAAAATAACTTTTAAAAAGTTTAGTTTAATTCAGTCTCATTGGTCTTATAAAATACTTAACCTACACAAATAAATACTAAATACGAATAATAACATTAACGTCGTTTTTGTACCACTCAGACCAATATCGAATAGTGGTTCTGATTTTCTAAAGCCTATTTTATCATACTTTTTTAAATATTTTTAATATAATTTACTTACTATCATAATTTTTTCGTACGTTAGATTCTATTTGAACATTTGCAAATATTTTGGGGGAAAAGAAACATTAAGATTAATAATTAATGAATGAGAATAAAAAGTAAATAAAAAAAGAAAAGAAAATATAATAAATGTAAGATAAGATAAGATAAGAAAGAAAAAAAAGAAGAAAAGAGCTTCGAATAAAAATAAGATAGAGAGAGAGAGACAGAGTAGTGTTCTTTCTACTCTCTCTCTCTCTCTCTCTCTCTCTCTCTCTCTCTCTCTCTCTCTCTCTCTCTTATTTTTATTCGAAGCTCTTTTCTTTTATTCTTTTTTTCCTTTCTTATTTTATCTTATCTTATCTTATTTTTATTATATTTTCTTTTCTTTTTTTATTTACTTTTTATTCTCATTCATTAATTATTAATCTTAATGTTTCTTTTCCCCGAAAATATTTGCAAATGTTCAAATAGAATCTAACTTCAGTATCAAAGTTAAATCTACAATCTGACAACGTACGCCCAGTAACTTTCTAAGTCGGAACTAATGCACGTTCGAGATCGAACCGCATCACGCCGCCATCTTGAGATGCGTTCGAGGTTTGTTTATAAATAAAAAAGTAACAACTTGTAAAAACTAGCCATTCAAAAAGTAACCTTAAATCCTATCCACTAAGTTCAATTTTAAACGCTTAGTTTAGGTCTGTTTTCGTTCTCTATTCTGAACGTACGAAGCGCAGTTTACAAAGTTGTTTTTTATAAAACGTGCTAAATGTTGCTGTTGCGTTTAGTAAAAAATTTCAGTCAGTCTTTTTCAGTATTAGGTTTCAATATTCTGCCATTGCCACGTCATTGAAATTTGTCAAAAAGCACAGTTTCCACTGCATTATTAAAAGTAACAGGCCTAGTAGAATAACATTTAAATTGTATCAGCCTAGACAAAATGTTTTTCGGTCATCGGTTAAAAAATGTGTTTGGCTTACCTATCTTTGTATATGTACCAAAATTTTACTTTCCCTTTTTTCGTCCAGTAGATGCAGTGTACCAAATTTCAACATTTTCGTTCAGTAGATTCGAAGAAAATTGACTGTATTACACACAGAGACAGACACTAGAATGATGCTTTAATGGTTCCGTTTTTTCATCGGATATTTTGAAACCTAGAAGTATACAAATGACAGTTTTTAAATAAGATAAGTTCATAAAAGAGTATGCAGGTATGTCATCAAAGTATTAAAAGTTAAAAGATTTCTTTGCGAACTATCCTGCTTGCAACATTTTTTATTATCCCCGTATTTTCTAGGTAGCTGTGCTCCATTAAATTTGACAAATTGCATTAGACATTTTCATTGTGCAACTGCCAGAGCTGAACTCACAACCCCAGCTCATAAGTCTCCGAGATAGCAATCCCAACTACTACGCTACAGAGTAAAATACACAAATTAAAATAAATCGCTCCAGCTCGTAGCACTTCCGTAGAGCTGCTACGCTCTCGTAGCTAACTCGTAGCCGCTACGCGGTTAGTGCAGGGATGGCGAACTTTGTTTATTTTGATTTATTTTGTTGGTAACGAATTGGATATTAGGGAAAATCGGAAACTGTATTTGCTTTAGTCTCAAAATATTTTAAATAACTATATTCCCAACAAAAAAACTATTTAAAAAAAAAACAATAGGTATTCTAAAACACTTTAGTTGCTTAGCTCATTTTTAACAGTACAAGATGTTATTAAATCCAAAATTAAATGAAAACAGAATAAGGGTAAATTTTTCAG
This sequence comes from Tortricodes alternella, assembly GCA_947859335.1. Taxonomy (NCBI): domain Eukaryota; kingdom Metazoa; phylum Arthropoda; class Insecta; order Lepidoptera; family Tortricidae; genus Tortricodes; species Tortricodes alternella. Next base: position 13,054,502 of record OX401984.1, on the reverse strand, counting down.
TTCAAACCGGTCAAAAGAATACGCCACTGAGTAAATCTCTTCTCATTTGGTGGCATTTCTTAAATGAGAACATTTCTGAGATATTGCCGGGAATGGTAATATTCCCGAGATCATTCCATAAGGGTTATAATGTTACCAAGCATATAGAAAATATGCCGGTAAAATTGGACATATTCTTGAGATAATCACAAGCAATGTTGCCGGGAATATGGCAACAGAACTTTATGCACTTCTGATAAAATATCTTGGGATTTCGAAACAGAATTAAATTTTGTTTCTTGACTTTCTAGGATACATTATGCTTGGATTTTCTACAATTTCGTGAAAGCCTTACTAATATCAAAAATGCAACGACTTTTTTTTTTCATAAGCAGTAGAGGGTCATATATGGACTTAGGCTATTTTCATCCCGGTTATTCCCGGTTGTTGCAGTTCCAAAATTAATCAATTATTTTCAACTTAAATCTAACTTCCAAATAACACTAGAAATAACACGGCTTTACTCACAAATTATTGTCAGAAATACTCGGACATGGCGCGCATGGAATGGCAGTGCGGGTTGCTTTGACCGCGACCGCGCTCAACCCCTGAAAAAGGACTCCATACGAGTTCGAAACATGTCGGACTATTTCTGATAATAATTCGTGATAAAGCTGTTTATTTCTAGTGTTAATTATGTCTCACGAAAGTTTTAATTTATATACAACTTCCAAATAATCTAAGTATAGATTAGTTATGGATTTCGCTCTAATATTTTAACATGAAAGATCAAACAAAATCGGACAGAAAATAATAAATATTTCTGGTGTTTAGTACCAGAATAACTGATAAATTATGTATAAAGAGCAACAGACGAAATTACAATATGGCCCAAAAAAACAATCACCCTGAGTATAAAAACATAAATCACCAAGAACAAATATTCATGAAAAAAAAGCCTCGGACATTCGTACTGAATACATCGAGAACTATTCAAAATCCACTCATGCATATATTCATGAATTGCTACCATTGTCAAACAACCCTGCAAATTTATAAATACAACCCTTTAAACCTTTAATAGCAACGAAATAGAACTCACATCTTCCCAAACGAAAGTCACCGACAACTTGGTAAATCGTAAAGAAGTTACCAATCGATTTGCTATGGATATGACACTTATTACGATTCGTTCAAAGCTCTAAATTGGATATCGATGCGTTGATTTTATGTTGGTCGATATTTAAGAGGTGTTAAGATATTTTTTTAGTGGATTTCGGACGCAGTTATCATAAGTTGCTATGGCAAATGGTATAAGTTATTTTTGGGTTCTGAATATTTTAGAACTACAGTTATTGGGTATAGTCACTAAAATATTGGTCTGGATTTGTGTTCTTTTAGTTCTGTAATGTAAACAGAATACGGTTTTTAAAAGCTTACGAAGTGACCTTGCCCTATATTCGACATTGGTCTACTCTATTATACTATATCTATACTATTATCTCTTATGCCATCTCTTTTTTCGAAGGTTTTCTGTAAGAGATGTTTCTATAAAATTCTTGCATTCTATTATAGACTCAATTGAACCTTTCCTAGAAAGCATCTTTATCTAATGTATTAATTCTGGAGTATTTCCTGATTTAATGAAACACAGTAAGATCATTCCCTTGTTCATATCAGGTAGAAAAACAGATCCCACAAACAGACCAATCTCAATACTTCCAGCACTTAGCAAAATTTTCAAGAAACTGATTCTAAATCAGGTTATGTTACATTTTAAACTGAATAAACTTCTACATAGTAGTCAATTTGGATTCACGAAAGGTCGTTCAACCTCAAATGCCGGTACTACATTACTAAAACATGTTTTTGATGCCTGGGAAAAGTAATTTTTTTACAGAAGATAGATGTGCATTTGACCTCTATCTCACCTGATGGAAAGTGATGATGAGGCTGACGATGGAGCATGCACACCTAGATAATGCCTTTTCACTCTCTCCTTGAAAAGACCCAAGTTGTAGCGTTCTGGGAACAAGTCTGCAGGCAGGGAATTCCACTCCTTAGCCGTTCGCCAAATGAATGTTGAAGCGTACCGCTTAGTGTCAAGCGTGAGTGCATTGGACGCAGTTGAAGTCTTCTGTGACTTATCAAAGGCATTTGATTGTATCGATCATGTAAATTTAATTAGAAAGCTCAGTTATTATGGAATCAAGGATATTGCACTTGATCTTTTGGCATCGTACCTTTCAAACAAAACGAAGCGAGTAAATATCAACAGAACACAATCCTCCGGGTCAGCTGTTGCTATGGGAGTTCCCCAGGGCTCAATTTTTGGTCTGTTCTTGTTTCTAGTTCCTGTAGATGACTTAACATATCTTGTGCATGATAAACATGAAATAGTGTTATTTGCTGACGACACTTCACTTATATTTAAAGTGGACAGGAAACTGGACAATTACGATACTATTAATGACGCCCTGTCTACCATTGTTGACTGGTTTACAGTTAACAATCTACTTTTAAATGCGAAAAAAACCAAGTGCCTGAAGTTTTCTCTGTCGAATGTTACACGAGCAAACAGTGCCAGGATTAAACTTAAGAACTAGATACTAGAATTTGACGATTAAACAGTGTTTCTAGGTGTTACTCTTGATACAACACCGGGAAAAATCGTGCTCCGCAGGCAAATTAGTCTAAAAAAATCCGCCGTTAAACTGTTACATTCCATGCCGTTCAAAATCGGAAGGAGAAGGCTTTTGAGATTATTTGACTTGTCTATATTTCCGATAAACGATAACGAGAAACCTTTTGCGTAAACTCATGGCAAGGGTACAAATATGTCTCCGACATACTAAGGAGTGAACTAAACTAAATTAAAAACTCGTAAGTAGAGTTATATTATATTCTTCGCAGGAATTTTATAATCTGAATTTTTTCGTGCTTTATTAATACTAAATACATATTATTATCTCAACTGAAACTTTTAATTCATGGAACTAACCATTTCAAACGGGCCGGTTGCACAGTAACCGTTAGTTAATTCAGTCCGACGTACACTCGACCAATAAAGCGCCAGCCATCTATCTTTATTTATTTGCGGCGAGGCCAAGTGGAACTGAGACCCATTAAACGGTGGTTTGAGGGTTTTAAGCCGTAGTCAAATGTAAAATGGGCATGATGACTTAATTTAGTCTTACATATTTCCGGATGTTTTTATATTATATCTTTATATATATAATTCTACTGTACGTGTCTATGTCACTGAACTCCTCCTAAACGGCTGGGCCGATTTGAATGTTTTTTTTTGTATTGGGTGGCGCCCTGGATGGTTTAGATTCACAAATCAGCCCGGCAGATGGCGCTGCAGTCAGCAGGCAGGCAGATAACGGTACGGTTAGAAAGGAAGTTCTTCTAAAATTTGGTTATAAACTCTAGACCACTATTAGAAATCTTTAGGCAATATGAACGTGAATTAAGAGGATTGTGTACTAAATACTTTCCATACAAAAAGAGAACACATTTCTACCCCACTAATGTTACCCGATATTGATCATTTTTTAACTTGATTGGATTTCGTTAATTAATTCTAAAATAATTATGTATTAGTGTTTTCATGCAAAACATATTTTTGCCTTAACCTCCTTATTTATATTCAATATTAAAGAGTCTAAAATACAGTGAAATTAAAATTTTCGTTAGACATTATGAACACTCACTCCCCGCACTCAAATCCTGAAGAAGGTCTTCATCCGAGTTCGAAACATGTCGGACTATTTCTGACAATAAATCGTGAGTAAAACCGTGTGTTTTTCAAGTAGTCTAAAATTTAAAAAGCTAAAAGACTTCACCGTTTGCATGAAATGTGCGATTTTTGCTGTAAGTTCAGTCCTTAACCTTTTCAACGCCAACGACGGATATATCGTCCGGGTAAAAAAACCCTTAATTAGTTTGACGTAAAATTAAAATTTTTGTTACGTCTCAGCCATGATTGGCTTTGAAGAGGTTGAAGAGTTCAGGTTAACTAGTGTTTAGTACCACTGGCCCCTTGATTCATCTCCTACTAACTTCTCAGGCGGCTCTGAATGCGCGTCCGGCTGCATATTGATACCCCTTCAAGAGCTGTTCTGTAAACAAATCGTGACGCAGGAGGAGTTTGTCACTAGTTCTTCAGCACCGGAAAATATATGGACGAATTCTGAAAAGTGAAGAACTGGATACGATTATGCAACTTTAGAAAGAAGGCATGTAATTGTGCAATAGGAAACTTGCATGATTTTATTACATCGTTTATTCGAAAGTACTGAGTAATAGAAACCAAACTGTGTACGCGTATAGTAGTTAATGCAACGGTTGCATAATGATAGGCCTTAAAACACTAGTGCGGTTTTCATGAAACGAGCCGATAGGCGAGTTTCATAATAAGATCGCACGTCTGTTTTAAGGCCAAATTATGCAGAGTTGCATACATAACTTTATCTACACACATATTATAAATCCTCCATGATGGGTTCAGAAACAATATTTTCTGGCAACAAGTTATTTGTTGCAATCGTGGCTGCATATTTCCGATATCCGGCGCATTTTCACATCACACACACTCCGAGAAGACTACTTACTATTCATATTTTCAACTAAAATGTAAATTACAAACAACTTTTTCTATTCAATTCAACAACAATTCTACTTTTGTTCAGCAAAACACCAACATGGCGGCAATTCGATCCTCCGTCAAGACCATTTTTTTTTAAATCATAGACAAGCGAATGAACTCTCTATTCTCATGTCACTCGAGATCAAATGTCGTTCGGTTTATATTAAAAAAACATACTGAATTGATGTTTCGTATCAATAACTGTTTAATATCTATGGATACTAGAATAGAGACTCACTTGAGTTTTGACAGCTGTTCCAAATTTAATCTCATTTCTTTACTGAAAACGATAAAGAAATAACATTGCAGCACTGGTTTTTCCTAATTGGTTGTCAAAATGGTGGTCATTTCCTGTGGTTTTTGATTAAACAATGGAGGTTTTATGATACGGGTGTAGATAAAACATTATTGCGTTGTTTTTTTTTAAGATACGACGCTTTGAAAAGTCATACCACTCGCAAAAATGCTCCATACAAAATGGCGCTGAACTATGACGACACAGTGCAGTTAAGAGTGTATCAGAACAATATAAAAAGAGCGCAGACGGTTATACTTTTTATATGGCCGTCGGGGCTTCGAAAAGAAAATTACCGCTGCATCTTAACAATCTGCCAATACAGTTGCAACTTTCAAAGTTTTATATCATTAACATAAAGTCTATTATTGATTGTTTGAGACGATGTCAAATTGGTGTACTACGGAACCCTTGGTGCGCGAGTTCGACTCGCACTTGGCCTTATATCATTTTAAGAGGAGTGTGAACCTACGGTTTTTCACACAAAAGGCGATAATGATTCGACCCCTTAAATGTTAACCGATTTATACCAATTTTTAATAGGTTGTCAGTCAAAACAATATCTAGGTCTATACGTTTGGGTATTTTCACAAATTTCAATAAATTCAGTTTTATTGTTGTTTCAGTATTCTCATACAAAACTAATTGCGGCGATTATTTGACTGTGTTAATCTTTAATCAATGTTCAAAAAACGTATAGACCTAGACGTTGTTCTGAATGACAACCTATCAAAAATTGATCAAAATCGTTTAACATTTAACACCGTTTTAGTGTCGGTTTACAGTCCTCCTAAGGAGCCCGCATCTAAATACATACATACATCACGCCCGAAATTCCTAATGGGGTGGGCAGAGCTACAAGCCTACTTGTGGCCACGTTCGATTAATTAGTCCTAAGATGGTATGACGAACCGTATGGTGACAGGTGATCAGCCCATCGCCCATACAGATAGTCCACCATGTTGGAGAGGACCCGTCCCTTAGTCGACTTTTACGACATGCCAGGATGATAAGCATCTGCACGCATTCTATGCTATTTCTTCACTCCTAGTGCAGCAGTGGAGTGTGCATCTTAATGATTAAGAAAAATACGAGGTTGCCAGGTCAGATTTGTAATAAGCCTCTTAAACCAAACAACTTGTTACCAACTTATCGTGGCCTTCAACACCCACGCTCGCCACAAATATGTAGGCAGGCTGACTCCGAGCCGGCACTCGCGATATTGCGGCACTATCCATCTTTATTTGTCACTGCGCGGTGATCTATCGGTACAACTGCTAACATTATTAGTTGCCGGTGTAGAGCGCTGGAAGTACCACTTTATCTACGAGTATAATAGGGAATAACGAAATCTATACATATAAAACAGTACCGTGACTCAATTATAGAAAACGCACAGCCTAAACAGGTGGTCCTAGAGGTTTGAAATTTGGAGGAAATTATTCCTCGAGTACCCTAGAGGTGCACTAAGGAGGGATTTTTTGTATGCAAAATACCGTTGGGGATGATGTGGTGGGTCCACTAGTATATAATAAAATACCACTGACCATAATACACAAGGATAACCTATTTTATAAGAAATTAAAAGAGTTTCTCATACTTAATAGCTTTTACAGCCTGAACGAGTTCTTTGATTATAAGTATTAACTATAAGTTATGTAAATAAATCCAAGATAAGTACCTAAATTGCTGTGCCCTTACATATTGTATGTTGGACATAAATGTATTAATTTGAAGACCTTTGTAACACAAATGCAATAAACGAATATGAATATGAATGAAATCGCAAACCCACTCACTCACTGACTTATTACAAAATCATACAAATAATAAAACTTGAAATAACATGATACAATTTGAAATGCGGCAGGTAGGTTCCTTTTTAGGGGCTATAAATTAAATTAAGGGAAATTTTTGGGTGCCTAAAGATATAATTATATTTTAAAGACAAAGTCATAGGTGATAAGATTGAATAAGTGTAAGATACGCGCATCTGGTCCTCTATTTGGGACTGCTAAGTGATTTACTATATCTTCACTAAAAGGCCAAAACCACGAATGTTTCGCTGTTTTGTACGTGTTCGACGTTCACATTCGTGGTTTTGTAAGTTTAGGGGCGATTATAGCAAATCACTTAGCGGTCCCGAATAGAGGCCCTAAATACCGTCGACACTTAAATGACTCTGTATTTTTTTACGCGATGAAAATCCATACTTCATATTATAAAATGCGAAAGTAACTCGGTCGCTCTGTCTGTGTATTTTCACAATATTGTAAATAAATAAAAATACAGGGCTAAATAAAATAAGGATTTTTGACTTTGACTTTACAACTTTATTACTATTGTACAAAAAAACACAGTTCACTTCTAGTAACATCGGAGTCTGTGGCAGCGGTCGGAGTTTTTCTTTTGTTTTCTGGAGGTTTGGAAGTATGCGGGGCAGGTCCCAAAACGGCTCAATCGGGAAAAGAAGGAACTCTAAGGTCCAATATTGGATTGGACCTTATTCAATAGAGTGCCAATAATCCTTACATATTATTAAACAAAGTTACCCGCCGCGTCTGTCTATCTGTCTGTCTGTAACCGATAAACTCAAAAATTACTGAACAGATTTTCATGTGGTTTTCACCAATATATAGAGTGATTCATGAGGAAGGTTTACGTACATAAATTTCACGCGGACAAAGTCACGGGCGGCAGCTAATCAATAATAAAAATAAATGTAGATGTTATTCTTTCTGTAAATGATAAAAGAAAATTGTAAAAAGAATCATGAATGAAATTAATGTTAACTGGTTTGATTTTGTTCATTTAAGTTTTTTTTATGTCAATTGACTGACAAACGAGCTGACGGCGCACCTGATGGTGGATGAAAGTGGTCACCACCGCACATGGACATCTGCAACACCAGAGGTGCTGCCAATGCGTTGCCAGTCTAGGAAGGATGGGGAATGGGGATGGGATGGAGATGAGGGAACAGGCCTCCGGATCTTGTCACTCACCGTACGAAACGCAATAGCAAGCTATTACTTTACGCCAATATTCTGTGAGAGTGTGGTACTACCCCGGTCGAGCCGGCCCATTCAAACAGTAATCATCTAGTCAGGATTACTGTTTGGCTCTATCAAACGGTATTATCAAAATGTCCATTTTGTTTTGTATGTTATTTTAAATTAGATTGCCTGACACCTGAACCTGACATTTTTCTTGGTAATCGTAATCGCGCAATTTTTTCCCCCCTAAAGCCAATTTTCATACATGAATCATATAAGTAGGTAGGTATAGCTAAGGTTAGGTTAGATTTCTTTAGAACTAATTGGAAAGGTAAAAAGTTTCACTAGAATCGCATTTAGTAATAATTTATAAAATAAAAAACCGACTTCAAATAGCCTTAGAAAAGAAAGTTTTTTTTTTTCACATTTTATTTATTACCTATCCTGTGATTTAACGACACACATTTACTACATCAAGTAACAATAGCATAATGCCAATTGCTCATCACCATTTACAAACTGTTGCTATCCACGGTGCAAGGATGTCAATCGCTGAGTTCTCCTGGTTCTTCAATTTTACTACATGAATTTTCATGGACATAAGTTGCTTCAGAACTTTATACAGCAATTTAATCGCCCACCGTGAAATACTCAATATTTAGGAGTTCCGGTGATCATCTATAGTCTTCATCAATAGTTCCACTTCACCAAATAATGGTTTTGGAACGTAACTGCTTGAGTTACTCGTATTACAGAAAATACTTATATTTATATATGCTTGCCTATAATATTTGAAAAGTTCCATCGATTCCTCATAGATCCTCTCATCATAACTCGACTTTGACTATAACGGAGCCACACCGGAGGTATACCCTACCGATTCAAAAAATAATTTTCAAAATCTGTTTATAAATGACGGAGTTCTGAAGTAACAAACATAAAAAAGTACAACCGAATTGAGAACCTCCTCCTTTGTTTTTGAAGTCGGTAAAAATGATCATTATTCTAAATTATACCATATACGAAAAAAACTTTATGCGAGTCAATATGGACCCGTTTTTGAGATAGAATAGTAGATTATCTAGGTCATGTCATTTGCAGTGCGGCCACTGCTAAAGACCAAAGCGGGTCCGGACTTCCGGCCGAAGGATGTCGTGGTCAGGCTTTTCAAGCCAGAGTTGTACAGCTTGCCTGTCCAGATCAAGACTCTAGGAGTGACGCCGCAAAAGATCCACACCATTGCATCGCCATTATTGTTAATCATTTTTAAGTTAGGTATAATTAATTATGCAGCGCGTCGCGATACAGTTGCAAAACAGCCGCGATACTAACACGATGCTGTCGCTGGCCGTGTAACATTGTATGTATGTACTCTTTATTGCACATAAATGGAAACAATAAAATTCTGCATTATGAGATAAACAGTGTACAAAGGCGAGCTTATCCCTAATGGGGTCTCTTCCAGCTAACTTTGGAGTTGACGAGAGAAGACAACGCGTGGATAGACAAAAATTACAAACAGCCAAAACAAAAAAAAACAAATAATAATAATAATAAAATAAACAAATAATATAAATAAATATACAAATATATATATTTTAATATTACCTAAATATTAATTAAAATAAAAAGTTGAATAAGAACAGCTAATTCTAATTCCAGCAATCAGGACTCTTCATCTAGCCACATCTTACTCATTGTCTACGTAGACACGACTCTACAGTCGCGCGTTCGTATCGATACAGTAGCGATGCTGAATCGATATAGAGCGACTTCATCGCTTCTATCGCGCATTTCAAATGCTACAAGCGACCAAAAAAACTTCGTGGGTAAAGTATTTATCTATGTATGGGCCCGATGATAGTAATAATAAATAATAAATCAGGGGACAATCTTTACACAAATCGATCTAGTCCCAAAGTAAGCTCTAAAGGCTTGTGTTATGGGTACTAGACGACGATATACATACTTATATAGAGAAATAAATACTTAAATACATAGGAAACATCCAAGACTCAGGAACAAACATTCGTGCTGATCACACAAATATTTGCCCTTACCGGAGATCGAACCCGGGACGCTAGCTTCGGAGGCAGGGTCAATCCCAACTAGGCTAACCGCGTCGTCAAATGATGCTGCTTCAAATAAATGATATTATAACTATATCGTTTTTGTCGTAACGCGAGAATTAGCTTTGGGCTAAAGCCAAATCTCAATGCCAAAAACTTCTAACATCAACGTCAATTGCGAGTTTAACTCGCGCGCCGAGGGTCCCGTACTTACCTAAATATAGAGATTCTAACTACCGGGTAACCATTTACAAGAAATTACTTTTACAGGCTCCTTTCTCTGCAACCGTCGAGTGTGATACGACGTGGATATAACCTTTAGAAGGTAGTATTCTGTTTAACATTTTTTTTGTGATATATCTACGAATTTACCGTTTTTGGACTTTTCCCTTTACTTGTGCTGTAAGACATTGCTTGTTGCTAATTATCATGATTCTAGATCAACAGGAAGTACCCCATAGGCTTTGATTCCCTTGCGAGTGTCAAAATATGCGGCATAAAGTACATCAAGGGATTCTAGACCTGAGTATTTGATATCAATTTCAACTTCATACCTCCAGGCGTATCTGAGAAAAAGGGTCTTCACAGATAAACAGACGGACGGACAACGAAGTGATCTTATAAGGGTTCCCTTTTCCCTTTTGAGGTACGTATCTCTAAAAAACACGCGAACCCACACGTACATTTACTAAAGTTGTCTTCGCTTTCAAACCGCCAACTAAAAAAACAAGTCTCCGTATCCTAAAAAGAATATTTCACCTGTAAACTACACTTTGGGAGCTAGCGCTAACAAACGTACAAACAAATTCTGGCTGCGAAACGATTTGTTCCATTCTACGACTTGGGCTCTTGCCAGGTTCAGATTTTGTCGATTTCACACGTAAGGATTTATTTAAGTAACATAATTTAATACCTTTTAACTTAACATTATCATCATTTAGTTGGAAAACTGCCACAATAGGACTATTTGTCTTTTATCCTAATTTATTTGCTTAAAATGATAAACAGTTTTAACACTTTCGTGCGTGCATCCATTCCAAGGGAATTACGTATTGGGACACTATTTTTTCATACAGGGGACGTCAGTAGACGCTTGCGATTTTACTGAAGTATTTAATTGTATACAATGTGACACAAACGGCTTTTCACGTCGACGTTTATAAACGTTACGCCACACATAGGCAGTTTGTGTTCGTGCTCTTAGTAACAACGTCGAATCACGTCAACGTCCATATACCACGTGACGTGTCTCAACGTTGTTAGTGTGTGTGAGGTCACTTTTTTATGTGTGAAACTACATCCAAAGAGCCTTACAAAAAATCGGTTTGTTGTGATGCTATGATTTTGGTATTTTAGAATGTTGTGACGCAATGACGTTACTATAAGGATTTAATACGAGCAAACGACGTTTTTACACGTTGTAGCCATAAAATCATTTCTTGTTTAGACGTGTATAGACGTTGTGTCACAATGCCGAAGGTTTTTTGGACGTCTAATGACGTAGCTTGCGCGAAAGTGTTAATAATACTAGAAATAAACACGGCTTTTTCCATACAAGTCCAAAACATGTGGGACTATTTCTGACAATATTCGTGAAGTGTTAATAATGTCTCACGAATGTTTTAATATGACTATTTTCGATAATATTTGTTGTCCGAGACGGCCCGATATTAAATAGAATAGAAGTTGTGTTATCACGTATACTTATATTGACAGTAAAGTTCTGGTAGCGATAATTTTTTTGTAGTGGTAGAGCCAAACAGTAATCTTCACTAGATGATTATTGTTCAAATGGGCCAGCTCGACCGGAGTAGTACCACACTCTCACAGAATATCGGAGTAAAGTAATAGCTTGCTATTACGGTTCGTACGGTGAGTAACGAGATCCGGAGGCCTATTCCCACATCCCCATCCCATCCCCATGCCCCATCCTCCCTAGACTGGCAACGCATTGGCAGCACCTCTGGCGTTGCAGATGTCCATGGGCGGCGGTGACCACTTTCCATCAGGTGGGAAATCAGCTCGTTTGTCAGTCAATTGACATAAAAAAAAAGATTCCAAATGAAGTACTTCTAAATACCAACATGCTGTATAATTTTGGAATGCCCTCGCAAAGCCCTTTCATTTGATATTAATAATGCATGGATAGAAAAATAACACGAAATAAAATGCCTTATAGCGTCCGCCATATTAGATTTCAGGTGATGTCAAATACCAAATAACCCGGACATTTTACCTGAACCGTTTAACACCCTATATTCGTTAAAATCGGTTCAGTCGTTTTGGCTCTAGGTGGTACGAGTAACTAATAGAGTGTGCACAATTGCGCATACATACAATTCACATTCGCGAAAAACATAACCCTTCTTTTTGCTTAGCCGTAGTCAGGTAAAAACAATGACAAGACGCAATTAATCCTTCATAGCCCACTGTAAAAGACTGAAAAATAAACCGCGAACTGAATTTAATTCCCTCAAGGCCTTTGAAGATTTCCCTTCAAGTTTAAGGCGAGCCCAACTTTCAAATAGGAATTAATGTAATTTTCTCCACCAGCCGCTCCAATTTGCCCTTTTGTGCGAAAAAAGACCCGAATTGTTAGACAACTCGTTTGATTCTTCGGACAGAGGGTAATGAAGGTTGTTGGGAGATAAAATACGATGATGTTGTGATTTAGGACAATCCTGAAGTTATAGCCAGAAAGTGAATCTTTATTCCTTCATGACGCAAGAGTTTTGGGAAAAGGGTGACATATTTCGGCTATTCCGCGGCCGGCTCCCTGAATACTTTCTTCACGAAGACTTCATGAAATATCTTTAGATTTTAGGGTTCCGTACCCAAAGGGTAAAAACGGGACCCTATTACTAAGGTTCCGCTGTCCGTCTGTCCGTCTCTCCGTCTGTCCGTCTATCCGTCTGTCCGTCTGTCCGTCTGTCCGTCTGTCCGTCTGTCCGTCTGTCCGTCTGTCCGTCTGTCCGTCTGTCCATCCATCCGTCCATCCGTCTATCACCAGGCTGTATCTCATGAACCGTGATAGTAAGACAGTTGAAATTTTCACCGATGATCTATTTCTGTTGCCGCTATAACAACAAATACTAACAAACAGAATAAAATAAATATTTAAGTGGGCTTACATGCAAAAAACGTGTTTTTTTTTTTGCCGTTTTATAGATAATGCTACGGAAACTTTCGTGCGCGACTCCGACTCGCACTTGGCCGGTTTTTATAATATATTTTATGTCAAAATACCTGTGACCCCGTGATTAAAATAAAAATACGAGCATTTCGCTCAAATAAAGATGTTCTCAAGAAGAATAAAGAGGAAATATTCTTACAAGTGCACATGCACACTCCGAAAAAGGCTCGATATCTTAGGAGATTTATGAACAAAGTCCAGCGAGCCGATGGGTTATTTATAGGTGTTCCCTTTAATGATGGGTGCGATCTGGGTTACTGAACATTGGGGGTGTTAAGCTTGAAAGAATCAGTGTTCTATTTATGTATTGTAGTGAATAGTATTGAAATTATATCGAGTCTTATATTGAAGATCGCAAGGTTATTTTTTTATTTCGAACCTTAAAAACACAGCTGTGTTTTTAAGGTTCCGTAGCCAAATGGCAAAAAACGGAACCCATCCATAAGATTCTTCATGTCTGTCTGTCTGTATGTCTATCCGTCTGCCCGTCTGTCCGTCTGTCCGTCTGTCTGTCTGTCTGTAGTAGATGTATTCTGTGAACCACATTAAGATTTTCACACAAAAATAGAAAAAAAAAAAACAATATTTTGCGGGTTCCCCATACTTAGAACTGAAACTTTAATTTTTTTTTTTCATCAAACCGTGTGGACTATCTATTGATAGGTCTTCAAAAATGATATTGAGGTTTCTTATATCATTTTTTTCTACACTGAATAGTTTGCGCGAGAGACACTTCCAAAGTGGTAAAATGTGTCCCCCCCCTGTAACTTCTAAAATAAGAGAAAGATAAAACTAAAAAAAAAAACTGATGTACATAACCATTTAAACTTCCACCGAAAATTGGTTTGAACGAGATCTAGTAAGTAGTTTTTTTAATACGTCATAATTCGTAAACTGCAATTTACCTTTCATTCAATTAACTGAAATATAAAAATATAATGGTACGGAACCCTTAGTGCACGAGTCCGACTCGCACTTGGCTGTTTTGTTTTGTTCATCGGACAACGACCATGACGAAGTCTCAGAGTCGGGGTAAGAATCAGAGTCGGTAACGTTTATTATGAAACATTTAATTGTTTCGTCTACAACAACATACGAACACCCAAACACACTCAAAGCGTATTCCAGAACGGAATGAATGGCAATATGTGGCGCTCGCCTGCCCAGCGCGTCGCCGTGCTTGACAACAAGTGCGTGCCTCGTACCACGAAACTCAGTGGGCGCAGTAATAAGCGACGCCCGTCATACAGTTTGAGATAGGTAAGCGACATTCAGTATTTTGGCTCTCGGCGAACAGACTTTAGCCATCTGCAATTGACAGCCTATAAGGGCTGGCGTCCATTAAAGTCGAATCGAGCCACGTTGAATCGAGTCGCATTTTTTCCGGGTGCGTTCATCACAGACGAATCGAAGAGAGTCCAAGTCAGTAGTCAATGGCAGCCTGTGCTGAGGTCTCACTCTCTCACGGCAGCCTTCTCACTCTTTCACGGCAGCACCTTGCTAAGCACTCATCCGCTACCCCGCGTCCACTGAGGTGCGCCGAGTCGAGTCGAAACGCGTAGCCGCAGAAATTCGCCTGACGAGCAATGCGCGCGGTAGATTCGAATCGGCGCGCCGCGGCTCTTCATCAATGGACGCAGTTGCATAGAAAATATAGGAGGCGAATTATTGCGATTCGATTCGATTCGGCTCGGCGAGTCTAGTGGACGCCAGCCTTAATGGACTTCATGAAAACGTAAGAGCAGCCGATTTCCCGTTAAAATTTATGTTAATTTACGCCTTTTTGATTGTTTTATTTATCAAACTGTATATGATATATGACGAGCGATAGAAGTTAAAATGAGGATTCACTTTTTAAAAGCAAAAGTTCCGGAATTTCTAGAGAGTGTCTTAATATCTTAAACATGCGACTTTGCGTTAAGACCGCCTATTATTTGCCTTGCTATATTAATTATAGATGTAAATATTTTAGTATTATTTTAAGATGGTGTGGCATTAACAAAACCGGAAAGTGCGAGTTAAACTCGCGTGGAGAGGGTTCCGTTCCGTACATGATCATCGGAAATTTACTAGGTTACCTTAAATACCATAGACTTCTTATAGGTTTTCCTGTAATCTATAGGCAAAGATCTATTTTCTGTATTTTTTTCAAAATTGTAGCCCCAGTAGTTTCGGAAATAAGGGGCGGGGAGTGGTCATTTTTCGCCTATTTTCCTGAATAACTTCTAAACTATTTTACTTAAAATTCAAAAAAATATATATTTAAGATCCTCACAATAATTCTCACATGGTCTTATACAACAGCTTACGGAAAAGGAGAAATTAAGAAAAAGATATCGCCGGTTCGGAAATCCACGGGATAAGTTTGAATTCGAGTTGATCCGTGAACGATGCAATGGCCTGAGCGCTAGATGCTTAAGTGAATACAAAAGTAAAATAGAAAACAATATAATTAAAGATCCAAGGGCATTTTGGCGGTACATAAAACATAAGCGTAAAGGAAGTTCTACTATTCCGGCTAAATTGCATATGAATGATAAAACAGCAGCTTCGGGTCCTGATATTGCAAACCTCTTTGCTAGTCAATTCTCATCAGTATATGCATCCGACAGTTCGTGTTTAGATAATACACATTTTGAAGCCGCACATTATTCTACTGTTACTCCAAATTATCTGTCTCAGTTAAGGGTAACTGAAGCTGAAGTATTACACGCAGTCAAACGCCTTGATATTCATAAAGGGGCTGGTCCTGATTGTTTACCCCCCTTGTTTGTGAAACGATGTGGCAATGCTCTTTCGCTTCCCTTAACCCTCATTTTCAACCGTTCCTTAGAAGAGGGTATATTTCCTAATGAATGGAAAAAAGCTAGGATAGTCCCAATTCACAAAAAGGGTGATCAAGCGTTTGTAAACAATTACCGTCCCATATCTATTCTGTCCTGTTTCTCTAAATTGTTTGAATGTCTTATCTGTCCAGTTGTCACGCGTCAAGTAGAAAACTTTTTAACAGAATATCAACATGGGTTCCGCCAAGGACGTTCTGTTCACACTAACCTAGTTAACTTTACAAGTGAACTATCGCATGACATTGATAAGGGACTTCAGGTTGATGCAATATACACTGACTTCAGCAGTGCTTTCGACAAAGTTAACCACTCACTCTTACTGAAGAAACTAAGGTCAGTTAATATAGGAGGAACCATGCTTGACTGGTTCAAGTCATATCTGCACCAAAGACCCCAACTTGTCTCCGTAAATGGTCACGAGTCTCGAACCTATCATGCTATCTCAGGAGTTCCTCAAGGATCACATCTGGGACCGGTCTTATTTCTGGTGTTCGTTAATGATATCGTTGAGGAAATTCATCATTGTAAGATGTCGCTGTTTGCAGACGATCTGAAGATATATAAAACAGTGAAGACGTCGGTAGATGCTCAAGTTATACAAAACGACCTTAACAGTATTATGTCTTGGTGCATATCTAATGGTATGGAACTTAACGTAAGTAAATGCTATCATATAAAGTACACAAGAAAGAAGAAACCATTCCCGTCGCATTATAAACTTGGAGGCGTCGAACTTGTAGAGGTTGATGAAGTTCGTGACTTGGGTGTCATAATCGATAAAAAACTGACATTTACTCACCATATAGATGTAATTGTAAAAAAAGCTGCCCGAATGCTTGGATTTCTTAAGCGCAACACTAAAGGATTCCGCCAAGCACAAACTAAATTAATCCTTTACAATGCACTTGTTCGTAGTCATCTTGAGTACTCTAGTATGGTTTGGAGTCCTTTTTACTTTGTTCATTCCCAGCGTATCGAAGGTATCCAACGAGCTTTCACTAGACATCTGGCATATGCATCACAAGGCTTCTCACATCGAAACCCATATGACCAGCGATTGAAATACTTCCGAATGACATCCCTTCGCGAACGGAGAATGATACACGACCTCACATTTTTACACAAACTTATAAATGGCAAAATCAATTCCTTCCTACTTACCGAGCGAATCCGACTATCAGTTCCATATCACTACCCAAGAAACCCTATAACCAAAATTCTAAAAAATCCCTTCTTTAAGACTAACCTCGGTCACAACTCCCCATTAGCCAGGTCATGTACCAAGTACAATGAGCTTAACAAAAAACTTGAAATTGATATTTTTCATGACTCTCTTCCCAAATTCAAGGACAAATTATTAAAATTCGTTAGTAAAATTTAGTGTTAATTTATGTTCATTTAATTTAAGTTAGTGTTAGTTTTAGTTTAAATTGAATATGTACTAGGTATTATTAATCACTTTCCTTAATATGTTGGCTGCAAATGTTGTGTACGCCTGTAATTGACATGCATATCAGATTTTTATTTTTTTTCTATTTCAATGTATTTGTGTTTTTTTTAATATGTTTGTTGTTGGTGTACCTTAATAAATAAATAAATAAATAAATAATACCTTTCATTTGATATGTCACACAACATAGGTGGCATAACTTTTTTTTTTAATTTTCTAGTTTACTCCCAAAAAGTGGCCCCTATGTTTAAAATTCATATATTTACGTCACGCGTTCGTGTTGCGGTCACCAACTTGCATATGAATACCAAATTTCAACTCAATCGGTCCAGTAGTTTCGGAGCAAATTGGCTGTGACAGACGGACAGACGGACAGACAGACAGACAGACAGACACACGAGTGATCCTATAAGGGTTCCTTTTTTCCTTCTGAGGTACAGAACCCTAAAAATGTGTACTTTATAAGTCTAGTCTAGTGGCCTAGGTGGCCTAGTGGCTAAGCTATCAAGTAGACTATGTACCTACCTACCAAGTTTGAATCCAAGCGTTTGTCATGTACCAATGAGTTTTTTAACTTATGTATATTAACTACATGTGATTGAGTGACTGCAGTAATTATGGTGGAGAAAACATCGTGAGGAAACCTGCACATTTTGCACGGAAAACACGAAGTGCCAGCAATGTACCAATTTGGCTTGTCTAAAATTTTAAGGCTACATAGCCAAAATGTAGCTACGTAGCCAAATATGTTACCATGATCCAATTGGTCTGGTTCCCTTTTGTTACAAGGGTAAGTCGGTAGTCGCTCCACTGTAATAACCCGACCTGCCAAATCTGGGATCATGGTCAACGCGAATCCAGAATTAGAAACGGGGAAAAACTCTAGGAAAATGATTTGATGAGTTTAATCACTTTAGTTGAATTTTGATCCTTATTCTGCCAACCTTAAGTTGCATATCTACTCCTTTCGTATTGTCCAATCAACCTATTTCACTCTTAATTTTTTTCGGTGTTTCTCAGCTTTATAAGGTTTTAAAATAAAATTGCACATATTCAAAGTCAACTTCACACACCGGTATGGCTTCCATTCCAGTATCGGTATTCACAAGGTTTTTGCATAGATGGCGCTCGGGGTACGCGAGGAATGGAACTCATCTGGAATCCATCTTGGATTCCACGCGATAGACTTCGGAGTATAAAGTTCAAGAAAGTGCATCGACCTGAACTGAGCTATGTCAAAACATTAATTATAATGTCATGTTTGCACCAAGAATGCATTCAGAAAACTAAGAAAAATAAAAAGCTTTGGTGTTAATATCTTTTAAAAAAAATGCCTTATGTATTCTATTAAAAAAAAAACTGTTTTTTAGAAGATAGTTTACCCGAGTTAATAATTTATCTTTGTGCGTGAGATACATTAATCGTACAAAAATTCAGCTTTGTAACTTACATAGTATTTGAGAAAATTGTCTGTAACATAGCGATAGAAAGACAGACATACAGACGGACATGGCGAAACTATAAGTGTTCCTAGTTGAACTATGGAACCCTAAAAAACCCGAAGACAAAATGATTCATTGTTAAAACTTCTATAATGATCGATGTTTTTCAATTTACTTTTGCTAAGACAACACAAGGAAATGACGTGATCAATTATATACAAATATTAAAACTATTTACAGGTAGAGCTTTATTTTTGAACAATTCTGATGATAGAAAAAATATCCTTCAGAATCGCTATCCGCCTATATGTTATACCAGATACGGAAGCACCATCTAACTGGATATCGGAATTACTAATACTCCTTCTCAAATGTGATCTGGTGACGCCCAGGTCATCCTCATGTGAGTCAATTGATTGGCACAGGTGTCCTATAACTAGGTTGTCTAGTTAGGGTAATTCCATGGTGAATATTTACACACATTTTGTATTGGTAGAGCCAAACAGTAATCCTCACTAGGTGATTACTGTTCGAATGGGCCGGCTCGACCGGGGTACTACCACAATCTCACAGAAAATCGGCGTAAAGTAATAGCTTGCTATTGCGTTTCGTACGGTGAGTGACGAGATCCGGAGGTCTATTCCCTCAACCCCATCCCATCCCCATTCCCAACCTCTCTAGACTGGCAACGCATTGGCAGCACCTCTGGTGTTACAGATGTGCATGGGCGGCGGTGACCACTTTCCATCACGTGGGCTGTCTGCCGGTTTGTCACTCAATTGACATAAAAAAAAACACAAACCGATTTATTCCCAAAGTAAGCTCTAAAGGCTTGTGTTATGGGTTCTAGCGGTCAGCTTGTACATACTTATATCGATAAATATACAGAAATATCCAAAACTCGGGAACAAACATTCGTGCTTATCACACAAATATTTGCTCTTACCGGGGATCGAAACCGGGACCGCTAGCCTCGGAGGCAGGGTCACTACCAACTATGCTAACCGCGTCGTCAAATTACATTCTATAGGCAAAGTAATAACGGAGAATTCACTTAAGTATACATTCATTTCATCAGATGATATATTATGAATTGTGCATTACAGAGGCAAACATGATGATAAATAAACCAATTATTTATTTGTCATTTAAAAGCAGACTGTCACATATTATTATATTAATATTACAGAAAAGATAAATAATGTAAGTGAACGCTTGCTTTTAAGTAAAATGAAAAATATTGGTACGTTTAACATCGTTTCTGCTACTTCATCTATAATATATAATTTGATGGAATGAAGCACGTTTGAGTGACTTCTCCCTTAATGTAACATTAACGAACTAATTCACTTTATTAACTTCGCCTAAAATATAATGGAACTGACCATGGAATTATCCGTTAATAACTAAATTAAGTATTAATGTATATGACAAGATCGTTTGCGAATGAAAACCACCAATTTGTAATTTTTAAGCCCTTTGAGCCGTCAAACGGCTTAAAAATTACGAATTGGTGGTTTTCATGCCTATTAAGAACTGGTTTATAACAAGTAAATCAGATTTTTTTTAAGTTCAAAATTACGGTTCGATTCTCGATCGGTCGAGTAGTGTTGGAAATAATTGCCTAGATAATTAAAAAACATGTTAAGATCAAAATAAATTGTTATATAAAACAGAAACTGACTTTTTGGAGTTTAATAGAAAATACATCATAATTTACCAACTCAGCATATAAAAAAACCGGGAAAGTGCGAGTCGGACTCGCGCACGAAGGGTTCCGTACCATTATCTATAATCAAGGGGGGGAAAAACACGTTTGTTGTATGAGAGCCCCCCGTAAATATTTGTTTTATTTTAATTTAATTATTTATTTTTACAGTAAATTTTATAGCGTCTACTTGTTGCCGTTATCAATATCGAGCAAAAACGAGCGAAAAAAATAGGTTTGTTTTATGAGTGTATTTTTAGTAGGTATTTGTTTTTATAGAGGCAACAGAAATACAACATTTGTGAAAATTTCAACTGTCTAACTATCACGGTTCATGCGATACAGCCTGGTGACAGATGGGCCGACAGACGGACGGACGGACAGCGGAGCCTTAGTAATAGGGTCCCGTTTTACCCTTTCGGTACGGAACCCTAAAAATGAACGCTGAATATTTAAATAAGTTTGACGATAGCGTAAGCCAACTTCAAAGGTGGAACATTAAGATAGATGGTGCCATTTTGGACCTACATTTTTCAATTTAACGACCAGCTTATGGACACTTATATTCAGTGAATAGAAGTGGTTATATTAAAGTATAACTTAGAGCACATAAAAGGGGATAACAGGGCAGGACAGATTTTATACTAAGACCTCTTAACCTGATCTGGATTTTTATTAGGTTCTTATAGATTTAACGGTCTTTGCCACATATTTAAAATGTAAGCTATAATCCACTTACATATATCATAGAAAAATCCAATGAATTGCGTTAGTTACGAATTACGAATTTGAAGGTGTGCGATTATATATCTTAGATTTGATTTCCAAAAATATACAGATTTTATCTCATA
Organism: Tortricodes alternella; assembly: GCA_947859335.1. Lineage (NCBI taxonomy): Eukaryota > Metazoa > Arthropoda > Insecta > Lepidoptera > Tortricidae > Tortricodes > Tortricodes alternella. The sequence goes on along the minus strand of OX401984.1, from coordinate 13,033,025 downwards.
CAATATTCTTAAAGACACTTTGTTGTTAAGTGCACGTTATGTCATATATCTTTGTGTCTTTATCTTAATTTGCGAAGAAACGTCGAATATAGGACCTGCGCCTCTATTCGGGAACGCTAAGTGATTCTTTAGCGATTTGTGAGCGAGATTTCTCATTTCGCTCTTACGCATTACGCGTCGTGCGTCAGAGTGGGATGAGAAATTTCGCTTACGAATCGCTACAGAATCACTTAGCGTTCCCGAATAGAGGCGCTGGTAATAAATTAGGCTACTATTACGTATTACGTATATTAACTATATACAGGTGACTATTAAGACGTAATGCAAAACCAATTTTTCCGACTCAGTTATATACCGCAATTACTACGACGTTAAAACTATTTACTTAATAAAAACCGGACAAGTGCGAGTTAAACTCGCGTGGAGAGGGTTCCGTTCCGTACATGATTATCTGAAATTTATTAGGTTACTTTAAATACCATAGACTTCTTATATATTTTCCTGTAATCTATAGGTAAAGAACTATTTTCTGTATTTTTTTCAATATTTTAGCCCCTGTAGTTTCGGAAATAAGGGGGGGGGGGGAATGGTCAATTTTCGCCTATTTTCCTAAATAACTTCCAAACTATTTTACTTGAAATTCAAAAGAAAATATTTTTAAAATCCTTACAATAAGCCCTTTCATTTGATATATCACACGATATTGGTTGCATAACTGTTTTATTTTATTTTCTTATAAGCCCCCCAAAAGTGGGCCCAATATTTAAAATTCATATATTCACGTCACGTGTTCGTGTTGCGGTCACCAATTTACATATGAATATAGTTTCGGAGATAATGGGGGGAATTGTCAATTTTCGCCTATTTTCCTAAATAACTTCCAAACCATTTACTTTAAAATTCCAATAAAAACATACTTAAGATCATCACAATAAGCCCTTTCATTTGATATGTCACATGATATAGTTTGAGTAACTTTTCTTTTTAATTTTCTAATTTGCCCCCCAAAAGTGGGCCCCATATTTAAAATTCATATATATACGTCACGCGTCCGTGTTGCGGTCAACAATTTACATATGTATACCTTTCAACTCAATCGGTCCAGTAGTTTCGGAGCAAAATGGCTGTGACAGACGGACAGACAGACAGACAGACAGACACACGAGTGATCATATAAGGGTTTCGTTTTTTCCTTTTGATGTACGGAACCCTAAAAATTAAATGCCACTTTGATTAAGAAATACCGCTCACCCACTCACTCACTAATCACGACGGCTCAGAAACTATAAAGCCTATAAACTTGAAATTTGGCAGGCAAATTCCTTTTAAAGTGTACACGTCGGCTAAGAAAGGATTTTACGAAAATCCATCTCTAATGGGGAGAAATAGAGGTTGAAAATTCTGTATCGGAAGTACCGCGGGTGAAACAAGCGTTTCCGCCTAGTTTGACGGGATTCTTAAAGCTTTGGCGAAGTTTTAATCAAATGGCCGGATTCATGAGGCATGTGTCAGACCGAGTTATTGATGGATGCGAAGTAATTTCAACTTACTTATTTACTTAAGCTGAAGCTTGCCAACGGATGGCCTGAAGGTGTTCCCAGAACTTCTGTTACGGCGTCTCTTTCTCACTACAAACACGCCTTAAACGAGAGGAATACCATTAAATATAATAGTACCTATATTGTTTTAAAAGAAAAAAGGATATCCTACTAAAATATTGTAAATGCATAAGTTTCTGTGTGTATGTGTGTGTAGCTGTGTGTGTGTGTGTGTGTGTGTGTGTGTATCTGTATATTAGCTCCGTAACCGCTAAACGGACCTATGGACATAGTTACTTTATGATGAATTGGTATATTTTTAGTTACCTTAGGTCCTGAAGTAGAACATAAGGTACAATACTATACAAATACTCTTTATTCAACACCACATAAAACATATTGGAAAAAGATAAAGAAATAGGTAACACGGTATACAATAGGCGGTCTTATCGCTAAGGAGCGATCTCTTCCAGACAATCTTTTGAAAGAAGAGATGGCATAAGAGAAACTTGCAAAGGCAGGTGGTGAAGACTATAGTAAGCATTTAAATTACACAAAACCACTAACGAACCAAGTAAGACTAGAAATCAGCACGGCTTTACTCACGATTTATTGTCAGAAATAGTCCGACATGTTTCGGACTCATATGGAGTGTGAGTGTTAGTAATGTCTCACGAAAGTTTTAATCTGATTAACGTACAAAGTACTTACATAAGTACATACTCTACACAGATAAAAATATACTATACATAAATACATACATATAAGTATACATAAATATAATAGAAAGGAAACCTAGTCAAGTCAGCTACACAAAAGAGAGAAAGGTACTATTTATCCTGGAAAATTAAAATGTTCCCAAGGGAACTACTATAACCTAACTCCACGCGGATGAAGTCGCAGGCAGACGCTAGATATAAATAAACTTTAAACCAGAAATAAAACTAAATATTTACGATTTTACAAATAAAAAATACTTGCTAAGTCGCGTCGCTACTCATGGTGCCCAGCAGGCTGGCAGCATTCCCACTTTGGACAGCTAAACTCAGCCCTTGATCAAAAATGCTGCCACCCTTCTGGTCAATGGCAGTGTCGATGATGCGCACCGAGATCTTCTTATAGATCTCGTGCGCCCGCGCCCCAACCACGCGCCCACGGTCCAAATCGTAATCAAACGTAATTCGAATTTTGTTCTTCAGAGTACAGACCCTGGGGTGTTTGGTAATTGATACTGAGGTGCCTGTTAAGATTAAGATTTCTGCGCTCTGCTGATTCGGTTCCATTTTTAGGGTTCCGTAGCTAAATGGCGGAAAACGTAACGGCATGACGGATTCGTCATGTCTGTCTGTCTGTCTGTCTGTCTGAAGTAGATGTATTTTGTGGACCGCATTAAGATTTTTACACAAAAATAGAAAAAAATTTTTTTTGGGGGTTACCCATACTTAGACCTAACCCATACGTGTGGGGTATCTATGGATAGGTCTTTAAAAATGATATTGAGGTTTCTAATATATTTTTTTTCTAAACTGAATAGTTTGCGCGAGAGACACTTCCAAAGTGGTAAAATGTGTGCCCCCCCCTGTAACTTCTAAAATAAGAGAATGATAAAACTCAAAAAAAAATATAATGTACATTATCATAAATCGTACACCACAATTTACTTTTCATGGAATCAACTCCAATATAAAAATAAAAATAAACATTTAATTTCATAAAAATAAACCTTATACATAAACCGAGAACTATAGATAATAGTACGGAACCCTTAGTGCGCGAGTCCGACTCGCACTTGGCCGGTTTTTAAACAATATTTTTGGCTGCTTGTTACATTTTCGCAACTACTTTTTCGCATTTTCAAGGAAAAAGATCTAATAATATTTTTCATTTTTAAATTTGCCGTTAACACGCTATATTACCGATAGCCATCGCGTGTGACGTCAACATACTGAAACCGGTCGTAAACGTCAAAAAAAAAAGCTTAGTCTATATGAGGGTGCGGTCCGAATAACACTAACGGTGATCACAATGTTAAGGTGGGCAGCCTGATTCGGAAAGCAACCGACCTATGCAAACGTCATACGTCGTGACTAGTGTTTAAAGTCACGGGACGTAGATGTAAAAATTGAAGTTTTTAATTATTAAATTCTAAAGAAACTAGATTTATTTTTTCATAAGTCCTGTTCTGTAACCTACTATTGAGGATTAAGCTACCGTTCCACGGAAATAGTAGTTTATGCAACGATTGCATAATGATAGGCCTTAAAATACTAGTGCGGTTTTATGAAACGAGCTTTTAAGCGAGTTTCATAATGAGATCGCACGTGTGTTTTAAGGCGAAATTATGCAGAGTTGCATACATAACTTTATCTACACACATATTATAAACAGCGACACGGCCACGATGGGGCCCCGCCGGCTGCGGCGACGGCGGCGTGCCGGCCTGTAGCTCATATCTGTATCCTTATGACCATTACGATACTAAAATCGATGCTGTAATAACATTACAGTACAGGTTGTCAAAATGGTGGTCATTTCCTACGGTTTTTGATTACATTATGGAGGTTTTATGATATGGGTGTAGATAATAATTGTATTTGTTACTATAGTCTCCAGCCATAGCACCCAGCTCTAGCATCCAGCTGCTCCCGTGGCGTCGTCCGCTATTCGCTGTCCCGAGGACACGTACCCGGGCCCTCTCACACTCACCACTACATCGTGCGTTGATGCTCTTAAACGATATAATGGACAGTGACAGCATAGTAGACATCTTCTACAATTCTGAGCCAAGTTTCCTTGCTTCAGCCAGTCGGCACTTGGAAACGATTTCTACCACAAGCTCAATACTGTGAATTATCTACTTACTAGTCTGTAAGAACTTCTCTGTTAACATGTGTGGCTTGACCGTTAGTGTTAATATAAGAGATAAATAAATAAATAAATAAATAGTCAAGTAGCCAATGGTATAATTTATGCCTAAAACTAGTGCTTGCGGCTTTGTGCTCCAATCAACGTTTTGAAAGAACCTTTTCGTAGTCGGTTGATTTCAATGAAATAAATCATAATAAAAGTTATAATTTTGTAAATCATTATTTTGTTAATGAACCTTTTGATGTAGTTTTGCCTATCTTGTAAAAATATTAATTCATTTAACTCTAGAAAAGCGCATACTAAGACTACGGAAAACTGAATTGTTCAAGTTCTCGCTGCAATCCTATTACGAAGGAACTTGGGCAAACTGCATTCCTCATCAGCATTTAAGTTTTACTTAAGAGTCCCCTAAGCTAGTATTTTCATATAAAACGTGTATATTGCTTCTGCCAAAAGACATGGCCGTTTATGCCGCATATTTAAACTCTCGCAAAGCAATCAAAACCTATAGGAAATACTTGCCGTTGAGCTAGAATCATGAAATTTGGAAAGAAGCAATTTCTTCCCAAATTTCAAGTATTTGAGTATTTGATATTACACGTAATTTCAACTTGAGAGTCTTACCCGACAGACAGATATACGGACAACGAAGTGATCCTATAAGGATTCCTTTTTTCCTTTTGAGATACGGAACTCTAAAAAGGGACACCAACAAAAAAATGTGCCAACAAATACAAATAAAAACCGGATAAGTGCGAGTTAAACTCGCGCAACGTGTTCCGTACATGATTATCCGAAATTTCCTAAGTTTTTTAAAATACCATAGACTTTTTATAGGTTTTCCTGTAGCTAACGAACTATTTTCTGTATTTTTCTCACAATTTTAGTCCCAGTAGTATCGGAGATAAGGGGGCGAACGATCACAATGAGCCCTTTTATTTGATATGTCACACAATATTGCAAAACTTTTTATTTTTACTTTCTATTTACCCCCCAAAAATGGCCCCCATATAAATCCATTTATTTACGTTACACGTCTGTGTTGTGGTCACCGACATACGTGATAGTATACCAAATTTCAATTCAATCAGTTCAGTAATTTCGGAGCAAATTGGCTGTGACAGACGGACAGACAGACATACCATTGATCCTATAACGATTCCTTTTTTTCTTTTGAAGAATGGAACCGTACACAAGGCTGAAAACACCTACCTGAAACAGGCAGAGAAACAACCAAAAAAATACCAGGTATGTCATTTCCCTCTCCACCCCTCATAGAACTTCAGAAACGTGTATACATCCTCCCTTCAAATTAAATAGCACTATTAACCCTCACACAATACAAACTTGCTGAATACAAAAGTTAAATAATGAATAAATTCCACAGGATACAAAATGTTACTGAGTACAAAACTAGGGCAGGGTGATCTTCAGTTCTGTCTATTGATATTATTTCAAAACTAATATACTTAAACAGTAAGTAATATCAGAAATTGGTTTCTATTCACTTAATAATATGAAATATGGAAGGGTCTTGTCAAGCGTGCCTTTAAACTAAAATATTTAGAATTCCACAGAATAGAACAGTCTCTACATTTGGGCATTATTATCATAAAAATGTGCTTTTAACATATATAATTTTGCCCGGGTAAAAAGAGTTAAGTTTTTAAAGTAAGAATTATTTCCATAAAGCTCAATCGATTGGTAATGAAATTGAGTTAACCAAAAGCAAAACTCAATGTCATTCATTACCGAAACATTGAGGCTTACTTAAAATATTTTTTATTAAAACGATACAATAGTTATTTTTAAAATACTAAATGGAACAAATTGTCCCGTACTTACCTATGAAAAACAGACAACACCTTAAAGGTACGGACCACTAAAAATTTAATAAAAATGCTCAAAATCACCTGATATCCACTCAGAGTAATTAGTTGCTGTAGGGGTAATTTAAAACCCGTTTGTCCCTTTCACAAGCTCCTATCTTTATACAACTGTCGAGTGTGATACGACCTTGCGAAGATTATGCAATTTTATTATGTTTTCTCGAAAACCATCAGTATTCGGAAGTTCGTTTTATTTTTCATGTAAAATATACCCAAATGCCTCTCAACATAAGTCATTTGAGATTTTTCGGTCTGCTAATTTCTGTGATAAAGGCGGGGAAATGACGTTTTTGTAAAGAAATATAAAAAAATTATGCCGACAAAATATAGTTTTGAAATACTTAAACAAGCCCTTTCATGTGACACCCATTTTGACTATATTAGATGATTCAAATCCGTTTTCAGTAAAATTATACAAAATACTTAAACATTTTTGAGCCAAGACATAGGAGCACGCAAGTTCTATGACCATTCCAAATACACGGACGGACGGAAATAAAACCAAAAAATCTTTATAAATTATTTGTTCCAATTTATGCTGCGACTGTAATATCTTGTTGATTTGCTATTTCCATACCTATATTTCGCCCGAAAGCAAATTCCCAATTAAGATTAAGTTTTGGTAAATTTGAACAGGTTTTGCCGGAATTTTGCTTGTAATTTCTACGTTGTTCGCTTTCTCTTGTGTGTAGAATAAACGGAAGCTAAACAGATTATAAAGTTATTATTGTAAGGTTTATTTCTAAATTGTAACATTTTGACCTTATGAATTTTAAATCGTTTTACATAATAATAAAGGAAACCATCTTGATTTTTTAAGGCCAATATGGGGCCCTAAGTTTATATATTCTTTAATTATCATAACTTTAACGTTCTACAATAACTGGCAAATTAACTCTCAGGACACTCCGCATTCAGCTTCAAATAGAGGTGCGAGTTCTCCTCCGTCGCTTTAATTAATAAAATCATGTTATAATATAAAAAAGTAGTTAATCACGCAGATGCGTTCTGTATAACATCAAAATAATTAACAGTAACAAATATAAAGCCAGTGTAATTCCCCGTATTGGGGTTAGATATGAGCGCCGATGGCAGTTTAACCGGCGGCGGCGTGGGTCAGCATTTTCATCGGCGGCGGCGGCGTTGTCGGCGGCGTGACTTTGCAATACATCAGGGTTAAAAAATAAAATAAAACACTGTTTTTAAAAAACAATCAACGTATAAATATCCTTTTCTTCCTACTACGCTTTAATTTCATCATAATGGCCTTAAATACTCAGCACAAAGCAGCCCTTATTTGCTCTAGAGCAAATAAAGTTGCATACAAATTTCATTATTGCACTGTTTTGTATTTTTTTTTTAATTGGTTGGTTGATCAAGAAGTTTATACCAACAGCTACCCAATCCGCCCATTCACAGTCCGACGGGACAGCCGACCACTCTTCTGTGGACTAACAGTTAGCAAAAAAAAAAACAGGCCACATATCGGCGGCCATATCGAACTGTGACTGTCTCGTCTAAAATGTTATGCTTAATGTACTGGTTGATAAGATAGTATGGGTTACGAAAAGATTTAAAAAAAAATTGGCATGATATGACGATTAATAGACTAGATACAAGTTTTCTGTAAAAAAAAAATCGGATTTTCGACTTTAGCTTCAGAACCAATAGACCGTTTTTAATAAATAGGGTATCTTAAGATTCGGGGAGAACGTGCGAGTGTCATAGGCTATATAAAAATTCTAAGGGTGCGTCATAACAGGTGCCAAAATCCATTTTACTTCGCTACTTGGGTTTAACTGTACCTTTACGTTTATTTACCAAATTTTAGCAGTAGTAGAAAGAAAAGCAGATTATGCACCTCGCATCAAGTGATTTGTTATTGCGCTCGGCGCAATAATGAATCACTTTCTGCTTGGTGCAACAATCTACTATTAACTTATTGACAGCATATGATAGTATATATTTCTGCAGTACGCCTTCACCACAACTCTGAAAAACAAAATAAGAATCAATCGTTACCCATAACCTTCAATAAAAATATATTATGTAAATATATAATGAGCAGGCAGTGCTTTTTAAGTAAACGACAGATTCAGTTTTAAGCAATTAAATTAATATTACTTTCAATGTCAGTTAATGAAAATCAAACACACAGCTTTTAATATATTTACTAAAGGAAATGACACCAAACCCAAGTTAACTCAACTCTATTTTTAAGTAAAATTATTGAATATAAAACGAGATGTTTTTTTTCCAAAAAAAGAAACAATTCCATAAAACTTCCAATGAATTCATAGCGAAAACAATTTATCATAATTGGTACAAAGTAATATTATTGAAATAAAAATAAAGTAAAGACTTACTCTGCAAACAAATCATCTTCACTGATTTTCTTTTCATTTTTCAAGCAAGCATCGCGAAATATTTGGTCACATAAAACACTTCTTCTCTTGCCATCTAACAATAAATTGATTGATCTAAAATGAATCGGTAAATATCTAATTGTATTATTCGCGGTCGATGCAGTTGCCATTTTGTTTTATATTTGACGTGGGTTCACCCCACGGCGAATCAGTTTCGCCTGATCGGATTCATCGGATCACCCGATCCGCGCGCCGATGGTGCTGCGCCGGCGGCGACGGCGCGGCTGCCGATTGCGGCGGCGGCGGCGCGCCGGCGTGGCGCTCATATCTAATTGGGGTGCTATACTCCGGTTAGCGAAATCTGAGGTGACCGACGGAAGCTTCTGGTGGCGCGCGGTTCACCTTCGCTGACCCTGCGGCTGCTGTTTCGCATAAAGTCCACCTACCTACCTTCAGGGGAGTACGCCTGCTGGACCCGAACAAGCAATTTAAGGCCTACTTCATATAGGTTAACTTTTCTTCAACTTAAAAAAAGGAACCAGGCGGGCCTTGAACCCCGACTTATAATTTGAAGTCGCGTGTTTTTAGGGTTCCGTACATCAAAAGGAAAAAGGGAACCCTTATAGGATCACTCGTGTGTCTGTCTGTCTGTCTGTCTGTCTGTCTGTCCGTCTGTCACAGCCAATTTGCTCCGAAACTACCGGACCGATTGATTTGAAATTTGGTATACATATGTAAATTGGTGACCGCAACAGGGATGCGTAACGTAAATAAATTAATTTTGAACAATGGGCCCACTTTTGGGGGGCAAATTAGAAAATTAAAAAAAAAAGTTACTCATACTATATCATGTGACATATCAAATGAAAGGGCTTATTGTATGACATGCTAACTTTCACTAAGAATATCCAGCAGAGCATTAAATAAAGAGTTTTCTGTAAGTATCCCTCAGAGTTATGTAGTCCCTGATAGTTGTTTCTTTTGGAATTTTAAAGTAAATGGTTTGGAAGTTATTTAGGAAAATAGGCGAAAATTGACAATCCCCCCCCCCCCCCTTATCTCCGAAACTACCGGGCCTACAATTTTGAAATAAATACAAAAAATAGTTCTTTACCTATAGATTACAGGAAAACCTATAAGAAGTCTATGGTATTTAAAGTAACAGGAAATTTCAGTTAATCCTGTATGGAACGGAACCCTCTCCACGCGGGTTTCACTCGCACTTGTTTTATTAATAACCTTTATTTTTTATGTCGATCAGTTGGTTTCACTTAATAAACCCCAAATGTCACATTGGCGGTGTGCGGAGCTTTTCTTTTCAAATATGGCTCATAAATCCTTCACATTACTATCCTTTCTGTCAATTAACCACAGAATTAATTTATATGTAAAGATAAAAACGCTGTTGATCTCGAGGTAATAGATAAAAGTAACCTTCTTTGATACTCCGTCTGAAGCCTTGATTTCATTAAGGAATAGGCTTGCGCACCGGCGCCATTTTATTTCGGCTTTAATCACGAAAGATCAAAGTTTCCTTTGAAGATCTAATTAAATCGTCCATGTGCATATACGTACGCTATGAAGGCCACTTTTTGAGAGCTTTCTTCGTACAGTCTTCATCTATACTTGTCTTATTTGGTAAACAAGTTTCTAACCTCAAAATGTGCAATTTTTGGTGACCATACATACATAGCATCACGCTCGAAATCCCTAATGGAGTGGGCAGAGCCATAAACTACTTGTGGCCACGTTCGATTAATTAGTCCTAAGATGGTATGATGAACCGTATGGTGCCAGGTGATCAGCCCATCGCCCATACAGATAGTCCACCATGTTGGAGAGGACTCGTCGCTTAGTCGACTTTTACGACATGCCAGGATGATAAGCATCTGCACGAATTCTATGCTATTTCCTCACTCCTAGTGCAGCAGAGGAGTTTTTGGGTGACACTGGTATTTTATCCTAAATAAAGCAATCCTATGGTAAAAATTGGCGTCTAAAATATTGTCTTCAGTTGCTTTATTTGCATGGATATAGCTGTTTTAGCTAACAAATGTGCATTTTGGGTTAGAAACCTGCGCCTCTATTCCGGAACGCTAAGTGATTCTGTAGCGATTCGCGAGCGAGATTTCGTATCTCGCTCTTACGCATTACGCGTCGTGCGGAAGAGTGGCATGAGAAATCTCGCTTACAAATCGCTACAGAATCACTTAGCGTTCCCGAATAGAGGCGCTGTTTAACAAATAAGACAAGTATGCAACGATCTCAAAAGAAGGATATGCCTATCAGTACAATTTCGTGTAACAAGTCTCATAGAAGGTTGTGAAATGCCAGCGCCATGGCTTAACCACACCCTACTGCTGATGTCTTAGTTCTTACTACATGCATACAAAAGTCTATTATTGCTTGATTCACACGCTATCATTATTATTGTGGACGGTGGTGTCAGCGTGGTGCTGTCTCACAGGTTGTGGAATTGTACTCTATACTTAATTATAATAGTGTCACTTAAACGGGTTTCGAGGACCCTGGTTGCCATGCGACTGAACGTGCGATGGTGTCAGATTCGCGTCCTGACACCTCACAAGTAAGCATCGCGAGAATTGCTTTGAGCAGTTCCCTACTATTTATTTCAATGCAAGTATGGATGAATCGACTTTACATAGGAATCAAGACTGAAGAACATATAACGTCCGTTTGATGCTTTACTATTATTGTACCTCAGATATGCGAGGGCTGCTATGATGCAAGTTTGAATTGCCATAGATAAATAATGACTATGAAATTGTATTCCAACTCGCAACGGCTTTCAATCCCTACTATTTAATGCAAATGTGTATGTTGGTTTGTCCTTCTTTCATGCAGCAACAGAGCAACGGACCGATGTAATTTTTTGCATAGAGTACACACAGACACAGGCTACCTTTATTTTGACGATACGGTTAGCCTAGTTGGTAGTGACCCTGCCGCCGAAGCTAGCGGTCCTGGGTTCGATCCCCGCCGGTAAGGGCAAATAGTTGTGTGATGAGCACGAATGTTTGTTCCTGAGTCTTGGATGTTTCCTATGCATTTAAGTACTTAAGTATCTATCTAAGTATGTACATGCGTATTTACATTTTGTATGTGTATGCACATTTCGTCGTCTAGTACCCATAACACAAGCCTTTACAGCTTACTTTGGGACTGGATCGTTTTGTGTAAAGATTATCCCATTATTTATTTATTTATTCCGGAAAAATGCATGGTTTCCAAGGGAACAGTGATAACCGGAGTCGCAAGTAAAAGCTAGTCTCTCATAATTTAAAGGTTTAGCTAAGCGATACTTGACCTCTAATCATGGCCAGCCCACCGGGCTCTTCGCTTTAATCAAATTATCAGCAAGGGTTGGCGATCAACTAATAAATTACTGTACTAGCAACCCTTAACTATCTACCTACATACACCTTTGCAACTAGTAATCTACCTCTCTTGGATAACAAAAGATGACTATCCTCAATCCAGTAACGAGACTCAAGTTAGCAAGCAATTACCGTGAAGAGTAACCGCAGCTTCCTTACTGTTATTTAATACAACCGCGCTGTTGTCAAAGACTTCTTTTCACACTAGACAGTTTCATAACAGTAGGCTTGCCGCAATCAAATTTAAGATTTACCATAGCGTATTTGCTTATTCCTTAAGGTCAAACCGCACTTTAGAGGCGCGGCGCGGCGCTACAGTGGAGCGGCGCGGCTCGACAAATGTTATTGCTATTGATTTATTGTGACGTAAATCGCATTATAACGGCAGGGCAGCGTTGCGGCGCGACGAAGCGCGGCATAGTTGCTCCGGAGAATATTTTGACGCACCACGCGCGCCGCTCCTCTCCGTTGCCGCCAGTGCGTGATATGAAACGGCAGCGGAGAGGCACGGCGCGGTGTATTCTGCGGTCAGTTCCCGTTGGAAGAACCGTGCCGCTCTACCGTGATACTGCTCTGATCGCCGCGCCGCTACGCTGAAGCGCTGCTCCGCGCCTCTTTAATGCGATTAGAAAATGCTGCGCCGCTCCGTTGCAGCGCCGCGCCGCACCTCTAAAGTGCGATTTGACCTTTATACGTCAGAACGGATCCTTAAGTGTTACAGGCAAGCTATAATGCGTAAGATAAAAGTGTCCATCAGAAGCAGAATACAGAGTAGTTCCAACAACATACTCAGGGTGTTGGCTGACCGACCTGACAGCTTTCTGCAAGGGCGCTGGGCCGCAGCCTTAATAAACCCACATGCGGACTTAGTTTATTTTAGTAATTAATTTATTCATTGTTTAATTTTAATCTTTTATCTTAATTATTGCAATTTGTATTTTAATTGAATTGAATTGTGCCTCTTAATGTTATAATGGGTCTTTGTTATCTGATAAATAAATATATTATTATTATTATAAAACAATACGAGCTAAATAGAGTTGGTGTAGTATGGTTTCAAAATAAAATGTAAGTGGCTGAGTGGGCGACACTGGTTGTAGAAAAGATGGCCAATGGGGTTGAAGAGTTCTTGAATAACGACCGCGTACCAGCAAATGCAGCAGATCACTCACAAAGTAGTGGTAAAGGTAGCGAGAATTCACTGTATGCAGTGCTAGGACCTGTCGTTGTGGAAGGCCTATATCCTGGTCCTCTATTCGATTTTGGGTAAGAAATATAATAGCTAAGTCTTTATCTAGTTTTGCAAAGTGTACATTGAAAATAAAGTGACAAAACAATGCGATATTTCGTTACCATAGTAACGATCGGTTAGTGTATCTAGACTAGTGTTTTTCAATCTTCTTCAGTACGCGACCCCTTTACAAATAACAAAATCTGGCGATCCACTATGAGTCCCATAACCGTATTAATACTATTTTAGTGGTTTCAATAACAAGATATTTAAAAACCTGGCTTGCACGAGCAAGAGCAGACAGACACACTTTTAAAATCGACCGTAAAGCGAATTCTTATAATATGCGAATTCTAGGGCATATTACACAGTAAAAGATGTACAGGGACGTTTGGCTTCAATCCTGACCTGCACCGGCAATCCCAGGGTCTCGATGGGCGTATATACCTACTGTGGTATATACTTAGATTTGTATAAAACTAGACATCATTGTTAACTTATATGTGTACTGTTTTGAAAAAATTATACCTCACAGAGTTTCTTGTCGGCTCTTCTTAGTAGAGGATATTTTTCCGAACCGTTGGTAGATTCATTCCTTGGCCTTCATAACTGCTTGTAAAAATCTTAATTCAATAAAGATAGTTTGACTTTGACTTTAGAGTTTGCGAGCCCTTGAGCAAGAGTTCGCGACTCACAGGTTGAAAAACACTCTAGTGTTGAATATAGGCCCAGTAGTGGACTTCTGCTGAAATGATGACGATTATTTATTCTTAAAGCTCCGTTTCCGTACTGATCACTGACTGTGTAATATTTACCGACTCATTAACTTAAGCAAGGCGAGAGAAAACGATACGTTTTACATCACGAATTTCCATAGCTTTTGATGTTATCTCAAGTTTTCAAACAATCGCCATGTTTGTGAAATGAGAGAGCATTAAGTTACCTTTATTATTGTGATTTCTTAATAGGTAGTTTTGTTAATATCCACGTTAGTCATCTTTATTGTTATCCTTTTGATGGCAGGAACTGGATAATAGACCTTATCCGGGGCTAGTGCGTATTGCAGACTTATCATTGTAATATTTCCCAGAAGCGTACATTTCCTCGCGTATTTTCCTTGACGGAAATGCTCCTCTGCTGCACTGGGAGTGAAGAAATAGCATAGAATGCGTGCAGATGCTTATCATCCTGGCATGTCGTAAAAGTCGACTAAGGGACGGGTCCTCTCCAACATGGTGGACTATCTGTATGGGCGATGGGCTGATCACCTGTCACCATACGGTTCATCATACCATCTTAGGACTAATAAATCGAACGTGGCCACAAGTAGTTTTGTGGCTCTGCCCACCCCATTAGGGATTTCGGGCGTGATGTGTATGTATGATGTGTATGTAGGAAATTCTCGTAGTAAATATAATTTCACACAAAGTTGCGAAGAGCTTATGAGGTGCCATAGCTGGGTTTTCAACCTACGACTCTCTGCCCGAAGGGCGCGTGTTCGACGACTAGGCTACCACTGACTACTGCACTTGATTGCACACCACACTACACTGCACTGACTTAGCAAGATTGACTTGGGTGCAAGCAATTCTTTGATTGATCTCATTCACGTACCATCCATCGGTCCCATCGGTTTCCCGTGCAGCAGTTACCATCTCGTTTTGTACAGTAGAAAACGTAAACCTGATACACATCACTGTTAAAACTTTAGACTTCATTTTTAGCCCATCCGATCCTCATAAGTTTTATTTCCGATTCCATTTCGGAACTACCCAGCTGCCAATAGACTATAAATCAAGGGCTAATCCGGTCGTTTGTTACGGCGATAAAACTGAATATATTCACCGTCTTATAAAACTGAAGGGTTTAAACGAAGCTTTAGGCTACTGTTTTATTGGTGGTTATTAATTCAAAATTAATTCAATGTTTTTGGCAGCTCCTTACCTCATTTAAGATAACGTAAAAAGTTGTACTGAATTTTTACATTTTCGAGGAAAAAGCACTAACAGGTAATGTTTTTAAATTTTAAAGCCGCTAAAACACTATCTTACTGTCAGCCGTCGCGTGTGACGTCAACATATTGAAACCAGTCGTAAACGCCAAAAAAGCATAGCCTGTATGAGGCTGCGGTCCGAATAACACTTGCGGTGATCATAAAATGAAAGTGGACAACGTGATTCGGAACGCAACCGACCTGTGCAAACGTCATACCTACGTCGTGACTGGTGTATAAAGTCACGTGAGTTTGAGGTTGAAGTGAAAATCGTAATGTTATAGTCAGAAGTAATTATAAGATTTGTTTTCAGCCGGTTTAGAGAGCTCAGTGCCATCATGCTAGGCTCTTTAAGTAAGTAAGTTTTCTTTGCAATATGGTACATGGATGGAATGTTGATTAAATATTAGTACATGACAGTTTCACTGTACGGTTGCCAGTATGCAAAAATTAAGTATACAATTTCAAATTTGTATCATAGTACAAATAAAAAAAAAATTAAGAATCCAATAATAATTAGCAATATAAAGTACGAATTGAGAATCAAACTGTGAATACACCAATAAACCAATATGTGTGTTTTAAAAATGAACATCGTGCGAGACAGATAAAAATGTATTTATTTATTTTGATTCTTATTATTGTCATGTATAGATTACTGTGACACTCATGGCACTTTTTACATTGTTATCCTGTCATGACACGCGTTAAAATTATTAAGCATCTATTATGTGAGCATGCTTATTCCTCGCTCACGGCAAGAACTACTCCAAAATTAAAAACACATGAAACAAATAAAAATGTATTAAAAAGCACAGAAAACTTAACAATTTTGCCTGGTATCAAAAATTGTAATTATTCAAAAAAATTGACAAATTATAATGCCTGCTAGCTGAGCAAACAATATTAATTTGCTTCAACAGTCACGCCATTGCGTGTTCGCACCTTGTTTCGTTGTGAAATGCCATAAAAATAAACTGTTGTACCTACTGCGCGCGCTTGCTGTGTTGCTTGCACAAAAAATAATTTTTGAATGTTTCTACCGTAATAAAACCGTGAAACTTCCAGTTATACTGGCTGGTAAGGCCGCTTCAATGTTTTTTGATTTATAAAAAGGAATGTTGGCGTTCGATTATCATAAATATTTGGAGTTATGTTTTCAGGGCCTCGCTAAGCGATTTACTACATCTTCACTAAAGTGCCAAAACCACGAATGTGTCGATGTTTTGTGTGTTTGACGTTTATATTTGGCTTTGGAATTCTAGTGACGATTATAATGAACTAGATATACCCGCGGCTCCGCTCGCGTGAATGAAATAGTAGTTATGAATTAGCAATATGATAAGACAATATTTACAATTCTCGGCATCACCGAACCATTGCAATTTGTTTGACTTTTGTCAATTGTCATGTCACACAGAGTAGGTACCAATATAATCACTACGTGCTTTGACACTTTATTTGTCGTGCGAGCATAGAGGAGCATAGCATAGACTGCATATACCAACATAACAAACAAACAGACTTTGTCAACGTCAAAAGATTAATATACTCAACTTGGCGAAATGTAATAGCGCGGCTAACCGAGAGTTCCCGACAATGGCCGAGGTTAGTGAAATGACGAATTTTGATTAGCTGATTTTTGATAAAATACGCAGCTAAAGTGGTAATTTTTTAGGCTTAGATTCTATTCCCATATCTAGAAAACAGATTTCCATCGTTTTTTCCAATGAAACGTGCATTGTATCCGAGGAACGTGATCCCAAAGTTCTTAAAATTTTGTAAGGCTCGTTTCTTCCTTCGTTTTTTATCTCGTTCTGGTTTTCGATTTTATTACATAGATCACTTAGTGGTATCTTATAGAGATCCTCTTTTTCGAGTTGTCTCCACTGACGAATGCTGTAAAATAAAATTGTGCAAAACATTTATTCTAGGCCACACTCAATCAAAGCAGAAAGGGGAACAGCCCTCGCTGCTGCTAATAAATTGATTCATTGTTCAGTAACTTTTGTGTTTTTACCCAAACCAACCACCTAAATAGCTCTTTGTGTGATTTTGAATGTACGTTTTTTAGATTCCATTCGAATAAGTTATTAATTGAAAAGATCTGATTTAGGTTTAGGTAACCAAAAGATTAACACCTTAAGGCTGGATTTCACCAACAAATTCACTAGACGAATAAAGCGAAATAACCAGTTATCAAGCATTCAACCATCTGTTCAACTGTCCGTTCAATCTGATATCTGAATAAAAAAACTTATTGAGTCTCCATAATTATTATGTTTATTTCTACTTCTACTAAAAACGAATGATTGAGGAACAATTTAACTTCACTGATAATAAAGACTAATCACGGAAGTCATAATCAAGATCTTTTATTATATCGAAAAATGATCTTCGATTGGAATCTACTGGATTCAATCGAAGAACTGAATCGAAGAACATTTTTGGTGACATACTTAGTTGTTGGGTAATTATTATTATTATTATTCTCTTTATTTATCTTGAATCTTAAGCTAGGTTTATTATTATTATTTTTATTGGAGCACGACATGTGACTCCTCTTCCACCTGTTGGTAAGCGGCAAGTGGAGTCCATGAGTGCGGGCGACAGGCGCTTAACCAAAATTAAGTACGGCGTCTGTCGCCATCACTATGCCGGCTTAGGAGATGCTTCTTCACGCTTCTTTTGAAGACACTTGGTTTGTAAGAAGAGGGAAATACGTGGGCCGTATTTCTAGTAAATTACAATTTTACCAATAAAATTCAGTGACCTTTCATGCGCAGAAGTGAAACATATAAAAACGAGGAACTAAACAAACTTTCAGCATATTAACCTGTCGCGAAAATTAAAGTATTAAATAACTATTGAACTGATATTCGAATATAAACAAATATTTCAATGGTTAACCGTATTACTCAAGTACCTTTACCATCTTAAGCAAGTAGCCAAACCATTTTCGGAACACAAGACTGCCCAGTTGGAGCCGTCTTAGCTGATGCATTGGTGCAGGTCCCGGAACGAATTTAGGGGTACACTTTGACTGTTATAGTGAGATGCGGTACAAGTCATTGTTGTCAGCGTGAAAATTAAGAGAAGTGTGTGAACCTACGGCTTTTCATACAAAAGGCGATAACGACTTCCACCCCTTAAATGTTAATAGATGTTCACCAATGTTTGATAGGTTGTCAGTCAGAACAAAATCTAGGTCTATACGTTTTGATTTTTTCACTATAATTAATAAATTCAGTTTTATTGTGGTTTCAGTATTCTCATACACAACTAATTTCGGCATTATTTGACTTTCTTGATCTTTAATCAAAATTGAAAATACGTATAGACCTAGAGTTTGTTTTGATTTACAACCTACCAAAAATTGGTCAAAATCGGTTAACATTTTCAAGGGGTGGAAATCGTTATCGCCTTTTGTATGAAAAGGCTGATTAGGTGCTTGCCTTTGGTTGACAGTCCTCTTAATACACGGTGGAATGGATAGGTACAGGCTGTGTTAGTTGAGAAGTGTCTTAGGCCTCTATTCCTAATTCAATGGTCGTATTAGGGTTGTCTGTCGCACTTTTTATGTGTTTGTTTTAGCAAAAACTAATTTCAGTTGAAAAAACCAAACTTATTACTGACTTACACAAACAAACGTGACAAACTTATTATCCTTGTGGCGTTTCTTCTCAGCAGATGTCATCTTTTGAAGCGCTGGTAGATTCAAACATGTGAAAGAGCCCCTATGGCCTACTTGCAGAATATAAAAGTTTCAAAGTTAGTTTTCATTATTATTAGTTCGCTATCAGAGGGAATGGTAAATAAAGTTATCAAATCGTCCGCCATAGAAGAAAATACACTTACAGATACAAAAAGAGTTAAGGACAGGCAGAAAAGCAGCTCTTTCTCTCCCCCGTTTCTCATAGAACGTACGAAACGTACAAGCATCCGCCCTCTAAAGTAAATTCAGTAGTATTGACATACACGCAATTAAATAACTTGTCGTAATATCCCATCTACAAAAAGAGGCGCGGACCAGTTCTCTGGGGATCCTAATGTAAAATGCGCCGATGGTATGGATAAAAGGGTGTCATGGCCAAACCCAACCAAAATCCCAGCCTCCCTTTCCCCAACAAAAAAAGTAAGTTACGACACAATTAACATGAAATGACAGTAACCTAACTGTAGTTGCATTCCCATTCTAATTGCGGACTGATAATACCCATAGCTACGAGTAGTTCCCTTTTAAAATTCGAAAAGTATTACGTAATTAAAACTTTGGCGAGACATATTAACACTTGAAATGAACACGATTCACGATTTATTGCCATAAATGGTCTGACATGTTTCGGACTCGTATGGAGTCCTTCTTCGGAGGTTGAGTGCTGTTACGGTCAAATTAACGCACGCACTGCCTGCCGGGTGGCCCGCTGCGCCCGTGTAAAGGGTGGGGGGGGTTAGCGAGAGGCGGCAACGTCGTTGCTGATGTGCTTGGCTGCGGCTCGTCGTCGTAGCTAGGGAGCTGGGTGCCAAATAATTTTTGTATGATTTTGATTGTAAAGAACCACAGAAAAATTGTCTGCCACCATGGTAGCGCTGCGTTTTCAATTGACAGAGTTTCAAAAATTAAAAAAGAAAAACTGTGAGCATAATCATTTGTTCGTGTCTGCCTCTTGGACTGATGGTCAGAATCATCCTCAAAACGATGAACATCGAAGAGGCAGACGTGCAGGGCTCTGTTTTATAACGGGACATAGTTGCAAGAATGTAAATTGATAAAAGCTATACTAAATCATTTGTTCGTCGTTCTCGTTGCGTCCATTCGATTTATTCGGACTTCCGGAATTGAAAAAAAGTTGGCAGACGTCTAGGTCACTGATTTTAATATGTACGGAATTTTTTAAAGTTGTAATTCAAAAACGCAGAGTTATACAATTTTCATTTAATGGACCAAATCGATTTGTATTGACATAAACTTTCATCCCTATCAATATGAAAGACGAACAAACATATACCAAAATGGCACCCAGCTCCCTAACTATCGGTGGTTATCGGCGGCAAGCATGCCGAGCTCACAGTGTCCACAAAAACACTAGGTCAGAAAAAAAATCTGACAATAAACCGTGATTATAGCCGTTTATTTCAAGAGTTCCTTCTACATACCCTTTACAACAATTTAAATGGTGAATAGGTTCGGTTACAACTTGCACCACTTTCCAAACATTAGCGAGCGAGACTAGTTTACGATCTCGAACATTGTTCCGAGACGTAAACGAACCGCAAGTGCCGAGATAATCGAAATAATAAACGATTATAACTCTGCCCGCTCTGAGAGATTCTCTTAAACAATTCTTCGTTCATGAGCTCACAGGCAAGCCTCTAAACCCGTCAGTGCGTATAAACTGCATGTTAGTGCGTGTCTTTGACGTTGGTCGTTTTTCGACGCTGCCAGCCACGGAACTAGGTACTTAATTCCGCATAATGCGTACCAACGCGCGGATCAATTTATGATTGTTGTTCGAACTATGAGATGAAATGGGCGACATTTTAATGCGCAGGAGTCGCGCGTTTTGTATCGCTGTCACTAAGTGTTAAAATACAATTTATTGTTGTTGTATAGAATTATATTAAAACTATAAAAGTTACGTTTTGGGTTTTTAATTTTTCCGTGCATAATGTGGTTTAATTATTTGCTTGGCTTTTAACGTGACATGTACAGAACGTATTTGGGCATCAGGCCGAATTCAGAAACGCCATTCAAATTTATCTTTAATTAAAGTGACGTTTCTGTATAGGTTGACAACTGGTTGACGGACATTAAATTAAACGAATTAATATATAAATGCTCAAAGTCAAATGCTTAAAGTGGCGTTTCTAAATTCGGTCATAAGTCATCCATTTATATTCATGTATTTTTAGTGGTTCATCATACCATCTTAGGACTAATAAATCGAACGTGGCCACAAGTAGTCTTGTGGCTCTGCCCACCCCATTAGGGATTTCGGGCGTGATGCTATGTATGTATGTATGTATTTTTAGTGATATAAATAAAAAAAAATACATTTCTGATAATGAACGTCTCTGTGCGATTTAAACCCACAAAAGCAATAATAATTGGATGAAAACATTCCTTTAGCCCGTGAAATTGAGTGCCAAAACAACTCTCAAATAATATAGACATAAATTGGATAATTCAACCTAAATTGAATGCCACGAGCCAACATTAAGATGAATATGCTTACCCATAAAACGGATAGTCTGCGGAGCCGGTCTATTTGCAGGGTGATTAAAAAAAGTAATAATGGAAATTCCCAGCGGCATTGTGCAGGGTGTTGGCGTGTTACCCTGACATGCGCCTTGGGCGCTATTACGTGTTGCTATTGAAATTTGCTATTTTCCGACAAAAAATTATAATATCGAAAGAAAGACCAAGAAGAGAGGGTTTGTTTTTTTTTTACATGATTTTTTACACAGCCCATTTAAGATTGTAGGAGACGTCAAGCATATGAATAATTTAACAAATTATGATTATGTAGTAATTTTTCTTATTCCCCCCAATAGCCAATTTCAAAAAGTTCTCATATATTTACAAGAATTTGAATAAATATATTTTTCTGTAAGAAATAAGTAAGTACGTTATTTTTTTATTTTTATTAAGTCATAAGTGTCAAGTATTAAACTTATATTAAATTCGCACAAACCATGCGCTTAACTACTCCCCACAATCAAATTTTACTTAACTTTATTTTATTTGATTATTTTAATGTAATTTATTAATTAATTAATGTAATAATTAGATTATAATTTTAACTTACTCCAATGAACTTTAAGGTAACCATGGGATTATTGCCTGAATAAATAACTATATTATTATTATTATTCCACTTTATTTTTAAATTATGTCATTTTTTAAATTTTTTATTGTATAAAAATAACATTATAAAATAAAAAATATATTATTATATTATTATCTTAAAACCTCTCTGAACTGGCCTTCAATAGTTAACGATAGTGGTAACATTAGGGAAATAACGTTCATTGCAATCTCTATGACACGTAATGCGTCAACGTATAATATTAAAAAAATATAGTGAATGAGAGAGCGGCAGCTAGATTAAAATGGCGATCGGTGACATTTGCACTGACACATGATTGGTACTAATAGAGTAGGAGAGACAGTGAAAATAGGGATATGTTTTTATTATGACTCATGAATTTGACGGTGTTCCAAAGCGTTTGGCGTTTCTAAAATACAGCACTGAAAGTCTGAGAGGCTACGTTAACGTGGAAAGTTGCAAGTTAAATTTGTTTTTTGTAGGTTCCCCTGGATGTTGGTTAGCCAACTGCTAAATGCCAAAATACTAAGTAGTGCATATCTGACCAATATTTTATGTCAATTATTAATATAATCACTATTGATTTTTGTCTGTATTATTTTGGATCAACCTGTATTATCACTTATTAACATCGACACTGTTATTGGGTTGTCTCGTAATTTGAAAGTTATTGTAACATTTTATATTTTAGCCACTTTGGACTTGAGTTATATACGAATGTAATATTACGAAATAATTAATCAATCGATTTGTAAAGCATTAGTTTTAATTTTAGAACTCATTTCATTTCATTTATTTATTCCATTAACAAATTAATTTGTGTACTTAACCTACTTAAAAAATAAATACAATAAGACACATACAAAATTAATTAATTACTTAAAGTAATTAACATTGAATGTCAACATTAGCATTAAAACTGTAAATAAATAGATAAATACGGCCGAAAAATAAACTAACCCATATAACATATCGAACGCTAGCCAACAAACCGCCAATTACGACCAAATCGGACGAAATGATTCGAACACTGTAATTTCAAATTTGAAATGAGAAACCAACCTTCGCGAACACTAATTGAATTTCGATTGTAAGCGTTCACCAGCCAGTATTCGTGACCAATTTAAATATAATTTCCTGAGCTACAATTGGGTACCTACTGTACTGGCTACAATAAGACATTGCTTCTTTTTTTATTAGTCTCTATGTCTGCGTGTTAGACACGACTCGAAGCTCTGGGATGATCTTGATGGTGATGTGGATGGCAAGTGAAAATGACGAAGGCAGCAAATATAAATACTTTGCGGTTAATCGTATTAAACTTTGTTTAATAACAAATTTGGCAGTTATATAAAATATATTAAGCTAAGCGTAGGCAGTGCGAGCTTATGCGATGAAGGTAAAGCGAGCAAGTGCGGCCCGTGACTTTCCAAAATCCTTAGAAGGTCAGCGGATGTAGTAGGGGCGTCAAGCGGCTCCTTATTGGTGCAATATGACGTGATATCAACCTCCCATTGGCTGCTGATGTGATATCTTGCGTGACGTCACTAGTAGGTCCACGGCCGGTTGCAGGTAGTGGACGGGTTTGAACCCAACGGTCGAATGCATGTGCATATAAATAAATGTATACTATGTATCTCTATGCCTTAACACTCTATTTTGAGCAACACATATACTTTGGTCCAATTCGAAACAGTGTTCGCTAAATTAAAAAGTGCCTAAATTTAAAATAAGAAGCGTTTAACTCGATTTTATATAGCTCCAAGGTTCAAAATCGAGTCTGACGGTTTTTATTTCAAATTTAGCGAAAACACGTTCGAATTGGCCCCACTATGTAAGTAAGTAAATATTATATAGCTATTGCGAAATACGCACTGCTGTTTCTGCACCTTACTAAGATTGAAAGGAACGAACAGTTACTCAAAAAGCCATGATTAATGAGAACAAAGACTATAATTGATAATATACCTATTTAAATAAAAAATAAAAACCGGTCGAGTGCGAGTCGGACTTGGTTTCCGTACTACGCCAACTTGGCATGGTCTCAATCAATCAATAATAGCCTTTATGTTAATCGTATAACAACTTTGACAGTTGCAAATATGTTGGCAGATTGTTGAGGTGCAGCGGTAATTTTCTTGTTTGATTTCAGTATTTTTTTCGCGTTTGTTTAACAGAACACGATAGAATTGATAATTGTTGTTTAACTATGGAGTACAAATTAAAATCTTAAAATTGGTCTAAAATCAACCAATTTTTAAGGCTCAAGCCATAGTATAAAGAGGGAAGTAAGTTATCTTCATACAAACGCCCCGCGCGCGGCTTGTATGTGTGGGCCAAAGTATCTATGCGTCGCTGCACGCACACTTAAACAAAATTTTGACCCGTTTCTCGGTGCGCCGTCGGGGCTAACACCGCACGAGGTTTACGCGTCACGGCTTTTCGGCACCGCTAAATGAATGAAAAATGTGTCATAATCGCAGGAGAATGTATTGCTGTGTGTTTGGGTGTCATAATAATTCATCGATTCCAGAATTACCTATTGAACAGAGACAACCCTGAGACGGTAGGCAGTTATATCGCGGATTGGGCCGGAGATAGCCTACTTCCCCTCTTTATACTATGCTCATGCCCAGGCTTAAATTGTTTTTATATTTTTAGTATTCTTGCCATAACAACACATATTCTGTGAAAATTTCAACCTTCCACCTCTTACCGTTGCTGAGCTAGAGACCTCTGACATACGGACGGACGGACAGACATTGCCTTCTTAGTAATAGGGTCCCGTTCGGATACGGAACCCTAAAAAAGCCACGTCCAGTGGGGCAGAGTTTCTACTGTTTGCTTATTAACTAGAAATGTTTTCTAAAGAAGTTTATTACACTTGAAATTCTAACGACCCATTAAATTTCGCTTGACTCAACGATCAAGTCAGTTTAAAATCTTTAATGGACATTCTCACAACTTCCGTACTCTTAACAAGGCGTTAAGACTGCCTAACTTAAAACACTTCCTAAATAACTAACGAACCCACTGCACTGCACTCGGTCTCAGTCCCGCAAAGTTGCGGCTATGACAACATTCTTAAAGAACGACTAGTTCATTAGAGATAACAGCATCTCTACTTGGCCTGCAGTACAAAGCGAAATGAAACGTATCGTATACGTGCTAAGGGCTTGGCCGACTTATCGCTTAGTTCCGATAATTTATTAATAATCATTACTTAGAATTTAGCTATCACTTTCAAATGTAGATAAGCCAAAGGCTACTAGAAGTCCGGAAAGCTACTGGCTAAAACTAAAAAATCATTTCTAGGAAATTGTACACTTTTTACAATAAAATACCTAAAAACATTATAGAACAAACAGGCGCAATATGAATAAAGATAGTGTGACTTTAACTTTGACTTTGACTTTGAATAATGTGTATTTTTATTTTTCAGACAACGCCAATATGTGAATATCAAGCAAGCGTTACGCTTTAAATATCTTATTTATATATAAATAATTAAAATATTATATAACTTGACGCTTAGGGTTTTACCACACCAATCGATTGACCCCATCGATGGACAGCATAATGGGATCAGTCGACGTCGATAGACATCGATCGATCTCGTTCCATTATCGATTGGTGTCGATCAATCGCATTCCAATATCGATCGAGTTCGATTGAGTGATGTAGTGTGCTTAAGGATTTGTATAGTTAAATTGCCCTGCAAATTATTTTTATATCTCTATTTCTCACATATTTAAATACATGATCACTTTTATATTTAATTACTAGTGGACCCGCCACAGCTTCGCCCGCGGTATTTTTCATACAAATTTTATCACCCCATTTCAAAAAATCCCTCCTTAGTGCACCTCTAGGGTACTCGAGGAATGTTTTCTCCAAATTCAAACCTCTAGGACTAGTTGGATATAAGTGAGTCAAGGTACTGTTTTATATGTATCGATGTCCCTAATTGATATTAAATTTATTTATTTTCTTGTAGCGTAGGCCAAGTTGTACTGGTTGAGAGTAAAATTAATATAGAATGAAGGCACTGTCAGAAAGTTTTTGGGTCTAATGAAATATGGAGTTATTTATAAGGAAACGGAATCAGAACATGGCATGGACATGGGGAACAAGAGTTGTCAAATTTAAAAATGTTTGATTCATGGTTTCATTACTAATTTATTTATGATTATGAAACCTCCTTTAACAAAGATAGGTATTTTAATAGTTAAAGCGCTTAGGTTAGACGATTGTTATGCTGTTATTAGTACAGCATAGAGAAAGTCAGTATCTGGGCTAGGCTTCTCGTAACTTTTTGGTAATTCTTTGTCACTTAAATTACATTTTAGGCAAAGTTAGAAAATTAAAATTATTCCTTAATGTAATTTTAGGCAGAAGTCATTTAAATGTGGTTTCATTGCATAAAATGAAAGTATGATATACAGGTTGGGCTATAAGTTTTTGCACTTTTAGAAACATGATAGAGACAAAACTACAATTACGGCTCAGTGACTCCTTTGAGGTTGTTGATGTTCATGGGCGGCGATCATCACTTGCCATCAGGTGACAAAAAATCTGTGTTTCTATTTGCAAAAACTTATGGCCCAAATGGTATTCATTAATAGTTTGAGTATTAGAAATCACGTCAATCATACTCAATTTCGAATTTCTTTCTCAAGCTTTTGAAGTACTTTATAACTTTTAATAGTATTAAAAATAATTCCAAGTGTTATAGGACATTCACCAATCAATTAAAAGAATTTCTAATAAATAAAGCAAACTATAGTGTAAATGAATATTTTAATGACATCATCAAACAAGACCATATTGTAAATTAGTTACATTACATTTAATCTTATAAATAGACTCTAATAATATTAATATAATATGACATCTAAAATAAACATACATAGCTTGATAATAGTTCATTCGTATAATTTTAACTTGTATTTGTATTGTATCTTTAATTATAATTTATTTGCTGTTGAATAATGTAACGTAGCGTAATGAATAGCAATGTATTTTTAATAACCTGACTTGTAACGCTGTTATCAATAAATATATGAATATGAATATGGCCGAAATCAGAAACGCCACTTAAGCATTTGACTACTGAATATTAAGTAGTTAAATGTCCCTAAACTAATCGTCAACCTATACAGAAACGTCACTGAAACGTCACTTTAATTAAAGCTCAATTTGAGTGGACTTTCTGAATTCGGCCATTAGAGTTAAACATGGGCGACAATTTTTGTTTCGTAGTATCGAGTGCCAGTACCAGAATGTTCCATTACCAGCCCCGTACAATACATTAATCTTTACATTTACATAAGGTCATAATTTATGCGGCGACTGACGTTAAAACACACTCAATTATACGCTGACCAAAATTTATTTTGGCGTCAGTATATTACGGTATATTAATTGTATGTTTACAAAACATTATAATCTGGTGAAATGGCGTACGGGAGTTTACCGAGTGACTTATGGGTATTTAGACGAATAGGTGATATTCATATGAATGTAATGCATTAAATACGGCTTTATACATAACAATATTTATAACTTTGAGAAGTATGCGTGGTGTTTCTATGAATGACAGGATAAGGAATAGCGTGATAAGGGAACGATGTGGTGTCGAAGAAGATGTAGTCGTGAGAATTGAGAAAGATATGCTTAGATGGCTTGGACATGTGGAGAGGATGAACGAAAGAAGACTAACGAAGCAGGTTTATAAGGCGAGTGTGCATGGTAGGGTGGGAAGGGGGAGACCTCGGCGAACGTACCAAAACCAGATTGAGGATATTCTTAGGAAAGGCCAGCTGCTCAATTACGTAACACCAAGTGGTATCGCTTTCGCGAAAAGTAAACCAATGGTGCCCTTATTTACACAGAGTTAAGACTAAATTGGTTTGCATTTCGAGCCAAACCGATACCAATTGTGCTGCGTAATTGAGCTGCAGGTCAAGAGTACCCTAAACCAGCGAGCGTGCATGAAGAACTTAATGAGAGTAGACGAAGCGAAAAGTGTGTCAGAATCGTAGCAAGTTGAAATATGTGGTCTCTGCCTACCCCTTTGGGAAATTTTAATATTATTTATAGCTTTAATATATTTTTATTCACAACGCGGTTATCATATAAATGACATGATTCTGAGTGAGGTCATCTTGGAGGTTAGAGTAATTTTTGTATACTTTTTCAATGCCTTTGTCTAGCCGTTATTATTATTATTATTGGAGGTTAATTGCTGCTCTATTGTAGCAGCACTTCGGTTTGGCTAGTGCTGGTCTCAGCAGGGGTGGCCCGCTAGCGGCCCTTTCCACCGTGTGCTCAGACCCTTACCGTAAGAGCTTCGGTTACCGCAATTCACACGCAGATAATGTACATTAGAAAAACTCATTGGTACATGGCAACCGCTTGGATTCGAACCCGGACCTCACGATCGCGGGCCACCGACGCTCTTTGTCTAGCCGTTAGGAACTGTTATCAGTTAAAACGTTTGCGAATGACCCCTAACATACCCACTTTTATTGTATACATCCTTTAGGTATGGTATCTAAAGTATGTAAATATGGTGCATAATTCCCCGAAGACCAATGTATAATAACGTGATAATTACACCTAGTGTGGAACATGTTTAATTAGGCTCCTCGCACGGCATACCAAAGTGCCAACACCTGGCGGAAATTAAGAGAAACTTATAGTTCAGGACTGGGAAATTGTTTTAGTAAGTAGTTTGTGTGTTGCCGGATGAAGAATCTCGGTTCTACGGTATGTGCTAGCATTACGGGCCTTGGACGGTAAAAGCTGTATTAAGTAGATTTACAAATTGTTCGCATGTTTGACTCTTACTGTATAAACATATTAAAGGGTTTATATTTTTTAAAAGGGAAATAAATTGGTATCCTAATAACATTTTGTGCGTTTTCAATCAGAGAGCTGTTGGAACAATTTTAGGGATAAACAATAGGGATGTTTCCTGGGTAAAAAAAAAGTAATTCTAGAGATAATTAGTCTGTCAGTTGGATTATCAAAAAATACTGAACAAGTATTTTTTGCTTTATCAAATCAATCAAAATTGACAAAGATAACGCGCATCAAAGTTCGGGAGTGGGGGCTAATGACGTCAGCTAAAGAGCGTACAAAGTCGTGACGTCACGCAGAACCTCAACGCACTATATCTTCGTATTTTTTTGTTTAATTGACAAAATAAAAAATATGTGTTCAATATTCTTATTATAATGAAAATGACGGACTAATCAAAAAAAATCAGGAAACTAGCCTATTCAATAGAATGTGCAGCCCTTGAACTTGGCCTTAAAAATTTCTTGCGACCAAAAGATGAAGTTTTAAAATTAAAAATCTATTTTAAAAACGTAATGCATAAAATCGATTACTTCCTACCCCATTGTAAGAAAATGCTTGCTTTACATAAACATGCCAGTTATTTGAGTAAAAGTGTACCTCGTGTTTCTAAATATTCTCATACCGCTTTATTCAGGCAAAATTCAATTTAACGGCAATCTGGGCATAAAGGTGCTGTGTCATGAAAATATTGTACATATTTTAGAACAGAGAATTATTAATGATAAAAAATAAAAGGTTTATGCAGTTTTTTAAATAGATTTTGTTGCTTATTTTTAATTTCAGTTGTATTATGCTTTACAGGGAAAATACGAGTCACTGCCAGCCTGGCATGTCATAACGGTCCGCATCACATCGGATCGGAACGGATTTTAAAATCTTTAAACGATATTAAATCATGTACACAGTATTTAAAGTCTATATTACCTAGCACTCCTACTTATTGTGCGTACTTTCCTGAACTTTTGGCCTGGCCATGTGTATGTAACATGTATGGTTGATTGATGAGTTTCTTGGACTTGGTTAATACAAAAGATTAGATTAGACGATTTATTTATGTCTCAATATTATAAGATTACTCTATAAATTGCACACAATGTCAAGATTATATGAATTTTAATAGACTATAGAGATCGTCAGTATTCAGCACAAAATAAATTAGAATCCAAATTAAATGAACTAATACCTATTAAATTTCAGAATGACATGAAAAGTTAGGTATCTCCGTAAAGGATCCTCATTACAAAATATAAATTAGAAACTACAATTATAAGAATAATAATAAGATTGAAATGATAATAATAGAACAATGTCAAATAACTAAATATACAGTCTAAGTCTGTTTCATAGCTTCGTGCAAAAAGGGCGATATAGTCTTCACCTAAGGATAAAATGACTTTTCGAGAAGGGTCGCGAAATACTCATTAGTTATGCAAGACTGCAAAGTTGTTACTTGGCGCGAGCGCCGATATTAAATCATGAGCGTAGCGAGGAATTCAAAGACACGAGATGCAAATTACTTGCATACAACTTTTCACCTCACCGCAGCGAGAAACATGAGAGATACAACTAGAGTTTGGTAATGTTTTTTGAGTTCCGTACCTCAAAAGGAAAAAACCGAACCCTTATAGGATCACTCGTGTGTCTGTCTGTCTGTCCGTCCGTCTGTCACAGCCAATTTGCTCTGAAACTACTGGACCGATTGAGTTGAAATTTGGTGTTCATATGTAAGTCGGTGACCGCAATACGAACGCGTGACGTTAATATATGAATTTTAAACATGGGGATCACTTTTGGGGGGGTAAATAAGAAAATTTAAAAATACGTTATGCAACCTACGTATATCGTGTGACATCAAATGAAAGGGCTTATTGTGAGGATCTTAAATATATTTTCTTTTGAATTTCAAGTAAAATAGTTTAGAAATTATTTAGGAAAATAGACGAAAATTGACCCCCCCCCCCCTTATTTCCAAAACTACTGGGGCTAACGTTTTGAAAAAAATACAAAAAGTAGTTCTTTAACTATGGATTACAGGAAAACCTATAAGAAGTCTGTGGTATTTAAAGTAACGTAGTAAATTTCAGATAATCCTGTACGGAACGGAACCCTCTCCACGCGAGTTTAACTCGCACTTGTCCGGTTTTTTTTGTGTTCATTCTGGGCTCGCACCCGACTAGCTATTATTTTACCATTACCATGAGTTTACGCAAACTGTTCTCGTTATCGAAAACTATCGCTAGGTTCCTTTTACTTGTGTCAGAAACAAGCTGTATTTCTGATAGATTTCAATAACGAGAACGGTTTGCGTATAGATACTCATAATAAATTAACTGGACAGCTTTACCTAGCAATTGAGATGAAAAAATTATACTTTCAACCACGCTATAAATTCATTATGATGTCCTTAAAGACTCACTTTTTCTTTTTAATCTAGGTTACTTCAAAGAAGTTTACACGAGCTACCCATTTCGCCCATTCATAGTCCGATGGGCCAGCTGATATCCGTCTTAATTATAGGTCCAACTACTTTTCTGTGGACTATCAATGTATTAGCAAGAGAGTTCACATGTCGACAGCTATATCGAACTGTGATTGGCCACGTCTAAAATGTTATGCTTAAATCAAAGTACTGGCTGAAAAGATAGTATGACTAAATGATAAAATGGCGCGAACGCAAATTGTCCAGATACAAACTTTCATGGGATATTTTTTTATCAGCTTTTCGCAATAGTGGAAAAAATATCATCAAGTGATGTATAATTACGGTCGTGCTCGAAACCAACACTTGACACAGCAGTGAATCACTTTCTGCTTGGTGCAACAATCTACTATTAATGCACATCGGGGCAACATTGTTGTATGACAATAAAATAAATAAATGGTTGTTTAATGTACATGCGACGGTGTAATCCCCCGGCGCAGGTCTATGTCATGCGCGAATCTAGCGCTCAGACCAAGATTAATTCTGCTCATGCTACAGGAGGCGCTGTCTTCGCATCAAGATATTAATAATAATAATATCTTGGATACTAACACACATTGATTTTGTCCCAAACTAGTATCCCGGTACTGGACCACGACACGAATACTTATATAGATACTTAATATCCATCGCTGTGAGATCGAATTAGAAATGAGGAAATCCGCAAAAGATAGAGTAACTCACACACCCCAAAGAATTGCTAAAGATAAGTGGCAGTGAGTGGGGCACATTATTCGTAGAACAGATGGCCGATGGGCCGAAAAGTTCTTGAGTGGCGACCACGTACTGGAAGGCGCAGCGTGGGTAGGCAGACCACCCACACGGTGGACTGATGACCTGGTGAAAATTGCGGGTCTCCGCTGGATACGAGCAGCACAGCATCGGTCGTTGTGACGATCATTGGGGGAGTCGTGTGTCGAGCAATGGCCGTCTTTCGGCTGAAATGATGAAACATCCATGATTCGGGTACAAAAATTCCCCTTGGTAGCGTTTGGGACCAAAAATTTTGTAAACTGCTTCGAAACGGGAAAAGATCCCATGGCGTGACTAGCGAATTTTAGATTGCTAATTTGTAACCGCAATTGGTAACAAGCTTCGAAATGAGAAAGAAGTCCTATTTTATACCTAGTTACAATTCGGGACCTTCCTAAGTTTTAACCATTTTTTTTGTAAAAAAAACGGATCCGCGCAGGCCCAATACGTAACCAGGTAAAAACCGGGAGTCTTGTTCTGTAGCTGGTTACGAAACTTAGTTACAAGAGACCCACGCAGGCCTAATATGTAACCACAAACCGGGAATCTTGGTTTCCCATTCTGTAGCTGGTTACGAAACTTAGTTGCAAAATGGTACCGAAGGAAAATTATACCAATTATTCACCTAGGACTGCTTTACTTAGGATTAAATAGGTGCATTTTGAGGTTAGAAACTTGATTACCAAATAAGACAAGTAAGAATGAATTCACTTTTGAATTTGAATTTTGAATTTTGAATAGTTTGTCCCGCATAAAAAGATACAGAATGAAACAGTACACATGTAAAGCAAAGTTTTATTTTTCTACAACCTCGAATAGGGTGTTGTGGGATAGCTCTTTGAAAACTATTATGAGAACCTATGTTAAGATTAAAAAAAAATAGATTTAGGGGATGGTTTAGGAAATGCAGGCTTCATTGTTTCCCGATAGCTATAGGTACGCCTGAATATCATCGAAAATAGCACCAAATAACTTTGAATGGAAAACTAGCTTTATGGTTTTCAGAGATAAAACGGCTACGGAACCCTATACAGCATGTCCCAAAATGCTCTTGACTGGTGTTAAATTTAAATTGATTTTTTAATTTATCGAAGACAGTGGCATAGGAACTGAGCCCGCAGCAGTTCAATTCTCCACGGAAACAGATTATGCAGATACCGATAACGCGCCCCCAGGGTTGCTACCGATCAGGTGTAAAGATGTCTTAGAACTTGCCAGCCCTATTACATAATTTTACGATTACACCGGGGTGAATTTTAAGTTTGCACATGTGAGAACGAATGTGGTGAGTTTATAATCTTGGATATAGTGTGGTAATTGAAAGTGTCTTATTGATAACTGCTGTCCCTCGCGGTTTCACTCTCATAGAGCGAATTTTGGTCATAATTTCATTGGTATTTTTTTTGCGCCGAACCCTAATTCTGTTACTAAAATAAAAGTATCCTTAGTTATTCCTTATAACATCAGCTATCTGCACAGTGAAAGTCCTGTCAAAATTGGTCCGACTGTTTCGGAGATTATCCGGAACAAACAGACAGACGGACAGATATACAAAAAAGTTTTTTTGTTTTAAGTACCGTATATACTTTCATATGTAGCTGTGGGTTTATTTACTTAGTGAAACAAGAACCGCACATTAAATCTCTTATAATTGTTATGAGTATGAGTAGCGTGATACAAATATACTGCAAGACCTTGGCTTGACCATGGAGACTGTCTACATCTCCATGTAACCTAGATTAATCAATTTAGATGTTTTCTCTGTTTTAATATTATTCTTATTATTATGACCCTTAGAGACTTTATACATCTCTAAGGCACTTAAATTTACTTGTTCAGACGCGGAGACTATACATCTCCCTTATTAGTTGTATAAGATAATTAATTTGTGCCCATTAGGTTTATTTGTTGCACTTTTTATGTTAGTTTTAGTTATATGTAATTTTAAAGTGAAAAAAAAGACTTACTGCTGAGTTTCTTGCGGCGTTTCTTCTCAGCAAATGTCACCTTTCGAAGCGCTGGTAGATTCAGACATGTAAAAGAGCCCGTGAGGCCTACTTGCAAAATAAATATTTTCATTTTCATTTTCAAGCGAAGCTTAGAATTGATACAAGCGAGGGAAAGCAAATGTAGTACGTAATTCAGCGTAAGCAAGAGGGCGCAAGAGAGAGGCACAGGTCCGGCGATCGGAGGTGCTCTGGCGCAGCAGTAGGCCGACTGGGAGCCGGTTGCGCTGCGCGTCCCGCGCGCTCGCCTTCACCGCCGCTGTGGCCTGGACGGATTTTGGAGCAGTGATGTGCGCGCCTTGTAGTGTTGCGCCACATACCTATTTAGTAAAAAGGTGTTTTTTTGATATTACAAACAGACTATTCAATTTTATTTATTTGTACAGATCAGGAAAGGAGTGAAAGTTGTTGCATATACATATACGAAGAACTTCCCCAGGGATCAAAAGAAGCTCCATACCAAATTTCATCAAAATCAATGGTTTAGCCGTGAAAGCGCAACACCCTCTTAGATCTACGTGTTGTCATCAATTTAATACACATTGACTTGATGACGTTGAACTAAAGTCTCCCCTAATAGTCAAAGTAACATTAAGATGTATCAAAATCACATTTTCTCTGCCTCGTCTGGCAAATAAACACTTCCTGCGGGCAACATGGCGGCATTTCCGGTAAGACAGAAATACTGGGACTTCCCCGGTAAACAGTTTAGCTTCCAGCTCGTTGTAACTTTTTCTGTAAAGATAAGTACTGTTTGACTTTATACTTATTTCAGACAGCCTGTATGTTCTGTTAAATGTTTTTGTTTGTGTTTACTGATAAATACAGGTTGTTCAGATTCCATGAGTATGAGAATAAAATATTTTTTCGTAATAGTTGCTAGTCGTGTGTTCTTTTTCATTGAATACGCAGCATATTTCTTAAAAGTAGGGTAGTTTTTATCATCAAATATTCAACTGAACTCTTTTTCCTTGAATGCAAATACTGTTTACTCCTCTGCTGCAGTGGGAGTGAAGATAGAATGCGTGCAGATGCTTATCATCCTGGCACGTCGTAAAAGTCGACTAAGGGACGGGTCCTCTCCAAAATGGTGGACTATCTGTATGGGCGATGGGCTGATCACCTGTCACCATACGGTTCATCATACCATCTTAGGACTAATTAATCGAACGTGGCCACAAGTAGTCTTGTGGCTCTGCCCACCCCATTAGGGATTTCGGACGTGATGCTATGTATGTATGTAAATAATTGTAAACATGTCTTAAAACATAATAACTGCAATGTTTAATACTTACTGACAATAGCACAATGTAGTTCTAAAACAAACTGAATGGCGTAATTCAAAGCCATAACTCGTCGTCTCGGAGTTCGTCTGATTTATATTATAACGACGACCGGCCTTATTGCAGGTGACAGGTTTATACACGACAAATAATAATAAATAATGACATTTCCGTACAAATCGTTAAAAGGACTACTGTCGGCGTAAAAATAATGAATAAACAGTCAGGAGCGTGTCTTCAGTTTATCCCCGCAATTTTCACCAAGTTATCGTGGTCTGCCCACGTTGTCTTCCAGCGGCCCTAACATGCAGGGCACAAAGATAAGTTAAACCCGTTTATCGCTATGACTATCTCTTTCGTCGGCACTAGTGTGAGAGAGACGCACTTAGAGATAAGACGGTTTAACTTATCCTTGTATCGTGCATGTTAGGGCCGCATAACCCGTTTGTCACTTAAGATCTCTTTGGGCCCATCGGCCATCTGTTCTACGAGCAATTCTACAAGCTATTCTACATTAATCAAAGTACTATAGAAATCGATCAGTACTATAGTAAAATTGAGCATCAGATTTTCTTCATTGACCGAGCGAGCAAAGCGAGCAAAGCGTCTCCGTTTCAGCTTGGGCAAAAATGGTTTCGTATGTTTGGATTTCCGGATGTTCCGCTGTTCTCCTTTACAGGTCCCATTTCTGAACCGATTCTCATGAAATTTTGTGAGCAGGGTCAATAATGATATGGATTTTTTGTCGATTCAGGTTTTGGAAATTTTTCAAAATGGCGGAGATATGGGATCTTTTTGCGATTACAAACTTATTTGCGGTGTTGGTAAACTGACCGTGAATTATATTGATGTATGGGGATAACAGTTTTCCAACGACAAAATTAAATTTATCGCGAGGTCTACTGCTCACGGAGCCACTAGTTTTAGAGGTTGATAGTTGGAGGGCTGGCTCAAGCTAACAACTCTAAAGGATCACCGAGAGCGTGGAGACCTAATTGAGACCTTCAAGATTCTTACTGGACACTATGACCTAGAAAACTTCTATGACCTGCTCAAACGCAACAACAACAAGTCTGCGAGAGCACCATCTTAAACTTGTTGCTGATGTATCGCACAATAATCTCCGCAAGCACTTCTTAAGCAACAGAGTGGTCAAAGCGTGAAACCAACTACCAGAAAGAGGTCTCAGCACTGAATGTCAATCAGTTCAATAGCTGGGTACAGTCATTTATCAGTTGCTACACTGTAACTGCTTACCTGATAAATAAATAAATTAAAAATTATCATTTTATGGGATTGACCACAGGCCAAGGAACTATCAATTATTTATTTAATAGATTAGTGCATTTAATTATTGTTATAGCAGATTTACGAGTACCATTCCCATCAATGGAGAAAGGACTGAATCTCATAAAGGTCTAGATTTTTCTCCTAAACAGTTGCTACCCTTTTTATATCAATTTTACCTTTATATTAAACGTACAACATTCAATATAACATCAAATTTATTTTTACACGTGAAAAAATGCATATATAAAAACATACAACATAACAAAGCTGTAATTTCAGAATGAAACCTCATATAACCTCACTTTTTCACACATATATTTTGATATAACATCAATAAATATAACATACGGGCACACGGCAGAATACCAGGCCAAGTTTGTAATTATTTTCCATAACAAAGTAATAAAAACTGTTATTGACTGAATAACCAAATTTGACTGTTGTTTATGTGTTGCTGTGAATTTATGACCGCCGACTGAACGTGAAACGTATGGGCTGACTAGTTCGATAAAATGGGCGATAGATTATAATAGCAAATGCAATACATCATCTATCTTTTACATGTACGAGTATATAAGCGGTTCTGAAAGTTTTTGGCGACAGAACCCTTTTGGAAAGCGAAATATCTGTCGAATTCCTAAAATAATCAATAACTGATTGTGTAGTCTTTATTAATAATAATTTTACATAATAACCAAATATCTAATAGAAGGCTTTTTACAAACTTTTTATGAACTTGCAATGTTTGTATGTATCTAACTATGTACGTTCGGGTCAAATCTTGCAAGCTGAATGAGAACCACTTCCGATGACAATGCATTTGTATGGTAATCATGACCTGATTGGACATCCAAGGTTAGATCCAGATAAAGGAACTCTTCAACAGTCACAGTACGGACACGATATGTTGTGTACGCATTGTATTGCAATATTAATTTAATGTGCAATGGGCAAAAACCATGTTATTAAAATGCTATTTTAAGAAACCTTATTATTTTTCTAGTCAGTGTAGAAACAGCCTATATTTTTTTTTTAAATGTTAAGAACAGTCTCTAACCTAATTTTTCCAGGAATGGGATCCCAATAAATATTGTTTTTGTCCCAAAATACCAGGCCCTTGATTTTTATTAATTTCTTAGTTGCGTTTTCGAGAAATCGAAACATACATTCATACCTATATTATATTTATATATATAAACATTTCACATAACTATAGGATTAATGAATAGTCAATTACAATTGCATTTGCAAGGTTTAGCCTAACTATTAATTTAAAACATATTTATCAAAAAGTGTACCAAAAAAACAATTAGGTACTAAGCGATTCAACTCACGACTGCCAAAGATCTTGCAACTTTGCGATTCCCAAAATAGCTATACGGGGTAAACAACCCAATCTCAGTTTGCCCCACATAAATTACTTTAGGCATGTAAGTCAGCCCAAACATCACCTAAACATGAACTGTTATCCAACCAACGTTCTTCTTACTTTTTATCCTATTTTCTTATCAGTTCATTGACCTGGGAACGCCAAATCAATTTCAACCCTAAAGTATGAGCACTTAAGTCGATTTTAGATATCATGTTTTAGTGTACCAATTCGTGCTTCGGCGCAGTACAAAATGCCGATAAGCAAAAGGATTCAATATAGACACGCAAATAAAGTGTCCAGTGTAACTTGGTCTTTTGTAGCATTGGCGTTGCTTGGGCACAGAGGTCTAGTTCATAATGAATGTTCAGTCAAACTACAGTTTCTTTACATCTAAAGGATTTAGGTATCTTATGGCCGAAGTCAGAAAGGCCACTTAAATTGATCTATAATTAAAGTGACGTTTCAGTGACGTTTCTGTATACGTTGACAACTGGTTAAGGGACATTTAATTATTTAATATCTAATCAAATGCTTAAGTGGTGTTTCTGAATTCCGCCATTAGTCGAATAGGAATTAACGGTAGGTACTTTTTTCGAGAGCCAACGATTGAATTTGAATTCGATTTCTGTTTTAATTTTTTTTTTTAATTTTTAGGGTTTCGTACCTACAAGGTACCGTTTTTCTTAGGTGAGTACGGAACCCTTGGCGTGCGAGTCAGACTCGCACTTGACCGGTTTTTTTATAAGTTAGTCTTATTACATTCCCGATTTGTAAACATATTTAAAAGTTTATTGCAACGCAGATGACATCAACCCACAACTCAGCTAAAACATTGGGCAAAATAAAAACAAGGTATTTACCAACCTTTTGTTTATTTGTACCAAATTATGACGTCATCAAAACAAAACACACACACATAAACAACCTCAAACTCGACATTTTTAGCGATAACCGATATATTGCTCATCATGGGGCTCAAGATACAACAGACGTAGACATACAGGAACACATGACAAGGCTTGCGCGTACGTCCATTGTATTATGAGCCCGTACGCTCCAAATACGGTAAGCCGTCGTCAATCATTCTGATACTTGTTCTGACAATAGCAAATCGAGGGGAATTTTTCGCGGCACAATGCATCTGTTACAGCGCGAACAGGTTTTTTTAACATGATACCAATACGATGCTAAGTATAGAACGATCTCACCCTCAGTTTGCAAACTCACTGTGCGGCCGCTCAAGGTTGTTGAGGACTTGAAAGATTACATTAAATTTCGTACACACATGCACGTTCGTAAATGTAGGTGATCGAAAGGTTTCTCACCATCTTATCCGTATCGGATCTTAGTTAGAAGCACATTTTTAAACGAAATTATTAATCTCTGTTTGTGGGGAACAAATTTGAACTGTAAGCGATACCGTTCGAGATTATAAATAGTATATATTTATTTATTATTTTCTTGTTTAAATAAGGGTACAGCTCTTAAACTAAAAATATACAAAATAAACTAAGACTAATTTAAAACTATCTATAGATAAAATATTGGTTCCAAATCAGCACCAGGCGGCAGGGTGCCCAGAAGGCTGGCAGCGTTGCCACGCTGTATGGCTAGGCTGACTCGTTGCGCCAAATATGACCCAGCCCTCTGGTCACCGGTCGATTCGGCAAGGCGCTTCGACAGCTCAAAAAAGACTTGGTAAGCGCTCTGTCCCCATGGCCCGAGGGTTTCAACCCCAAACGGCGCCAGCCACGCCACTGTAGCCACTATCGATAGCTGCATATCTTCGCCGCTTGAGTTGCTCAGCCGCATCCGCGGCAGAACCAACCTTAGCGGAGGTCCCTGGGACGTGGGACGGCGCAAGGGTGTCGACACACGTAGCGTCCCAAACCAAAAGCCGCCCCAACTTCCAGGGGACGAGCGTCATACCATCGGGTCTCCTGCCATCCTCGCGCGCCAAACTCCGCGCCTCGGCTCCGGAATCGCCGGCACGCCAGCACTGACAAGAGCCCGACGCAAGATTATAAATTGAAATTATGGGTTTATTGAGGTCAATTCGAAACGCTGTCTTCTTAATTTAAAATTTAATAAATTTAAAATAAGAAACAAAAAACTCGATTTTTTATAGCACAAATCTGTCAAAATCGAGTCTATGACGTTTCTTATTTTAAGTGTAGTGACTTTTAAGCGAACACACTTTCGAATTCGCTCCATTCTTTACCAAAAGTTTCGGTCCTACCACAAGATTTTTTTAAAAAACGGTTTCTATGATTACATCACCATTTAGACCTTCACTTTCAGGTTTCTAGCGTCGTCACCTAAAATGCGTATAGCATGATCGATTAATCTGCTGTTTATTAGGTTTAAAACAATAAATGTTATATTATACGTTTTAACAGTGAACAATAAATTGAAATAAAAAGCACGCATTGATTCGAGGTGAAATTCCATATTGAACTTAAAATGTTGCGGACAGATTCCGGTGAGTCCAAAAATGGATATACGTCTATATCAAAGATACGAATATTTATAAACAAACATCTTCATTACAGGACACTAAAGAGTTGGTCATACTGTGATATATCACATTCTCGATTTGGGTATAAACAGAATTGTGATAAATGACATTGTGGACAACACTTTAGGCATTGTCCTAATAGAACTCGACTGACATTCGCGCAATCAATTAGGACATCTGGCGCCTCATTCGGGAACGCTAAGTGATTCTGTAGCGACTCGTAAGCCAGATCTCTCATCTCGCTCTTACGCATTTGGCGTCGTGCGGAAGAGTGGAATGAGAAATCTGGCTTAAGAGTCGCTACAGAATCACTTAGCGTTCCCGAATGAGGCGCCTGTTCGACATCAGTATGTTCGATCGCGCGTTCGCGCGAACTAGCGATGATCGCACTATCGCATTCTATTGGGACAATGCCTTAGCTAATGCGACGATCGATCTTTTATATCCAACATTACACAAACTTTAGGCAATAGTGGCAAAAAGTCCAGCCACTTAGTGACTAATCGTTAGGAAAATTGAGGTCTAGCCGCTGTATTATCAAAGTACTGACATAAGTACATGGTTTGTGTGCACAAAAGAATATCAGATATCCGTAGCCTTTGAGTGACGACAAAGAAGCAATTTTCGGGAGATTCCGCTCACAATAGCGGTGAAAGTGTTCCAGGTGTACGTGGATGATTTAGTTTGATGTGGTTACTTGATGGCTTAAACGGATTATGATTTTTCGTAAAAAAATATCCTGTATACAAGAAATGTAGTCTAATAAAGAGGTCAGTCAAGGGGAGGTAATAAAAGGCATACATACATACATATTATCACGCCCGAAATCCCAGAGCCGCAAGACTACTTGTGGCCACGTTCGATTAATTAGTCCTAAGATGGTATGATGAACCGTACGGTGACAGGTGATCAGCCCATCGCCCATATAGATAGTCCACCATGTTGGAGAGGACCCATCCCTTAGTCGACTTTTACGACATGCCAGGATGATAAGCATCTGCACGCATTCCATGCTATTTCTTCACTCCCAGTGCAGCAGAGGAGGGCAATAATAATAAAACTAATAAGAGGCAATTTGTGCGAAATATACAAAACACATTTTTGTTCATGAAAAGTGAATAATTAAATAAGACCGTAATTGCCTTAGAATTTCTTTCCTATTTAACAGCAGTTTGCCAACGTTAAATCAATGTTAGGTAAACAATCATCCTAATAAAGTGTTATAAATTTGAAAATAGTTGGGAAATTTATATCCAGGAACATATTTTTTAATACTTAGTTAGAATGAAACAAAGATGTAAGTAAAAGTGGGACGCCGGTAATGACTAGCAAAGGAAATACCAATTTTATGCGTATTTTAACCTCCGCTCAAACTTTATGTACCTAATGACGCCTCCAATGAGCCTGGTACGCAAAAATAAAAACCGGACAAGTGCGAGTTAAACTCGCGTGGAGAGGATTCCGTTCCGTACATGATTATCTGAAATTTACTAGGTTACTTTAAATACCATAGACTTCTTATAGGTTTTCCTGTAATCTATAGGTAAAGAACTATTTTCTGTATTTTTTTCAAAATTTTAGCCCCAGTAGTTTCGGAAATAAGGGGGGGGGGAATGGTCAATTTTCGCCTATTTTCCTAAATAACTTCCAAACTGTTTTAATTAAAATTCAGAAAAAAATATATTTAAAGTCTTCAAAATAAGCCCTTTCATTTGGTATGTCACACAATATAGATTGCATAACTTTTTTTTTTAATTTTCTGATTTACCCCCCAAAAGTGGCCCCCATGTTTAAAATTCATATGTTTACGTCACGCGTCCGTGTTGCGGTCACCGATTTACATATGGATACCAAATTTCAGCTCAATCGGTACAGTAGTTTTGGAGCAAATTGGCTGTGACAGACGGACAGACAGACAGACAGACAGACAGACGCACGAGTGATCCTATAAGGGTTTCGTTTTTTCCTTTTGAGGTACGGAACCCTAAAAACGGTAGTATGCCTAAAAAGGTCGAGTCATGGAAATATTGAGTGATTAGGGTCGTAATTTTTAACTTCTTGCCAGCGATTTCACCTGATAGAGGGTAAGAAGAGATTGTTTTACGTTAGGGGAATTATGAAAAGATTTTTGTATTTGATTTTTTTTTGGTGGGGGAACTGGGAGGCTGAGATTTTGGTTTGGTTAGGTCATTCTGGTCCGAGACCGCAGACATTTTGGTCCGCCGTCCGCACCTTTTTTGCAGATGGGAGATGGCGACAAGTTTGTATTGCGTGAGTGTCAATACTGCTAAATTACTAAAGAAGGGGGATGCTTGCACGTTTCTTAAGTTCTAAGAGAGACGGGGGGGCAGGGGTGTCCCCCTGGTAAGTGTTATGCTTTAGCCTGGTTTTAACTTTTTTATGTAAATTGGCAATATTCTTTAAAAAGAGAGCTATCAAACGACGCCCCATTCGAGGTAGTAGATGTAAAACATATTTTACACTTGCTTTAGGTACATGAATGGGAGGTAGTTGAAAATTTTTCTTTCCTAATTTTTTCTTTATATTTATGCGCTGGATAAACACTGATAATCATACAACATTTCAGCCTTGTAACTTAAATAGTCTTCGAGAAAAAGTAGCTGTGACATATAGATACACATAATAAAAGGGTAGTCCAACTAGGCGGACTACGGGAACCCCAAAAATATTGAGGACAAACTTTGTACTACACAAATGTGCCATAAAACAAAACCAAACTGATGAAGCTCGCGTCAAACCGTAGCGTCACACGGTGCACGCAGGAGCTGGCCCAAAAAAAACATATTTCAAAAACAGAAAAATACTTTTACCCTGTATTTCAGTTCAAATGGAGAGTAAGGAATCGCACTTTCGACCGGATGTCGCGCTGTCGACTTTTGTATCTTTGCATCTGTTATTCATGTCTTTGCATATATTCATTGCTACAAGGATACACAATCATTTTGTTTCGTATGGTTTTCTTAATCTATGCCTTCTGTGTTAGTGACTACATGTGCTTCATCTTCCACAGAAATTGCGCGTCGACTCCGCGTGAAAAAAATTAGGAATGGAGATAGCTTATACCCTGGATTAACACATAGGCTACTTTTTATCCCGGAAAATTGAAAAGTTTCCGAGTCCACGCGAAAGAAGTCGTGGGCACAGCTAGTGTCATCATAAAAAAGGATTTAGGCCATATATGCCGCGATTCCATGCAGGCTGGTCGACCAAAGTAGGCGTCAAAATGGACGTCGAATACATGACATGTCTGTGTTGACACAAAATGGCGGCAGGCCGTTCAGCAGAGTGCGGCTAGCAGTAGCAGCGCAGTGGGCATATAGTTGTGGAGTTACGCGCGGCTGTTTAATTCACGGCGAGTTCAGAGTCACAGCCGCGTCAATTTGTATAGTTGAGTATAGTATGTGTAGTGTATGATGCTCATTTCGTCTCTCATTTTCGTCGGACAATCATAAATTGACCTGCACGCTCGTAGGCATTATGCAGGGCTAGGTGCCTATAACCTGTTTTGGAACGTGCTATCCGTTTCCCAAAACAACCGTTTCAAAATAACCGTTTCTTTAAACGACCATATGCCAGAAGACCCGTTTCTCCCAACATCCGTATGCAAAAAGACTCGTTTATCATAACATCCGTATGGCAAAAGACCCGTTTTTCATGACACCCGTATGCCAAAAGACGTGTTTCTCATAGCATCTGTATGCCAAAAGTCCTATGACACCTGTAAGGAAATCTTTATTTATCTTTAATTACCGTTCAAAGATATTTAAAGAATGCTACTATTCTTCTTTTGGGTTTTCAGAAGTTTATTCAAGTTCACTTTAACAATATCGGCATCAGCTTTGGCAGTCACGATAATGGTATCGTGTTCTATGGATATTTCAAGAAATGGGTCTTAAGCAACAGCAGTAGCAGCAACTGAGGTAGCAGCAAATACGGGAACGGATATTTCGGGAAACGGATTATTTAGAAAACGGTAATGATGGGAACGGATGTCTTGGGAATGGATGTTTTGGGAAACGGAGAGCACGTTCCGAAACCCTATAACCGTGGCCGTTTGCACAAAATACGACCATGGTTCAAGACACGCACAAACATGTAGTTTATACGCAATGACGGGTCAAGTTAGGCTCGCCGGTGTGTTCATGA
Organism: Tortricodes alternella; assembly: GCA_947859335.1. Lineage (NCBI taxonomy): Eukaryota > Metazoa > Arthropoda > Insecta > Lepidoptera > Tortricidae > Tortricodes > Tortricodes alternella. Next base: position 12,988,174 of record OX401984.1, on the reverse strand, counting down.
ACGAAGTAGATAAGAGAATTACAACCCAGAAATTCATCGGTCAATTCAAATGAAACAATCGATGATTCTCTCCCTCCTGTCAATTAGACGGCGAGGAATCTCTCAAAGTTTGAATCGGCAAGTATTATGGAACTTGTTGCTTTGATGGAATTTTCCTAAGAAATTACAAGACGTCTTTGAGGCTGTCTAAGGCTCTCAAAGTTTCATCGACAGCGGTAGAGTTTTATTGGTTTAAACTGTTTAGCCTGAGTTATTGGGACTTACGAAGTTTTTGCGATTAATATCGCGAGTAGAATTTAATGGCAGCTGAGAGGAGTCGAAGTTAATGATGCGATGCATTCTATGAGCAACTTAGTCATTAAATATTCACACAGAAACCGATCACACACACATTTCACATGTCTGAAAGTAAGTAAGTCTTTTTTCCAACTTTAACATTACAGTTTTAACTAAAACAAACACATAAAAAGTGCAATAGGCAAACAGAATGGGCTAAAATCAATTATAATAAATAACTAATAAGAGAGATGTATAGTCTCCGCGTCAGTAGAAATGCACTATAAGTTGCAGAGATGTACAGGGTCCCTAAACAAGTAATCATCAATAATAAATGAGAGTAACGCGATATGATAGATACAGTTTAAGAATAAAAAAACAAAATACCCCGCCGCTCCTGACATCGCTTCGAGCGTTGGAAGACAAAGTTTTCCTCTTAAATTATTAGCGTGGATTAAACTTGAATAAATCTTTTAGCATGCAGTTAGCCCGAGAGAGCGTGCTGCGAAGGCATTAGCATTATAAAAGTCAGGATAAGCGCTTGCTTGGATCCCTGACCCGTTGTGGCTTCACGCTCTGAAAGAGGCTTTTACAAGGCATTAAAAACGACTTCCTAAATGAAATTCCATTTTAAAAACAAATAGCTGGTCTTCAAAAGCCGGCGGAAGTATTTTTAAGTCCTGAAGCAAAATGAACATGGCGTACTACAGCATTTTTAAATATCCTACTAACATTATAAACTACTCGGGAACATCAAGTGGATATTATAGTATGGATGTGCAAGTATGTTAGGATGTTTGTTCCTCAATCTCGTGCAAATGGCTTTGGATGAAATTTGGCAGACAAATCGATCATTCTTGGAATGAAACAAAGGATAACGTTTATCCCGATTATGTATTTTCATATATGAACAAAGTATTTACGTAAACGTATTTATATGAACAAAGTCGCGGGGACAGCCAGTATGGTTAAACATGGTTAAAGAATTAAAAATGGTTAAGCAGTTTTGACTAAAAGTCTATTTTAGTTTGAGATTTTAGGATAAGTAAATGGTTGCTTTCAACAATTTTTCACAACAAACATTATCTGTAAAAATGGCACGCTGGGCTGTTGTCAAATTTATTCCTACATTCTTCTAAAGCAGATATAATACTAAAGTATTATTGAAACAAAAAACTAATATTTACGTTTTTCCTCTTTCACTTTAAAACGGAAAGAAACAGTCTGACATTGTTTTTGCATAGACCCAATTTTTTACCGGGAAAAAAGAATAAAAGTCGTGAAAAAAAGCTAATAACATGATTTCTTAATTAGCTTAAGAAAAAGTTTGACATGCGTTAAAAAAACCAATGTTATTAATTGATTACTTACTAAAGGGTTACTTGCCTTCAATCCTAAATACTAGTGAAGATAAACTCGGGATAATTTTGGGAAAAATAATAACCATCCTAAATTCGTTCATGCTTCCATGTGGTTCACTAATGTGCGCAGCGGCTGATCAGCTATGAGGGACACATTCAAATTTAGACCGAATTTCCTTGTTCTTACAGTCTAAATTAATACTTTTGTAGTCCGCTGATCAGTTGATGCGCACGTAGAGAATCACACGAATGAAATTCTGTTACCACAATACACTTTATTGGTTACACTATTTCATATTTCAATTCCACAACAGCGCCTCGCAGCGTTTCCCTCTCGTATTGTAGCTTCTGAAAGTAGAATTTGTTACTTTTTAGATTTTCTCGGTTGTGGTTCGTATCGTATGAATTGGATTTGTTAGTGTTTATTCAGAGATAGTTTTAAGCGTTACACAAAATCTTTTCCTGACGATGCGGTTAACCTCGTTGGTAGTGACCCTGCCTCCGAATCTGGCGTCCCGGGTTCAATCCCCGGTAAGGGAAAATATTTGGGTAAGAAGCATGAATGTGTGTTCCTGAGTCTTGGATGTTTCCCATGTATTTATTTATTTATATAAGTATGTATATCGTCGTCTAGTACCCATAACACAAGCCTTTAGAGCTTACTTTGGGACTAGATCGATTTGCGTAAAGATTGTCCCCTGACTATTATTATTATTATTGAGAAATGTTTGTCCATTAGGTTTATACGTTGCAATTTTTCGTATATTTAGTTTTTCTGTGTAATATTTGATTGAAAAATGACTAGCTGCTGAGTTTCTTGCGGCACTTCTCAGCAGATGTCACATTTCGAAGCGCTGGTAGATTCAGACATGTGAAAGAGTCCGTGTGGCCTTCATGCAAAAATAATAAAGATTTTTTTTTTTAATTTCAATGTGAATTTATATTATCATAGATATTGAATGGTAGAACCATTAAAAGTACGATCGAATAAGTCAATAAGTTTTTGTAAAAAAATGCATCTTTATGACAAACTTTTATGCCGAATTTCAGCCCATTCTAATCAAGTATTAGACAGATTTAACACAAACATACTAACTAAGAAGTGATTTTCAAAAGAAAGACTAAACAATAATTGTATAATTTTGAGGAATGCAAGAAGCATAACTTATACACCGCTTAGCTTAATCTTAAGACCTTAAGACCTTGTTAAGACCCTTTTAGTTGCGCTATAAAACCGTAGACATACATTAGCATAATGCTTAATTTAATTGTTTCCTTCGCCTCGACGTTGCAATTTTAAATTTAATATCGTGGCTCCAGTTCTGGAGAATTTCGCTTGCTGTATCGTTACATTTTAATATTTTGTTGCAAACTTTGAGCTCTATGAGTTCTTGACCCTGGAGACTGTCTACACCTCCATTTAACCGAGATTAATCGATTTAGATGTTTGTTTCAATTATTATTTTTATTATTATGACCCTTAGAGGCTTTATGCATCTCTAAGTCACTTAACTTGTCCAGACGCGGAGACTATTCATCTCCCTTAGTAGTTATTTATTAGAATTAATTTATTTCCATTAGGTTTGTTAGTTGCACTTTTAGGTTAGTTTTTAGATAAAACTCAAATGTCAAAGTCGAAAAAAGACTTACTGCTGAGTTTCCTACGGCGTTTCTTTCGTCACCTTTCGAAGCGCTGGTAGATTCGGACATGTGAAAGAGCCCATGTGGCCTACTTGCAAAATAAATACCTATTTTCATTTCTTTTGTGATTGTATTTTTAGTAAAAATCAGCATCATCATCATCATTTCAGCCAACAGACGTCCTCTGCTAGATATAGGCCTCCCCCATCGCCACAACGACAGATTCTGTGCTGCTCGCAACCAGAGTCCTGCAAACTTCACCAGTACCCTTACCATGTGTTTACGTAAACCGTTCTCGTTATCGAAAACTATTATCGCTCGATCCCTTTTACTTGTATCGACAACAAGCAGTATTTCCGATTGATTTCGATAACGAGAACGGTTTGGAACTCGTGGTAAGGGTACAGGTCGTCAGTCCACCGTGTGGGTTGTCTGCCCACGCTGTGCATTCCAGTACGTGATCGCCATCTAAAAATACTTTTATTAAAATAAATGAACTTAATTCGATGACACTGCCCTTTTGGACATATTGCTATTTAAAACTGTTCTAACTAAAAAAGATACCTCTATAAATATGCGAGGTTCATTTTTTTTTATAGAAGATAGGTGTGTATTTGACCTCTATCTCACCTGATGGAAAGTGATGATGAGGTCGACGATGGAGCATGCACACCTAGATAATGCCTATTCACTCTCTCCTTGAAAAGACCCAAGTTGTAGTGTTCTGGGAACAAGTCTGCAGGCAGGGAATTCCACTCCTTAGCCGTTCGCCAAATGAATGTTGAAGCGTAACGCTTAGTGCGAATTCTTGGAACATCCACAACATAGGGATGGAACCCCAGCCCACGCCTAGTCCCCCGAAGAAGGAATGGGGATGGCGGAATTAGTTCATGTAATTCCATCGCACACTCTCCGTGATATATCCTGTAGAATACCGATAAGCAGGCAACTTTGCGGCGGTGTTCAAGGCTCTGCAGTTTCGCTTCAACTAATTCCGAGTCACCGATGAGCTTCTTGCCACGTTTCTCAATAGAGTCTAAGGTGGCTAGTTGGTATTTCATACTTCATAGAAAAAAATATAAAGAGTCACTCTATACCAAAATTCATGAAAATCCGTTAGCAAGCTTCCACACACTTAAACACCTTTAATATTAGTAGGTAGGTTGTTCACCTGTATTAAAACTTTTCCTTTGCGAGTCAGTAATTAAACAAGATAAAAAGCAAGCTCGGACTTTGGATTGTCTTTACAAGTTTCTTTTCAAACATTAAGCAGAACCCACGCAAAATCCAAAATGCTCGGAATAACTTATCGCGAGTGGAAAGAACGAGTCTAGCAAATTTGTGTTCCTTAACTAAGAAACGGAAGCTCTCTTGATGAATCAATTGTCTTTCTAAACAAGTCATTTGAACAAGCTGCCACTTGAAAAAGTAATTTGAAGATAGCGAAAAACGAAAAACACTGAAGCCTGCTTCAAAGATAAAATTGGGAAAAGATATGTCACTTTGTACTGGCAAACTGTCCTTACCTACTTAGTGAAAAAAATATTTAAAGAGTTATTAGAACAGCACAACTGGAGTTAAAATTAAACGTCATTCCAAGCAATTTTAGACGTGTAGTTTAACCTAGTGTGATACATGTATGTCGTAAACTCCTAGGACCACTATTTTCGGTTCGTCAAAATGTTGTCTTCAGATTTTGATGCTGAAATAATGTCACCATTTTTAACCGACTTCAAAAAAGGAGGACGTTGTCTATTCGACCCGTATATTTTTACGAATAACATATCATAAATTCATTCTTGACAAAACTTTAAAATAATAAACATATACACTTAGACATAAATTTAGACGCTCATTCTGACTGACGATCGACTGACAGCATTTGATGTAAGACAAAAATCAAAATATCAATATCAATCACTTGTGATCACATAGTTATACGCTCAGTCAAGCGTCCGTCAGACGACAGTCAGTCAGACGTACATCCGTCTAATTGAGCGTCTAAATGCCGCATATTAGGACATCAGAGCACCATATTGACCGATGGCGGTGCAATAAGGCTGCATTTGTTCCAAGTGAACTCTCTGTCCAGCGACGTCTCGCTCCGTCCCACTTGAAATTGTAATTAATTTATTTGTTGTCTCTGTCAGACAAACAGTCCACGAAACAAATAGAAGCGTAATTAGGGGCTACGTAAACAATTTAAAAAACTGTTACCCCAGAAGGGTGCGAGGAGTTTTGGGTAATTTTAATTTCGTTTTACCTTTTAGATTAGCACGTACAAGTAGACCTTCAGATGTCGCGGAAGCTGAGAACAGGTCTTATCTCGCTATGTAATATAATGTAAACAGTTGGATGGTAAATTTTAATTTGAAACAGTGTCGTTGATCAATATTTTTATACGTAAGTAACTTCAAATTTATCGAAGGAAGTTAAAATTAAAAGTATGTGCCAACCCTTAATCTCCAAAAGGCTTGCTTATCTGTGACGTATTCTACAACATAACCTGTAGTGTGATTATCTCGTTTGCAGCGGTGATCATCGGATAAACAAAACTATTAATTCAAACCGTAACATCCATCCATGTCTTTCGTTCCATGTGTCACGCACGAATGGCTGGTCAGTGCTGCGCACCTAATGCCTCATTTACATGCAAGTGGCATACAAGTGCATGGAAGTAGGAATCGCGAGTATGTAAATGGGTCACTTCTCCTGCTCCTGCCGCTCCTACTCGCGTTGCCCATGCAGCCAAATTGAGCAAGGAAGTGGGCATGGAAGTGGGCAGCGTATGTATGTAAATGGGTTACTTCTCCTGCTCCTGCCGCTGCTACTCGCGTTGCCACAGCCGAAGTGAGCAGAGCAAGTGGGCATGGAAGTGGGCAGCGTGAGTATGTAAATGGGTCACTTCTTCTGCTCCTGCCGCTGCTACTCGCGTTGCCACAGCCGAAGTGAGCAGAGCAAGTGGGCATGGAAGTGGGCAGCGCGAGTATGTAAATGGGTCACTTCTCCTGCTCCTGCCGCTGCTACTCGCGTTGCCACAGCCGAAGTGAGCAGGGCAAGTGGGCATGGAAGTGGGCAGCGCGAGTATGTAAATGGGTCACTTCTCCTGCTCCTGCCGCTGCTATTTGCGTTGCCCATGCAGCCGAAGTGAGCAGGGAAGTGAGCATGGAGTGGGCAGCGCGAGTATGTAAATGGGTCACTTCTCCTGCTCCTGCCGCTGCTACTCGCGTTGTCTGGCTCGCAGTGAGTCAGGAAGCAGCATGTAAACACCCACTGCCTTCGAAAGCAGTATGCGGAAATCATTTCTGGCAGCGCGAGCAGCAGTGTCAGTGCTGCATGTAAATGAGGTATTAGATAATCACGTAGCAGCATTCGACGGCGCGTCCGATGCTGCAACAAACTGGTTTTTATGCGACGGTAAATACCTCACCTCAAAATATGTACCTCATTGCAAAATCTCACCAAATCTCATTTAAAGGGAGATCAATGAGATACTCAAGTTAACTTTTTAATTTACAGAATATATTAAAATTTATTATAACAGATAACACTCTTATTTCCCAGAAAAAAAATACTTAGAAGACATCAGTATTAACACGTTATTATTTAGTGGTACGAAGCAAAGTACATGAACATAACAAATAAACCTAATTATTTAAAAAATATAGGCAAAATCTCACGTTACAGGGGGGATACATTTAACCAAAATTTTAAGGAATGTAGGTTTGACGTTTTGCTTTACAACCGACTTTGCTTTATATTAAGACGCTGAAAATGCCAATGAACTTGAGTGATCGGTCACTGTCTGTCTGCACCGGAGTGAACGAGAAGCAATGTGCGGTTATTTATATGCAGAAAATCAAAACCGATGAATTATTATAAGTAAACACTCACGTATAATATAATTCAACAAACTTTTTAGTATGGGCATGATGTAATAGAGTTATTAATTATAGACCCATAAGTTAAAAAAATTAACACATAGAACTGTTTAAGAGGAATTCAGACGTAACTTAACTTTTTTATCGAATCGATTTCATCAAATCGTGTTTATTAATATAGAGCGTTTTACAATAATATAAAGAATATATTTTCTCTTTGCCAAATCAAATAGTTTTTGTTAAACAACTGTTTAAGTAAAGCCGATTTAGATCTTGTCACATTCATTATTTTATTTGGCACTTCATTTATCGTCATAATTCAGGCGAAAGATCGAAATAACTTTTTTAAATGAAACACGCGAATTCCCAATTAGCGCAAATTGCTTGAAACGTGGCAATTATCTGACAATGGTGGCCAACTCCTCAATTATCCACAAAGTGGATCGACGATCAATAAACGATTACGCTTTATTGGTGACAGTACAAGTGGATATGGTAGGTTAATCTGCGCCTCTATTCGGGAACGCTAAGTGACGTTGTAGCGACTCTTAAGCGAGTTTTCTCATCCCACTCTTCCGCACGACGCGTAATGCGTACATCTCGCTTGCGAATTGCTACAGAATCACTTAGCGTTCCCGAATAGAGGCACTGGGCTTCTATTCGACAATTCCTGAGTGATATGGCGTATGGTTTTTGTACGGAAGGACTGGGCTTGCATTTGACTGTAGTCTAGGCGCGGTCCCAGGGGTGCGGGGGTCACAGGGGACATGACCCCCGCCAAATCGTACACGTCAGATTGAAATATCAAGTCTAAAAGTAAAGTCTAATTTCTCGACATATTTTGTTATTAGTGACCCCCCCCCCAAATTTCAGGCTCTGCGCCTGTTCTAGTCTCACCTGATGGGAAGCGAAGACAGGGTTTAGAATAGAACGCGCTTGCCAAGAAAATGCATATTCACTCTTAGCTTGAAGACACCAAGATTGAGTGATTCAGGAAATACAGGCGCTGGAAGAGTGTTCCACATCTTAGCGATGCGAATAAAACGTCATTCAGTAACCATAGTTACTATTTGTTATGATTTATTACTGGTGACATTTTAAATTTAAATAATAATAATAATAAATCATGGGACAATCTTTACACAAATCGATCCAGTCCCAAAGTAAGCTCTAAAGGCTTGTGTTATGGGTACTAGACGACGATATACATACTTATATATATAAATAAATACTTAAATACATAGGAAACATCCAAGACTCAAAAACACACAATTCGCCCTTACCGGGGATCGAACCCGGGACCGCTAGCTTTAGAGGCAGGGTCACTACCAACTAGGCTAACCGCGTCGTCAAGATGTTTTATCCATAAAACTTACGTTATGAATACTTGAAAAACACGGCTTACTCACGATTTATTGTCAGAAATAGTCCGACATGTTTCGAACTCGATTGGAGTCCTTCTTCAGGGTTTGAGTGCGGTCCCGGTCAGATCAACCCGCGCACTGCTCTGCGAGCTGCGCGTTGCGCCCGTGCAGAGGGTGCGGGCGCGGGGGCGGCGGGGGGCGGCCAAAGGCCACTCAAATTGATATTTAATTAAAGTGACGTTGATGTTGAAGTGGTGCCGGCTAAGAATAGCATCACCCCATCTCCTCCCGTGGGTGTCGTAAAAGGCGACAGAGGGACAAACCGAAGGATGGGCAGCAGCGTCCTTCGAGCACTATCACGACCAACTGCGGTCGCCAACCCGCCTGCCAAGCGTGGCGACTGTGGCGAATCCCCCCATTTTTGGGGGAGGCCTATGTCCTGCAGTGGATGCTTTATGGCTGATGATGATGATGATGATTAAAGTGACGTTTATGTAGTATAGGTTGACAACTAATTAAGGGACAGTTAACTATTTAATCTCTAATCAAATGATTAAGTGGCGTTTGTGAATTTCACACACGCACATGTTATTCCATGACAGAACATACTGAACTTCTTGCTTGATTTTATGAACATGGTTACAACTTGTTTTGAGCAAATAAATATTCTGATTCTGATATATCACGTAGACTAGTAAGACCAATGTCGAATTTGGCCCCATTTTTCCATGGGTTTTATCTATACATCCATTCAGTAGTACTGTCTATTCTGATTTTACGTTGTACTGTGGCGGGAATAGGTAAACTCTTGGCAATAATTGTTTACCCGTTGACGCTTGCCTTACATGGCCAATATTGGGCACTTATGTGACACGCCTGTCATTTAAGGGATGTTATGTTAAAGTTACGCATACATTATCCCTAAAGCACCTATGCAAACATAATGATCGAAAGTAATTTTGTAGGAAGTTCTTGAATATACAAAATTATTGAGTTTCATCAAACATCAATAATAATACTAACAACCATGTTAATAATATTACTAGTAGGTTCGTGAGCTGTAGACGTCACGACAAACTTAACTTCGCCGTTGGAAAACTGTTATCCCGATACATCGACATAGGTCGCTGTCAGTTTACCAACACCGCAAATTAGTTTGTAATCGATTAAACCCCCCATCGCCGCCATTTTTAAAAAATACCCAATAAAATAATCATGAGAATCGGTTGAGAAATGCGACCTGTAGAGGAGAACAGCGGGACATCCGGATATCCGCAAATACGAAAACATTTTTGCCCGAGCTAAAACGGATACGCGTCGCTTACTTCGTTCGCTCCGTCAATTATTAGTATTATTATAATTTTATAGAAAGATTGAAATTGAAAAATAACGAAACAATGTAACGTAGACGCAATTATGCGAAATAACTAGACACATAATAACAGACATAACTGAACACATGAAAGCAGACAGTCATCCAAATGATACAGAATGAAGAAAGAAGAACAACTCTTTTCTATTATGTTTTAGGAAAGGGTATAGAAAAACGTTACGGCGGGTTACTTGGGGGGGGAGGGAGCATCAAAAATCTTCAAAACTTGCGTTACGTAATACTTGAACGCCCCCTAGGCCACATGCTGGGCTCTTTCATATGTCTGAATCTACCAGCGCTTCGAAAGGTGACATCTGCTGACAAGAAACGCCCGCAAGAAACAGACACCACTTAGACATTCTTTTTAACTTAGGATTAAATAGCTGTTTCATCCAAAAAAGGTACACTTTGAGGTTATAAACTTGTTTACCAAATACGACAAGTAAGAATGAATTCACTTTAGGTCACTATAATATAGTGACCTAAAGTGAATTCATTCTTAATATACAGAAACTTGTACACAGAATGACCTGATTTTCTTGTTGATATTAATGTACATATATAGGGACTCTATACCCTTGATTCCAGTAATCCCTATACAGAAGATCGTTAATGCCTAAAAAGGTCTATGTACTAAAACTAGGCGTATTTGGTTTGAGTTAGTTAGGCATGTTCCGCTCATCCTTCGCAGTAAAATCCACTTAAATTCGCTCCTGGCGATTAAATTCAATTATTTCAGCGAACTCGAATGGTTTAAACCAAGGAGGAAAGAAAGTTCCGGAGTTCATTAATAATGATATATTAGACACTAGCACACTGATCTGTCTGTCTGTCTGTCCCTCTGTCTGTCTTTACGTGTTTCACAGCCAATTTGCTCCGATACTACTGGACCATATGAGTTGATATTTTGGTACACATATGTAAGTTAGTATTAAGCATCGGGACGGCATAAAAATAAAAGTTTTGCAAATTATATCGTGTGACATCAAATTAATGGGCTCGATGTGATAATCTTAAATATATTTTTTAGAATTTTAAGATTAATAGTTTGGAAGTTAGTTAGGAAAATAGGCAGAAATTTACCACCCCTCCCCCCCTTATCTCCGAAACTACTGAGCCAACAATTTTCCAAAATACTTTGAATACCATAGACTTCTTAAAGGATTTCCTGTAAATCCTTTAAGAAGTCTATGGTATTCAAAGTAACATTGGCAATTTTAGATAATCATGTACGAAACTTTTCCGGTTTTTTTACATAATTATCTTATCCTCGAAAAGCAGTTGTTGTGACGTTTATTTTATATAAACTAGTCAGTTCAAAAATTAAAAGTAAATTTAGTTGTTATTTAAAATCAATATTCTTCCGACACAAAATTTCACTTCCTATAATTTACTGATATTTTTAGTCTTATCAACCAATGCTGCACTTAATGATCATTACGTACATTGTAAGTTAAATCAATAAAACAAATTTATATGTCTGCCTTCTCCGCGTGTTTCTAAGCTCCATAGCAAACACGACGGTTGGTTTACTGCTTATCGATAAAGCTTATTATCATGCTGGTATTATTTGCTTGATCCAGTTCGTTCAGCGGCCATTTATAAACAATACCTAGGTATGGATGCTCAGTCTGTTGTAAAAAGGAGATAAATTCAATATTGTTTATTCGATAGCCCATTTTGTGTCCAATTCGCTCTGATTTTTATATTTCAAGCTACTTACCTTTATTTTTTACATGATTAAATAGTTGATCTTAGTCAAATCTTGACGATTTTGAACGACTTTTAACTACTTAATCGCTTGGCTAGAAATTTAGAATACCTACACGTGTACATAGTTTTAATGAAAAACAATTATTATTATCGTGTGAAAAGCATAATAAGGGTTGCATGTAGTAGTAAAGCGTTCGTATAGATAGTTACATACATACATACACACATATATCACGCCTGTTTTCCAAAGGGGTAGGCAGAGACGACGGATTTCCTCCTGCTACGATCCTGACACACCTTTCGCTTCGTCTACTCTCATTTAGTTCTTCATGCACACTCGCCGGTTAAAGGTACGCCGGTGATTCTGTAGCGACTCGTAAGCTAGATTTCTCATCTCGCTCTTCCGCACGACGCATAATGCGTAAGAGCGAGATGAGAAATCTGGCTTACGAGTCGCTACAAAATCACTTAGCGTTCCCGAATAGAGGCGCAGGCCTTTCTTAAGAACGTCCTCGATCTAGTTTTGGTACGTTCGCCTAGGTCTTCCCCTTCCAACCCTACCATGCACACTCTCCTTATAAATCTGCTTCGTTAGTCTTCTTTCGTTCATCCTCTCCACATGTCCAAGCCATCTAAGCATACCTTTCTTAATTCTCACGACTACATCTTCTTCACACCACATCGTTCCCTTATCACGCTATTCCTTGTCCTGTCACTCATAGAAACACCACAAATACTTCTCAAAGCTCGCATAGTCTTCACTAAATTGATCTACACAGTATAGATGGTTGTAGAACCAAAAAATATTTTAGTAATAATTTGCGGCAGAACCCGAAAAAGATCAAGATATCAACAAATGTTACGCGGACGGAATCAAAAAGAAAGTAATACCTAAGCAAACAAAAGATAATCTATAAATTATAAATCTCAAACTACTCTAACTCTAAAACATAAACAATTCCAACTTAAAAATATTACATCAAAAACAGTCGGAGCACTTGCAAACGAATTAAACTGGAAGAGACACCATTTGCAATGCAGCCGACGTCTTTGACATGGAAAATTGTGTTGTTTAACAACAGTTCGAAGCAATCTGTTAGAATTTATACTACTATGACAATAAAAATAAGTTTATGGATTATTTATTATACTTGTTATTTTAGCTGATATCATACACAAGGACTCTGATAATGGATACCAGATTGAAGTTAGAAACTGGAACGCTACAAACGATACGTCATTCATTTTTGCACTCTTATAATAAATGGGTTACCCTTGTTTCATCGAAAAAAATTGACAAATTATCAGTTCCCAAACAATTTTTCGTATATTTTTGTTTGCCAAATTATTATTTGACAAATAAACTCTTCACAAATAATTGTAATGCAAACCTAATGTTTGGCAACTGAACGTTCCAACAATGACTCACTTGTCAACTGGTACTTATACCAAATTTCATGAAGTCAAATGTTTCATTTGGCGTAACATATTTTACGCAAACAAAATAAGGCAAAAGCATGTTTTAAACGGGATGAAAAAAAACCTCGAAGGCTAAGGCGGGAGCTTTGCTAACCTAAACCGGCTTGCTTCTAACCTAAATTTATCCGACTCGGTTCTGCTCCGACCTGTATTGCTCGCTCGCTTCGCTCGCTCGCCGCAACATATTATTATTTTGTATTTGTTATTTTTGTCTTTAAGTATAGTTTTTATCATAACAATTTATTTGACTAAATGATTATTGTCTAATGATTTTTTGCTTTAATAAAACATTTGATAAAAGACCAAATGACAAAATGTCGTTTCCCGTAGTAATATTCTGCTGAGTGAAAATTTGACCAAATGAAAATGTGCGTACTAAAATTATTCCAAAGATTGTATTGGCAAAAATCCGGTTGCTAAAATTTGTTTGGGAAGTGATAATTTGTCAAAAGTTTTTCGATGAAACGGCAGGCTCCCATAATAAATACCCACTCGTGTGGTGTACTGCCCTTTGGTAAAAATATTTTTAGCCAAATTTCATTTCCCTAAAAACTTGTCGCAGTAGTTTCATTTCCCAAACGAATCTTTAGCATTATTTACATTTCACATTTTATTTATTAGGTCAAATTATCATTTGGCATAATTTTGCTTTGTCATGGGTAGGTTAGGTTAAGGTCAACTTACGTAAGTACTTATTTGTCAAAAAATACTTTTGCTAAGTGTAAAATGGCGATAAGCTGTTTTGACTAGTGATTTTTTGCCAAATGATAATTTGAGTAAAATAGTTTGGGATGTGATACTTTGGGAAAAGTGTTTTGCCCATACATTAGTAATCCCACTCGTGTTTTAATAACTCTCATAATGCATTGTACAAATAAGTAACTATTCTTTCATTAATACTGTCAAAAGTGCGACATGTCATGCACCTTATAGACTTAGAGCCACGAAAAATGGTGTAAACGAGACCCTGTTTAAATAATAAATAAATAAATAAATCAGGGGACAATCTTTACACAAATCGACCTAGTCCCAAAGTAAGCTCTAAAGGCTTGTGTTATGAGTACTAGACGACGATATAAGTACTTATATAGAGAAATAAATACTTAAATATATAGGAAACATCCAAGACTCAGGAACATACATTCGTGCTCATCACACAAATATTTGCCCGTACCGGGGATCGAACCCGGGACGCTAGCTTCGGAGGCAGGGTCACTCCCAACTAGGCTATCCGCGTCGTCGTTAAATCATCTATACGATAGACGCTATGTTATGCTGATGAACATTCTATGCACGTTTCTAAGAGTATGTCTCCTTAAGACACTGCTCTAGACACTCAGTGATATAGATCAAGTTTCGTCGCTGATTGGCTACTTAATATCAATACGGTGGCGACAGCGATACCAAATAAAATGTCGCGGTAGACTCACAACTCGGTCTCGCGACACCAATGTCTCAATGAAGAAACTCGAAACGTATCGGTTTCTTACCTAAAATTTCATACTACAACTGATAACTACACTTACCATACATTATTCTCCATTACGTTTTGAGTGTATAAATTGAGTGAGCCCGGGCAACGATCCCCGGGCAAGTTTTAATGAACCGGTAACTGCGAGCCGGTAGTATCCGGTTATATCCGGATACGGATCTCTGTAGCTGTTTCATGTGGTTTTTGTAGACGCGCTAAGAGCAGGGTTTTTATAACTTCCTTTATAAGAACCTTTTGGATGGTGTTCTTCTTTATCTATAAATAGTAAAACATATGGCCGAATTCAGAAAGGCCACTCAAATTGAGCTTTAATTAAAGTGACGTTGTAATGATGTTTCTGTATAGGTTGACAACTAGTTGAGGGACATTTGACTACTTAGTATGTAGTCAAATGCTTAAGTGGCGTTTCTGAATTCGGCCAATCGTCTTTTATCCACTTCCGATAATTTCTTAATTATATTCAAATGTGCCATGCAAAGAAATAGTAGAACGGGTCTTTTTTTAAGCTATAAAATTGTACAGTCGAGTTCAAAAATATCTACATGAACAAAGTGGTAAAAAATATGTGACTACGACTTTATTGTCAAGGGCATAAGAGCGCTCAGATTGTTTTGCCTCTTTGGTAACTTATAAATATTTATGACCTCGACTGTACAAGTTAGTAAAACAAGCCTATCTACTCATAGCCAATCATATACGTCCCACTGCTGGGCATAGGTCTCCTCTCATTATCTAAATCAAAATAAACATATCAAATTTGAAAATGTACCAAATAACTTGGAATAGAAATCTAGCTAATATATCCGGTTTTCGGAGTTACAACGGCTACGGAACTAACAATGAGCGTGGTCTGACATGCTCTTGACCGGGTTTTTATTTTACCCAAGTGCATAAAAGCTGAATGGTTGTGTTAAACCTGGGTAATTGCCGCGTTGAGTTGTTCGCTAAACGATTTCACGGTAACTAGGTACTGGCGCTCACGAATAGCTAAGAAGTATTTCCGCTGTTTTTAATTTTACATATACGTATATAAGTAATTATTCGTGTGTAGTATGTTTTTAGTGCACTGTGGGTTACAGTCGGTGCTTGCTGAAAATCAGCACTGCAAGTGTCTGACGCCTCAAAATTATGACTGAACCAGTGTTCCATTCACTGGTACAGAAACCAATGTCACTATTGTTTTATCACTTTTTGCTTAATGTAAATTTCGTAAAGTAAGATAAAGACAGAGCAAAAGACGATGTAAAATATATGCCAAAGTAACCTTTATTGTGTAATGGCGACCATTAATGCATAACTACAATCCTACTTATGTTATAAATGCGAAAGTTTGTGTGGTGTGTTTGTCTGTCTGTATGTTTATTACTACTGTACTCAGATCCGTAATGGCTGAACGGATTTTCAAGAAATTTTAAATAGGTTAATTTTTACTTTGAATTCTACGCAGACGAAGTAGCGCCAGTATATACATACACCAATACGTACATACACTAAGCGAAATAAACCTTCCCAATTCTTGCGTGACAAGAGATGAACTTGGTGCCAACTGTCAATCAAAACTTATTCAACAAACATTACGTCTATAACTATACATGTACATCAGTGGCGGAGCCTGCCTACAAGCCGATTCCTGATGGCTTTACTAAGCTAGAAAGCTACGGCTAGCTGTCAGTGAAGTTAATGTTACTCTAACTAAATGTCAGAACCGCACGTACGGTTCTAATTCTTCCGGCTTCCCTTAGGAAATATTTGACGCTTCGCCACTGATGTACATGTAATAAATGTTCATCAAGAGCACGTATATATTCCTCCTTTATAATTTCCTAAACTTAGATTTTGTTTGGCACTAAGCTGTCAAATCCAGTTTGGCGATTCTTGTTTCGAGTTTATCCGCTTTTATATCTATCGGATACACTTTCCAATAGGTCCCATTAAGCAGTTAAGAGGACTGTGAACCAACGGCAAAAATCAGCCTTTTCATAATACAGGCAATAACGATTTCTACTCCTTATGTTAACCAATTATGACCAATTTTTGATAGGTAGTGAGAGAGAATATAGATCAACAATGTCAAATAATCGTCGAAACTGTTTTGCATGAGAATACTGAAACAGCACCAGTACTAAATTTATTGATTATAGTGAAAAACCCAAAACGTATAGACCTAGATTTTGTTTTGACTGACAACCTATCAAATATTGGTAAAAATCGGTTAACAGTTAAGGGGTGGAAATCGTTATCGCCTTTTGTATGAAAAGCCGTAGATTCACACTCTTAAATTTAATTTGTAAAAATGCAAACTTAACCATTTAAGAGATATCTTCCAGCTAACTTTTCGTAATCATAATGAGTTTGGATTATTAGGAAGATAATCAGCATTTTGCACATTATTATTTATCTTTGCCTCAGTCTTATGTAAGAACAGTTTAAAAGCACTTAACAATTAAGCTCACAAGTCTTGACTAAAGTCCGCGTTTAACTACGAAACGATTGTTATCGTTATAGCATAGTTAAACTTGGAGTTAGTTAACTTGTAAGTTAACTGTGTGTTGCCTAATGAGTTTATGCTTGGCTTTAGTTAAACAATGTGGCCAATCCGAAAGTGTTTTCGCTAAATATAAAAGTCGCTACACGTGAAACAGGAAACTTCAAATTCGACTTTGACACCTTGACGCCATACCAAATCGAATTTGACGTTCCTTATTTTTAGTATAGGAAGTTTTAAATTTAGGCGACCCGATTCGAATTGAACCCAATGTGTTTATATCTTTATAAGTACACTTTATTATACAGATATAGTGAATAATATGTTTCCATCGGTAAAACTCGGATCTCAATCAGAAGACGACGGGACCCGAAGTGTCAATTAATTATCGTATTAAATGAGTGCCATGTTTATATTCATTAATATGAAACTTTATTATTTAGTGTCAAATGTCAAAATGAAAAATGACAGTATGGTAAGATGGGTACTTGGCCCTCAATTCTCGATACATTCGGGATAATGTCGATTGCGAGATTAAACGTCAGATCCATACAGTTGTGTCAAATGACTGTTTGTACTGACGTTTAAACTCGATTGTGAGATTATCTCGAATGCACCGAGAATTGGGGGGGCCTGCTGAAGCTAATTGAGAGAGCACGATAATACGAACTTTTCCGATAAACACGATGGAAACTAATTATGCACTACATCTGTACGATACTTCGTTAATAACTGCAGTCGTAGCCGAGGGATCGGACGCGCGCCTTTCATGCAAGAGTTTCGGGTTCATAATGCGGATGACACCTTTGAGTTTTTCAGAGCCTACAGTTCATTCATACTTACTTGTCTTATTTGGTAAACAAGTTTCTAACCTAAAAATGCCCCTTTGTTGGCTCAAACAGCTATTTCCTTATAAATAAACCAACCGGAGACAATATTTTGGACGTCACTTTGCACGCCTAGGGTTGCTTTATTTAGGACAAAATAGCAGTTTCACTCAAAAATTGTACAAACTTGTTTATCAGCTAAGATAAGTAAGTATTAACTGACTGTATGTGCAGAATTCAATTTGATATCTAGCATTTTGGCGCATCTGCGAAGTTATTCAACAAAGTGAAGTCCCCAATCCGCACTAAGTCTGCGCGGGGATTACTGACCAGTTTTCACTATGAGAGGACATCTGTAGCTATTTAGTAGGTATATAGGCCGATGACGGCTACATTAACAAGCCGAATGTTTGGGTCAGTTGTTCTAATGTCGGAATACAGCGGAGCGGGTTCGATGCTCTTTTGAATCATTATACGTTATGCAAAACCGTTAGTTACTTGTCGTAGGGCCCGGTCGCCTGCTTGTCTTTTAAATTAAAATTCTAATCAAATTCAAATAATTTATTCAGCAGATTGGCCACCTGTGGGCTCTTTTACTTGTCACATAAGTAAATAAAAATGGATTGAATCTACCAGCGCTTCGGACAGGAACATCATCACTGAGAAGAGACGTCGCAAGAACTCAGCAGAAAGTCATCTTTTCAGGTCGAAACATTCATTGTACATCATACATAAAAATTCAAAAAAATTAAGCAGAAACATTACAAAATATACGAGTAATAAAGCAATAAATGATAATTTTACGACTTAGCAAAATTAAAATCAATTGTTGAATAAACAACAAATATGAAAAACTATAAAATATAGTATAGACAACACTACGAAGTCTCTCTAGTCAGGTTCAAATATCGCACAAAACTAATAAATTAAAAACTAACAAATTTAACTTTTATGTATTCAAAGTTACGAACCCCGATCGTGACTGTGATCGTGACCCTAATGATTCTTTGTATTACTATCAAAATCAAAACTCGAATGACAGCGCTCTGTTTTGCATCAGGTATAACAATCAAATTTAGCTTTAAATGGCGAAAACCGCAGAATTTAATTTGTCACGTACGACAAGTTATTAGTGCAACACATGAAAACCCGTCAGAACGTGTTTTATCGCCGTTCCCATCGCACGTGCGCGATTCGGGTTAACACTTACAAATAGAGTTGCTAAAATTGTAGTGACTAGGTCCAGCGAAATTGGTACAAGTACCGTTTACAATTGTAGGTAGTAACTCAATGGGATAGTCGAAAGGTTCTCTTTAGGATTTGTTCGTGTGAGCCCTTTTAGACCAACAATGCGTTTTTGGTACGTTTCTATATAAAATAACAAAGTTTTGAGCCTTCCGAATCAGTGTTAGGCAAGGGAAAATAAAAAACGACATTGAACAGTGCCAGTAAAACAGTACAAATCATGACTGACCGGTTGATATTACTAGTGGCTCCATGAGCTGTAGACCTCGCGACAAAAGACTTCAAAAAACTGAATCTAAAACAAAAACCCTTTGAAAAGTAAGAAATAATGATTGGCCTTGCGATAAACTTAACTTTGCCGTTGAAAAACGGATATCTCCATACATCGACATATGTCGATTCAGTTTACCAACACCGCCAGTAAGTTTGTAATTGCAAAAACCTCCATATCTCCGCCATTTTGAAATATTTCGAAAAAATGAATCGACAAAAAAATTTATACTTTTACCGAACCTACTCACAAAATTTCACGAGAATCGGTTGAGAACTGCGAGCTGTAGACGAGAACAAATGGACATCCCCTGGACATACGAAAGCATTTTTGCCCAAGCTGAAACGGAGACGCTTCGCTCGCTTCGCTCGCTCGGTCGATTAAATGAGAATGATACTTACGGAGGGTTTGTGATAAGTGAGATGGTCAGCGCCGTTAAACGTTGTGTCATCAATTAAATTCAATCAAATTTGAATTTTTGAAGTGCAGTACTACCTAATAAATATTGAAGCAAAAGTAAGATTCCATTGCCTAAACACATCGAACTCTATTCAAATAGCCAATGTACCAATTTCTTTACTTCTAGTTAGCACAAAATATGATTGAATTGCGGTACATGGTACATTCTCATCCGTTACTAGTGCAAGCAGTAACATATCGCGCTATTAAAGTGTAATGTCTAGTCTGCGAGATAGAAGGCTTGTATTAAATCTGGGGAATGTACGAATTCTGACAACGGCGACAGTTTGACTGAGGGGCTTTGGTAAAGAGGGTAGCGAGGGAGGAGCCGGCATAGTATTCGACTATATAGGGTGTGCCATAAGTTTTTGCAAATACCAACACAGTTTCTTTTGTAAACTATTCCAGTACAATAGATGGCCGGAAATTAAACGTCATTTTGTACATTATTCTTCAGGATGGAGTGTTTCTCGGAAAAGTAACGTATGGTTTTTGTGTTAAACACTTTTCAAAAAACCACTCTTACCCTACTAAGTTTGGGTCGAGAAGTTTAAAGAAACTGGTTCAGCAATGAATATTATGCAATCAGGGCGGTTGCGTACCAGAACTCATGATTGTCAGCATCTTCTCCAGCCATAAGACGGAGCTCATTTAGACGAATGTGTTTTAAAAATTTAAAAATTTATTCTATACTTATTACTTATAATAAATACCTAATAATAATGGCGTCTGTAGTTTTGTCTCTGCCATGTTTAAAAGTGCAAAAAATTATGGCCCACCCGATATTTCCCGTCGTTTGTATTTCCTGTCAAATATGATTTAGGTCTCTTCAAAACAAGGGTGAGTACTTTTACTGAACCAGCGAGCTACATCTTCGGTCTCATCATCACCAATCAGGTGTGATTGGGGTAAAGTGATGGTCAGTTTTATAATGTAGTCAATCTGTCTGCCATCAAAATTCATCTAGCCATTTGCGCATGATTCAGGAAAAACTATCCAAATATCTTCACATACTTTCGCATTTATAATATTAGTAGGATTATTATTAGCTAAGCACTGTTAAACTCAAAACTTGTTTACGTGTGACTGAAACTTACCAAAAACAGTTCGTTATAAAGGCCAAAACTATGGTTTTCCCTTCAAAAATCAGTATAACAAAACAACAAAACATCGCAAACAAAAGAAACCATTCTGATTTGACTAGGTATTGTATGATCCATATATTGTTATATTGTTTTTTATGAGATTATCTCGAACGATAAGTTGGTCTGTGATACGATTACCCTAAAAATTGAACTTTATTTTAAAGATCATTAACCAACCAATCGTAAAACCAATACCAATCGATCGTCACCCAAATGTAAAGTTACCTATGAACACAAATTAATGATTGGGTTACACAACACATTATGGGCGTAGAAAAGATTGGTTACAATGCAATTCAGCCATATGAAGTTAATAAATAGTAAATTATTGTTTGCTTAATTTAATCAGGTTTAAAACATTGTTGAAACGCACGTAAGTGTAATCCGTGATTACATTTTCTAAGTCCTTTTTCGCTCCAGCCATTAAATATAGACATTGGAACAAATCTATTTTTTGCGATACTAAAACAAGTTAAAGATAAGGTTAACTTGAAAAATAAATAATTAAAGTAAAATAAAATAAACATTTAAGGGGGGCTCCCATACAACAAACCTGTTTTTTTTTGCTTGATTGTAATGGCACGGAACTCGTGCGCGGCTCCGTCTCGCACTTGACCGGTTTTGTAATTTCCGCCCCTAGGTGGTTATACCGCTTACCAGTTATCGCACCTCTCTGTTCAGCAAAGGTCGATAACAGTATAATTCTCATTCGCGTCGTCTCGCTCTGGACGCCTCAAGAATTTTCTGACGCAGCGAACATGAACATAAATAATGTCTCCATAACTTGAAGGTAGTTATTTTATTTTATGAAACTTTTATTAAATGTCAGCTACTTTAGAAATTTGAAGTCACGTGTTCAATTCCCGTCAGTATCTTGATTGAGATAGAGAAAAACCGGCGAAGTGCGAGTCAGTGGCAAAACGTTTGTAACAACGGCAAAAAAAATCACACCCCTTAAGTAGTTGTTTTATTTATTTATTTTTGAAGTGAATATATAACTAAATATTCCGTGAATATTTCAAGCATCTATCTGTTGGCGGTATCAATATCGAGCAATAACGAGCAAAAAAATCACGTTTGTTGTATGGGATCCCCCTTAAATATTTATTTTATTCTATTTTTTAGTATTTGTTGTTATAGCAGCAACAGAAATAAATCATCTGTGAAAATTTCAACTGTTTAACTATCACGGTTCATGAGATACAGCCTGGTGACAGACGGACAGACAGACTGACAGACAGATGGACGAACGGACAGCGGAGTCTTAGTAATAGGGTCCCGTTTTACCCTTTGGGTACAGAACCCTAAAAATGAGAAAATAAAGTATATTTTATTCAGTTCACTGCACATAACTCACACAGGTAAGCTAGCGTCCCGGGTTCGATCCCCGGTACGGGCAAATATTTGTGTGATGAGCACGAATGTTTGTTCCCGAGTCTTGGATGTTTCCTATGTATTTAAGTATTTATTTCTCTATATAAGTATGTATATCGTCGTCTAGTACTCATATCACAAGCCTTTAGAGCTTACTTTGGGACTAGATCGATTTGTGTAAAGATTGTCCCGTGATTTATTTATTTAATTTATTTAATTTAGGTGCAGCAAAATGAACTAGCAACATAAAAACCGGACAAGTGCGAGTTAAACTCGCGTGGAGAGGGTTCCGTTCCGTACATGATTATCTGCAATTTACTAGGTTACTTTAAATACCATAGACTTCTTATAGGTTTTCCTGTAATCTATAGGTAAAGAACTATTTTCTGTATTTTTTTCAAAATTTTAGCCCCAGTAGTTTCGGAAATAAGGGGGGGGAACGGTCAATTTTCGCCTATTTTCCTAAATAACTTCCAAAATATTTTACTTAAGATTCAGAAAAAAATATATTTAAAGTCCTCACAATAAGCCCTTTCATTTGATATGTCACACAATATAGATTGCATAACTTTTTTTTAAAATTTTTTGATTTACCCCCCAAAAGTGGCCCCCATGTTTATAATACATATATTTACGTCACGCGTCCGTGTTGCGGTCACCAACTAACATATGTATACTAAATTTCAGCTCAATCGGTCCAGTAGTTTCGGAGCAAATTGGCTGTGACAGACGGACAGACAGACAGACAGACAGACAGACGCACGAGTGATCCTATAAGGGTTTCGTTTTTTCCTTTTGAGGTACGGAACCCTAAAAAACAATGTTCATGGTGGTGTGACCGCCGCAATAAATTGGATACTGGCTCAGCATGCTGAGGTATCTGATACCTGCCAACCTGCAGCGCTGATTTTCATGGCTTCAATGTAGGCACGCACGATTGTGTGGAGTGTATATTCGTCAGTGTGGCCAACATGGACTGTATTCGTGAGTAATCGGTCAGTTGTCGGTACATCAAAGGAATTCGTGCCGATGATAGTACGTGTACACACAATCGCCCAACATTCAGCCATTTATTCGCCCATGTTGGCCGAATAATGAAGAGGCGCCATCAGATAACACTGCCTGTGCGTGACTCACAGAGCGCTATACAAACATAGTAAATACTAATATTTACAAACTGTTATATACAATCAATACATACCATACCATATTGTATTTACCTATTTGACTTAAGATCTTTTTATGTTGTTCACAGTTTCAAGATAAAAAATATCCTAATTTGGGACGTTATTTTGTTTTAATTTATTTGAGACAGTTCGATTATCAGACTCCCGCACGGTTTTTTTGGCTGTTGCGGCATTTTCATGAGCAATCTTTACGTCAAATTTATATCTAATTGGGCCTTCGTTGTACACTATGCAGAAATGCCAATCGTTTTTAATTGGTTGGGCGTAATGATAAATATTTTTGTATTGGTCCAATGTTAGTTTTAATGGGGGCAAACTATCAACTATATCCCTTAGGATTCCCTACTGTTAATGGATGCCAAAGGAAAATGCTACTAGAGATCTCACCATGTCAAGTGGAACATACGACCAATTGCATCTGAGTAAGCTTTAAGGCACCTGTTTTAAGCTTTATGAATCAAGTCAACATTCACAATAGTAACTTTAAAACTAAACACAGTCCCTCGACTATTCTCTACTCATTCACACCAAGAGCCACTTGTATCATTTTCCACCCAATACTCCATTGATTTGCATCCAAAGCCCACATCCCAACGGTTTTAAATAAAAATAAATCGGAACCGAAGCCGTTCTGTTGCTATACGACAGAGATTCCACAATAAATAAACCCACAGACAATGGAAAGATACTGAAAAAAATAGGAAAACTTTCAATTCTCCAGCGTTTGAATCGACGTACTGCTTGAAGCGGTACTATAGTTAACGGAAGGTATAGGAGAGTTTATCGCGCGATTTTTTAACGACATGAGGTCTGCGGAAATCTGCTGCCTAGGTGCAGCGCATGATCGTTGTGGCTATCTTAGGGAGGTTGGGGCTATGTCCAGTAGTGGATGTCCTTTGGCCACAATGATGAAGCTGATGAGGGTCTAAGGACATCTGTGTGTACGATAGATTTTATAAAACCTATTTAAATTATTTCGTTTAATATTTATACGGTTATTAATATTAAAAGAGTTCTTACTGCGTTTTGGGTTTTTGAGAGCACCCGATATTCTTCTTTATTACGATTTGGAAATGAACCCAAATCGGTGTGCACTGTAGAGTCTATAAAATATGAAAAGAAGTAAGTGGTATTCAACGGCGAACTTATCCTTTAGGGGCCTTTTCCAGTTAACCTTTGGGCAAAGTTAATCGCACGGAAATGTTAAGTACCTGAATCTACCTGTCTGCATAATACAGGAGTATTTTTTTTTTCATTTTATATCCATATTACCACAAATACAAATACACATACATTTATTTATACTTCTCCATATGAGTGAGTAGACACTCACACATGGAAATGCTTCTCCGAAGTGATGTTACTGCAAATTAATAAAGTAGGTAGTACATAACACTTTTAATTCATGTTTTATAATTGTTGTTTTTGTTTTGTAACTTTCCAATGCAAACTTTGCAAGATTACAATGCAATTTTATAGTCTCAGTTCTCACTCGACTCTCACCGCCCGTATTCGGGTTTTACAATGGTACCGCTAAGCGCTTCTGGGAACTAAACCGACTGCTACGCGATTCATCTTCATTTGTCCCGCAATCGCAACTATACAGTATAATTGACTGAGTCCGCATTCTTTACACGTTTATTGCCACGTAGCTTTATGCCCGCGACTCTATCCGCGTGGAATTCGGTTATTGTTATTTCCTGGGGCTTTTGAAGTTTCATAAAAATCTGTTCATACCGTTACTAAGGTAAGTAACAAACAAACATACACACAAACTTGCCTAAGCGATATAGCGTATGGTTCTTTTACGATGCAAAATAATTTGACATATAATTTAGGCAATGTCAGATAGCGGCCCTGGAAAGGCTTCGAAACGTCGGGAAATATTTTTAAGGAGATGCGAAATGGTTTTATTTTAATAACAAAAAACATAGTTTCACTTTGGGTAGTTATTTATAATTATTGATTTATCTCTATTGTTTCTTTATTTTTAAAACGGAATGACTAATCGAATGCTAGCTAGGTTTATATAAACAAAATATAAGAAGTCGACGAAGCGGTTAGCCTAGTTGGGAGTGACCCTGCCGGGTTCGATTCCCGGTAAGGGCAAATATTTGTGTGATAAGCACGAATGTTTGTTCCTGAGTCTTGGATGTTTCCTATGTATTTAGGTATTTATTCTCTATTTAACTATGTATATCGTCGTCTAGTACCCATAACACAAGCCTTTAGAGCTTACTTTGGGACTTGATCGATTTGTGTAAAGATTGTCCCATGATTTATTTATTTATTATTTATAATATAAGAAGTGAACAAAAAATCTTAATCTGAAAATTGAAATAAGACTTAATTACCAACTTGTGATGTCAAAATATGTCTAATATATAGGTAATATACGAAAAAAGCACTCGTAATGAACGTTCATTGCTAGCTTCACAAGGGAGAAAATAAAGTAAACCGTAAAGTATTACGAAGCAAACTGATCTTTTTAACCAATTTAGAGCATTTTACTGCCAAAGGGAGTTTTTTTCGGCCCTTCTGTCACATAAATCGACTCTACGAGCTCACAAAGACGTTTTTACAGTCTCTTTTCTTACATTTTCGTAATTATATCAGGATAAAATGAAATTTCAAGAAACGTCTTGCGCTTCTAGCCTCGTTTTTTTGTTGTAGTGGATTTTATTAAGACGGGGTATCGAATGCGCTATTGAATAAAAAAAATATACAACGTGTCCCTGACTGTTGGAGATTCCTTAACACCAATTTGGTCAGTAGTACATATCTGACTAATTTTCAAAATATTATTCGCTCTAGTATTAACTGAAAAAAATAAACTCTTTATCACCTTGGATCAACCTTGGATTTACACTCATTGACGCTAACACTTGACTTGCATAGCCTTCCGGCTGGGTTGGACTGAATGCCAAAATGCTATGTTCCGCATAGGTCCTGTCACTTATATAATTATTAATACAGTATGTTATTATTTTGTGATGGGTTTTATATTAATAAAAAAAAAGAACTATTTTATAGCAGTTTTCAGAGGTACACATTTCTGGGTATTGCCACTGTCAGGGACACATTGTATAAAAAAAATTTGAAAAGGCGGTACTGGCTTAGTGCCATTATTGTTTGCAAACGAGTTCGAACCCGACGTATACCCGAAATTAAAAATGCCACTTAATAATTTCAAAGATTCCTTAAACTGACATAAACTCATGCTTAGATCAAATTTTTATGCAAATAAAATGTCCAGGAAACTGATTGCTTTTCGGATAAAAAACAATTATTTATTTTGCAAGTATGGCGCATTTACATGTCGGAATCTACCAGCGCTTCGAAAGATGACATCTGCTGAGAAAAAGTCCCCCAGAAAACTATTTCTATCTCATTATATCTACTTGACTCCTCTGCTGCACTGGGAGTGAATAAATAGCATAGAATGCGTGCAGATGCTTATCATCCTGGCATGTCGTAAAAGTCGACTAAGGGGCGTGTCCTCTCCAACATGGTGGACTATCTGTATGGGCGATGGGCTGATCACCTGTCACCATACGGTTCATCATACCATCTTAGGACTAATTAATCGAACGTGGCCACAAGTAGTCTTGTGGCTCTGCCCACCTCATTAGGGATTTCGGGCGTGATAATATGTATGTATGTATATCTACTTGACTTTAAAGTGATTCGCTCAAGAAGCACGTTTCCTTTTGGCTACTAATGGCATAAAAAATCAATATGCAGTAATAAAACGTACCCAAAGTTTATCCCAACGTGTTCAGATAAGAGTTTTATGTGGGTAAGCATTCAATATTTATCGGTAAGGGGTCGAAACATCGCCATTAGCTTACAGAAAACGTTTTAGAATTTTATATTGATCTTCACTTACTTAGCGAATTTTCTTCTGTGCTTAAACACTTACACACCAAAAAAACCGGACAAGTGCGAGTTAAACTCGCGTGGAGAGGGTTCCGTTCCGTACATGATTATCTGAAATTTACTAGGCTACCTTAAATACCATAGACTTCTTATAGGTTTTCCTGTAATCTATAGGCAAAGATCTATTTTCTGTGTTTTTTTCAAAATTTTAGCCCCAGTAGTTTCGGAAATAAGGGGGGGGAATGATCATTTTTCGCCTATTTTCCTGAATAACTTCTAAACTATTTCACTTAAAATTCAAAAAAAAATATATATTTAAGATCCTTACAGTAAGCCCTTTCATTTGATATGTCACATGGTGGAATAACTTTTTTTTTTTTTTCTAGTTTACCCCCAAAAAGTGGCCTCTATGTTTAAAATTCATATATTTACGTCACGCGTCCGTGTTGCGGTCACCAACTTACATATGATTACCAAATTTCAACTCAATCATTCCAGTAGTTTCGGAGCAAATTGGCTGTGACAGACGGACAGACAGACAAACAGACAGACAGACAGACAGACAGACAGACAGACACACGAGTGATCCTATAAGGGTTCCTTTTTCCTTTTGAGGTACGGAACCCTAAAAACAACTGGTTCTAATCTCAAGTACCTACGGTTCAGTAATGTCTAACTGTATGGAGCTGGCAGACTTCAAATCAGGTTTAATGACAACAAACAAACAAACAAATACTCTTTATTGAACACCACATAAAACATATTGGAAAAAGACAAAAAAATAGGTAACACGGTATACAATAGGCGGTCTTATCGCTAAGTAGCGAGCTCTTCCAGACAACCTTTTGAAAGAAGAGATGGTATAACAGACTTGCAAAGGCAGGTGGTGAATACTATAGTAAACATTTAAAGTACACAAAACCACTAACATACAAAACACTTACATAAGCACATACTATACACAAATAAATATATACTATACATAAATACATACATACATATAAATATACATAATTATAATAGAAAGAAAACCTAGTCAGCTACACAAAAGAGAGAAAGATTAAAGCAAGAACAAATTGTGGAAAAGAATGGACAGATTACAATGTTTACAAAGGTGACAAGTAGTGCTGTTTTAATAAACCTTTAAATAAAGGAAGAGACTTAGCACGCCTTTAATCCGAAGGTAAGGAGTGCCTGACTTAAATTAGTTTTAAGATTTTTAAACCACCTTTAAGATTGTGTCCTGGGGTGTAATTTTTTAAAATAACCCTTCGTTCATGAACTCACCGGCGAGGGTAATTTGACCCGTCAGTACGTATAAACTACATGGTCGGGCGTGTATTTGACCTTGGTCATTTAACATAGTAACGGTTTACGCAATTCTAAAATTTCAAAAGTTTTACTATTCACATAAATATTTTAAGAATCCGTCTTTAAACTTACATAACTTTTTACAAGATTTCACCAATTTTTGCGGAAATATGAATCCGTTTATCCAATCAGCGCCTCTATTCGGGAACGCTAAGTGATTCTGTAGCGATTCGCGAGTGAGATTTCTCATCTCGCTCTTACGCATTGCGCGTCTTGCGGAAGAGTGGGATCAGAAATCTCTCTTACGAATCGCTACAACATCACTTAGCGTTCCCGAATAGAGGCGCTGGTTACGACTCAATGTGAGACTGTTCAGAAACTTTCAACCTTCTGACGTACTACAAATGATTTGTATCAAAATTATAGCAATATGATGATGATGATGGGTGGAGACGCCTGGCCGGTGGCAGGCGGGCGGTCGATCTGCGTGTGCTAATCATTCAGCCCAGTTCCCCTAGGTTTGGAGTTTACTGCCACGACGGCGCTGCCATTCAACACGGATCCCATCTTCTTGTTTTCCTACAGAACAAAAAAACATCCTGAAGGTTCAAGCTACTTAACTCAGTTACATCTATTTTATCTACTCCGAAGATGTCGTATCTCAGTGACGAGTACATGACACAGTCGGCTATAAGGTGTTTGCTAGTCTCCTCCTCCCCACGGTGAGGGCATAGTGGGTCTGATTTTACCCCTATTACTGACTATCTATATAGCAATAAGTAATGCGAATAAATAGATATTTAGAAAACATTTTTATTCACCAAACATTTTCACACTAAAAAACTAAACACGAAACTGATACGGTTAACTTCGTTCACAAAGCTAACTTTTAACGAGACTAGATGGAGTTTGTCTTCCACACACGTTGAACTAATCCGAGAATATTTTTGTGCAATGGCTTAATAAATCGTGTCTGAACAGATAGTCGGGTAATTCTAAAGCTAGCGGTCCCGGGCTCGATCCCCGGTAAGGGCAAATATATGTGTGATGAGCACGAGTGTTTGTTCCTGAGTCTTGGACGTTTCCGTTCTATTTAAGCATTTATTTATCTATATAAGTTTGTATATCGTCGTTTAGTACCCATAACACAAGCCTTCAGAGCTTACTTTGGGACAAGATCGATTTGTGTAAAGATTGTCGCCTGGTTTATTTATTAGTGCCTATAATTTTGTTTATGATATTGTATGTTCATTTCTGACGAATTCGCAGATATTTTAAGATTTAATTTAGTTTTATCAAATGTCTTTCCACATCTTTAAGAATTGCTAAAATGACTAGATTTTCTTTCACAATTACCCCTGCGTTACCAGTCTCCGAGCACCCCTACATAAGACCACTGTGTTTACCAACAAAACATTAGACTCCAACTCCAAGGCGTCAACTCCAAGGTTAGTTGGAGAGATCCCATTGAGGATAAGCTCGCCTTTGTACATTGTTTATGTCATTATGCAGAATTTTATTGTTGTGTAACTTATGTGCAATAAAGAGATTACATACATACGTACATTAGAAACGCGAATTTATGAACTACAATAGTACATTGTGCATCTAGGGCCGTAAGAAGGGGATAACCAACGAGAGTCTGTTAGAAGCCCGACGCCGATAGGCGAGGGCTTTTATGACTCGAGTTTGTTATCCCCTTACTGCCCGTGATACACACAATGTTTTTCATCACATTTGCGAGGAAATAAAATAAAAATTAGACAAAAAAAAGTATATATATTAATTTTATTCCCATTTTACGTCGTGAATTACCATCAGGTGGGTGTTCATAAACTGAGCGTACGTTGCGATCAGCGCGGGGCAGCTCCGCCGGCTTGCGGTCGCGCGCGCCGCCGGCTGCGGCTCCCGAGCAGCTCCGCCGACCTGGCGCACCTAACAGCCCGCGGGAGTTCGAAACCATACAAAATCCATAACTCCCTAGGGAGTTATGGATTTTGTATGGTTTCGATCTCCCGCTGACGGCGGGGCCCGTAGAGGAGCTAAATCGGCTATAGCTGCTCTATACGCCTGCGTATAATAACACCCTTTCCGAGCAAGTGTGATGAAATAGTTATTAAATATGATGATAAAGTCTATGTCGATAGAATAAACCCGCGTAATAAAAAATGTACCTTAAAATATACTGAAGAGGTAGTTGTAGGCACTAAGAAGTAGATGGGATATCTTCCTCGCACAACGCATTAGCATTGCGACACAAAGAGGAAACGCTGTCAGCGTATTCGACATGCCGCAGGGCCCTGTTTTAGATTTAATTTAGTTTCTATTTAGATTATATTAATTTTATTTAGTATTATTATTCTAATGTATAACTTTATTATGTTGTAATATAGTTTATCAATTTGATTTAGGTTATTTTGATATATTTGGTTATTGAATTAGTTTAATACGGAGATAAAAACCTGGGTCCTCCTCTGCTGCACTGAGAGTGAAGAAATAGCATAGAATGCGTGCAGATGCTTATCATCCTGGCATGTCGTAAAAGTCGACTAAGGGACGGGTCCTCTCCAACATGGAGAACTATCTGTATGGGCGATGGGCTGATCACCTGTCACCATACGGTTCATCATACCATCTTAGGACTAATTAATTAATCGAACGTGGCCACAAGTAGTCTTGAGGCTCTGCCCACCCCATTAGGGATTTCGGGCGTGATGCTATGTATCTATGTCTACTGTCTACAAACACCAAGCATCTACCATTAGTGCTTTAAACCCCGCAAACTATTTCCAACCCTTATGCAAAACACCGTCAACAAAGGCATGAAATTTAGGTTCCAGGCTCTTAGGCCCTCGACTGAATGGGACTAAAAGCCGGGTGTCAAGAGTCGCCCGAGGGCTCACCTATTTCAGTGTATACGGGCTTATTACTAAGTTATATTTTTAGCTTGATGCAATCGTGAGAGGTCACGTTCTTAGGTTTTTAGGTCGGATTGGCTGAGTTGTTTCGTCATAATCAGTCAGCGTCTGTCTGACTGTCTGTCTGGCTATGGTAAGCTACTCGTAGGGGAAGCACAAAGATACCAATTATAAAAATGTTAATCAAAGAAATGTTTATAGAATAATAATCTATATTAAATATAAATCAATTACCGTTACTCTCTTTAAATCTCAAAAATGGCTTGACCGATTTCAATACTTTTTGTTTGGTTTTGTTTGCTTTTATGCAGGGGTTGTTTAAAAAGAAAGAAAAGGGAATAACTATAACCGAATTCTACGCAAATGAACTCGTGGTAATAAGCTAGTATGTTATATTTTTGTTTTTATGATAGCACGACTTTAAATGTTCACTAATATTTAGTACCTCTAGGGATCGATTTGAAACAGTGACTTCTTAATTAAAAATTTCCTACTCTTTAAACAAGAAACGTCTAACTCGATTTTGTATAGCACAGAGCTGTCAAAATCAAGTTTGACGTTTCCTATTTTAAGTTTAGTAATTTTTTAATTTAGGGAATACACTTTCGAATTGGCCACAATATTTACTTATTAAGATTCAAATAGCTTCAATTTAAATTCGGGAATGTCCAGTGTATTTATGTCAGTTGTTAAATGGTAATGAAAACCCTTTTTGTCGGATTTCATCCTGAATGCTTAGTTAGAACTTTTTGGTGAGTTAGTACTCAACCAATTTGATACATTCACTTCAACTTCTCATAATTATATTACAGGTATTTCCATTTACAAGTCCCGTCAAAATAAATTGACTGTGGCGTTTGAGAAAATATCAAATGAATAAAAAGCAGTCGGAGCATCTATTCGGTACTAAAAATGCCCAAAATCGCGAATGTGAACATCGAACACGTACAAAACAATAACACATTTGCGGTTTTGATA
The DNA here is from genome assembly GCA_947859335.1 of Tortricodes alternella. Taxonomy (NCBI): domain Eukaryota; kingdom Metazoa; phylum Arthropoda; class Insecta; order Lepidoptera; family Tortricidae; genus Tortricodes; species Tortricodes alternella. The sequence goes on along the minus strand of OX401984.1, from coordinate 12,955,516 downwards.
TTTTAGTGACGATACAAGTAGTGCATTTCTTAACAGTCCCGAAAAGAGGTACAGGGCCCAGGCGCCTCATTCGGGAACGCTAAGTGATTCTGTAGCGACTCGTAAGCCAGATCTCTCATCTCGCTCTTACGCATTTCGCGTCGTGCGGAAGAGTGGAATGAGAAATCAGGCTTACGAGTCGCTACAGAATCACTTAGCGTTCCCGAATAGAGGCGCTGATATTGACTAAGTGATATGGATTGTCGTCGTCTTTATGTTACGTTATGATAAATATATTTGCCTTTATATTTAAAGCGACATTTTGTTGCTATAGTAACGATCGGTTTCAGTATCACTAAGAACAATCAATACGTATAAAACAGTACCGTGACTCACTTATAGACAACGCACAGCCTAAACGGGTGGTCCTAGTGGTTTGAAATTTGGAGGAGACATTCCTCGAGTACCCTGAAGGTGCACTAAGGAGGGATTTTCTGAAATTCTATTCCTAAAGCGGTGAAAAGAGGTGGTAAAGATTGTATGGAAAATACCGTGAGCGTAGCTGTGGCGGGTCCAATTGTCAAATATAGGGAATTTCTGTTTGTATTCGAATCATTAATTGCTACATCTTATAAATCAAATTATTCAAAGTGCTCTGTAACAAATAGAATAGTCTTTTTTATAACATCAAAGCAATGATAATAGTAGTTTATGCAACGGTTGCATAATGATAGGCCTTAAAACACTAGTGCGGTTTTCATGAAACGAGCCGATAGGCGAGTTTCATAATAAGATCGCACGTGTGTTTTAAGGCCAAATTATGCAGAGTTGCATACATAACTTTATCTACACACATATTATAAATCCTCCATGATGGGTTCAGAAACAATATTTTCTGGCAACAAGTTATTTGTTGCAATCGTGGCTGCATATTTCCGATATCCGGCGCATTTTCACATCACACACACTCCGAGAAGACTACTTACTATTTATATTTTCAACTAAAATGTAAATTACAAACAACTTTTTCTATTCAATTCAAAAACAATTCTACTTTCGTTCAGCAAAACACCAACAAGGCGATCCTCCGTCAAGACCATTTTTTTTTAAATCATAGACAAACGGATGAAGTCTCTATTCTCACGTCACTCGAGATCAAATATTGTGCAGTTTATATTAAAAAAACATACCGAATTGACGTTTCGTATCAATAACTGTTTTATTATCTATGGATACTAGAATAGAATAGAGAATAGAGATTTAATCTCATTTCTTTACTAAAAACGATAAAGAAGTCATGTTATTTCTTTATCGCAGCACTGGTTTTTCCTAATTGGTTGTCAAAATGGTGGTCATTTCCTACGGTTTTTGATTAACCAATGGAGGTTTTATGATATGGGTGTAGATAAAAACAGTATTCAATTCAAAGTTTTTCCGATACAAACTATTCGAGAACAAAGAGAATAAAACTATAAACCGCTTAAAGGAAACTCTCAAAACTACGCAAAACAATAAAAGGAGCGGTATTGCATACGATGACAATATTCGGCCAAAAATGGCCCGGAGGGGCAGTTTTGGCCGAGAATGGTCCATTTTCGGCCATAACATGCGGCTCGTAACGGCCGGCGCCATCAACGCAACATGACACCAACTATGTAATAAAACGTATGTGTATCGCTTGCGTGACATACAGACGGACAGTTAAGGCAACTTAGAGATTTTTAAATGGGTCAATATGGGACACTCTTATAAAGATATAGATAAATAATTTCTAAGGAACCAATGTCGTTGATTACATTATAATATACTTATAGAACATTGTTTATCTATATAAGTATGTATATTGTACAGATGGCAGATGGGGCCGAAGAGTTCTTGAGTGGCGACAATGTACTGGAAGGCAGTGTGGGCAGACCACACGGTGTACTGACGACCTGGTGAAAATTGAAGGTCGCGCTGGATGCGAGCAACAAAAAATCGGTCGTTGTGGCGATCATTGGTGGAAGCGTATGTCCAGCAGTGGACGTCTTTCGGCTCAAATGATGATGAAATATATCGTCGTCTATTATCCATAACACAAGCTTTTACTTAAAGCTTACTGCGCACATTCAAATTAAGACCTAATTACTTTATATTTACAGTATAAATTAATAGTTTCACGCGCTGCATCAGGGAGGTGACTTGCTTACGAATGATGGCAAGGAAACCATCCGTATGCGCCTCCGTGAACATACCCGACGCTTTACAGTATCCTGAACTAACCTGAACGCGTTAGTGTATTGAGTAATAAATCCCAAATCGTTGGCTATTTTAACGGTCTGTGTGATACCACTAACCCATACACTGACACCGCGTACACTTTTACGATCGCCAGGTCATCGCGATATGAAGACACCGCTCATAATGACGGTGATGTCAATAACGGACGCTTAGTTACTACAATCTTTAGTTAATACATAGCGTGGTTATCTCAAAGTGTTTGTTAAAGATTGCCTTTTTTGCCCATGGCTGTTTTCTCAACTCAAAAGATCGGATCAACGATACTTAAGTTATCGTCGAAGAAAGACCCTCGCTTAGCTCGGTCGAATTCAGATAAAAAGCGCATCTCCTGCACGGGAAAATGGGCAATGTGCAATGATCCACCTGAACTCATATAACACGGAATAATTCGAATAAATAATAAGGATTTCTTTTGACCTTCATCAAAACCCAATAATAATAATTAAGACCCCACGTGATAATGTTAATTGGTCAGTAATTATACCTATGCCTGTTATTTCTTAATCTTTCTCCTTTGCTAGGAGGAAACAGACAAAAAAGCGACATACAAACTGGGCGATTGCAATATCACTTTAACAATATATCTTGAACATATTAAGAACCCTGCCATTGTCAAGTACAACCCCTTCCACAATCTAAATATGAATATTTGTAAATGAAACATGTTTGTGACAAAGTCACAAAGTACTCAGAATTTTCGTTTGGCGGACTCAAGTGTTAATAACGCAGCTGTCTACGAATATCCGTAGCAGTACTACGCCGTAGGCAATTATGCAGCAGATGCTGACCACTGGCGTAACTGGATAGTTCATTATCTGGCATATTCTAATAGTGAGTATTCATGACAAAGATAATAAGATCTATATTCGGTAAGCTGCTAAGTGGTTTACTAGATAGTCACTGAAATGATAAAACCGCGAATGTGTACGGCAAATATAATAATGTCACATTCGCTGTTTTGGCAGTACCGAATAGAGGTCCAGTGTCATGACCCTTAGGGTGTCCCGAAATATATTTTATGTGTTTCCTAAACGCAAGACCTCTTAAAATTTGCGTAATTGATCGTAGATTACCAAAATAATTTTAAAACTAAAAAAAAGCTATATCTTTAGGGTTCTAACGATCTTCAAAGTTTTGAAAATTATTCATTATCTTGGCAAAAGCTTGGAAATTGTTGTCTTTCCTTGTCACTCAAAATCTTTGGAAAGATGTGTTAAACTGGTAACAGTGACCTTAAAAAGTGTAGATGACGCTACTTCTAGAGATGGCTTTATTAGAAACAGCGCCTCTATTCGGGAACGCTAAGTGATTCTGTAGCGACTCGTAAGCGAGATTTCTCATCACACTCTTCCGCACGACGCGTAATGCGTAAGAGCGAGATAAGAAATCTCGCTCGCAAATCGCTACAGAATCATTGAGCGTTCCCGAATAGAGGCGCAGATTGCAATTTCGAACGGTAATGCCTATTTGTGGACAGAAAAATAAGTTTCTATTCTAAGTTTTTGTAATTGATTATAATCTCATTTTTGGTTTATTTTGTTTTCTTGTAGTTTGTTTCATTAATTCCACTATAAAAATACCTTTAAAATTTATTTGGGAATACGTAAAACTTATAAGTTCGGTAGAGCCCTCAAGGTGACACGCATTTCTAGCTTTTTTACCTTTTTCGTAATTTGTGTTTTTTTTGTGCAATTATTTCGCAAATTTTGATGCCTCTAGTGACAATGTAACTTGAAAAAAAATAATTGTATCATACATTGACGGGACACCGTAATTACCCTATATGCAACTTTGTCATAACTAAAGTGTTATAGCAAGGATAAAAATGATCACTGGTACGTTCTTCTTTTTTACCGACAATAATTCGTCACCAACAATGTATCAATTTACAATAACTTATAAACAAAGATACTTAATTATTTTACGAAAATAGTTCTTCACCTATAGATTACAAGTAAACCTATAAGAAGTCTATGGTATTTAAGTAACATAGGAAACCGATAATCATATACTACGCGCGAGTTTAACTAGCACGTGTCCAGTTTTTATTGGAAAAATTTACTCATAAGAGTGAAATGGGGTCTGGAAAAATAATGAAAGGCAAGATCGTGCCCAAGGAGAGGCGAGTATAGTAATTCATAATTTGTACTCTGCATATTTATACTAGTCATAGGTTGTATTGTAAGCTTTTTTTTACTTGTATATTCGGGCCAATTCGAAAGTGTGCACGCTAATTTAAAATTCGCTTTACTTAAAATACGAAATGTTAAACTCAATTTTGACGTATCTCGGTTCATGAGATACAACCTGTTGGCAGACAGACAGACAGACAGACAGACAGACAGACAGACAGACAGACAGACAGACAGACAGACAGACAGACAGACAGACAGACAGACAGACAGACAGACAGACGGACGGACGGACGGACGGACGGACGGACGGACGGACGGACGGACGGACGGACGGACGGACGGACGGACGGACGGACGGACGTACAATCTATACTTACTATTTAAAAAGAAAATAAAAACATAAAAACGGCTGTCAATAGCATCTGTTACGCATTCCTCTACAGAGTAATAGCACTTCTTCAGCAAAAAAGCTATAACTTTCATTTAGAACAAGATGTCACTTAATTCTAGGAAAATACTCCAGAAAAAAATCTAGACTAGTATTCAATAATATTTCTAGAAAAATACTATTTCAAAGCTGACTTAAGAATCTCACTATACCAAGAGCCTATGTTGCATTTGTAGCGTAACCAAAACAGAACCTCTTCTTATAAAAGATAAGGTTGAATTCTGAATGCCGCTTGAATCAGAGAGCGAGCCATTTCCTTGCGCTGTTCGCTCGAGCGATTTCGACCTCTGACCTCGACATAATGCAGTGCTAAGGAAATGGAAGCTCTAAGTCGATGGGGTAGCCAAACGGGTAAAAAAGACGGTATTTTTTTAGGGTTCCGTACCCAAAGGGATCAACGGGACCCTATTACCGAGCCTACGACGTCCGTCCACCCGTCTGTTTGTCAGAGGCCTCTAGCTCAGCAACAACGGTAAGGAGTGGAAACTCTGAATTTTTACCCGACTGCGCGACGCAAAACGTTTATCAGCCTATGTATGTTTGTATGTATGTATGTTTGTTTCTTTGTGGCGCTCTAGAGACCAAACGCGTGGGCTGATTTTGATGATACTTAGGTCAATTGATTTGTCTTAATCTTGCGAGTGTCACCAAAGCGAAATTTCTCTTCCCACTCTTCGCACGACGCGTAATGCGAAAGAGTGGGATGAGAAATCTCGTTCCCGAATAGAGGCGCTGGTCCAATAAAAGTGGCTCCAATTCGAAACGATGTCTTTAAAATTTCCTAAACAGAAAATAAGAAACGTAAAACTCGTTTTTAACGTTTCCTATTTCAAGTTTAACGATTTTTAATTTTAGCGACGACATTTTAGAATTGGCCCCGGTTTCGTAAATATCCTACTTAATTAGTTCATAAACCATTTCCAACCTTCCGTAAACTTCCCTGTCCTTTGATTTGTCAATCAATTGAGTCGTTACATATAATATCGACATTTGGCTATGTATCATTCCTTGAATATTTCTTTGTACTTTGTATTCAAATTCGTATCTTAATTCAAACCACCGAAGATTTATTTTTCAAGGTCACATTTTGTGGACTTAGTATAAATTGCAGTACGGTCAAAACGTCGATGTGTATAATAATTTAAATTATTATCGCGATGTCGAGTGTGTTAAAATGTTGCAGTTGCAACGTTGTGATAAACGAGGTGCTGGCATTTATTTGCAATAGAATTACAGTTATGGACGATGATAGCCTTTGTAGGTTATGTGTTTCTGCCTTCACGATCAGTGAAATTGTGAGTGCAAAAAATCTGCTATTTGACTCCATCCCAACAAAAACTCGTAAGAGGGTTCGTAAAGGAGAAGGAAAGTCTCAACGGGATATTGACGATATAGTAAGCATCCTAAGAGTTGCTGATTTGGAGACATTGCCAATTTTCGTCGCGCGTGATTTGCATAAATTACCCCCCATGTTGTTCGACCATGTTGATGTGAATCGGTTGCTCAAGGACCTGGTTGTAATGCGCCATGATATAGACCGCATTTCCGTGGAATGCGCCTCGGTGAAACAGATTGACGAGTTAAAATCTGACATTGAGAATCTAAAGAGAGCTTCCATGGTAAATTATTTTCAGCCAAATGTGAATACGAAACGTGGGGCATGTTTAATGAATAGCCTTGATTTTGATAGTGGACCCATGGGCTTGCCACCGGCTTGTGTTGCAGACAACGTATCGAAGGAATATCATTGTACATCGTCACCGATTAACGACATTCATCATAAAAGCACGGTTGAGGGTAGCCGCACAAACGCACAACCAGTATCTAAAACCGAGCCGAGAAAAACAGCTGTGAGCAGCGTGTCGCCTATAAGTCATAAACAACTGCCGCCGCCGCCGCCGGCCGGCTCACCTGTACCTGTATCGAGACACACGGTCGCAGCGGATAATTGCGAGAGGCCTACAGCGGGTGCAAAATCTTTTTCGGAAGTTGTTTGTGAGGGTGATTGGTTGCCTGAAAAACGTAATGAGGAGTGGATCACTGTTCAAAAAAGGAAAATGAAAAATCGATTTGTAGGAAATAAGGGAAAGGCAACTGTCGAGTTGAATAGCAAGTTCAAAGCGGCTGATGTCAAAATTCCAATCTATATATACAACGTATCTAAGGACGCAGCGCTCGAGGAGATAAGAAATTACATAGTTGAGAAGTCTAATATTACAATAACACTCGAGAAAATGAATATGAAAATAATGAAAGATTATGATGCTTACAAAGTCTTTGTGCCAAAGCACAAATTGGATATATTTTTGAGAGATGATTTCTGGCCTGATGGTATTGTGTATCGGCGTTTCGTCAGTTTTAGTCGCAATAAAAAATTACATAATGAATCACGTCACAGCAAAGTTAATTAGTTACAACTGTAAGAGTGTTACTCGTTCTGTCCAATGTGTGAAAAATCTCTGTTTGACAGCGGATATTATTGCTTTGCAAGAAACCTGGCTCCTGCCTCATGACGTGCCGTTCCTGGGGAGTATAGACACCAACTTCGCTTTCACCGGTAATTCTGCGGTCGACACGTCTGCTGGAGTTCTCAGAGGGAGACCGTACGGCGGGGTGGCCCTGCTGTGGAGAAAGTCTGTGTTCCCGTGTGTATCGGTAGTAGCGTGTAGCAGTGTGCGCCTCGCAGCGATCAAGGCAACGCTTAATGACCGCTCGTTGTTAATAATGTCCGTGTACATGCCGACTGCATCTATTGACAACCTTATCGAGTTCACCGAGTGTTTAAGTGAAATCAGTGCAATAATTGAAAGTAGCGGTGTGGAGTCAGTGTTTATTCTCGGTGACTTTAATGCGCACCCAGGTGAGCTGTTTTCGAATGAACTATTGAACTTTAGTTGCGACCAGTCGTGGTCGTGCGTTGATATGGACCTGTTACCCGCGGATACTTATACGTTCGTGAGCGATGCGCACGGCTCCCGTCGCTGGCTTGATCATTGCATAGTGACGAGCGCGGCGCGTCACTCAGTATTGAGCGTTGCTGTGTTACAGGATGTTTACTGGTCAGATCATTATCCGTTGATGGTGGAGTTCAATATTAATTGTATTACACCAAAAATTGTAGCCCCCCCTCTTTCAAGCAATAAAGTGCTGTGGGGCGAAAGGGACGGTAGACAGATTTGCTTGTTTTATGAGTATTGTAATTCTGAACTGAGTGATGTACATATGCCTGACGAGCTTGTTTCATGCGCTGATAAGCAGTGTGTAAATATAAATCACAGGTTACTACTGGACGCCTTGTATACCAATATTACGTGTATATTAGCGAGAGCCGCGGAACGTAGTTGTAGCTCCGCTAAGAAAGGCAATAAACGCAAGTATGTACCAGGATGGAACAAGCACGTTAGTCGCGCTCATGGAGAGGCTCGGCTTTGGTATCAAACGTGGTTGTCATACGGCAAACCGGTTTCTGGCGATTTTTACAACAAAATGTGCGAGTCTAGACGTATTTTTAAGTCTAAATTAAAGTACTGTCAAAATAATGAAGACAAAATTAAAATGGATATAATTGCGCAGCTTCACGCTGATAAACAATTTGGTAAATTCTGGAAAACCACGAATAAACTATGTCCTAAGCCGAGCCTTCCCGTGAGCGTAGCTGGTTTTTATGAGCCAACTGACATAGCGAATGCTTTTAGGCAACATTTCAAGGTGCAGTTGAATAACACGCAATTGTGTCAAGTGCCTGATGCTGAGATCTACCCTCCCGACATAAATGTGCGGTTCTCAGTCAAAGAGGTGGATGATGTTATTAAAAAGATGGTAAGAGGAAAGTCCCCTGGGAAGGATGGCCTTAGCATTGAGCACTTAAAATACGCTGGTGGTCATCTGCCCAGAGTCCTCGCACTATTGTATAATTTGTGTATAAGCCATTGTTACCTACCAGATGACCTTATGTACACAGTGGTTGTTCCTATAACCAAGAACAAAACAGGTGATGTTTCTGACATATCTAATTATAGGCCCATTTCCCTTGCTAATGTTATTGCTAAAGTCCTGGACAGTTTGCTTGATACACAGCTGGATAAGCACATCGAACTGCATGATACACAATTTGGATTCAGACCGGGCCTATCTACCGAAAGTGCTATCCTCGGTCTCAAGCAGACTGTTCAGTACTATACAGCCAGAAGAACGCCTGTGTTTGCCTGTTACTTGGACCTGTCAAAAGCATTCGACACGGTATCATATAACACCCTGTGGCAAAAAATACATTGTGAAACGGACGTACCGCATGAGATCATGGCTATACTCAGGTACTGGTATGGAAAACAGAACAATAGTGTGAGGTGGGCGGGTGCGCTCTCGGATGTATACGGGTTGGAATGTGGGGTGAGGCAGGGGGGGTTGAGCTCGCCCCGCCTTTTCAACCTATATATTAACCGACTTCTCGGGGAGCTCAGTACCACCAATGTTGGATGTTCGATAGATGGTGTATTTATTAATAACATCAGCTACGCGGATGACATGGTGTTGCTGAGCCCCTCGTTAGGTGCGCTGCGGAGACTGCTGCAAGTCTGTGAGTCCTACGCGGAGGCGCATGGGCTTAAATATAATGTGAGCAAAAGCGAGTTCATGGTCTTCAAGGCAGGAAATAAAACCTACATAGACTTGCCCCCTGTCACTCTATGTGGGACTCCCCTAAAGCAGGTGAAGCATTTTAAGTACTTGGGCCACTGGGTCTCCGAGGATCTGAGCGATGTCATGGACATTGAGAGGCAGCGCAGGGCGCTGGCTGTCCGTTGCAATATGCTGGCACGTAGGTTTGTACGTTGTAGCGATGAGGTTAAGGTGACGCTCTTCAAGGCGTACTGCCAGTCCTTCTACACGTGCAGCCTATGGGTTAACTATACGCAGCGGGCATACAGCGCACTGCGCGTGCAGTACAACAACGCATTCAGGATGCTGTTTGGGCTACCGCTGCACTGCAGCGCGTCGGGCATGTTCGCTGAGGCTAGGACCGACGGGTTCCATGCCATCATGAGGAAGCGGTGTGCCTCCATGCTAAGTCGCATGCGCGCTAGTACGAACGGCATCCTGAATGTGCTGGCTGACCGGTGGGATTCACCAATACTGAAGAGGTGGATAACTCTTCATTCGTCTGCACAGCCCTATTTATTTTGAATTAATTTTAATCTAATTTTTAATGTAAATTTTATTTTATTTTATTTTATTTATTTTCATTGTATTTTATTATCAAATGTGTATGGATTTATTTCTGAATTAAATGATTTTATTATTATTATTATTATAAAGAGTATTATGCTCGTTAATGTAAGTGCTCTTGATTCGTGGTTTGACTGGCCCTGAAAGTGGAGTGCAAATACAGAGATTTCTTTTTATTAATAATAACCATTGAAATATATATTAAGGAACTGCTCAAAGCAATTCTCGCGATGCTTACATTTGAGGTGTCAGAACGCGAATCTGACACCATCGCAGGTTCAGTCGCATGTCAACCACCATCCGTGCCACCCGTGACACCCATGACACTCTGCGGTTTTCTCTACTTTCAAGTACACAGTTTACGGATATAATCAAGAAAGTACTGAATTGGCTCATGTTTTATTCATGATTTTGGTGTAACTATTTCGGTTACGCAGAGAAATAACTTTTGATTTAAAGAAAACCAGTGCCAATATTCCAAAATCATTGACTGTTTCATTAATTGTTGGCATCAAATTACTTGAAATTATTTTAATATTCAGGGCAATAAAATCACTGTAGACCAGTGTTACGAATTGTAGTGCTACTGATTTTTTTTTAATTTTTATATGCCGTAATATTTCTGCTGAGTTTCTTCCGGCGCTTCTCCTCAGCAATGATGGTTCTTTCTGATGAATACAAGAGTCCACAGTAGCGGTGGGTGATAAATAACGTCACGAAAAAATCACAGTAATGCTGTGACACCCCGTTCACATGGCATCAAGTTTTGCAGGATCTGATAGTCTACCAACTATCAGATCCTGCAAAACCGGATAGTGCGTTCACACTGCTGCCCGGTTTTGTATGATCCTCCGGCGCCAACCCCGTCCAATTCACAGGATCCGGTTTTTTGCAGGATTCTTGTACCGAGCTTGTGTGAATACAAGTATTTGAAATACCGTTGGCCACTTAATCGGATCCGGCATTTTATCGAATGACCGGACTGAGCCGTAGTCGCAAAATCGGATGACACATTTTGCAGGATCCGTTTTACTGCCGGATCCTGCAACAGTGTGCTTGTGTAAACGCGTGCATTGAAATACTGTTGCCACTAAATCGGATGCTGCAAAAAACAGTTCCCACAAAAGATCGGATGGCTCCGTGTTAATAATAATAATAATAAGTTGTCACAGAGAAACGACGTTACAAAATCAAATTGCCGTTCTTTCGTTCCTAGACCGCGTCCGTATCGGTATGTATCTCTCTGTCACGAGTATCACGCGCGAGGCGGCGGGCGTCAGTGTTGCCAACTCTTAAATTAAAAAGTAGCTAGAAGTACGTCTAGAAGATGCCAAAAAGTTGATAAATAATTTTGAACTTTGCTAAAAGCGGTGGTAAGATGTGTTGAAATGTAACGCTTTTCTCAATCTCTAGTCCATAGATGGCCAACTTGATGAAAAACGATTTGAATTTGAATTTGAAGTGTCCCTACTTGCGTGTGATGCAGCATGACCTCTAACAATAATTAAATTATTTACGTGCCCTAACTGTTTATCCTACTCTGTACCTCAAGGGCCTTCCTTAAAGCTTTGACCGCAAGCAACACGGTAATGCCAGCTTAATTGTCATGATAATAATGTTGCTACTCTCCAAACAAGAACATTAAAGGTTAAATAGCTTGAACCGTCAAATAGCTTAAGAGGACTGTGAACCAACGGCAAAAATCACTCACGGAGAAAAAAATCTCGTTCTTGATACCTAAATACAGTAATATGAACGAGAAAATCTAGTAAATTCTGGGACAATTGTTCATTCAGTATGCCTTATTAAACGAATCTTGTTTAAAAGTTTAATATTCATACAAAATCATATTATCATACAAACATACATACATATGTGTAAAGATTGTCCCCTGATAAAAAAAAGGCGAAAGCTATTTCCAGCCCTTAAATGTTAACCGACTTTGACCAATTTTTGGAAAAGTCAATTTAGTCAAGAAAATCTAGGTTTATACGTTTTTTGAATTTTAATTAATGATCAACAAAGTCAAATTTTCGCCAAAATTAGTTTTATATGAGAATACTAAAACAACAATAAAACTGTATTTATTGATTATAGTGAAAAAACTAAAACGTATAGACCTAGATTTTGAAGTTGATCAACATCGGTTAACATTTCAGGGATGGAAATCGTTCTCGCCTTTTGTATGAAAAACTGTAGGTTCACACTCCTCTTAATACTATCATTTACAAAAACCCGATAGCCACTACTCGCCACAACCGTAGCACGTCGCACTACGTGGCAATTTTAGCTATAATATCCAACAATTTTATCAATCTAAATTGGAAACAATATTTAATTTATTTATTCCGGGCGCCTCATTCGGGAACGCTAAGTGATTCTGTAGCGACTCGTAAGCCAGATCTCTCATCTCGCTCTTACGCATTTCGCGTCGTGCGGAAGAGTGGAATGAAAAATCTGGCTTACGAGTCGCTACAGAATCACTTAGCGTTCCCGAATGAGGCGCCTGAACTAGGTTCCATCAGACATTAGTATATTTCCCACAATTAACACAATTAATAAATTATCCAAAGTTAAAAAGTTTAAACTTAACAATATTAAAGGGCTTCTTTTCTACATTGCCTAAGCGATATCGGACATTATTTTTCAACGATATGAATACGAATTGTCAGCAAAGGCGGACGCATTGTAAAGATACCATACATGAACATCGGTCAACGATTAAGATGGATTCGACCATCTGGTACTTGTCAAAGAGTAAAAAATAGATGGTTGACCACTGTGCATTTTCACATAATCTTTCTCTCACATAAAAGATGTTAATTTGACTCGTCAACATTACTTTTGCTTTTATTTATTAGGGTTCCATAGTCAAACTTCAGTAATCGTAGTTAAGCCACGCCATGTCCATCTGTCCGACCGTATGTCACAGCTATTTCTTATCGAAATCTATTAAATTTACAAGCTTAAATAAATAAATAAATCAGGGGACAATCTTTACACAAATCGATCTAGTCCCAAAGTAAGCTCTAAAGGCTTGTGTTATGAGTACAAGACGACGATTAAATACGTATATAGAGAAATAAATACTTAAATACATAGGAAACATCCAAGACTCAGGAACAAACATTCGTGCTCATCACACAAATATTTGCCCTTACCGGGGATCGAACCCGGGACGCTTGCGTCGGAGGCAGGGTCACTACCAACTAGGCTATCCGCGTCGTCAAACATCGCCCTGAAAAGCAAAAAAATCGTCGTTAAATTCTGTATAAGATGTCATTAAGATGGCTCCGCGCATATAGACAAAGTAAAAAATCAGTGAATAATATTTGTTTCATATTAAAATTGATGATAAAATAAAATTAATGTTAGATGTCACGTTTTCTTTTTATTTCTAAGACCAAATGTTTATTAGAGAGATTTTATCAGAACAATAATCCTATCGATTAGTAGAATAAAATAGCGAGTGTCTGCACCAAACTAAAGATGTTTTTGTTTGGCCCAGTAATTGACTGCTAGAGATTGCCTTCATTAAGGCATTAAGTCCGCCATTTGAACTTTCCTGTATAAAGTTTTAATAAATAAACAAACGCGTATAAAAACAGTGCTATTAGTTAAAACACTTAATCGAATGTTTGCGATGGCTTCGTATGAAGAGACCCATCTGCGCTAAATGATGTAGTAACACGTTGACAGTTGACCAATGGCACGCGGCCGCAACATATTAGCCGCCATTTTGGAGCGGCCATCTTGGAAGCATCGCTCACATGGCCGCGGCGATTATTCATAATGCCACTGAAATATTGACGGTTCAATATGAAGTGAGCTTGCTGTACGTGTAGACAAGCGTTTTGTTTTTAGGGTTCCGTAGCCAAATGGCAAAAAACGGAACCCTTATGGATTCGTCATGTCTGTCTGTCTGACTGCCCGTCCGTATGTCACAGCCACTTTTTTCCGAAATTATAAGAACTATGCTGTTGAAACTTGGTAAGTAGATGTATTCTGTGAACCGCATTAAGATTTTCACACAAAAATAGAAAAAAAAAACTATAAATTTTGGGGGTTCCCTATAGTTAGAACTGAAACTCAAATTTCTTTTTTCATCAAACCCTATTAACCCTATTATCTATGCATACCTGCGGATATCTAGGTCTTTAAAAATGATATTGAGGATGCTTATATCATTTTTTAAGGTTCTGTACCTAAAAAGGAAAATGAGGAACCCTTATGGGATCACTCGTGTGTCTGTCTGTCTGTCTGTCCGTCTGTCACAGCCAACTTTCTCCGAAACAACTGGACTGATTGATTTGAAATTTGGTAAACATATGTAAGTCGGTGACCGCAACACGGATGCGTAACGTAAACAAATTATTTTATACATGGGGGACACTTTTGGGAGGTAAAGTAGAAAATTAAAAAATAAAGTTACGCTATTTATATCATGTGACATATCAAATGAAAGAACTTATTGTGAGGATCTTAAATATGTTTTTTTTTTGAATTTTAAGATTAATGGTTTGGAAGTTATTTAGGAAAATAGGCGAAAATTGACCATTCCTTCCCCCTTATCTCCGAAACTACCGGGCCTAAAATTTTGTAGTTCTTTACCTATAGATTACAGGAAAACCTATGAGAAATCTATGGTATTTAAAGTAACATAGGAAATTTCAGATAATCATGTATGGAACGGAACCCTCTCCACGCGGGTTTAACTCGCACTTGCCCGGTTTTTTCTAAACTGAATAGTTTGCGCGACGGCCATTTCCAAAGTGGTAAAATGTGTCTCCCCCCCTGTAACTTCTAAAATAAGAGAAAGATAAAACAAAAAAAAAATATATGTTGTAAAATTGGTTTGAACGAGATCTAGTAAGTAGTTTTTTATACGTCATTAATCGTAAACCGCAATTTACCTTTCATTCAATGATTTAATACTTTGTCTGTATGCGTGGAGCCATCTTATTACATCTTATACAGAATTTAGCTTGAAACTTTAACATTCAATCAACTCAAATATAAAATTAATAAAAACAAAAAAAAAAAACATAAACATAAACCTTATGCATAAACCGCGAACTATTATATAGATAATGGTACAGAACCCTTCGTGCGCGTGTCCGCCTGGCACTTAGTCGGTTTTTTTAACCTTTTGAACGCCCCAGTCGGTTCTAGCCGACTGCAGATTTCCGTGCCCCTGACGCTACGATATGCCGTTTTCCATACATTTGCGCCAGCTAGAGCCGTCGTCGAGCGCTCGTGGCACGCGTTTTCACCGTTCGCCGTGACATTCAAATGGTTAACTAGAATTTTTTAAAAAAATGTCTTAATTATAAAGAAAACCGGTAGAGGTATGAGTGACAATAATAATAATAATAAATAATTTCTGACGACATAAAAATGCCAGCAAGAAGCAGTTAGGTACTAAAAAATACTTAACCGCGACATCGTAACGAAACGTGGATTGCTCTCCGACGTAATTCAAAGATGTGTACAGTACCCAATCTGATCTAGACCCGCGTGGGGACTACTTTCCATTTCTTCAAACTATAAGAGGAGGCCTGATGATCATTAGCTAATAAAATATTTTTATTTCAAATATAAATAGTTAAATCAGGGGACAATCTTTATACAAATCGATCTAGTCCCAAAGTAAGCTCTATAGGCTCCAGAATATTTATTCATGAATAATTATTAAAATAAAACGGTACCAACTAACACTAAAAAAATAGATAAAAACTAAAACTAGACTAAATTTACTAAAATAAATTTAAAAAATCTGGTCCCCGCGGCAGGGTGCCCATCACGCAAGCTGCATTTCCACGCTGAATGGCTATGCTTAGCCTTTGTGCGAGGTACCAGCCTGCGCGAGGGTCACCCGTGGCCTCCCTGAGACGCTTGCTGAGCTCCCTGAAGAGCCCATGCGCGCCCGGGCCCCACGGACCTAGTGTCTCGACCCCGAAAGCGACAAAATCGTACTGGGTGCCGAGACAACTAGTGTATTTGTTTTCTTTATACCGCTCCCTGGACTCGGCCGCCGCACCCGCCCGGTGAGTGGTAGCTGGAAGATAGGTCGCGGCCAGCGTGTCGGCGCATGTAGCGTCCCACACCAGCGCACGACCCATCCTCCAGGGTATCAACGACATACCATCAGGGCGCCTGCCATCGGCACGTATAATGTGCGGCTCGGATGTCGCGGGCACATTGACGCTGACAATCCTTACACAAATCGATCTAGTCCCAAAGTAAGCTCTATAGGCTTGTGTTATGGGTACTAGACGACGATATACATACTAATATAGAGAAATAAATACTTAAATACATAGGAAACATCCAAGACTCAGGAACAAGCATTCGAGCTCATAAACACACGTATTTGCCTTTTCCGGGGATCAAACCCGGGACCGCTGGCTTCAGAGGCAGGGTCACAACCAACTAAGCTAATGGCGTTTTCACAACATGAACCTAAACTACGAGGGGCGGCTGAAAAGTTATCTACCTAACTATGAAACAAAAGACGATCATGGCTAGTTTTTTTTTATTTTTCAATATAGTCTCCTGACAGGGAAATGCACTTATTACATTTATCAATTAAAGACATTAACCCGTTAAAAAAAAAAACTTTAGGTTTATCATCGAAAAAGTCATTAACAGCAGCCTTCATGTCGTTATCGGTTACGAATCTTCGTCCCCTCAGTTCTTTCTTCAAAAGTCTGAACAGGAAGTAGTCGGATGGGGCCAAATCTGGACTATATGGAGGGTGGTTGATTACTTCGTACCCATTTCCATTAATTGCTAGCTTCGTTAAGCGAGCAGTATGCACAGCTGCGTTATCATGCAAAAACAGAATCCCTTTACTGAGTTTGCCCCTTCTTTTTTCTTTTATGGCTTCTCTGAGCTGGTCAAGTAAATCTGCGTAATATTTAGCATTCATTGTAGTTTTTTTTGGCAAGTCGGCCAAGCTTAAACTGTTTCGACCAGAACTTTATTGTAAATTCAGAAGGGCACGAACCACCAAAAACAGGTAACATACGCAGTCTAATCTGCGAGGGTGTATTTCCTTCTTTAGTGAGAAATTTTATCACTGCACGCTGCTCAATTTTAATCAGATTATTTTTTTCTTGCGACATTTTGAAAACAATCCAGTCCCAAAAAAAGCGGGAAGCAAGAAACAAATGAATGTTGGTGATTTTGAAAAAAGAATAACCAGTGAACACGACCTCATAGTGGCCAGTATTATTTTCGCATAACATATAGGCTAGGTAGATAACTTTTCAGCCGCCCCCGTACATAGTTTCATAATATTTATAAAACCGGCCAAGTGCGAGTCGGACTCGCGCACGTAGGGTTCCGTACGATTATCTGTATGGTACGGAACGATCCCCGGTAAAGGCAAATACATGTGTTATGAGCTCGAATGCTTATTCCTGAGTCTTGGATGTTTCCTATGTATTTTAGTATTTATTTCTCTGTATAAGTATGTATATCGTCGTCGAGTACCCATATCACAAATAAATAAATAAAAAATAAAAAATAAACTATAATGAAGCAAACAAAAAAAAACAGTTTTTTGTATTGGAGCCCCCCTTAAATATTTATTTTATTTTAATTTAATTATTTATTTTTAAATTGAATATATATTTACATTTCTGTGAATATTTCAAGCGTCTACCTGTTGCCGTTATCAATAGCGAGCAAAAATGAGCAAAAAAATCACGTTTGTTGTATGGGCGCCCCCTTAAATATATATTTTATTCTGTTTTTTAGTATTTTTTGTTATAGCGGCAACAGAAATACATCACCTGTGAAAATTTCAACTATCTAACTATCACGGTTCATGAGATATAGCCTGGAGACAGACGGACAGACGGCCAGACGGACAGACGGACAGCGGAGCCTTAGTAATAGGGTCCCGTTTTTACACTTTGGGTACATACATACATACATAGAATCACGCCCGAAATCCCTAATGGGGTGGGCAGAGCCACAAGACTACTTGTGGCCACGTTCGATTAATTAATTAGTCCTAAGATGGTATGGAACCCTAAAAATAATAATAAGACAAAGTGATTTGTTTTTTGTATAACTTTTCTGCATCTAGAAACTCTCCTAGCGAAGTTATCAAACGCTGCCAACTTCGCCAGATTTTAAAGTGAGTACCTATTTTTATTTTAAACTTTAAATTACTTCTACATTATTGTGGCATCGCGGAATTGACGTTCTGGACAAAGAAAGTACTGGCAAACTATTCAATTTTAAATTATATCATAGCAAAGTTTTAATATGCACAAGTGACGCCGCGGCTGTGCAATTTCAAAACCTAGTAAGGGACACCTCCAAGAAAGAATGGGTCTTTGCATTTTGCAGCTTACTAGGCCATAAAGCATCGATTTTTTGGCTCTCCTATAAAAAAAAAATCGTGTCCCTTACTAGGTTTTGAAATTGTTCAGCCGCGCCGTCTTTATAATAATAAAAAAACTCCTATACTATCAGATTGCGATTACCATTGTGCCCGCGAATGTTTGTGACTAATTTGTTGCTACTTTGAAAAAAAAGAGGCATTAGAACGTATGCCGGGCACAACTAATATAATCCATACTAATCGGCTGAGCGAGCGAAGCGTCTCCGTTTCAGCTTGGGCAAAATATGCTTTCGTATGGCCTGCTGTCCATTTGTTCTCGTCTACAGGTCGCATTTCTCAACCGATTCTCGTGAAATTTTGTGAGCAGATTTGATAATTATATAGAACTTTCTTGTTGATTAGATTTTTCGAAATTTTTAAAAATCACGAAGATATGGGGGTTTTTGCGATTACAAAGTTATTTGCGGTGTTGGTACACTGACCGCGACTTATGTTGATGTATTGGGATAACAGTTTTCCAACGGTAAAGTTAACTTTGTCGCGAGGTCTCCAGCTCACGGAGCCACTAAGTAGTATTATAAAATCGAAAGTAGCTCTGTCTGTCTATCTGGTATGTTTTCAAGGCTAAACCCTGAACTGATTTGATTAAATCTGGTATGGAGATAGTTTGAACAATGGAAAAGGATATAAGTTTTTTTTCGAAAGAAAATAAACCCCTGTAAGGATGAAATAGGGGCTAGAAGATTTATTTACGGGAAGTTTGTGCATGCCGACCCGTTGATATAATTTTATATATCTAGGCAATTAACAGCTAACCCGCCAACGACCTCAAAAGAAGGATATGGCGTTCATTACAACTACGTTGAACAAATGAGTTAGTTCCGCATGGTAACGCCATCTATTTACAGGTTTATAAACTACGAAGCTCTATTGCCGAGGTCTTAATTCTTATGACATTTACACAGTCTTATTTTGCCTGATTCATCGCTGTCTTTCATTGCTCGCTAGGAGCTACGAACCACAAAAATAAAACGCATGAATCAGCCAATATTGGACCTTTCCTCAATGTTATAAGAACGCCGATGTCGGCAATATTTACCGAGTATGCGATGGTGTCATTTAACACCAAAAAAGTGAGTATCGCGAATATCGCGTTGGGCAGTTCCTTACTATATATTTCTATGAGGTATGGTGATAGTTTGAACTCTGGGGAAGGACATAAGCTGCTGTTTTTTTAAGAAAAGGGTGAAATGGGGGCTAGAAAAATGTATTAACAACAAGTTCGTGCGTACGATTGGAGCGGTAAGGGATTTGAGGGAAATTTTGCTGTGCTATGTATAAATGTTTTTTCTTTATTTTCTTTGTTTCTAAAATAGCTTCTTTAATCAGTGCAGCTGACAACTCGACTGCTCCGAAATGCGGCGAACTCTAATCTCCTATTTAATTTGAGTCAAGTTTTGTCGCGAGCGTATAATCACGGGCTTGTATGCTCTGATTGTTTCACGCTTAGGATACACAGGGAGCTGGAAGTTTCCGTATTTTTTTAAATAATTTTTAATAATAGTTATAAATCAGGGGACAGTCTTTACACAAACCGATCTAGTCCCAAAGTAAGCTCTAAAGGCTTGTTTTATGGGTACTCGACAACGATATACATACTTACATAGATAAATAAATACTTAAATACATAAGAAACATCCAAACATTCGTGCTCATCATTCAAATATTTACCCTTATCGGGGATCGAACCCGGGACTGCTAGCTTCGGAGGCAGGGTCACTAGGAACTAGGCTGACCGTGTCGTCGAAATTAGAATTAAAGGAAATAATAACAGAAAAATTAAACTTAGAATGCTAGTAAAATAACATTTGAAGTAATTTCAGAATATGTAATGGAAAAAACTATAAATATAATGAAAAAGTTAATTTATACAAACAAGCCATATAAATTTAATAGTGATGGTAACTCCTGTTAGAGATATCTAGGGGCTACTACGGCCACGATATGCGATTCAAAGTCAAGTCTTAAAATGAACTTTTTTGCTAACTATTTTATGCTATGCCATGTACGTTTTTTTATAGCTCCATGCCACTTTAGTTATCTGACAAAATTAAAACTCTCCGCAAATTGTGACCGTGATCATGATCTCAATTGGTCCCTTGATCGTGTAACAATCCAAATTTTACGCAAATGTAATTTAGGCACTTTTATTAGTGAAAAAAGAAAAAAAAGAAATATAAACTATTGTAAAAATAAGTTATTATAAAAATTTAATAACGATATGTTTATCCACATTCCAGCTAAAAGGCTTAGCTTGCTATTGTCAATGTACTGTGAGTGACGAGAATTTAAGGTCTATCCCCCATCACTTATCCCTCTATCCCCTAGCCCGTATTCCCTATTCCCACAGACCGGAAATGCACTTACAGCGCCTCTGTTGTTGCAAATGTCGCTAAGTGATGGGGACACCTTTCCATCAGGATGGCCGTTTGCCTATCTATGGCAATCGGTTGAAATTCTTGTCCCAGTGTGCCACAAGCCTCATCATTTCGCTTATTCCAAGCAGGTAGTAGAGCGACTAAATTGAATTTGAAGTTCCGTAATCTTCAAGAACTTATTCCGGAAGATTTGCATTATCTTGGCTTAACTAGAGACAATACGGACTCGGTTAACTTTGCTTTTGACAGATTTGAAATTATTTCAAGGCGTAAAGAGCTATTTAATGAGGGTTTGAGCAATGGAGCAAATGTTACCGCTCAAAATAAGTGCATAATTTCTGCAGTCTTAAAAAGAAAGTCGCGAAAGGTACTTTTAGCCTTTTGAATGTTTGATCATTGTATCAAAAAGACGGCGACGGCGACGACGCGGATAGCCTAGTTGGTAGTGACCCTGCCTCCGACGCAAGCGTCCCGGGTTCGATCCCCGGTAAGGGCAAATATTTGTGCGATGAGCACGAATGTTTGTTCCTGAGTCTTGGATGTTTCCTATGTATTTAAGTATTTATTTCTCTTTATAAGTATTTATATCGTCGTCTAGTACTCATAACACAAGCCTTTAGAGCTTACTTTGGGACTAGATCGATTTGTGTAAAGATTGTCCCCTGATTTATTTATTTATTTCATTTATTTAAAAGGAGGTTTTTGAGAGATGCAACAGATATCCGGCTATGATTTTTCTATCCGGCCAAATACCGGATAGGGAAAGGTAAAACCAGCGCCTCTATTCGGGAATGCTAAGTGATTCTGTAGCGATTCGCGAGCGAGATTTCTCATCTTGCTCTTACGCATTACGCGTCGTGCGGAAGAGTGGGATGAGAAATCTCGCTTACGAGTCACTACAACATGACTTAGCGTTCCCGAATATAGGCGCAGAAATAGGTTAAACAAATAGAAATGCGTCACATATTTAAACGCAATGTTTATTTCAATATAAAACTTTACATAACATAATGTCTTGCACGTTCGAATATTTCCAACTGACTTAATAAATGTATTGTATCTCTAAAGGCCTCCCCGCATACTTTAAATTCATAATAAGTTGAAATTTGCTCACGCCGCTAAGGCCGCGCAAGCTAAATACTACTTTATTCCGGCTCTTCACATTGGACCAACATGAGCGGCCAACATGGTGGCCATCATCGGCGCAATCATGACCACTACTGACTGGCATCTTTAGAAGATGGATGTCGAAGTGATAACGGCTGCTGCCATTTATTTCCTCAGTATATAGGGTTATTTATGTCTTTTCTACGCGACCGCTGCTGTGCGACTGAATGTTGAGCGATTATGTGGACACACGTACGATCATACCACATTAGAAAGTAACGCGATCGTGTGGGCACCGTGGGAAGCTAAATACAATCTCGTGTTGGAGAAAATACAGAATAAGTTTATAAGATATTTGTATCTAAAATTATTCGCAGTGTACCCTTTTTACCTTTTGATGTACCCAACGTTATTCGTTTTGGGTATGGTCGGATACAATAAATTGTCAACCAGACGGGACCTTGCGTTAGTTGGGTACATTTTTAGAGTAATAAGAGGCAAACAGGACGACCCAGGTATATTGCAACACGTATCATTCTGCACGCCCGATCGCTATACGGAGCGGAGGCGGCGGCCGCCGCTGCTAGCGGTGCCGCGCGGCCGGACCAACCTGCTGACCAAAGCGCCTCTTACGCGCGCCCTCGCTACTCTCAATGAGGTTGCCGAATTGACGGACCTATTTCATTGTACTCTAAGCGAATTCGAAAGAGTTGCCTTATATGTGATATGTTATATAAGTTAAAAGTTTATTAAGTAATCAGTAAAATGTGTATTTATATTTACCTTCTCTATCGCATTAGGTGTAAATCCTGTAATGATAGTGTTAAGTTAATGATACAATAAATAAATAAATAAATAAAATAAATAAATAAATAAATCATTGGCACGATTCCTTTAATGTTCCGACAACAACCCGATTACTCACGAATACAGGGCATCTTGGCCACACACGGAGGAATATACTTTCCACACAATCGGCCGAATGTGAAGGGAGCTAATTAGAAATAGCCGGATATCCGGCCGCACACGAGCTGTCGCTAAAGTGGCCATGTCAGATATCCGGTATCCAGCTAAACCACTATCCGTCGCATCTCTAGTTTTTTTTAGCTTGCTATTGTAACCAGTGCGCAAATATTAATGTGCATACAATGTTATTGCTCTAAAACAAAGGTTGAACTGGAAGAGATCAAAAGATCTCTTCCAGTCTCTTCTCTTCTTCTATAAAAATATAGAGATTAATTTACTTTCAACACTATGCATCCGAAATGTTTTTGTGTGGTATTTCTGTTTACCCTTAGGTTATTCTGTACATTGTCATCTTCATCGGTCGTAAAACACTAGGAAGAGGCCTATCCCCCAAAAATAGGGGATTTGCCATTGTCACAACGCTTGGCAGGCGTGTTGGCGACCGCAGCTGGTCATGATAGTACTCGAAGGACGCTGCTGCCCATCCTTCGGGTGGTCCCTGTGTTGCTTTTTACACCCACGGGAGGAGATGGGGGTGATGCTATTCTTAGCACCACATGGACGTCTATCCAGTACACTGGATGCTTAGAACAATAACGCAATAGAAACCAAGTCCGCGCGCACAATTTGAATCAACAAAATTGTAGCCATTTATGGCTCCAAATTCATACAAACGCCGGGACGCTCCGTAGTGTCAAATGTCAAAGCGCACCGGTTTATTGCTTCACTTTTTTCAGCGTGGTTGTATGTAAATTATCGGATCATCATTTGAGGTCCTTTTGTTTTTTTTTAAAAAAGCGGTCTATTATAAAATGAAACTCGAATCAAGGTATAAAATATTTTTAGTATTATGTGGGTATCAGTCAGATGGTGCTTTCTGAAAAGGGTCTTTGAGGTTCAATTAAGAATGAATATTTTCATTTTCATTTAAAAAGGGTTATGTAGGTACGTAAATTAGGTACCGAATTACTTGTACCCCTGTCTACCTATTGTCTCTTTTTTAACCACGAGATACGGTATGATTCCCTTAAATGATACTTCGTTCATGAACTCAACGGCCAGCCTAAATTGATCTGTCAGTGCGTATAAACTTAAGGTTCGTGCGTGTCTTGAACCTTGGTCGTATTTCTACGCAAGCGGCCACGGTTGTAGGTACCTAAGTCCGCATTATGGCTACGAGCGTGTAGGTCAATTTATGATTGTCAGACTAAAATAGAGATATAATGAGCGACGAGACTGGCTAGAATAACAGCTGGACGGTTGATCTTCGAAACTCAACAGTATATTACCGTCAATCGGGTGAAAATTTTATTGCCCGTTGGGCGGCAAAATGTTTTTTGTAGGCGCATGATTGAGATGAAATAAGTTTCCGTGAAATCGGATTAAGTGAAATTAGTGCCTTTGAGGCAGGTTTGCATCAACATCTTAAATTATATTTCGTCGCTCAATGGTTTAAGATCTGTCAACATTAGAACTGTCAGATTAGCTTGAATCTATAGATGTTCAGCTTTTAACAATTCGGTTCTTGACAATTTTTTAAAGAATATTTAGGGCTGCTTGTTAGCTAACTTTTTAAGAACTTTTCACATTTTCAATGAAAAACACTAAACATATTTCTAGTTTTCAAATTTGCCGCTAAAACGTCTTATTACCGTCCATCTTACTGTCAGCCGTCGCGTGTGACGTCAACATACTGAAACCGGTCGAAAACGTCAAAAAAGCAGTCTGTATGAGGGTGCGGTCCGAATAACACTTACGGTGATCACAATTGTTAAGGTGGGCAGCGTGATTTGGAACGCAACCGACCGACCTTTGCAAACGTCATACGTTGTGACTAGTTTTTAAAGTCACGTGACTTAGAAGTAAAAATTGAAGTATTGAATTTATTCAATTGTAAATAATCTTGATTCATTTGAATATAAATCCTATTATATAACGTACCTACTATTGAGGGTTAGCTACCGTAGCATACAATTTTTTTACTATAGTCAAGTAGCCAATTTTCTACGGAACCCTAAAATAATTAACATCAGTCAAGGCAATATTTAGGAAACCGTTCAAATGACTTCAGCAGTTATGTTTCAAATGGATTAACTAAAAACAATTAATTTAATTCAGCGTGACGTCACACGTCGCGCGGCAGCCATATCGACGTGTCCTGAATTCCTACCCGCACGGAACTTGATATTATACAGTATTTGCAGATGGGAATTTTAAGCTAGCGATACAGCGGCTTTAGACGCAGCGAGTTTACTCGGAAATCTGATTATATGTTCATAAAATCGCGAGCAACATCTAGCGATTAATAATAATAATACGAACACGGATAAAATTATACGGCCTTAATTGTAATACGGAGTGACTTGTAAATTAGCTTTATTAAACCAACTAGAAATCATTTATTATTTGAATCGAAGAAATTTATCAAAAATTATCAAATACCTATCCTAGTGGTCGCGGGTTCAATTCAATCGAACTCACAACACTCAGTTTCTCATACCTTATGTGCGGAAATCAATTTGATATTTACTATTAACATTTCGATGAAGGTAAACATCGTGAAGAAACCTGCACACATATCTGGAAAATAATTCAACGGTGTGTGAATCACAATCAGCCCTGAACCCGCGTGGGAACTACTATCCAGGAGTGGGAGTGGGATGTATCACTTCGATGATGATGACAGATTGCATCTGCCTAGAAGAGCTGCGTAGCACAGCTGATAGAGAGGCAACAGGAGGTTTTCTCGCCGATAGCCAGGGAGGTCTTACTCCGCACTTTAGGTACGCTCGGCTGTCGGAAGCTCGGAGCTGTAAATTGCAGTAGGTTGCCGCTCGCTCGCTCGCTGGCCGATTCGCGCGTCATCAAGTAGCCTAGATTTTTGGTTTTGTTGAAGCGGATAAAAAACTTACAACATTAGCGTACACGAAAGAGCACGTTTTATGCGACAGAGAGGTCATAATTAGGCATATTTTCGTGTCGTGACTAAACACCGGTTTTGTTAGACAGTGATTATTCGGTACGTTAATACAATTATCTATTTTGTGCTATAGCGAAGCGTATATGCGCGACATGATAAAGCCGCTGAGAGGCTGAGGAACCCACCAAGCCGCAGATAGGCCACGTGGACAGCAATTCCAAGAATAGGCAAAGACGAAAGCCAAGGTGGCAAACCCATTGACCAGCCCGTTGTCGGGCTGTGACAGATTCCGCCGCAAACGGCTCTGTTAGGCTCCCCCACACGCCGCTGCGCGGGATGCGTGTATGAAGACGCCGCAGGTTGGATTGGATTATCTTTCCCACCGTATTCTGTGTGGTGTCTTGAAATCGTGGCATCAGGAGACCGCAGGTGCCTGATAATCTGAACACTCTTAACCAAATTACGCCATTCCGCTTTACAGCCTTGAGATGCTCATTACTTTGCGACACAATTAAGATCAGTAGGGGAAGTTGGTTCAAGGTTTTACTAAGAAAAACAAGATGAGTCGTCATGAATGTTATTCACAATTTTCTTACTTAATATACTTACATTAATATTTATTTTAGACATAGATACCTTTTTATTTCTTATGAAGGACTGGGCATTCGTTTGACCCTAGTTTCACCTGATGGAAAGCGAAGACAGGGTCTAGGATAGAACACGCTTGCCCAGAAGATGCCTATTCACTCTTACCTTGAAGACACCAAGATTGTATAATTCACGAAATACACACGCTGGGAGTGTTCCACATCTTAGCGGTGCGGACCAAAAACGATTTCGCACACCGCTTAGTACGGCTCCTAGGAAATTCAATTACATGTGGATGAAAACCCTCCCGACATCTGGTAGTCCGGTGGCAGAATATGGATGGTGGGATTAGGTCATGTAGTTCCTGTGCACACTCATCAAAATACAATAATACTCTTTTAAATTGTTTTGTAAAATTTTGTTTTTAACGCGTTATCACAAAAGTCGAAAAACACTATCTTAAAGTAACACCAACCCACACAAATCTTTTTAGTGTACGGGAATTAGGAGACAGTGATAAATAATGTCTTGCAACTGACATGCAAACCTCAGTAATTTGTACGTCTGGGTTTTCTAGCATTCAGTGACAAGTTAGTCAAAGTCAAACTATCTTTATTCAATTTAGGCTGTTACAAGCTCTTATGAAGGTCAAGGAATGAATCTACCACCGGTTCGGAAAAAATCCTCTACTGAGAAGAGCCGGCAAGAAACTCGGTGAGGTATCATTTTTTCAAATCAGTACACATATAAGTCAACAATGATGTCTACAGTTTTATACAAATTTAAGAATATACCACAGTAGGTACGCCCATCGATACCCAGGGATCGCCGGTGCAGGTCCGGATTTAAGCCAAACGTACCTGTCCATGACGTAGTGTTTTACTGAGTATGTGCCCTAGAAATAAGAATTCGCTTTACAGTAGTATTGTTTGTAATGTCTGTTTTCTGAGACAAAGGGTTTGCCCTTCTGCTCCTTTATATATTTTATAATTTAAAAAAGCAGGCTCGATACGGTGTATGAGACGTGTTTTAGGGTGAATTTAAAATTTAAAGCGTTCCCAGAACTTTGGGATTGCTTCGACGTTGCAATAGGACAAGGTAAGTCTCGGTAATAACTTGAATCTTTTTAAGTGGATATTTTTTTCACCGATGAACGGGCAGAGGCGAGCAAACAGGCGTGAACCTACGGCTTTTCATACAAAAGGCGATAACGATTTTTATCCCTTAAATGTCAACCGATATTGACCAATTTTTAATAAGTTGTCAGACAGAACAAAATCTACGTCTATACGATTTGTGTTTTGCACTAAATTCAATTTTATTGTTGATTCAGTAT
The DNA here is from genome assembly GCA_947859335.1 of Tortricodes alternella. Lineage (NCBI taxonomy): Eukaryota > Metazoa > Arthropoda > Insecta > Lepidoptera > Tortricidae > Tortricodes > Tortricodes alternella. Next base: position 12,927,737 of record OX401984.1, on the reverse strand, counting down.
TCTCGTACAAAACTAATTTTGGCGATTATTTGACTTTGTTGATCTTTGATCAATATTCAAAAACGTATAGACCTAGATTTTGTTCTGACTGACAACCTATAAAAAAGAGGTCATAATCGGTTAACATTTCATCATCATCATCGATTCGATCGATTTTGACGACGCGGATAGCCTAGTTGGTAGTGACCCTGCCTCCGACGCAAGCGTCCCGGGTTCGATCACCGGTAAGGGCAAATATTAGTGTGATGAGCACGAATGTTTGTTCCTGAGTCTTGGATGTTTCATATGTATTTAAGTATTTATTTCTCTATATAAGTATTTATATCGTTGTCTAGTACTCATAACACAAGCCTTTAGAGCTTACTTTGGGACTAGATCGATTTGTGTAAAGATTGTCGCCTGATATTTATTTATTTATTTATTTATCATCATTTCAGCCGAAAGACGACCACTGCTGGACATAGGCCTCCCCCAATGATCTCCACAGCGACCGATTCTGTGGTGCTCGCATCCAGCGGAGACCCGCAATTTTCACCAGGTCGTCAGTCCACCGTGTGGGTGGTCTGCCGACGCTGCGCCTTCCGGTACGTGGTCGCCACTCAAGAACTTTGTGACTCCATCGGCCATCTGTTCTACGAGCAATGTTATCATTTAAGGGGTGGAAATCGTTATCACCTTTTGCATGAAAATACTTTTTTTGCCGTTGGTTCACAGACTTAAAGAGGAAACACTAGTTTGTTATCTATATATATATATATATATAAAATTTGAGGTGTGTGTCCCTATATTTCACTTTGCAGCCAAAACTACATATCGCAGACGCATAGTGTTTGTATGTGGCAATAGGTACAAGGCTCCCATCGTGCACTATGGTGGTTGCAAGTCAATATCTATAAGGGTGGGAAAAATACGGGGGTTCGAAAAAAGTCAGCTTCAAAAATGTGAGACTATCATTGATCTGAAATGATCGTGATTGTTCTAAAGAATTTTTAGAATTATCTGGAAAGTTCTAAAATATATGCCTAGATCCTAATTATACGAGAATGTTCTAGAAAATTATAAAATTATCTAGACATCTATATATCTATATCTATATATGTAGAAAATGCTAATGTTCGTTTGTAAAAACAAATATTCCAGAATAATCGAGAAACCTCTAAAATGGAATTCAAAGATCTGGTCGATCGAGCATGTTCTAAATATTCGAAAAAAAATCTCGATTGATCACAAACATTAAAGAATGATCGAGAAAGCTCTAACATGTATGCCAATTTTCTGATCAATGTCGAATGCTTTAGAAAAATTTTTGAATGATCTAGAAAATTCTAAAATTCGTGTCAATGTTCTAAATTCGAAAAATTTCTAGATTGTTCTAGAAACTTGGAGATTTTACACGTGGAGTAAATTTTACTCCAATTTTACTCCATCTGGTGTAGCGTTTGCTGTAGATTATTTTCCGTGTATTAATTTATATTAACTGCACTCTTACAAATGACCCAGCGAAGCGGGTATCTATAGCTATCCATATATATAAAAATGAATTGCTGTTCGTTAGTCTCACTAAAACTCGAGAACGGCTGAACGGATTTATCTTATCTTAGTCTTGAAATGTTCGTGGAGGTCTAGGGAAGGTTTAAAAGTACATAGGTTACTTAAATTATTACTTTTTCTGACTTTTTTAAAGATAATATCACCTTTCTGTAATGTATGCATGACAACAATTGAATAAATAAATAAATAAATAAATAAATAAAGTATTATTCTTCGCAGACGAAGTCGCGGGCACCAGCTAGTTAGTTACATAAAAAGCCGCAACGATTTCGTAAATTTTTAATATCAACTTTTAAAACACTTAATAGTTTGCTAGTTTCCACTCAAAGTGTTCTATCACGAAAGTGTTAAAGTAGAGCGAGGGTTTGTTTTGGTTTATAAACCTCTGGAACTTTCAAAATCTTTCGCAGTCGAAACTTTGAGCTTAAAATTTACTTTCGCTATGTAAGTTGAAGCGAAAAGTTTGACAATCTGAAAGGTAAGCACTTGAACTGGTGGTAATTAAAACTAGACAACTTAGACTTAGGGCAAATTCAGACCCTGAATGTAAATATAATGTGGATTTTGGTCTATAATAAATATAATTGGTTTGATCGAAATTGTTTTGCATAATAATTGTTCGGTCGAAAAATTGTTTAGTATTACATTTGTATGGAATAACGTTATTTTGACCTATTTTCTGGGCTGTTACAAAAAAAAGACCTGACATCGAAGGCTAAGGCGGGAGCTTCGATTTTCTTCTCTCCCGCCTTAGCCTTCTGAACCTACCTTTTCCGAATCGCTTCTGCTCCAACCCATTTTGCTCGCTCGCTTCGCTCGCTCGCTCACTGCCATTTTTCCCATTATGGATTTAACCATAATAATATAGTAAATAAAATTACAATTAAATAAAAATACAATTTTAGACCAAAAATGCTTTAGGACAAAAAATATGTATATCATTATGCTAAAAAAGAAGTATGCCATTCAATATAATACCATACATATGCGCTCAAAAAAAAATTAGTTCATAAGATTTTAGACCATACAAAGGGCTATGTATGTGGACTTATCCATACTTGTCTAATTCGGTAAACAAGTTTCTAACCTCAAAATGTGCAATTTTTGAGTGAAAGTGCTATATTATCCTAAATAAAGCAAGCCTAGGCTAAAAATTGGTAAAATGACGTCTAAAATATTGTCTCCGGTTCTTTTATTTGCAAAAAAACAGCTGTTTTACCCAAAACAAGTGCGAGTTGAACTCGCGTGAAAAGGGTTCCGTTCCATACATGATTATCTGAAATTTCCTATGTTATTTTAAATACCATAGACTTCTTATGGGTTTTCCTGTAATCTATAGGTAAAGAACTATTCTCTGTATTTTTTTGAAAATTGTAGGTCCAGTAGTTTCGGAAATAAGGGGGGGGGAATGGTCATTTTGCGCTTATTTTCCTATATAACTTCTAAACTACTTATTTCAAAATTCTAAAAAAATATATTTGAAATCCTCACAATAAGCTCTTTCATTTGATATGTCACAAGATATAGTTTGCATAACTTTTTTTTACATTTTTCTTCTTTACCCCCCGCAAAAGTAGCCCCCATGTTTGAAATTCATATATTTACGTCACGCATCCGTGTTGCGGTCACCGACTTACATATGTGTACCAAATTTCAACTCAATCGGTCAAGTAGTTCCGGAGCAAATTGGCTGTGACAGACGGACAGACAGACAGACAGACAGACAGACAGACAGACAGACAGACAGACAGACAGACAGACAGACGAGTGATCCTATAAGGGTTTAGTTTTTTCCTTTTGAGGTACGGAACCCTAAAAAGGTGCATTTTGAGGTTAGAAACTTGTTTACCAAATAAAACAAGTACCTGTGGATGAACCCACTGTAATACCAAATACAAAAAAAATTACAAAACACTTAATTAAACTAAACTAACTAATTGCAACAAAGACGTTTTAGGCTCGAATTATACAGCACTCTATCCATCACCCGGTGAGATTTAACGTGAGGAGGGAGGGGCTTAATCACGCGGACGCTCCGTTTAATATTCAGGCGTTCTAGTGGAAATATATTGTTTGTGGTCCATTAGGACAGAGAGGTTGTAGGGCATGTGGTGTACGAGTATAATGTGGGTTATTCTCGGAAAATGCACAGTCAATGTGTGAGAAATGCTAACTATGCGTATTTACAGTCCGTTATTTGATATGGTGTCGATATCTAGGTGCAGCGGATAGAGACAGTATTTGTCCTGCAAAATAGGATTATCAGAGAAACGGCGGGTGTTCCATAGGAGAAACCTACAAGAAACTTATTTATAAGGCAAAATATCCTTACGCTCTACTGTTTTTCAAGTGGCTAAGTGTATGCAAAGGTATCTGTACGCATTTGACAAACGGACCAATGACAACAGTTCAACTGATTCCGCATAGGCTAAAAAAAAGTGTGTGTGTGTGTCAGCTCCGACGCACGACAGGAGTTTACTCCTTACGAACAATTATAAAATAAACCAGTACCCATCATACCATGCTGTCATTTTTCATTTTGACATTTGACAGTAAATAATAATGTTTCATATTAATGAATATAAACATGTCACTTATTGAATACAATAATTAATTGACACTTCGGGTCCCATCGTCTTCCGATTGAGATCCGAGTTTTACCGATGGAAACATATTATTTACTATAATCTGTATGCAATGCGAAGCGACCGACACACCTTCGGCTAACATCGTGTGACTTCGTGTGACTCCGTACCGTGTGACAGTGTGACATCGTAGTTTGATTTTACTCCCCATAATTTGTCATACCCCCGGCTTATATATGAAAATCGATTCTTAAGGAGTAAACTCCAAAAATCCGAGCAGTGCGTGTAAAGGTACATCGGCCCGAAAATATACAACCAGCTACCAAATAATATTAAGAATAATTGTAATTGTTATAGGACATTCACCAATCAATTAAAATAATTTCTAATAAATGATGCGTACAGTGTGAATACTGTGTGAAACAGTGTGAAACGTATAGTGTGAATGAATATTTGAATAATAATAATAATAATAAAATTGTTTTAAGAGCCTCTGCGTGTTGGCTTCGGCCCCATGTACGCCTTCCAAAGTTCCGGGACTCCCATAGTCCCATGATGGAAAAGGACATACATAATAATAATAATAATAATTCTTTATTTTCAGATTACTAGGATAAATGATGACATCATTAAATAGGACTTTATTATAAATTAATGAAATTTGATTTAAATTATAAATACCTAGACTCGAATACAATTAATAGAAGATGACATCTAATACTATAATGTAGCAATGTATTTTTTACGAACTTACTTTATGTATGTACTTTTAATAAATATCCTATATCTATGATGCTCTACCCCATAACACACCTCATATTCTCTTACCCGTCTCTTAGACCATAATAAATTCTACATATATCTTGAAGCTTGCAGTACTAACACGTTTCTGTTAAAATACGGTGCAAACCACAACGTACTTTATGAACAAGGCTTAGAGCATGATCTTCATTGTGTCGAATTATTTCTTGAATGCAAGGATCACATTAATTGCAAGAAGCCAAGTAAATGAGTTCAGTATTATGTTTCTAAATCAGAATAATTATAAATTCTATCTTAGAAAATAGATAATTTGTTATTAAAACCATCTTGGTTATGGCAAACCATCAATCATCAAACAGTCTTATCTAATAGTTAGGGAGCTGGGTGCCATTCTGGTATATGATTTGTTCGTCTTTCATATTGATAGGGATGAAAGATTATGTCAATACAAATCGATTTGGTCCAGTAAATGAAAGTCGTATGTCCCTACGTTTTTGAACTACAAATTAAAAAAATCGTACATAAAAAAATCAGCGACCTAGATGTCTGCCAAATTTTTTTTTCTATTCTAGGAGACCTTTTGAATCGAATGGACGCAACGAAAACGACGAACAAATGATTTAGTATGGCTTTTTTATTTACATTTTTGCAACTACGTCTCGTTATAAAACAGAACCCTGCACGTCTGCCTCTTCGATGTTCATCGTCTTGAGGATGATTCTGACCATCAGTCCAAGAGGCAGACACGAACAAATGATTTAGCACACCTTTTATTAAAAATTCAATTGAAAACGCAGGCCATGGTAGCAGACAATTTTTCTGTGGTTCTTTACATTTTCATTAATCGAACAAATCCGGTCTGCCAAGCGAACAAATCATAGAGAAATTTCGGCACCCAACTCCCTAGCTATAACAATCTTATAACAGTGGATAGGTACCCACCTTACTTAGCTTAGTAGAGTTGAGAATGGCCATCCAATTCAACATTATTGACATTACCTTACAGTTGATTTCGATAGTCAAGCCATGCCACGGTACGCACGGGTGCGTTCTGTGTACATTTCCGGATTACTGGCCACCGAAGCGGCAACGCACATAAACGCCATACTGGAATAACACCAGTATTGAAAGCCGGTTTTCGGAGTATATTCGTGTAAAGTGTTAAAATAGATCAGTTGCTGTTATATTTTATCTTTCTACTTTACTTTCAATGACAACTACCACAGAACTATATCGAGATAGAAGGAAAGAGGTGGTCGATTTGTACGGAAACTGAGCGTGTAACATTTATGCGTAGTTACTTTGATATCATGAGTGTAATTTAGTGACGGGAAGCATAAGTCGCACGAAAACCGAGTCTAGGCACCGTGACTCCCGCCGCCCCGCACCGCGCCGCCGCCGTTGTTACACACAAAGATGATCTCACGACATCTTTTTGGCACGCGGGAATATACACTCTTTCCTTCTATCTCGATATAGTTCTGTGAGAACTACGCAAAATAAGATAATGACAAATCAAAACAATATAGTAAATATATGTACAATATAATGTATATGAGTGTGCTGGAATTGGGTGTCTTTAATTTTTTTTCAAGTTACCAAAGATCAGCATTAGTTAAAATCGACACTATATTAGAGTAGATTAGATTAGATTTATTTATTTCTCAATATTATATTACATTATAAATTGCACACATGTCAAGACATATGAATTTAGATTGAGATCATCAGTAATACAAATAAAAAGTTATGATCGAAATTTAAATTAACTAATATTAAATGTCAGAATTACAAATGAAAAGGGTCTCCTATCTCCTTAAAGGATCGTCATTTCAAAATATAAATTAGAAACTACAGTATTATAACAATAATAATAAAACAATGTCAAATAAATAAATAAATCTACAGTCGAAGTTCCATGTACTTGTTAACTGAGTACAGTGGATTAAAATAGATTATTGTGTGGATTATTTAAATAGATATTTAATTTCACCCGGTTAAAACAAGTCTTAAGTAAATCAAGTTAAGTTATAATCCTTCAAACATTAACTCCGCGGCAAGTACGGCATAATAATTGTGGAAACCTGAGCGTTGCACTTCTAAATTAAATTTTCTTCCCTTTGCGACTTGAGGGTTGAATCTGAGAGAAAATATAATAAAGATAAAACATAATAATAGACAATATTATTAAATTTTAACTCTAAATGCCGCTTGCACTCTTTAGTGTAAATATGGGTATTTTAAAGTATTTTTTTTAAACAGGCCACTATAAGCTCGCCACACCCACATACAAACACACTCACCACTTGTGTGAAATAAACTTAGTGTTGAAAAATTTATTACTCATTTTTTTTTTATTACCAGTGGCTTTATTATGCGGTAATAATGAACTGAAGACAAAGAACTGAATAATTAAGCTGAAAAACAAGAATTTCAGGGTTCTTTTCAAAATGTACAACATGCACAAGCTGTCAAAATTGAGTTGACGTTTCTTATTTCAAGTTTAGCGACTTTTAAATTTAGAGAACGCATCTTCGAATTAACCCCATTATGACTTTAAATTTTATATAACATTCAGAGACAAAAAATTGCTGTTGATCTCGGCTTTTTCAGTTACCAGTTAAAGTGGAAACTATACCGTTATATCATCAAATTAACTATCCATTTGGACTTCAACTTACCATTCACCCATAATTTCGCACCATTTAGCGCTCTGACGCCTCAGTCGTTGGAACAATATATCTTTCGCAAAGTCAACCGCCAAGACCAGCGCATTATGCTTTGGGTTCCGAATACAGTCGGGGTTCCGGCGAGGTAATTTACGGTACCCTAATTTGAACAGGTGAGGTGGAACATTGGGATTATTACCGACCGCTCTAAGATGTTCTACTGTCGGACGGGGAAGGTGGCGGGTTCAATTCCCGAAAGTGTCAGATAATCCATACTTGATACAGTGGGATAAAATTAAAGTAATAGAATCCAAAAATGGCGCTTTTTGAATTTTTGTCTGTGTCTGTTGGTCTGTTTGTATGAACAGGTATCACATGAAAACTACTGAAGGGATGTTGATGGTATTTTTACAAGCTGATTAAGAAAGATCCCAGGTAGAATCAAACAAATATTTTATCTACACCCATATCATAAAACCTCCATTGGTTAATCAAAAACCTTAGGAAATGACCACCATTTTGACAACCAATTAGGAAAAACCAGTGCTGCGATAAAGAAATAACATGACTTCTTTATCGTTTTTAGTAAAGAAAAGAGATTAAATTTGGAACAGCTGTCAAAACTCAAGTGGTCTCTATTCTAGTATCCATAGATATTAAAACAGTTATTGATACGAAACGTCAATTCAGTATGTTTTTTTAATATAAACTGCACAATACTTGATGAGACTTCATCCGTTTGTCTATGATTTAAAAAAAAAATGGTCTTGACGGAGGATCGCCATGTTGGCGTTTTGCTGAACGAAAGTAGAATTGTTTTTGAATTGAATAGAAAAAATTGTTTGTAATTTACATTTTAGTTGAAAATATGAATAGTAAGTAGTCTTCTCGGAGTGTGTGTGATGTGAAAATGCGCCGGATATCGGAAATATGCAGCCACGATTGCAACAAATAACTTGTTGCCAGAAAATATTGTTTCTGAACCCATCATGGAGGATTTATAATATGTGTGTAGATAAAGTTATGTATGCAACTCTGCATAATTTGGCCTTAAAACACACGTGCGATGTTATTATGAAACTCGCCTATCGGCTCGTTTCATGAAAACCGCACTAGTGTTTTAAGGCCTATCATTATGCAACCGTTGCATAAACTACTATTATTGTAATCAACTGATTACAAAAAATATAAAAATAAAACCCGACTGGCGACGAAAGAACATTTTTGCTCCTTGTATGACGCGTGCTTAGGATTCTTATATAACCTTTAATACTCGCACGTTCTCGACAAATCATAATGATATCCCATTTATTTAACCCTTTAACCGCCACAGTCAGCTGTGGCCGTCGGCAGTTTTCCGTGCCCCTGACACCATGATATGCCGTTTTCCATACATTTGCGACGGCTACAGCCGTCTACGAGCGCTCGTGGCACGCTTTTTCGCCGTTAGCCGTGGCGTTCAAGAGGTGAAATCAGTACAGTAGTTTAGGAGCTGAAGTGGAACTTTCAGTTTTTTGTTACATACATACATAAATACATACATGGCTTTGTGCGAGTATAGAGACATAGCAATTTTAAATCTAAAGTGAGAGGTTAAGATGCGATGCTCTGCGCATGCGTAGTCTCGGGGTTGCTAGTTGTTTGATAAAAAAACGATATGTGGCCGGCATGCTCCTTTTTATTTTATTTGGGTTATTTCATCGGTTTTAATTTATTTGCACGGAACCCTATTTTTTTCTAATATAAAAGTAGCCTAACTTACTCCTTATAACATCAGTTTTCTGCCAGTGAACGTTTCGTTAAAATCGGTCCAGCCGTAACGGAGATTAGCCGGAACAAACAGACAGTAAAAAGCTGTTATTTTGACATTACAAACGGAAACCATATTTTTTTTGTACAAATGTGAAGATTGTATTTTAGTTACAGCTAGATAGTTTGTTTTTTTTGGGTAGGTGGTGAATCATAGTATTAAAGTGACTATGATTAATGGGCCTTTGATAATAATTATTGTTATTACCTTGGAAAGATATGCCAAATCTAAAATAATCATAAATTTACTGATATAATTATATATGATAATAAGATTACAAAGTAGTTGAGATATGAATTGACTAAATATTTTATCTAACTAATGATGATATCAAATACGATATAAGTCGATATAAAGCGGCAATTAGACTGATAGTAGGGGAGACGTGGAAGACCGACCTTCACCCATGAGATAACTTGATGAGACATATTTTTTATCAAATATAATTTATTAACAAACATGCCTATGATAAGCCTATAGAAAAGTTTTCATAGCTATTTTAAAAATAAAATAAATCAATTAAAAATACCTAAGGTACCTGCACCATGTAAGGCCTAACCTAACACATAAACAGGAAAAAAAAATACATTATTTTAAGCAAAACAAAATTAAAATGCATTTCTATATAATCAGTTGTTTATTACTTTACTTAAAAAGAAGAAAAATAATCTTTGGAATCAATAGTTAGTAACATTTTTTTTTTAAAACAGTCTTTTGTGCTTTGTTTGGCAACCTATCCCATAAAAAGGCCCTGTCTTTTTAAAAACGGTAGGTAATCTAACTACCCTTGCCAAAAAAATACCACAGGGATTTCTTGCATAAAAGCAATTTAAAAAGATTAATTTACATCAAAAAGATACCTGAAAGCAAAAAGAATAAACAATTTTTGGCAAAACCCAAAGACACGTACGATATTTGAAGGCCAGTTTTAGGAAAACGTCACGTGCGGTCACGAGTGCAACTATTTTGTGAGACAGGTTTGAACAGACTCGCGGACGAGTGGTGACGCTTTGGCGATGGCCGGCCATTTTGTCTATTGTATGAACTGTCAAAACTTCAAATCGCTGCCACTACTTTTAGCGGGTTTTTTTAAATGTGGGCTTTATTAGGCACTGGGTCTTTCATGGTGCAGTTACCTTATGTAAATTTTTTGATAGGCAAGTTATCATACTAGTTCGACGTTCGGCTGTCGTCCGACGCCCACGCACAACTCCGACTGATCGTTTGCTTCTAATATCGTTTAAAATTGAAATAAGTTCGAGCGATTACTGTAACATAAGTACTTTGCAAAGTTTCTGTTTGATTTAGTAACTTACCTCCTTTGGGTACTTGGTATACCATGTCTGAATCGCAAGAAACCGTAACTCCTCAGTTTTCTTTGACATATGATGTACTAGTGGACCCGCCACAGCTTCGACCGTGGTATTTTCCATACAAACTTTATCACCCCTTTTCACCGCTCTAGGGACGGAATTTTAAAAAATCCCTCCATAGTGCACCTTTAGGTTACTCGAGGAATGTCTCCACGAAATTTCAAACCTCTAGGACTATCCGTTTAGGCTGTGCGTTGTCTATAATTGAGTCACGGTACTGTTTTATATGTATTGATGGTTCAATAACTCATAATTCTGTATGAAATAGCTCAGTGTTTTTTTTAATATTTGGCACTTTTGTTATTGTGTCTTTATAGAGGATCAAATCTTGGGTGCCAAGGGGAGCGCCCTGCAACTTGTGTAGCCCGGAACTTGGCTCCAAGTGTCAGCAACTTAACCAAATGCCTATTCATGAGTACGTTAGTTTAATATATTGTTTCGGCCACGGCACACTCGGCTATGGCATTTACATAATTATTGTAAGCATCGTGATAACTTACAGCACCGAGACGCGGTGGCTCACTATGTGCCTCATAAGAAGGTGCAAGGTCACCTAAAGGGTGATGGAGAGGGCTATGCTTGAAGACGCGGTTGGCCTAGTTGGGAGTGACCCTGCCTCCGAAGCTAGCGTCCCGGGTTCGATCCCCGGTATGGGCAAATATTTGTGTGATGAGCACGAATGGTTGTTCCTGAGTCTTCGATGTCTCCTATGTATTTAAGTATTTGTTTCTCTATATAAGTATGTATATCGACGTCTAGTACCCATAACACAAGCCTTTAGAGCTTACTTTGGGACTAGATCGATTTGTATAAAGATTGTCCCCTGATTTATTTATTATTATCGCTGCGAGACCGAATTAGAAATGAGGAGAACCGCAAAAGATCAAGAGTAACCGACATAGCCCAAAGAATTGCTAAACTTAAGAGGACTGTGAATCAACGGCAATAATAACCCTTTCCATACAAAAGGCGATAACGATTTCTACCCCTTAAATGTTAATCGACTTTGACCAATTTTGGACAGGTTGTCAGACAAAACAAAATCTAGGTCTATACGTTATTGAATTTTAATTAAAGATCAACAAAGTCAAATAATCGTCGAAATTAGTTTTGTATGAGAATACTGAAACAGCAATAAAACTGAATTTATTAATTATAGTGAAAAAATACAAAAGTATAGCCCAGATTTTGTTTTGACAGATAACCTAACAAAAATTGGTCATAATCGGATAGCATCTAAGGGGTGGAAATCGTTATCGCCTTTTGTATGAAAAGCCGTAGGTTCAAACTCCTCTTAAGAGGACTGTGAAACAACGGCAAAAATAACCCTTTTCATACAATATGCGATAATAATTTCCACCCCTTGACGTATGGGCCTAGATTTTGTTCTGACTGACAACCCAAGTAGCACAAAACTGCATTAGAAATGTTCACATAAAGCCACAACGTCAATCTAAGCATTTATAATGACTTATTAGAGTTCACTCGGGCTGCAACAGCTGTATAGAAAAAAACGTGGCTCAGTATAACGCTGTTTTCTGTACAGTGATTCTATAAACGCGACTGATGTCACTTTATTCAGCGCTTAGTGGTGTTGTGTTCTATCAGCTCCAAAGAGCGTATGTTTGTGAATACAAATAATGCAGTTTCCTGAATAAAAGTTCACGCGTGTACTTTAAAACAGTTGCGTTTTAAGAGAGAACATATGAACTACTATAACGTAAGCAGATACTTTGTGGAGTTAATTACATACATACATACATATTATCTGTGAATTATCTACTAACTAGTCTGTAAGAACTTCTCTGTTAACATGTGTGGCTTGACCGATAGTGTTAATATAAGAGATAAATAAATAAATAAATAAATAATTATCACGCCCGAAATCCCTAATTGGGGTTGGCAGAGCCACAAGGCTACTTGTGGCCACGTTCGATTAATTAGTCCTAAGATGGTATGATGAACCGTATGGTGACAGGTGATCAGCCCATCGCCCATACAGATAGTCCACCATGTTGGAGAGGACCCGTCCCTTTATCGATTTTTACGACATGCCAGGATGATAAGCATCTGCACGCATTCTATGCTATTTCTTCACTCCCAGTGCAGTAGAGGAGTTAATTAACAAAGATTTAATGCTTTATGCTGCATACAGATGAACTTTTACGCTATTAGTCAGGTGTGCTGAATTAAAGGCCACAAGTGAACACTCGTGCAGCCCTTAGCATTAAATTAAGATTAAAACTGTTCACTTGCCTATCCGCCATTTTTAGTACGTGATTATGTTACTGTAAAATTTTATCTTTTTTCTTTTGGTTTATTTTAGAACATATCACCTGGAATTCAATTAAATGACAAATGATTAACACCGAAACAGCTTTTCATCAATTTCGATGTGAAAGAAATACATTTTATTTTGTATACATTCCATTTTATGTTAGTTTTTTTAGTATTTAAGTGGTATTATGAGAGCGCGTGAAAATTTTGAACTAAATATGTATGTAAGTTACCTCCCCAATAAGATTTAAATCATAATGGGAGAAATCAATAGTTTTACTTACCTGTGTGTGAGTGTTTAATTTTTCACAATGACGCATGCACAACTTTAGAACCTGTTTAAACAAACAGCATGACAGTTCTTAAATAATAAAGTTATTATATTGCACAATTTCGCTCACAGTGTAATTTTCAACTGTTTAAAATCACACATTTGTCCTTACTGCTGTATAATAAGTAACATGTGGCTTGTTAATCACACACATAAATGCTAATATAATGTTGATATAATCCAAGTAATTTGTGCCCAAATTAGAGTTATATCCTCTGAGGATGCGCTGTCTACTCTGTTATACGATAGCTTATATAGCTAATGCATTCACCGTGTACTGTGAAAATGGAGTTATACAGCACTTCTGTGCTACTTGGGAACCTATCAAAAATTGGTAACCCGTAAGGGGTGGAAATCGTTAACGCCTTATGTATGAAAAGCCGTAGGTTTACACTCCTCTTAAGTAGCAGTGGGTGACATTGCTCGTAGAATAGATGGCCGAAGAATTCTTGAGTGGTGACTACGTACTGGAAGACGCAGCGTAGGTAGACCACCCACACGGTGGATATTTATTTAATTTTATTTGAGTTTTTATATACGATTTGTCAAATGCTACTCGATCAAAATAAGACAACTGAAGTACTTAAAAATAAATAACTGATAACTACTTTTTATATTAAAATATATTTAATTTATTATGTATTAAATTTACAAGACACCCCATCGTATAAAATCCCTTACTATTCCATTCAGTCTCTCCTTCGCAAGCTGGTTCGGCTTGACTTGGAAGTCTGTAGCAAAATCAGAGTCGATCTTAGGTGCGTCCTCAGGGTCCACAGTCACCAGAGCTGTGACCATGAAACCCAAGAAGAGACCAACTTCGCGCGTCTGAAGAATAAAACATTGTTAAATTATTCATCTTACCTCCTTGCGTTCACATAATATTGGTTTTATCATATTATTGGTCTCTAAAATGTATGTAATGTATAACTAAAAATTGTAAATAACTCGGGAGTAATGTCATTTTAAGTGCTGTTGCTGAGCAGAAAGAATTTCTAGGGTAAATTCACTCCTTAATTTTGTTGTGGAAGTTCATTCTACAAAATCTACTCCAAAACACTTTAAATCCATATTTTTACTTCAAAAAATTATTTGCTAAATGCAAAAAGAATCCCGTTTGACTTTTCAAATAATCGAATGTCGGTCTACGGGAAACAGGGAATTATTGCGTTCACTCGATTTGTCCATAATTATTATATCTGTAAGTTCTTTTTTTGGAAGTAGAGCAAAGGACAGAAGATATAATATAAAAAGCAACAATGGATCCAATTAGAAACGTATCGGAAAGAAAGCGCCTAGATATAAAATAGTAGTTTATGCAACGGTTGCATAATGATAGGCCTTAAAACACTAGTGCGGTTTTCATGAAACGAGCCGATAGGCGAGTTTCATAATAAGATCGCACGTGTGTTTTAAGGCCAAATTATGCAGAGTTGCATATTATAAATCCTCCATGATGGGTTCAGAAACAATATTTTCTGGCAACAAGTTATTTGTTGCAATCGTGGCTGCATATTTCCGATATCCGGCGCATTTTCACATCACACACACTCCGAGAAGACTACTTACTATTCATATTTTCAACTAAAATGTAAATTACAAACAACTTTTTCTATTCTATTAATTCTACTTTCGTTCAGCAAAACACCAACATGGCGCCGATTCGATTCTCCGTCAAGACCATTTTTTTTTTAAATCATAGACAAACTGATGAAGTTTCTATTCTCACGTCACTCGAGATCAAATATTGCGCAGTTTATATTAAAAAAACATACTGAATTGACGTTTCGTATCAATAACTGTTTTAATATCTATGGATACTAGAATAGAGACCCACTTGAGTTTTGACAGCTGTTCCAAATTTAATCTCATTTCTTTACTAAAAACGATAAAGAAGTCATGTTATTTCTTTATCGCAGCACTGGTTTTTCCTAATTGGTTGTCAAAATGGTGGTCATATCCTACGGTTTTTGATTAACCAATGGAGGTTTTATGATATGGGTGTAGATAAAGAATATCTTCGATATTAAGGCCAATTCGGAAGTGTATTCGAGTACACTGTTTTGCATAAGTAAGTACGGGACCCTCGGCGCGCGAGTCAGATTCGCACTTAACAGGTTTTCTATTTTCATTGGCGCTTTCTTTCCGATAAAGGTAGATTCTGAGATCGTAGTTCATGCAGGAAAATTAAGTTTCCGTGGGAGCAGTAAAATAACTACAACCGAACCAAGTAACAGGGAAGATAAGGTTAAAATAAATGAGGAATAAATATTATATTTATGCATTACGTCAATCAAATCCTGCTCAAAGGTCTTCTTAGAATACACCTTCGCTGCATCAACATGGAGACCCTTTAGCGCCAGGGTCAGCTCTGAATAATAGTGGTCCAGAAGATGCTGGTAATGGTAACGGCGGAATTCCTCGTCGGACCCAGAGAAGATGAAGTAGCTTAGGTCAAGCATCGGGTTACCCATGCGTAGGGTTTGGAAATCCAGAGTAATTATCTCAAGATTTCCGTTCTAAAAAAAATGCTTAGATTAAATTCTGAGATTTTAAACATTTTGATGTGTTTTTTATATCAATTGACTGACAAACCGGCAGACGGCCCACCTGATGGAAAGTGGTCACCGCCGCCCATGGACATCTGCAACACCAGAGGTGCTGCCAATGCGTTGCCAGTCTAGGAAGGATGGGGAATGGGGATGGGATGGGGATGA
This sequence comes from Tortricodes alternella, assembly GCA_947859335.1. NCBI lineage: Eukaryota > Metazoa > Arthropoda > Insecta > Lepidoptera > Tortricidae > Tortricodes > Tortricodes alternella. Next base: position 12,911,662 of record OX401984.1, on the reverse strand, counting down.
GGGAATTGGCCTCCGGATCTCATCACTCACCGTACGAAACGCAATAGCAAGCTATTACTTTACGCCGATATTTTGTGAGATCATTCCTCGCTTTCCTGCAATCTGTGGGAGTGATTTCGTTGAAAGGGACGGAAGTGTGTAACAGGAAGCCGGGGAAGCGCACGCTATTTGATTTGACCGCGCGCGGTGAGATGTCAGATATTACACATCATATGCGACAACCGTAAGGCTTGTAATATTTTTTTTCCGAGTACATACTGATCTTATACATTTGTTACATGTAAGTCACCCCTTCGCAGGACAAATCTTCACGAACACAATATTTCGTGTCATTACACACTCATGGTTGAGGGAATGCGAACAAATTTTAACCGTTAACTTTTAAAGAAAATAATTAAGCATGTGTACTATCCCTACATGTTACACTTCCTTGGAAACTCGGAGAAACATTCACTGAACACACGAAGTACCAGCAGGGTACCAATTTGGCTTGTCTGACATTTTACGGCTACATACAATCGACTTATTTGAAAATTAACAAACAGCTTTGCAAGCTCTGTCCGAATGCTGTCAAAATGCGCGGCCCTCAGCACTATGCTGCGGCGAGCCTTGGTGATTATTTTCAAAATCCCCTAGGTGACAGTTTTGTCACCTAGGGGATTCTGAAAACGACAATCGACAGAAAAACTAAATTATAATAACACTAGCGGACCCAGCAGACGTCGTCCTGCCCGGTGAGTCATCCTTATCATTTAGGGGTATGAAAAATAGATGTTGGCCGATTCTCAGACCTACTCAATATGCTCACAAAATTTCATGAGAATCGGTCAAGCGGTTTCGGAGGAGTACGGGAACGAACATTGTGACACGAGAATTTTATATATAAGATAAAGTACACAAATCAAATAATAAGACGTCTTCTTATTATTTGATTTGCCTACTTTTTGTTATAAACAACATAATAAGTGTAAACATTTTTAAAAGTATACTCACACGGCGTCTGCGCATCAGATTGCTTGGTCTAAAGTCACTGTGTATCAGCATCTTCTTGTCCTGCGTATAAAGCATCATCATCTTTTCTGAAACATCCTTTCTCGAAAAATATATTCCTAATCTTTCCTTGTATTCATCGTCTACGGCCTCACAGGCATTTTTGATAGTCTGCATCATAAGCGCCTCCATTGCTGCGTCATCAGCCGAAAGATCTGGTCCAAATTGGCTGACGGTTCTGTCAAACTCTGTTGGGTTTTGTTCTTTGAATGCTAGTCCTACGGCATGCAACCTTGCCATCTGCTGCACAGCTGCTGCTGCATACTCCCAGTTGAACGTTTTCATTCTATCAAAGTTGCCGTAACCTACTGCTTCAAGGTTCTCAAGCACCAAAACTTCGTCTAGTTTTGTTAAACTGTGACCGTAATATTTAGGTATACGCAACCGGTCTTCTGTAGGCACATTATTCTTATTATATATATTCTCAAAGTTAACGGCCAATTCCGTATAGAACCAAGTCTCTATCAAATATACGTTGGCCATCATCATAAGTTGGCTTCTGACTTCTTCACTCAGATTGGCCACTTTCGCAAATAAATTCAAGTCCGGCTTTTGATCATGCTTGCTTGGATTTGATATAGAGGCCAAATATAAGATGGTTGTGTAATTAGCACCGCCTGATGTTATCGCCTTAATATCTATAGAACCTTCGGCATAGTTTTGTTCTCTTGCAATTTTCTGTAGTAGTGTTCTTAATTTTTCTTCTGGGTTGGCCATTGTATTTCACAAATTATCGATAACTTTAACACGTGTTTAGGCAACGATAACTAATTGTGCTATGGCTGTTATCTCGATCATGTTCGTTTGATTGTCGTTTAGCGGATAAAGTGTATCGACATTGTTAATTTAAGAATCGTTTATAATTTAGGGATCATTATGGCTATTAATTTGATCCTTAGAAATATTATGATTACAAAACTGTGTATTTGTATATTTGTTATTTGTACATCAAAACAGAGGAGAGTTGGATGACAGCAAATGCACAGTTTCTGAGGGAATAGTGATAAACTAATTCAACGTGGAGGAAGTCGCGGGCAAAATCTTGTGATTTATAGCCACTGATTTATTTTATATGAACACCTCTGTGCGACTTTTAAAGTTTTTTTTTTTGTTTGCGTCGGTAGAATTAGGCCATTTATTTATAATTATATCGACTAATAATTTGGAGGCCGCGTTATTGTAACAAACCGAAGACTAGCACTTCTCCTTATAAGCAAGATCCGCTTGTGGATGGGTGGATCTCTATTCTTCCAAGTCTCGTGTGCAGACAGAGTTTATCGACTTTTGCTACACATTGCTGTCTTTAACTGGTAAATAAGGAAGGGTCTAAGAACTTCTTCCAACTGGATTTGCTTAAAAAATATTTTACACAGTTAAACTAAAAAGCTTAAGGCTGACAAACTTCCTTCCATAACGTGGATCTTGAAGATACGACAAATAAAACTTAAGAATAAAGAAGTGAACTATTAAACTAGTTGTAATATTTGTTATAACCAAAAACGAAACCGACTCCCGAAACCATTTGAAAAGTAAAAACCGGCCAAGTGCGAGTCGGACTCGCGTACGAAGGGTTCCGTACCACTATCTATAAAATCTAAAAAAAACACGTTTGTTGTATGGGAGCCTCCTTTAATATTTTTTTTATTCTGTTTTTTTAGTATTAGTTGTTATAGCGGCAACAGAAATACATCATCTGTGAAAATTTCAACTGTCTAACTATCACGGTTCATGAGATACAGCCTGGTGACAGCGGCGCCTTAGTAAGGTCCCGTTTTTACCCTTTGGGTACGGAACCCTAAAAATAATGACTGGCCTTCGTTAGTAAATTACCTAGACACATCAGATAAAATCGTTAATAAAGTGATAAAATAGATTACGTTATATGAAAATCGGCGTCATGTTAATGAACACCGATGTGTACCTAATTGACTTGCCATTGAGTTCTAAGTTTTTAGAGTCGGTTTTTTTATTGTTAAAAATTATTTTAAAGTTACGTTTTCAGTGAATATGATGTAATAATATAGTTTATCTACACCCATATCTTAAAACCTCCATTGGTTAATCAAAAACCGTAGAAAATGACCACCATTTTGACAACCAATTAGGAAAAACCAGTGCTGCGATAAAGAAATAACATGACTTCTTTATCGTTTTTAGTAAAGAAATGAGATTAAATTTGGAACAGCTGTCAAAACTCAAGTGGGTCTCTATTCTAGTATCCATAGATAATAAAACAGTTATTGATACGAAACGTCAATTCAGTATGTTTTTTTAATATAAACTGCACAATATTTGATCTCGAGTGACGTGAGAATAGGGACTTCATCCGTTTGTCTATGATTTAAAAAAAAAATGGTCTCGCCGCCATTATGTTGACGTTTTGCTGAACGAAAGTAGACTTTTGTTGAATTGAATAGAAAAAGTTGTTTGTAATTTACATTTTAGTTGAAAATATGAATAGTAAGTAGTCTTCTCGGAGTGTGTGTGATGTGAAAATGCGCCGAATATCGGAAATATGCAGCCACGATTGCAACAAATAACTTGTTGCCAGAAAATATTGGTTCTGAACCCATCATGGAGGATTTATAATATGTGTGTAGATAAAGTTATGTATGCAACTCTGCATAATTTGGCCTTAAAACACACGTGCGATCTTATTATGAAACTCGCCTATCGGCTCGTTTCATGAAAACCGCACTAGTGTTTTAAGGCGTATCATTATGCAACCGTTGCATAAACTACTATTTCATTTCCATTAGCACCAGATGACGATAAAACTTTCTAAAATATTTCTATCAGAATGCAAGGACTGTTGATCATTTGGAAGCTCTTTCGCGATTCCCATTATCGGTTGCTTTTTATCAGATGCGTCCTAACGTGAATAACTTGCTTAACAACAGTGATGAGGTAAATACATCATTATCCATTAACTGCCATATCATTGAAGAGCTTCATGTAGCTATCTGTGGACTCCATCATCATTCTCATTTGAGCAAATAATGATGGCTGCTCTAGTGAAAATAAACCAGCTATCTTACAAAATGATAAAATCGCTGTAAATGTTTTCTTACAAATTTGAAGGAGTTCCGTTGATTCCCCATTGATCCCAACATCAGGCTCTAACTTTGACCTTAACGGAACTAATTTGAAGGACTCTGTTCAAATCAGTTCACAAATATAGGAGTTAGAAAGTAACAAAAATTTAATAATTTTAAAAAATAAATGCTGATGAATTAATAATCTCCTCCTTATTTCAAAGTCGGTTAACGGTTATCAAAATGTAAATGATTGCGTTGCAAAGAAACATCATATCAGTAGAACAACGTAACATCCTGTTCCATCATAATACAGGTATTATGATGGAACCTAGCGAAACGAAACGAAACAACGGTTCGATTTAATCTTTAGAATGTTAGATGCTTCCTTTATCCCGATAATGCACAGTTTTTCAAGAAATAACAATGAACCAGTTCTACGCGGACAAAGTCGCGGGATCATGCTAGCTTACTATAAAATCAGCTTTAACAATAACAGAAAACGAATAAAATTTGTCCCCCGCGTCGACGCTGTTTGTGACTTTCAAACTCGATTGTTGGTGAATTCCCGAGTGGACTTTACAAAAACTTTGTCCCACTACATTAGGTAGCGCCTGAACACAAAATAGATGAACACAGAAGCTAACGTTAACAAATTAATCGAATACTGGAAATAGAAGAAAGAAAGAAAGAAAAAACATTTATTCGTAACAGAGCACAAAATACATCACAAGACGGAAACTAGAAAAAGTAGAAAGTAGAAAATAATGCCAACTGTTACGAAAAGGTCCCAACTCAGCATAATGCTGGCTTGGGGGACAGCGCTGGTCTTCCGTTGGAACCATCTGGTAAAGTCACGGCAGACACACAGAAGAATAACATAAAAACAGGACAAAAATCGAAATAACACATAAGCAAAAAACGGAACGCAATAATATTGCGTAAACTGGAACAGTTTTTTTTAAAAATGACAATGACACTTGAAACGTTTGCCGGGTGAATCGTGAAGCAATAAAGTGAATTTGCATTATATATTATTCATGGACATGGACAAGTTATTCGAAATTGATAATCTGGAAAGTTATACAAAAACAAAGCTTAAAAGGAACATAAAATAACATATAATATGGAGCATATAACATGGAGCGCAGGGCAAATAGAAAAATAATAAGGTTTATAACGTGTATTCATAGTCAGAAAACTATCTAGGCATACATTTCATAAGATTACGTCATCAACACGTTATAATGCCAAACGCGGACAACGTTAATCACTCGTAATCTATATTAATAGTCTGTACTCAAAACTGATATCGAACTCAAGTGGGCATTTTCTCATCTGGTTTACGATATTCCCTCGCTATATGTGCAATATTGCGATGAAAATACTTTAGTTTCTTTTTATCGAAAACACGTTTAATACTCCAATAGGAACATATCTACTTCAAATTCAAATTATTATGAGTTGAAATCCAGTTCAAATCATTCCAAGAAGTGATCACAATTTAATGAAATTAATAAGATTCATTAATTAGATTCATTATAACTTTTACCTTCATTCTATGATTGGGTGGAAAAGATTATTATAATTTTACAAAATAAGTACGATTTGACGTAATACCGTATTTTTTGAACACACATGCATCTGAGTAAGGTTAAGAGGAGTGTGAACCTACGACTTTTCATACAAAAGGCGATAACGATTTCTACCCCTTAAATGTTAACCGCTGTTGACCAATTTTTGATAGGTTGTCAGTCAGAACAAAATCTGGGTCTATAGGTTTTGGGTTTTTCACTATAATCAGCAAATTCAGTTTTTTGTTGATTCAAAATTCTCATTCAAAACTAATTTTGGCTGTTATCTGACTTTTTGATCTTTAATCAATATTCAAACGTATAAACATAGATTTTATTCTGACTGACAACCTATCAAAAATTGATCTAAATCGGTTAACATTTAAGGGGTGAAATTGTTATCGCATTTTGTATGAAAAGGGTTATTTTGCCGTTGGTTCACAGTCGTCTTAATCTGCATTAACTTTACCAAAACGCTAATTACACGTAGACCAACTGGCTCCCAACTAGGAATTCGATAAAATTGCCTTCATTTTCTGCTTTTATTTACTTTGTTCAATTCCCGCACCTGTTTTGTATGCGGCCATGATGTTTTTGCCCAGAATCAAAGAGGGATTGTCAAATTTCTCAATTGATTTACCTTTGCTTTTGTAGAAGTTTCTCTTTCCAAGTTTTTCTGAGCTAAGCAGTTTCGAGTTATCGATTGCTGAGAAGACGCCTATGCGAATGAAACATCGTTTGATGAGCGAACCCTAAAACCATTGAAATTATGCAATGCTTACTTTTGAGGTGTCAGAACGCGAATGTGAAACCATCGCAGGTTCAGTCGCATGTCAACCACCATCCGTGTCATGGATGTCATTTAAGTGACACTGTTATAATTGTAAAGATACCCTCCTGCATCGTGCGGTGTGAGACCGCAGCACCACTGACCCCACCGTGCACAATGATATGATAGCGTGTGAATCAAGCAATATAAGACTTTAGTATGCATGTCGTAAGAACTAAGACATCAGCAATAGGGTGTGGTTAAGCCATGGTGCTGGCGTTTGACAACCTTCTATGAGACACGAAATTGAACTACACGAAATTGTACTGATAGACATATCCTTCTTTTGAGATCTTTGCTACACGCGAATCTTCTTCTCTTTAATGGCTTATGCCAATGGCAGTTTGCGAATGCGAGTATGAATGCCTCGTTGTTCTGATTCTGCTTTAATACGTAAATAGCTATGTTGTCTTTATCTTCCTTTCCCGGAAAGAAAGGGACAAAACTTAGCGAAATACAAACCTAACAGTTATGATATTGATGATGATCATAGTTAAAAAGACTGTATCAAACAAAAATATCACGTTACCAATTGTGATATCACAGACCTGTTTCATGGCCAAATTCAGACAGGCAACGCAATTTGAACTTTAATTAAATTGAGGTTTGAGTGACGTTTTTGTATAGGGTGACAACTAGTTGACGGCCATTTAACTATTTAATCTCTAATCAAATGCTTAAGTGGCGTTTCTGAATTCGGCCATCGGACAGTTAAAATGGGTAAAAACGACGCCAAGTTACCCAAATTAGCGGTGTTTATTTGTACAAGTACATAACGGTAAGGAAATGGAATAATTGACTTAATAAACCAATACAAACGATTTTCAGACTACATTGCTTCTCAGGCCTTTCTATTATTATTCAAACTCAAATTTGAACCTTAACAGTTTGATAGTAAAGCGTAGTTTGCTAACGTGATATTAATTTTGAAGTCTATGTTTGCCGGAAATTTCAATCTCCAAGCTCAAAGCGGGTGTTGGAATATTGAACAGATTTCCGTTCTGTGAATCAATTAATTAACCTTCTTTCTTTTATTGAAACTGTCTTTTACAGTATAACAATGGCCTCTTCACAATGGTCCATCATGGGTAATTAAAAAGTGACCATGATTAGCGCCATCATGTTGCTGTCTACACGACCCCGTGTAACTGAATGTGGGTGATTGTGTGAACACGCGTATGATCATCGGCACGCGTTCCTTTGATGTACCGATAACTAACCAATTACTCATGACTACAGACGATGACGGCCACTCACAAACGATTATACTCCTACACAATCTTGAGTACATAAATTAGCCCATGATGGGCCATGGAGCGAAGTCGCGGGCAAAAAGCTGGTATTTTTATAAAATCATTTGACGCGACTTCTTAAAAATGGCTCCAAGTTCAGAGGTAAAACGCTTTTGTTATGCCTTAATAATGAAATATTTTGTTGTCCAAGGAATACTGATTTAAGTTGCATGCAGCAAGCACAACACAAATGTCATCGAAGGTTGCGAAATTTACTTCACGCAACTAATAAGTCATAACTTCACAATGATAGGAGTCACAATAGTAGTTTATCTACACCCATATCATAAAACCTCCATAGTGTAATCAAAAACCGTAGGAAATGACCACCATTTTGACAACCAATTAGGAAAAACGAGTGCTGCCATGTTATTCCCGTATCGTTTTTAGTATAGAAATGAGATTAAATTTGGAACAGCTGTCAAAACTCAAGTGGGTCTCAATTCTAGTATCCATAGATATTAAAACAGTTATTGATACGAAACGTCAATTCAGTATGTTTTTTTAAATATAAACTGCACAACAATTGATCTCTAGTGACATGAGAATAGAGACTTCATTCGTTAGTCTATGATTTAAAAAAAAATGGTCTTGACGGAGGATCGAATTGCCGCCATTATGTTGGTGTTTTGATGAACGAAAGTAGAATTGTTGTTGAATTGAATAGAAAAAGTTGTTTGTAATTTACATTTTAGTTGAAAATATGAATAGTAGTCTTCTCGGAGTGTGTGTGATGTGAAAATGCGCCGGATATCGGAAATATGCAGCCACGATTGCAACAAATAACTTGTTGCCAGAAAATATTGTTTCTGAACCCATCATGGAGGATTTATAATATGTGTGTAGATAAAGTTATGTATGCAACTCTGCATAATTTGGCCTTAAAACACACGTGCGATCTTATTATGAAACTCGCTATAAGCTCGTTTCATAAAACCGCACTAGTGTTTTAGGGCCTATCATTATGCAACCGTTGCATAAACTACTATTATGCAACGGTTGCATAGTGATACAAATTATGTACAGTTGCATACATAACTTTATCTACACACATATTATAAATCCTCCATGATGTGTTCAGAAACAATATTTTCTAGCAACAAGTTATTTGTTGCCATCGAGGCTGCATTTAATTAAATAAAAATTACACAAAAAAAACCCGCGCAACTCTCCGGGACCAGCGCGACCCGCTGGACCCAGCACGACCCCCCGGACGCAGCAAGCAACCCGCCGGACCCGGCACGCAACCCGCCGGACCCGGCGCACGCCCCGCCGTCAGTGGGAGTTATAAACCATACAAAATCCATAACTCCCACGGGAGTATACTGCCAAATCGGCTATAGCTGCTCTATACGCATGTGTATAATAACACCCTTTCCGAGTAAGTGTGGTGAAAAACTCGTAACGTTACTAAAATTGATACTGTAATAACATTACAGTACAGGTTGTAATAATGCTGGTCATTTCCTACGGTTTTTGAAAAAATAAATACTGGGTCCAATTCGAAAAGATTTAAAGTTTCCTAAACTTAAAATAAGAAACGTCAAACTCAATTTTATATAGCACAACGCTGTCAAAATCGAGTTTGAAGTTTCTTATGTTAAATTTAGTGACTTTTAAATTAGCGAACACATTTTCGAATTCGCCTCAATAATTACTTATATATTCAGGCGGATATTTTGTTATGTATCTTTGGCGATGTACTAAAATGCAAACATAATATAGGCGTTATTTTGTAGATCCTTAAGAATGCACAAGTCTGGACGGAAGGATTAAGCTATTTAATTGAGTACCGGTAGGTGTTTTTACTATGTCTGCATCTAAAATGTCCAAAAATAATATAACATAGTATGTCAAGGTGGATAAAAAGTGTACAAAAAACAATTGAAGTAATATTTGTTTCCTTTTGGCTGGAGCACGCCATCATTGCTATTAATAATTCCATCTGACCTGCAATGGTTTCCTCTGAACGCACCTACAATTTCTGGTTTAAAATTACTTAATATTCCGAACTTGTTAAGCTTCCCTTCCTAAGGCTTGTTTGGTAAGCTCTGTTGTTTTTATTCAGTGTTGTTGTTAAGTAAAATTTAATAGGTTATTATTATTAAATCTACTGCAAAAACTCTATCATGACATTGAATACTGCTCGTATGCCTTAACTAGCAATTCGTTAATGTATTTTTACAAAAAGGCAAATCGTTCCAGATCTTTCTTGCCGCATACTTGAAGCCACCCCTGTATTCCCAGACGGCAGTCTGGTGTTTAGGCTTAGCACTCTTAGCAGCACCTTTGATCACCTCACATTTATATCTGGCAGACGGCCAAGAATCGGTTAATAATATCAGCACCTTGTAGGTACTATTGGTAGGATAATTATTTGCACCTAAAATGAGGTCAACATAATGTTAGCTAAAATCCAAATTCTATGAATCTAATTATTTTTGATATTTAATTTAAGCAATGTTTTAATTATCACTCAAAATGAGAATGAGCGCGTTTCGAAAAGTCCAACGAACTGGCATAATGATATCCAAGAAAAATAAGCAGAGCGAACGGATTTTTGCTGGAAAAAGCGATAGGAGAAAAAGCTCGGTCAAGAATTTTTAATTAGTAAGATTACCTGAAATATAAGTATTCGTTTCTGTAGGTGCACCGTTAGATTTAACAACAAGGTAGGAAAATTATTAATTGTATTCATTTTGTTGATGTTAATAGCTTATCAAGATAGCTCGGAAAGGTCATCGCAAATAAAATGCAGGACGAAAATAGAACAAGACGTATCTAACGGAAACGTATAACTTGTTGTTATTTTTTCGGCTGCTTCGTTCGATATGTTATCTCTGTCTTTAATTATTACCACATTCTTATTAAGGAGTTCAATAAAAAGTATTGATATACATTATATTGTTGTTAATCCTGGAAGGTTTATGATAGCAGCAGAAATAGCACGTAACGGACGGAACCCCGTTCAAAATATATTCACTAATACCATGGACTATTATTAGGCCACGACTTACCTTATTAGTATTCCAGACATCATAATCAGGAACTTCAACTACGCTGGGAAAAGATTTTTCCCCGTTTTTTGTGGAGAAGTAATTAAACTTTGGCCATTAAAGTTCCCATCTACAAATTAACTCCTTAAGGCAAACCATCCGTCTATAGTTAACAAGACAAATAGGCGTCTTTAATTTAAAGGAATTTGCTTAGTGGTTCCTGTTTATGAGCTTCTAAGCAGGCTTTATTAGCCAATTTGAGGGCACCATACAACCTTCTCATAATTACTTTGCAGTCATTTTTAAGGTTCATATTCATATTCATATTCATTTATTTCTTGCAATCATGGTGTTTTACAGGTGTTCTTAAAATAAACCAGTGCGTACATGAACCCTACTAGGGCACAGCAAGTTGTTAATCTTATTTACTAATAAATATGTAGGTGTATCATTTAGTAATATTGGTAAATGCTCTATACAAATTACCTTAAGGATTTTAATAGCATAACAAAAACTTAGGTCTATACAATTTTATTATTAATATCATTTTGGTGTTTTCATCACAAAATTCTATTAGTACCGAAATAGCTCGGTCTAATATTCCAAATACTCGTGCAGGGAATATGGGCATTTATTTAGTAGATAACTCTTAAGTTAACTTACAACAGTTGTGTATTTTATTTCTATGGTTATATTTAGAGGAACCTTATTGAATATTTTAACAGCCATCGCATGGGGGCCTTTTTTGATCATTTGTAGATTAACAGGACCAGTTACAACTAATTTGTTTCGCGGGCGTAGATTTCGGCCTTCTGAGTAGAGGTCTTTGGATTTAGCAAATAAACTATTGTGTTTCCGGACAAACTTACGTTCCGTAGCTGATAATGAAAAATTTACTCCTATGGTGAGACGTCATTATCTGTTTGTCCGTCTGTATGTCACTGCTATTTATCTCCAGGTTTATCATCATCAGACCCAATGCGGATCGAGGATTTCACATTCATCTATGAATTACTTCGCGGCGCATATGTGTGCAAGTTTCCTCACGATGTATTACTTTCTGGAATGCTCATGGTAAATATCCAATTTAATCTGCACGGAATCCAAAATTTTCAGAAGTGTAAACCAGGAACTGGTGGCTAACGAATTACGTAATATTCTAAATCACCAAAGAAACTTCATAATTGAAACTTACCCTTGCAGAGTTATTATGGAATAAACATTCAACGTTGCTTTTATATTTTGTTGAATTGGTCGTGTCTCTTGCTTGCAAATATAGCAAACGTAGCAAAATTCCTTGTTTATCTTCTCTCACTAGGATATTTGAGGAAACATTTGATATGTCAATTTGAACAACGATGAAAAAGTTTAAAAATTGAAATTGTGTACTGTGACATTTGCCGTGGTAATATTATGTTTTAGAATAGCATTTTCTGGTCAAAATATTTTTGATGAGTTCGCGGTGTTTCTAAATTTACCGATGTTTGCTTTTTCTAAAGGGGTTATTTCCTAAACATGTAACTTGTGTGGATTAGAATAGGTTAGGTTTATTAACGGAGGGAAAGGAAAAATGAACGGTTTCAGTGCAAATTGCATTAGAACTATTGATTCGTTAGGAAGATCGATAGAGACCCTTCAAAAGGATCTATTTCCTCGAGTAATGGCTGAATTCACAAACGCCACTTAAGCATTTGATTAAAGATTAAATATTTAAATGTCCCTCAACTAGTTGTCAAACTTTACATAAATGACACTCAAACGTCACTTTAATTAAAGATCAATTTGAGTAGCCTTTGTGAATTTGGCCATAATATGCACGTATTTTTTAAACTGGCCGTTAACTGGTATACCTTAATTTAAGGAAAAACACACACCACATTGCTCGTTACATAATATTACACGTCCACATACAGGCCCCGTTCTCATTACACGGCCATTAATTTATTCTAAGGCGTCCCGACACGAGCAAACACACGAGTCTGGAGATACCGTGTGAAAGGGCCTTTGATACGCTACCGGTGAATGCCTGTGACCTCCATGACCCCTTTCGCTGGGGATCCGTAGGGAATGTTGCAGTTTTAAGATGAAACTTACGGATTTTCAACTTTATTTTACCCTTAGAAAATTTTATATTTCTTATATTTATTTTATATTTGATATTGCTTTTTTGTACCGCGTGTAAAGTCTGTTCGCCGAGAGTGTATAAATATTATGATATCGCCTCGAAATAGCAAGTGTCGCTTACCTATCGCAAGCTGTATGACGGGCGTCGTCGTATCCTGCGTGCACTGAGTTTCGTGGTACGAGTCACGCAGTTGTTGTCAAGGGCAGCGCCGCGCCGGGTGGGCGAACGCCATAGATTGCCATTCTTTTCTGGATTACGTGTTCGTGTGTTGTTTTAGACGAAGCAATTGAACGTTTCATAATAAACGTCACCGACTCCGATTCTTCCTCCGAAAAATGAAAATGAATGAAAATGAAAATATTTATTTTGCAAGTAGGCCACCTGGGCTCTTTTACATGTCTGAATCTACCAGCGCTTCGAAAGGTGACATCTGCTGAGAAGAAACGCCGCAAGAAACTCAGCAGTAAGTCTTTTTTCAACTTTGGCAGTACAGTTTTATCTAAAAACTAAAACAAAATGTGCGACATAAAAACCTAATGGGTACAAATTAATTCTAATAAATAACTAATAAGGGAGATGTATAGTCTCCACGTCTGGAAAAGTTAAGTGACTTAGAGATGTAAAAAGTCTCTAAGGGTCATAATAATAAAATAAAAATTGAAGCAAAGAAACATCTAAATAGATTAATCTAGGTTAAATGGAGGTGTAGACAGTCTCCACGGTCAAGTATAAAGATGGAGATGTAAGGTCTCCAAATATCAAATGAAACAATTTGAAATATAACATTTCATGTCCTAACAATACCAATATACGAATATGAAAAAGTATCAAATATAGTATAGAGAACACTATGAAGTCTCTCTAGTCAGGTTCAGATATCGCACAAAACTAATAAATTAAACACTAACCAATTTAAATGGTCCTTGCGAGCATGAACCGTCCGGACCCCACAGACAGCACCCGTTCACGAGTATGACGCGTATCTCAGCCATCGTCTCCCTCAACCATGTTTTAGGGAAGGTGGCGACCCGATCAACGACGCCGCCGTAAGCAAAGACCTTTGAGCGAGCATGACATGCTCATGCTGCCGGACAAGAATGAAATAAATCAACGCAGATACGAGTAGCCGTCCGACGAGAGATGTCACAATGGGCTCACATGATAAAAAATTAGCATGTGCGATATAGGTACATATACAATAATCTTACTAACAAAACAATTATACATGATTATACACGGTATTTATTCATATAAGTATACATTTTACTTAAAGGCATTGTTGTCATCTAAGAAATCATTTACAGTATAATATGCCTTGCTCAACAAGTAGCGCTTAATGTAAGATTTAAACTTGTTAAACGGCATATTGACAATATCAGTAGGTATCTTATTGTAGAAGCGTATACAGTTCCCCGCGAACGACGTGCTCACCTTACGGAGACGGTAACGCGGAACTAAAAGTTTATCTTTATTCCTAGTGTTAAAATTGTGAATGTCGCTGTTTTGTTTGAAGTCGTATATGTTTTTGCGGACATACAGGATATTTTCAAGAATATATTGCGAAGCAACGGTGAGAATATTTATATCCTTAAATTTATCTTTGAGCGAGACACGAATCTGAGACAGTAGTATTTTTTGCCGCTCGATTAAATACTACCCATTTTTTATTATCATCGGTAAAAATTATTAGCGGGCCGCTATTTGTAATGAGTTAAGAAGCCCTGATTTTTAATTTTTTTATCAACTCTCGGCGAACTTAAATCGATTATTACTTACTCTGACATTGCGTACTCAATTATTATGTATGAAAAGATAAATTATCAATTAGTTAACAAAATGTATGTAAATATGCTTTATAGGACCGACACTGATCGTCATTGAAGTATACGCCCGTATGAAATGTACAGGCTGTATATTTTATTTTGATGTGTGTATATTAAATTTTACCAAGACTTTGGTTACGGAATATCGTCCTATGGAACATTCGTTAGTAACTAGGCTAGAGTTGATACGAACTTTTTTAAACTCGGGCAAGCCGAGCTGTTCCCACGGCAAAACCAACTTTTTAACCGTCGATTAATTATTGATCTTAGCTTCATCATTTCAGCCGAAAGACGTCCACTGCTGGACATAGGCCTCCCCCAATGATCTCCACAACGACCGATTCTGTGCAGCTCGCATCCAGCGGAGACACGCAATTTTCACCAGGTCGTCAGTCCACCGTGTGGGTGGTCTGCCGACGCTGCGCCTTCCGGTGCGTGGTCGTCACTCAAGAACTCTGCGACTCCATAAGCCATCTGTTCTACGAGCAATGTGCCCCGCCCACTGCCTGATCTTTTGCAGATCTCCTCATTTCTAATTCGATCTCGCAGCGATATTCCGAGCATAGCCCTCTCCATCGCCCTTTGGGTGACCTTGAGGCTTCTTATGAGGCCCATAGTGAGCGACCACGTCTCAGTGCCGTAAGTCATCACTGGCAACACACACTGGTCAAAGACTTTCGTCTTGAGACGCTACGGTATATTGGACGAGAAGATATGGCGTAACTTGGCGGCCCAGCCGAGTCGGATTCGACGATTGACCTCTTTCTCGAAGTTGGCTCTACCTAACTGGACGGTATGATCTTAGCTTGCTTGGCGCTATTTCAGCCCGAATTTAAGTAACCGTTAAGGCAATAATGGTAACACAAAGAAAATATCAAAATTTCTATATGCGTGCCTATAACATTTGAGGAGTTCCTTCGATTCCTCATAGATCCTCTCATCAGACCTTGACTTTGATAACAACGGGACCAAATTTGAGAAATACCCTATCGATTACAAAAATAATCATGCAAATTGGTTCAGCCATCTCCGAGTGAACATACATATAAAAAAAAATATACGCGTCGAGTTGAGAACCTCCTCCTTCGTTTTTTTTTTTGAAGTCGGTTAAAAAATTAACTGCTATAGCGGTGAAGCATTATTTTCTAGAGGAGGTTATTCATCTCGGGAATTTAAAAAATATAGAAGTGACAGACATGCCAAATAATTACTTTTTAGAGTTGCGTAACTGGAAAGTAACAAAACGGAACCTTTATAGGATCACTCGTGTGTCTGGCTGTCTGTCCGTCTGTCATAGCTAATTTGCTCCGAAACTACTGGACCGATTGAGTTGAAATTTGGTACACATATGTGAGTGGGTGACCACAACACGGAAATTTAACGTAAATAAATGAATTTTAAGTTTCCCAAACCCGTTGCGTGTGACATATCAAATGAAAGGACTGGTTGTGAGAATCTTAAATGTATTTTTTTTTTATAATTTTAAGATAAATGGTTTTGAAGTTATTTAGGAAAATAGGTGAAAATTGACCATCCCTTATCTCCGAAAGTACTGGGCCTAAAATTTCGAATAAATAAGGAAAATAGTTTTTAACTATGGATTACAGGCAAAACCTATAAGAAGTCTATGGTATTTTAAGTAACATAGGAAATATATAATCACGGTACCCTCTCCACGGCAATTAACTCGCACTTGTCTGGTTATTTATGTGCATGACTGCCATGAGTCACAGCCATTAACGAGGGTAGTTCGTTGTCTCATTTCGTAATACATATGTATATTATTATAATATTTGCTTATCTGGAATGGTCTGTCAATAGTAATATCTTACAATAATAATGATTGTGTAGTTAAGAGTAGAAACCCTTGGGCCGTGGGACCTGGGCACACGAGATCTCTATAAGGAGATCTCGGGATGCCTCATCAACACTTCCGGTGACCAGAAGGCTGGCAGCTATTTCAAAGGCTGGGTTTAGCTCTGCAGAGGTGCATTCAATAAACTCCGTTAATCCATTAATCGTTAATTAACGAAGTTAACATTTGAAGTAACGGATTAACTTTAAGTTAACTTTAAAAATTGCGAACGGTCTTATTAACTTATTTGCCAATAGTAGGTACACCACGCGGCTTATCTCAAATAGATTTTGGTTTGAATTTGATTTCTAAATACTTAGGTAATATTACAAACTCTATTCACTATTCCTTTTATCTATTTTTCATGTCCTGCCTAATCTTCCAAAGCCCATTTCAATTTTTTTTCATAATTAAATTGCTAAAGCAACGACATATAAATGTAATTTCTATCCCGAGTTAACGATAATGTAACGCTTTAACGTTTAACGAAGTTAACTTTTTTTAGTAATGGATTAACGAAGAACGACTAACTATTTGATTAACGGTGCCCAGCTATGTCTAAAAACCCCCGCGCCCCGCAAGTTTGGCAGCTTTATTTGCTAGTAAAAGTTAGCCAAAGCGGTGGTAGGATATGCTTGACTGTAAGACTTACATGTAGCCAGTCAAGAATAAGTCTTCATTAAAGCTAACTGCCTATTGGTTTACCAGCTCTGCCGGCACCAACACTGGCTGTTTGTGTTAACAAGTTAACTCGGCTTCTTACCGAGAGTTTATTTTAAACTACAAGTTTTCTTATTCGACTGCCGTGTAGTGAAAAGGCACGCGAATTTACCAACTAAACACTGACTTTGTAGGAATGTTTTTACGAGAAAATTATGTGTAGTCGTAGTGCTGCCTTCCGGAGGAGGTACTACGGATAGGGTATAGTTGGTAGTAACCCTGCCACCGAAGCTAGCGGTCTCGGGTTCGATCCCCGGTAAGGGCAAATATTTGTGCGCACGAATGTTTGTTCATGAGTGTTGGATGCTTCATGTATTTAAGTATTTATTTATCTATATAAGTATGTATATCGTCTAGTATCCACAACACAAGAGAACTTACTTTGGTACTAGATCGATTTGTGTAAAGATTTTCCCCTGATTTACACAGGCGAAGTGAGGGTAAGCCGGTGTATCATTTCTATTTTTAAACATTATAGGTATATTATTACTCATTAAATATTGTATTTACATAAAAATATTATGTTATATGTAATGTTTATGCTAATACAAGAAGTAATTCATAATATTTTAATGTTTGAGTTAAGAAATTATGCACTGGCTTACTCTCACGCGCCGCCACTGCTGATTTATGTACTTAGGTATGTACCTATTTATCTATACAAGTATTCGTATGGCTGTCTAGTAGGTACCTATAACACAGGAAAATCCTAGTTTACTACTAAATCATCTATATCTTTCTCCATAATGTATTTATTTGTTATTTCTGAGGGCTTATAAATTTTAGTAAATGTTGTAACTTCATAGACTTACTTCGTAATCAAGTTTTGCACCACCTGCCAAAGTGGAATATTTTTGTGGATTATTTTCTCCTTTGGGGTTATCTGGAAGATATCTTTATTTAACTATAAGACCACCTATTGGTCCCTAATTTATTTTGTTAATTTGTGCTTTTCTGTTCTTTTTGTGGTGTTCTATAAAAAGTATTGTACTGTGTTGTAAAATTGTGTTTATTGTGTAGTTCTATAAAAAGTATTGTATTGTGTTGTAAGGGATCCCCCACACTAGCGTCTTTCGAGCGTCGGCGTCTTGCTAGCGCCTGCGCAGCGTCGACGCAACGCTCGTGTGGCGCCGCCGGCAGCGTCTAACAACTCATGCCAGCTGCGCGGACGCTCGCAAGACGCCGCTGACGTCGTGGCGCCGCCGCGCGAGCGTTGCATCGACGCCGCGTTGGCACTAGCAAGACGCCCACGCTCAAAAAACGCCGCTGGCGTCGCGGCCCCGCCGCGCCACCGTCGCGTCGACGCTGCACGTACGCTGACGATACACGCCGGCGATCACAAAACGCAAGTGTGGGGTCGCAAGGTCTCGTAGTGTCCAAGATGTTTTTTTTTCTTTCTCTATTTTTTTGGTGGTTGGTTATGGTTAATGGTTATATCTAAATTGGTTAGTGTTTAATTTATTAGTTTTGTGCGATATCTTAACCTGACTAGAGAGACTTCATAGTGTTCTCTATAGTATATTTGATAGTTTTTCATATTCGTATATTTGTATTATTAGGACATGAAATTTTATATTTTAAATTGTTTCTTTTGATAATTGGAGACCTTACATCTCCATCTTTATACTTGACAGTGGAGACTGTCTACACCTCCATTTAACCTAGATTAATCGATTTAGATGTTTCTTTGTTTCAATTTTTATTTTTATTATTATGACCTTGGTTGCATAATGATAGGCCTTAAAACACTAGTGCGGTTTTCATGAAACGAGCCGACAGGCGAGTTTCATAATAAGATCGCACGTGTTTTAAGGCCAAATTATGCAGAGTTGCATACATAACTTTATCTAAACACATATTATAAATCCTCCATGATGGGTTCAGAAACAATATTTTCTGGCAACAAGTTGTTTGTTGCAATCGTGGCTGCATATTTCCGATATCCGGCGCATTTTCACACCACACACACTCCGAGAAGACTACTTACTATTCATATTTTCAACTAATATGTAAATTACAAACAACTTTTTCTATTCAATTCAACAACAATTCTACTTTCGTTCAGCAAAACGTCAACATGGCGGCAAATACGATCTTCCGTCATTACCATTTTTTGTTTAAATCATAGACAAACGGATGAAGTCTCTATTCTCACGTCACTCGAGATCAAATATTGTGCAGTTTATATTAAAAAAAACATACTGAATTGACGTTTCGTATCAATAACTTTTTAATATCTATGGATACTAGAATAGAGACCCACTTGAGTTTTGACAGCTGTTCCAAATTTAATCTCATTTCTTTACTAAAAACGATAAAGAAGTCATGTTATTTCTTTATCGCAGCACTGGTTTTTCCTAATTGGTTGTCAAAATGGTGGTCATTTCATACGGTTTTTGATTAATCAATGGAGGTTTTATGATATGGGTGTAGATAAATTTTATTTATTTATCTTTATGATAATTGTACACTTCACATCTTGGACATTGGCATTGGACGACGCGGATAGCCTAGTTGGTAGTGACCCTGCCTCCGACGCAAGCGTCCCGGGTTCGATCCCCGGTAAGGGCAAATATTTGTGTGACGAGCACGAATGTTTGTTCCTGAGTCTTGGATGTTTCCTATGTATTTAAGTATTTATTTCTCTATATAAGTATTTGTATCGTCGTCTAGTACCCATAACACAAGCCTTTAGAGCTTACTTTGGGACTAGATCGATTTGTGTAAAGATTGTCCCGTGATTATTATTATTATTCATATAAGTTAACATTTATAATTAGGTATTAAGGAATGATTTGCAATGAATGATATTTTATTTTAGTTTTAAGACTACAACTGTATTTGCATGCATTGATGTTATACGCGAATAAAATGATTTGATTTGATTAAATATTTTATTTACATAAAAAATATGTTAAATGCATTTTTTATGATAATACAAGAAGTAATTAATAATATTAAAATGTTTGAGTTAAGAAGGTATACACCGGCTTACCCACACGCACCGCCTCTGGTTGGTAGTGACCCTGCCTCTGAAGCTAGCGGTCCCGAGTTCGATCCCTGGTAAGGGCAAATATTTGTGTGATGAGCACTAATGTTTATTCTTGAGTCTTGGATGTTTCGTATGTGTTTAAGTATTTTTGATCACACTTGCTTGGAAAGGGTGTTATTATACGCAGGCGTATAGAGCAGCTATAGCCGATTTAACTCCTCTATGGGCCCCGCCGTCAGCGGGAGTTATAAACCATACAAAGTCCATCTCCCTAGGGAGTTATGGATTTTGTATGGTTTCGAACTCCCACGGGCAGTGCGTGCCCCAGGTCGGCGGAGCCGCGCGCGAGCCGCAGAAGGCGGAGCTGCCCCGTGGTGATCGCGATGTACAGTTTATTCTACCCACCTGATGGTAATTCACGGTGTACAATGGGAATAAAATAAATATATATACATATTTTTGTCTAATTTTTATTTCATTTCCTCGCAAATGTGATGAAAAACATTGTGTGTATCACGGGCAGTAAGAGGATAACAAACTCGAGTGATAAAAGCCCTCGCCTGTCGGCATCGGGCTTCTAACAGACTCTCGTTAGTTATCCCCTTCTTACGGCCCTAGATGCACAATGTACTGTAATTATATAAGTATGTATATCGTCGTCGAGTACCCATAACACAAGATGTAAATAGAGCTTACTTTGGGACTAGATCGATTTGTGTTAAGATTGTCCCTTCATAATTATTTAATTACTTATTATTATTATTGTCATAATACGTAGTAGTTTAGTTGAGTTTCATTATTTATTGTTAACAAAACGACTCTATTCATTTTTTGGCCATAAAGCGTTCAGCGCTTCATCAAATACGGAAAACTTTAATAAATGAGATTATAATAGCTATTATATTTTGTATGGAAACCGAATCGTGAGTTACCTTAATTCAAATTGATTTTGATTACCTTTGAAAACCTGAGTAAAGTAGCTAACTGACTTTTTCTTCCTTTATACTTCAACTTATATCTGCTATCAAACAAATCTAGACCATGTATGTATAACCATAGAAACCATAGAACTATATCTAGATAGAAAAAAAGAGTTCGTCGATTTTGTAGAAAATTGAGCGTGTAACATTTATGCGTAGTTACTTTGATATCACGAGTATAATTTAGTGACGGGAAGCATAAGTCGCGCGAAAACGATTCAAAAGCATCGATTAGCACGCGGCTAACCGAGTCTAGGCACCGCCACTGCCGCCGTCCCGCGCCGCGCCGCCGCCATTGTTACACACAAAGATGATGTCACGACATCTTTTTGGCACGCGGGAACATACACTCTTTCCTTCTGTCTCGATATAGTTCAGTGTGTAACTTTTTTTCAAACTCAACCCTGTCGCATGTGAGATGACTACCTCAGTCTAAAATTATAATGAATCAGGGAATTGTTATGTAGAACACAAGTTGTAAGTCAAATCATTATCTAACAGAGTGAGAACGCGCCAAAATCTATGACTGTTTTTCCTGTCTTTTTAACCGACTTCAAAAAAAGGAGGAGGTTCTCAATTCGGTTGTATTTTTTTTGTTGTTTTCCTGTTATCTATCTGTGTTGAATGTTTGTCGAATTTGTGTAGAATGAAAGTGAATTATTATTATTACTAGTGGCTCCGTGAGCTGCAGACCTCGCGACGAACTTAACTTTGCCGTTGGAAAACTGTTATCCTTATACATCGACATAGGTCGCGATCAGTTTACTAACAGCGCAAATAACAAAAACACCGATATCTCCGTCATTTTGAAAAAAATCAAATAACTGAATCTACAAAAAAAACATTCTGCCCACAAAATTTCACGAGAATCGATTGAGAAATGCGACGTCTAGTGGAGAATAGCGGAAACGGACAGACATTCGAAAGCATTTTTGCCAAAGCTGAAACGGAGAAACTTCGAAACTGCGCTGAAACTTCGCTGCCTCGGTCAATTAATAAAAACACGCGTTCCATTTTGACTATTTCATTGAGTAGTTGGTTGAAAACATAGAAATAGTGGCGCAGTCGGTAGGATTCGAATCAACCGAGCTTTTAACTGATTTACAAGGGTAACTGGTCGGAAGTTGCAATTAATTTAGTTTCCTATCCCAATTAATTTAAGGTTGTCGTTTCTCTGAAGTTACTTTCACTTCTTACCGATACTTGGGTAACTGGTGGTACTTCGTTGAAGTTTATTAACTACCTAAAATCAATTTCATTAAAGTTAGCCTTGTTTAGTATTTTGATCAAAATCCTTTAATTTCACAGGCGGGTTCCACTTGCAGCCTTTGTTTTCTTGAGTCAAATTGCGTTAGACAATAGAAATATATATTTTTTAAATATATTTCTCCTCGATTCTCTTACATGGATTTTTTAAAGACTTGCAACCATCTTTTGCTAAAGTGCCCAGTAAGGACCTTTTGCCCAGCGTGGACAGCCCAGATTAACAAAGTCCCTTTTGTCAAGGGCCAGGTAAAGAAAAAAAGGTAAAAAATACCTCTTTCTATTTGTCCATATTTTGTCCTAGCATAGAATGCGTGCAGATGCTTATCATCCTGGCATGTCGTGAAAGTCGACTAAGGGACGGGTCCTCTCCAACATGGTGGACTATCTGTATGGGCGATGGGCTGATCACCTGTCACCATACGGTTCATCATACCATCTTAGGACTAATTAATCGAACGTGGCCACAAGTAGTCTTGTTGGCTCTGCCCACCCCATTAGGGATTTCGGGCGTGATGCTATGTACGTATTCTATTTGTCCATATATAAAAAACTGTAGAAGGTCTTGCTTGCATCATGTCGTATTTTCTCCATTTTGTATTCTTATTGATATCCAACAATATAATACAATTCATTGAAAATCACCCAAGCGAAAGGAAAGAAACAGACATCCATTACTCTCTTTCCTTGAAACACATATATTAATTTATGTAGGATAACCAACAACATAAATCTTACATTTTGACACGGAAAACACGAAGTGCCAGCAATGTCCCAATTTGGTTTCACTAAAATTTTACGGCTACATACAACCAAGACTTATTTGAAAATAAATAACAGCTTTGTAAATTATAGACATGTGATTGCTTTGACTTGTTTGATTTTAGCAAACAGCTTTGCAAACTCTATCCGAAATAAGTCGCTTGGTTGATATTAGCAATAATTCGTTTATTTCTAGCCCACCCATATTTTCAATGGACTTTTTTATGTTACATTCTAGATAGATGCTTACCTAATTATAAAGGTAGCCACAGCTTAAGCTTGTGTCTTAAAATCTACAGTACAAACAAAAGAAATATCTGCCTATGTCTAAATTCTAATACATTGCAGTATAAATTAAAACAATTTTACTAATGAAATTTGCAGCAGAATTACGCATTTGCATTGCATTACGCCTAAAACTCACTCCTCTGCTGCACTGGGAATGAAGAAATAGCATAGAATGCGTGCAGATGCTTACCATCCTGGCATGTCGTAAAAGTCGACTAAGGGACGGTGGTCCTCTCCAACATGGTGAACTATCTGTATGGGCGATGGGCTGATCACCTGTCACCATACGGTTCATCATACCATCTTAGGACTAATTAATCGAACGTGGCCACAAATAGTCTTGTGGCTCTGCCCACCCCATTAGGGATTTCGGGCGTGATGCTATGTATGTGTATGTATGTACGCCTAAAATGAATGACTCTTTTCGCTTGGGCAGTCGCAAAATATATTTTATCTTAGCTTTGACAACAGACGGGTCGCAATAGGACCCCACTCTCGGAACTCGTCTCCTGGGTGACGATAATTAATGAATTTAGTTGAGCACGCAGTTTCGGCGCGATTGTCACTCTTGACGATAAGACCTTCATTAATCGCGATGGGGAACTGCTTTATTTGTCGTGATATTTATTTAATGATTCGGTAAAAAAACGTAACGCAATGATAGAAGAATATAATGATGTGTGTTTACTCAAGATATTTAATGAAACTACGGGTATAGGTACCGTGAGAAAAGATGAATAAATTGCCGTAAGAAAAATTGTAAAATTTAAAACTTATATACAATTTTATATCGCCAAAGGTCACCCAAATAGCGATGAAGAGAGCTCTGCTCGGAGAATCGCTGCGAGATCGAATTAGAAATGAGCAGATCCACAAAAGATCTAGAGTAACCGACATAGCCCATAGAATTGCTAAAAATTTAAGTGTCAGTAGACGAGGCACATTGCTCGTAGAACAGATGGCCGATGGGGCCGAAGAGTTCTTTAGCGGTGACCACGTACTGGAAAGCGCAGCGTGAGCATACCACCAACAAGGTGGACTAACGACCTGGTGAAAATTGCAGGTGTCCGCTGGATGTGAACAGCACAGAATCGGTCGTTGTGGAGATCATTGGGGGAGGCCTATGTCGAGCAGTAGACGTATTTCGGTTGAAATGATGATGTAGTTTATATAAACAAAAATATCTATTACATATAAAGTAAAAAATAAGCTTTGTAGCGAAATGGCGGGATTGTATGGCATATCAATATTTTCAAAAGTCGCGGAATTGCTGAACCTATCAACCCGGTGTTGCGTCAATCCATTTGACATACTCAAGTTTAAAACTGACATGGCCATTGAAATAATGAAAAACAGTTTTAATATGACATGTGCAATACAATTACCCAGTCAATTATCTAAAACCGCATCCTTTTAATGGATTGGACGGCATCCATTACGTTAAACTGTTGGAAGTTAATGATGCCGTTTACGAACGTTGCAATTGGGCAATGAATCCAATACCTCCTGTGATACGAATGATATTTTGAATTTTCTACTGTCAAAACTTGGTTAGTTTTTTAATCATCATTATCATCATCGTTTTAGCCGAAAGACGTTCACTGTCGGACATAGGCCTCTCCCAATGATCGCCACAACGACCGATTCTGTGGTGTGGATATTGCTCGTAGATTAGATGGTCGATGAGGCCAAAGAGTTCTTGAGTGGTGACCACTTCCTGGAAGGTGCAGCGTGAGCAGAACACAAACCTGCCCCAGATCTGGAAACCTGGCACTGACTTAACAGACCTGGTGAAAATTTCGGGACTGCCATGGAATTTTATTAGTATGGCCTATTCCATTATATTCATTTCTTGGGTTTACGCTATTGTTTTACATTGAAATCACTTGTAAACTTTGTAAAGTACTTTAAAAATCACAATAAATATATTTTAACAAACAAAACTGTGAGCATCACTAGTTTATGAGACAAGTATCGATAAGCCCCAAAAATTCCGATGCCCCAAAACCATTGCTTTCAAACCGCTCGCGGAATAGTAGAGTGCGTAATTATGTGTATATCAACGTTGTACTCATATTTCCAGGTTCCTAGCTTCTAACATAACCTAGAAGTTGCCATTTGAATACTATTTGGAGCACTATCCCGCCGGTCAGACGCCCGCGAACAATAAAACGCACAATGCAAACACTGCATTAGATTTATGGCCTCTGGACTGGACGGTGGCCTTATTCTGCTCACGATAATGCCTTTGTAAAGGCCTTGGCACATTATTATAGCGATTTTGTAATCTATCGTTGGCCATGTTATCATTTATTACACGACTGCAGCGACGCAAAAACATAACACATGAAGCATAACACAACATAAAATCAATAAACAAGAAAATAAAAATTATGAATTATAAAAAACCAAAAACTCCTCTGCTGCACTGAAAGTGAAGAAAAACTCACTCAAAAAGCATAGAATGCGTGCAGATGCTTATCATCCTGGCATGTCGTAAAAGTCGACTAAGGGACGGGTCCTCTCCAACATGGTGGACTATCTGTATGGGCGATGGCCTGATCACCTGTTACCATACGGTTCATCATACCATCTTAGGACTAATTAATCGAACGTGGTCACAAGTAGTCTTGTTGGCTCTGCCCACCCCATTAGGGATTTCGGGCGTGATGCTATGTATGTATGTATGTATGAAATCCCTAAATTTTTAATCATTTTCGCTACCTAAACTATTCATATAAAGCATAACACAACTTAAAACTATAAACAAGAAAATAAAAAAAATCAATTATGAAAAACAAAAAAGTCTGGTTTTTTGTTTGTCACATAGTTTCAAAAAGAAAACAAGAATTTTATTCGGTAGTGCTCGTGGGGTCGATATGGAAATTACAGTAGGTGACTTCAAATAACTATTATAGGGTTACATGGAGACTGGAGAGTCACCGACTGCTATCTCCATATCGACCCTACAAGCACGGCGGAATAAATAAGTCGTGGGCATAGGCCAGTGAATGATAAATGTTGCAACTCAAGGGCTTCCCTACCACCTTTGTTACAAAATGTGCTATCTAATAACAAACCACAATTATATTAAGAGGACTGTGAACCAACGGCTGAAATCCACCCTTTAAACGTTAACCAATTTTGACCAATTTTTGATAGGTAGCCAGTTGGAACCAAATCTAGGTCTAAACGTTTTTGAATATTGAT
Source organism: Tortricodes alternella (assembly GCA_947859335.1). Taxonomy (NCBI): domain Eukaryota; kingdom Metazoa; phylum Arthropoda; class Insecta; order Lepidoptera; family Tortricidae; genus Tortricodes; species Tortricodes alternella. The sequence continues at coordinate 12,884,868 of OX401984.1, read as the reverse complement.
TAAAGAATAACAAAGTCAGATAATCGCCGTTTTTTTTGCATGAGAATACTGAAACAGCAATAAAACTGAATTTATTGATTATAGTGAAAAAACCGAAACGTATAGACCTAGATTTTGTTCTTACTGACAACCTATCAAAAATTGGCCAAAATCGGTAAACATTTAAGGGGTTCGTAATCGGTAAACGTTATCGCCTTTTGTATGAAAAGCCGTAGCTTCACACTCCTCTTAGGTATACACAACAACAAGTTACCCAACAATATCGATATGCTCCTCAGCTAAATAATTATTTTTGTTAGACAGCGATGCGTAACTTCTACCTGCTTACTTCGGAAGTTATACAATAAGTTATAGCGTTATAGGCACTTGTTTAACTTACGTGTACACATAAGCCGTATAAGAGCTTATACAGCAATTACACTTCTAGTTTGAGCGTTGTAAGGGCTGTATAAGCCAGTTGCGTTTTGTGTAATTTGACCTATCTTCTAAAAAAATCGTTTTATTTTATTTAAATTGGTTAGAATAAGGTCAGGAGGGATAGACCCCTTTCGCCCCTCCTGTAAGTGTAAGTTCTTATTTTTTTATTGGAGTGTGACATGTGACTCCTCTTCCATCTGTTAGTTAGCGGCAAGTGGAGTCTATGAGTGCGGATGACAGGCGCTTAACCAATAAAGAAGGGTGTCTGTCGCCATCACTATGCCAGCTTAGGAGATGTTTTTTCACGCTTCTTTTGAAGACACGGTTCTTATACATCTTGTATGCTGTCTGCGGCCCTGCCAAGGATAACACTGGGATAATTTAAACCCGTCTTATCTCTCCGTAGACCATATATCCAATAGACTCCGCATAGCCGGGCGACCCCCGTTGCCAAGCGTTGTGGCCAAATAGCACAAGTGGCGGGGCTACAGGGAGCACATAACCTCTAACGCACCAATTACAGCGCTCTAAAAACCCCACGCGCCCCGCAACTTTGGCAGCTTTATTTACTAGTAAAAGTGAGGTTAAGCGGTGTCTTTAGGATTTTTGGTCTGTATATCTCTCTATCTTTCGTTGGCAGTAGTGAGAGAGACGCATTTATAGATAAGATGGTGTTAGCTTAACCTCGTGTTAACCTTGCGGTGGCCGTTTGAGTAGTTGTTGCGGATAAAAAGTTACTTTAAGCTTTTGACGACGCGGTTAGCCTAGTTGGTAGTGGTAGTTGGTAGTGACCCTGCCTCCGAAGCTAGGGCAAATATTTGTGATGAGGACGAATACTTGTTCCTGAATCTTGGATGTTTCCTATGTATTTAAGTATTTATTTATCTATATAAGTATGTATATCGTCGTCTAGTACCCATTACACAAGCCTTTAGAGCTTACATTGGGACTAGATCGATTTGTGTAAAGATTGTCCCATGATTTATTTATTAGCGCCGTTATACATGCTATATCGTCGTCTAGTACACGTAACACAAGCCTTTAGTGCTTAGGTAACTTAAGACTAGATCGATTAAAAAAAAGCTGAATTTGTAAATACATTCCTTATGTCTTAGGTATTTAATTAAATTTATCATTATCGCTTGAAGATCGCTTTACAAACTTATTTCCTCAATAGGCAGGCTTAAACAGAATAAGCCTCTTCTATGAATGTGTGAAAACAATATTAGTTTTACTCAATAGGGAATTACGTCACGGTGAAGTTTTGATATGTTTCATATACTTTTGTTATGATAATAATTAGCGTTAATGAATTAAGGCCCACTCACATTGCGACGACATCTATTGTTTTGTATTGGAAGTCGTAATAGACGTTACATGTATTAAGGAATCATATAATCTACTGTCTTCAAGTTTAGAGCGAATATGAAATTTCTAGGTAATCACGTTTCACTTTGTGTGACATCCATCTGGTGTGACTGGAGTCAAGGGGTTCGCGGTTTACTAGTTTACATTACATCAATGTTTTAGGTAACAACATATCATCACTTACGAGGATTGTGGACCTACGGTTTTTCATACAAAAGGCGATACTCATTTCCACACCTTAAATGTTAACCGATTTTGACCAATTTTTTACAGGATGTCAGTGAGAACAAAATCTAGATCTCTAAGTTAAGTTCACTATAATCAATAAATTCAGTTTTATTATTGTTTTATTATTCTCACACAAAACTAATTTAGGCGATTATTTGACTTGTTGCTCTTAATCAATATTCAAAAAACGTATAGACCTAGACTTTGTTCTGACTGACAACCTATCAAAAGTTGGTCAAAATCGGTTAACATTTAAGGGGTGGAAATTGTCATCGCCTTTTGTATGAAAAGGGTGATTTGGCCGTTGGTTCACAGTTCTCTTAAGGTTTTGTACAGTCGCCTCCCAGCTAACCCTGAGTGGAATGAAGTCATCATTTGTTACGGTTGACATGCACGTGACGCGAGCTCTTGTAATTTTTCGTTGAGAAAAATACGACTGGTGCCGCCAAGGTGATACAAATTGGAAAAAAGACATGATAAATAGACTCAAGTTTAATAACTGAACATGCCAAGTTAAGAAGTGACACACTATAACGCTTTTTTAGACTTTCCATACTAATAATTATTGCGAAAGTGTTTGTTTGTTTTTACAATCTTTACACAAATCGATCCCAAAGTAAGCTCTAAAGGCTTGTGTTATGGGTATAGACGACGACATACTTATTTAGAAAAGAAAGAAAAGATATTTAAAATTTTATTTACATAAATAAATAGATAAATAGCGGGCAAACGCTACTTCTTAATCATTGATGTTTAATTGTGTTTGTTGTGTGTTCTTATTGGAATTAAGCTAAGCTAAGATAATTTAATTAATATTCGCATAGGCTAAATTTAATTGTTATTTGCATCCGCACTTGACTATTTTAAAATTCACAAAAAATTATAGGGAACCTGCAACTTCTTTTCCAGATATACACAATGACATTTCTTTTTCTAATTTTGGCCAATATTTTATCACCCATTGAATTAACAATTCAAATAACACGGCGTGTTAAAACGCAAAGAAAATAGAACTAAAAAAACAGTTTTATATAATATTCAAAGCGAATTTAAAATTTTACTGAACAAAATCCACGCGGGCCGCCTCAACACGTTGGCGCTGCACAAAAAAAAACAGAGGCATTAACAATGCTTCATACAATGTACAATAGCGTGAAACACAAATATACATACAGAAGGGTCAACGTGTTTTCTTTTACCCTCTGTTTTAGCCTTTTTTGTTGAGTGAAAATGAAATTGAACATTATTTATTTTTCAAATAGGCCCCACGGGCGCTTTTACATGTCTGAGTAAACCAGTCTCCAAAGGGTCACATCTGCTGAGAAGCGTCGCAAGAAACTGAAAAGTAATGCGTATAATAATAGCCTACACTCAAGACTAACATCGCACTCAAGAAACCATTTTCTTAGACTAAAAACTTTACTAAGTCTTTTTGCGAGGACATAAGTCTCCCCGAAGCTGCGATTCGGTGTGTTTGTTATGTTACATTATTGACTTAACGCAGTGAGATTTATTATTATGATATCCCTTAGAGGCTTTAAACATCTCTAAGTCACTTAACTTGTCCAGACGCGGAGACATCTCCCTTATTACTTATTTATTAGAATTAATTTGTACCCATTACATTTGATTGTTGCACTTTTTATGAATTAGTTTTAGATACAATTCTAATGTCAGAGTTTTAAAAAGACTAGTCGAGTTTCTTGCGGCGTTTCTTCTCAACAGATGTCACCTTCCGAAGCGCTGGTAGATTCAGACATGTGAAAGAGCCCATGTGGCCTACGTGCAAAATAAATATTTTCATTTTCATTTCCTTTTCATTTTCATGTTTATTTACCCCTTATAGTTTCGCTATGTGCGTATGTCTGTGTGTCTGTCTGTATGTCACAGCAACTTTTTCTAGAAGACTATTTAAGGTGCAAGGCTGAAATATTTAACGAATATTGATGTTTTTCCCGCACGGTTTTATTCCACTACCTCGAAGTGGGTGTCATTAGATAGCTCTTTGAAAACTATTATCGGTGTATAACGACCAATATTTTACGAAATATTGAGCTCAAAATGTATTATTTCTGTTGGAGTTAATTCTCCCTTATGTATCACTAGTGGACCCGCCACAGCTTCGCCCGCGGTATTTTCCATACAAACTTTATCACCCCTTTTCACCCCTTTAGGGATGGAAATTCGAAAAATCCCTTCTTAGTGCACCTCTAGGATTCTCGAGGAATATTTCATCCAAATTTCAAACCTCTAGGACCACCTGTTTAGGCTGTGCGTTGTCTATAAGTGAGTCACGGTACTGTTTTATATATATTGTTGACTAAGTAGGCTCCATTGGTTTATGAGTAATAGGAGGCTAATGGCCGAATTCAGAAACGCCACTTAAGTCCCTCAACTAGATGTCACCTTATACAAAAACCTCACTTTAACATCACTTTAATTAAAGATCAATTTGAGTTGCCTTTCTGGATTTGGCCATAAGCAATTAACTCGTCTCTATTATTTTTATATAAAGCTTACATGGAGATCTCATTTATTATCAAATCAAATATTAGTTATTGTTGATGATGGGTAAAAACTACCGATAACAACATAATTACATTTAGTATGACCATAATCCTAATTACTTTTGTAGTGTTAGAGCCAAACAGTAATCCTCACTTGATGATTACTATTCGAATGGGCCGGCTCGACCGGGGTAGTACCACACTCTCAGAGAATATCGGCGTAAAGTAATAGCTTGCTATTGCGTTGCGTACGGTGAGTGACGAGATCCGGAGGCCTATTCCCTCATCCCCATCCCCCATCCTCCCTAGACTGGCAACGCATTGGCAGCACCTCTGGAGTTGCAGATGTCCATGGGCGGTGACCACTTTCCATCAGGTGGACCGTCTGCCTGTTTGTCAGTCAATTGACACATACTAGAGACGTACAATCATATATTTTATTTCTAAAAGGTGTTTTTTGAAGACGCTCTATATCTCCGTTAATTCTTTATCAAAATTAATGATTTAAACATCATTTTAAGGCTTATGTTCGTCGCTTTGGGATAAAAATACACAAATAGATTAAAATTAACGTTTTCGTTAAAAAATAAATAAATAAACTACGCGATTTGCAAGCGCCATCTATTGACAGTCTTTTTAACTAAAATAAATCTTGGCTATTAGATGGCACTACCCGCAGGTACTCCGTCAATTATTATTTTTGTCAAAATTATCGGCTATTGACGGTAAATAGACAAATAGAGTACATTTACTTATTCTCACTTTATTATATTATTATTATTACTATCCGGTGTTTAATCACGATACTGTGCAAAAATCCGCACGGGTCAGCTAGTAATTTATAAATAAAAAAAGTCTTAGTTTAAATAACCTAATGATAATGTAACATTGTTACATTATCATTCAATTATCAACTACCAATTACATTATTATTATATATCTTCATTTTAGCATTAATATTACATTATTTAATTTGATTGTATTATTTAGACAATAAATTTGTGATTAAAGTACTTATATCCTATAACTATCTTCTGTTATTATTGACCATTGATTGGTTGTTATTACTTGTCCAGGGACTCTGTACAATACTGTACATCTCTGCAACTTTTTGTTTAAGCATTTCTACTGTAGCGGAGACTAAGTATACATCTCCTTTATTAGTTATTTATTATAATTGATGTTTGGCCACCAGTACCCCAACACTGGCTACGTATTAGCAGTGGACTACTTAGCCTAAGGCCCAACCCCGAACATAAAAGTAAGAGTAGCATAAAGTACTTCGAAGACAAACATCCAAGAACGCCCCAAAGCGTTCAAACAGACATTCAAACTGAATTAACTTTATAGCAAAAGAAAAAACATCTATCATATCGAACGACCGTACTATAGCTGGCGAACAAAAAAAAATTGAGGATATACGGGAGGAATTACATCAATCCAATTTAAGGAACGACTCACATTACGCACATTCCGGGATCCGGAATTACGGCGTGGTGAGAGACACAAGTGGGAGCGGCAGCGATTCGGAGGCACTTCACTCTTTAATTTATGGCTACTGTGCTTTTTAGCACAATTCTGCCAGGATCGAGTAACTATCCAGTTTATCACGGGCAAAAATTAAATACGGCCAGACCCAAGGACAGACAGGTAATCTGTAAAAAGAGAGGTTAATATGATAGCGCAAGACCATCAACATACAAACCAGGAACGGGGAAAACATGGCATAAAGTATAACTTCACATATTTGATAATCGTCACATAGAAATAGCCGTTAATTTAAATTCTGAGTCAATTAAATTACTAACCACATGACTAGCTCCCTAGTACATTAGTTCATCGCACACATAAAACAATCGTTCCTTTTGCACCCACCAATTAGTTCAATTAGTTAAAAGGTGACGATTATTTATAAGTGTAATAAATTCTACTGTCACTGGCATACGTCAGGAACTAATAGGACTGGGTTTAACTTGATCGACACACGTAATGACACGAGCACTAATAAAACCACTATCCATACGTATGGCTTGCTTTAAAACACTATCATCTCTTGATCTTTGTTTAAGCATAATGCCCGGCACGTACGAAGGACCTATAATATGGCATATAACCATAGAAACACGCATTCTACAATAAATTGTTCACCTCAATGTCAACCTTAAGTTACATAATCGACTGTTCACTTCCTTAAACTCGTATGTCGTTAAAGCGTTGTCTCAAAATTTCAATTTTATTGTTACGTCTTCAGACTAGTTTTTGAATCGTTTAGATTGAGTAATATATGAGTTAAAGGAAATAAATTAAGGCGGTTTATTTTGATATCTAATTTCTGTGAAGAAAAAACATCGTGCAGAAACCTGCATGCATCTAATTCTAAGATGTAAGAAAATATTTATTTTGCAAGTAGGCCACATGTGCACATGGGTTACATGTAGAATGAGAAGTACCCAATTCGCTCTGTGCTTGCGTGGGCACCACTGCCCACTGCCTTTTACTATGAGAGAAGACCTGTGCCAAGCAGAGGAACGTATAAACGCTGATAATGACGATATGCTGGTCATTACGAATCGCCTTAACTATTAATCAGCCAGCCAAGCCACACTAATAAACAACCGATCAAAATCGCTATAATCTTACAAATTGATGCACATCTCAAACTGAAGGCCTCCCGGGATAAAAATGAAATGCTGGGCTGTAAAAAGTAAGATGTCTGCCGATTGTCCGCGACGGACATAAGCGTCCCGGACAAAATTGAGGCGTTACTTTAATTCCCTTTCACTCTGAATCTAGTTTGATTGACACAAGTCCAAATGGATTTAGGTGAAGAATGGAATTGTAGAACCACGAGATTGCTCGGGAATGAGAATCGTATCCGATGAATGAGATTTAATTGACAAATTAAAGAAGTATTTTTGTAGACTTAATCAGAAAGCAGGCAAATAAAATAAGATTTGAACAGAAGTAAAAAAAATAGACCCCGAAATCCCTTTGAAAAGTTGTCATTAGGGTTCCGCACATCAAAAGGAAAAATCGGAACCCTTATAGGATCACTCGTATGTCTGTCTGTCCGTCTGTCACAGCCAATTTGCTTCGAAACTACTGAACCGATTGAGTTGAAATTTGGTGACCGCAACACGGAATTTGTAATTTTTGATGTGAAACATCTATAGGCGCACGTGAGACCGATTTCTGGCGTGGCGACGCGTCGCCACGCGCAATCGACTGTGCGTTTCTCTCTCACTCGATCCGGCGTTAAGCCATCTCTTTCGCTCCACTGAGCTCGGATACCTATAATGTATACTCTGTTTATTACAGTACTCATAACCTGTGTTTTTCTGGTAAATAAATCATTTTTCTGTTCTGATAATAAAATGTCTGACCGTGATAATTTAGAGAGTGGAAGTGATCAGCCTCCTGCAAAGAAAGCAAAATCACACTATGACACATTATCAAGTCATCAGTAAGTTAATTATATTTTTATAATTAAAGTATGCATTTATCTGTGCATTTAGCACGCGTATATTTGGTGTGTATTGAGCGCCAGTAAATGTAAAATCTACTCTCTAGGTAGATTAAAATTCACATAAATTTCATTGCATATCATGTTTTTAAATTAATTATTAATTTTAATTTCATTCTTATTGAAATTAATGCATTAAAACAATTGCTTAGAGAATAAATTTATTAAGACTGACAGAACTTTATTTTAAAATCAGCTGATGGCGTGCAGCGCACGAATCTTTTTCTTATTTGTTATTAATTTAAACTTTAAAAAATTAATTAATTTTTCTAATCATAATGGAGTTTATAGTGAAACATTCATTATTTATATTTATAATTTACGATCTTTAGTAGTATATTGAAATAACTAGCTAAGATTCTTGAGTTCACTAATATATTGAAGCCATTTAAAATTTTTTTCTACATATTTTAATAACTTAATATTTAACTTAATATTTTAAAAACTTAATATTATTTTTATAAATGTTTTAGAACCCAACAATCATCACAGGGGTCACAAGATATTATTATTGAAACTGGACATCACCAAGGTCAATTAAACACAAGACATACTATTAATGTGATGTAAGATTTTATTAATCTAATAGTACCTGAATCTACCAATTTTTAATTAAGCTTATTTTAACACATATATATATATATATATTTTTTTTTAGAGTAAAAAAAAAATCGTTATATTTTTTATTTTATTTTATTGACATTTTTAGTTCCTACCACAATCTGTTCTTTTCTGCATACTACTTTTACGAAATAACGTCGATGTTTCACATCTACCAGGCGTCCCGTGACGGCTCCATTTTTTTTTTTTAAGTTTTGCAATCTATGGCGTTTAACATATCAAGTGAAAGGGCTCATTGTGAGAATCTTAAATGTATTTTTTAATAATTTTAAGTAAAATAGTTTTGAAGTTATTTAGGAAAATAGGCTGAAGTTTACTAAAGTTTTTAAAAAATATGCAGAAAGTAGTATATTACAGGAAAAGTCCATGGTATTTAAAGTAACATTTTTTATTAACATTGCAAGTTTAACTCGCACTTGTACGGTTTTTTATTACGAAAAAATAGCTCTTTTTAAATTGACAGCAAAGGTGGCATCGTCAGAAAACATACTCAATATCCCTTAGACAATGTCAAACAGAGGTCCAGGTCAATGCCTTTCCATTTTAAGAAATGATAAGATACTATGTATTCCTAAAATATACCTATGCATGTAGACTGGGTGATGCATGATCCAAACGTGATTTATATTTTATGAGTCTAGACCGGTTACATAAAGTGGAGACAAATTTAATACTAAGAGGAAGATTTATTGAACAAAAATAGGTATTGTGAAAGTAATAGATTATGGCGCGCCGGTTATGTTCAGCCCTACAAAATGTTAGGACCACATCATTGTGAAATCACGCGATGTGGGATAGTAAAAACAATATTTACGCGACGTGAGATGTCACGGGTAAAAAGCATCGCATATACCTATAATCAGGCGGAAGCATAAGAATATACCTACCACTTAAATACCTCATTTACATGCAGCCACTGTTACTCGCGCTGCCAGAAATAATTCCCGCATACTAATTCCGAAGGCAGTGGGTTGTTTACACACTGTTTGTGCACTAGCATTACACAGGTGTACACATATAGAAAAACCTTCCTAAAAATGACCATAAGATTGAGAATTATTGTCAGAAATGGTGCGACATGTTTCGCACTCGTATAAAGTCCCTTCTTCAGGGGTTGATTGTGGTCGCGGTCAAAGCAACCCGCGCAACATGAAGACCATTTCTGACAATAAATCGTGAGTAAAACCGGGTTTATTTCAAGTCTTCATAATGTCTCACGAATGTTTTAATTTGACTATAGACAGATCATTGTTAGGAAGGTCTTTCTATGTGTACACCCTTATAATGATAGTTCGGTTTGATAGTGTTCTAACAACCTAGCTTTTAACTTAGCATCTCTCTGCGGCGTTTCCTACCGTCTCTACCACAGACTAAAAATACTGAAGACACCGCTTAGCCTCACTTTAGTCAGATTATTTCTAGTCTTAGCCTCACTTTTACTAGCAAATAAAGATCGGGGCTGAGGTCTGTGTAGACCATCGCTGTGCTCCCTGTGGAGCCACCGTGGACCGCCTTGGCCACCACGGACTCGCCTGCTTCTCAGGTGCTGGCCGCCTCCCCCGCCACGCCGCCCTAAATGACATCATCAGAAGGGCGCTTGTCAGCGTCAATGTGCCCGCGACATCCGAGCCGCACATCATACGTGACGATGGCAGGCGCCCTGATGGTATGTCGTTGATACCCTGGAGGATGGGTCGTGCGCTGGTGTGGGACGCTACATGCGCCGACACGCTGGCCGTGACCTATCTTCCAGCTACCACTCACCGGGCGGGTGCGGCGGCCGAGTCCAGGGAGCGGTATAAAGCAAACAAATGCACTAGTTGTCTCGGCACCCAGTACGATTTTGTCGCTTTCGGGGTCGAGACACTAGGTCCGTGGGGCCCGGGCGCGCATGGGCTCTTCAGGGAGTTCAGCAAGCGTCTCAGGGAGGCCACGGGTGACCCTCGCGCAGGCTGCTACTAAGCTAAGCATAGCCATTCAGCGTGGAAATGCAGCTTGCGTGATGGGCACCCTGCCGCGGGGACCAGATTTTTTAAATTTATTTTAAGTAATTTTAGTCTAGTTTTAGTTTATATCTATTTTTTTTAGTGTTAGTTGGTACCGTTTTATTTTAATATATATTTCTGGAATATTAAAACTAATTTACAGCAAACAAAGATGTTATTTCTGTGATTGGTGCGTTTAAGGTTATGCGCTCCCCTCGGTTGCCTGTAGCCCCGCCAGTGGAGGGTCGCCCATCAATGCGGAACCTATTGGATATTGCTCTGTGGTCTGTACCATGAGTAAGTTCCGAGGAATTCTTTAGAACAATAAAATGACATGAAATGAATTTATTATTTATTTGCATTTAAAAAAGCGAGTATTAAGAAGTTATAAAATGGCTGGCCGTTTCTTATTTTACAAGAGTGGTTCCAAAGGCATGCTTTTATCATCACACCTCTCGCTATCAACACTTGCGCTTATCTACGCGCCGGTTCTTCAGAACGATAACGCGTACAATAAGGATTTGGAAAGAAATTCATGGTCAGGGTTTTCCACTGTGCTACAATTTGGGGTTTTTAACCAGGGTATCATAAAATATAATATCTTGGAGATTGGTAGCACCTCTGTTGTTTCAAATGGACATGGGAGGCGGTGACCATTTTCTATCAGGCGGGTCGTCTGCCTGTTTGCCTGTCTATGGCTTTCTGGTTCAAGGTTGATATAAAAAGGTCGAATTCAAACATAAAAGGTTAATTACCAGTGAAAGGTCAAGTTGCCAAAAAAAGAATAAGGTGACACAAGGGTCGGGTTAACACAAAAAGATGATACTGAAAAAAATTATTGGGGAGAAAGAGGTGAATTTGATATAGAAAGGTCAAGGTGACAAGAAAATAAAGGTTAAGTAGGCACAGAAAAGTTAAGTTACTTAAAAAAGTCATGTTAATGTACATTGAAGTAGTCCTAGAAACATAAAGGTTAAGATCATGTTGACACAGAAAAGTCAAGTACTCACTCACAGATGAAAGTATATTGGTACTCTGTTCTTTCTCATGCGGCATCGCATAAAGACTGAAATGAATCTAAAGTCACCAGGTCTCCCGCATTTTCCCTGATTTTAACTGCACATTTGTAATCATTCAAATAATTCTGCGAATTGGGTATGGCGAAACCAACCGGTAAATTCATCGGTTTCTTTTTATCTTGGAAATAGTTCGCCCAGGTCACGATACCAAGCAAAGTGTTTGTTTTAGCGTCAATTACAGCGCTGCCCTCAGCTGCATGGTAGAGCTGACAACTAGATGCATTAATTCTGAAGTCTTTAATATTACAAGAATGGTAGCAAGGCACCCAATAGTTAGGCTCCGTTAGCTTCACATCCTTGGTATATTCCTTATTCATCGCATTGATACAGAGGTCCATGCCGATGACAACTTTTAGGGCCGTGAGCTCATAACTTGTTTGGACACGTATTGATCGTACCTGAAATTTAACATTTTGACTTGTCTTTCTTCTGAATATTAACTATGAAATTATCAGGAATAAAAATCTACATGTTTATCCGGTGTATAAACTCCCGTGTCGAGACGGTTTTGAGCAACAAATAGGCTAGTCAATGAGTTTGGCCCTGACACTTATTCTTCTTCCTATAGTGAAATTGTGCAGTATGATTAAATACAGGATATATATGATAGCTATCAATTAGTTCACATTTGGATTATTTGATACCAATAATGTTTACTTTGTTCAAGTCGATATTTTTAATTAATATCTTAGTACCGTACATTTTTTTAAACTCCTTTTTGATTGCTAGACGATGGTTTTAAACATACTGAACTTTATTTATTTTTAATTATTCCCAACTTAACTGTTATAAACGCCATCTAGCCTATGTTACCTTGGATAGAAAAATGATTCTACGAAATCGCATACATCTAAATCCGTTAAGGGATTAGGAAGTGAAAATGTAATAAAGACATTTGCGAACACACACCTAGGTGTAGTGTGTAGGTATCTACAAACATGAACCTCAAATAGCAATACAGTCTTTTATAGGCAAGCTAAAAGATTACTAGATAAACAAATAAATAACTTAATTATGTAATAGCTTAATTACCTTTCCTGTAATAGCATACCCAACTACGTAATGCTCATGCTCTCCCGCTGACAAATTCATCTTGTGAAGCCACTGATAGTCACCATCAGTTCGTTGCACCGTGTCACCGATGGGCTTAATCCGCGGCCAATTTCCAGTATAATCGGATGTATTTTTCACGATAATGAAGCCGATATCATCATACATCTGCTTGGTTCTACTTGAATTTGAAGATATGACAAAGGCTAAAACTGGCATGTATACCTCTTGGTACAACAGCCTTGTGTACTTTGCTTTGAGCCTAAAAATAATAATAAGTTGAATTAAGCCTCGTTTATGTGGGAGCTATGAAGCGCTGATAGGTGCGTGTAAGAATGATCAAATTATAAATACCTAACAGCGACTCCTACAGAAAAATTGGTGATAAAACAGCCAAGTTCAAATGGAATGGGCTGGATATTGCTGCCGCATGCTCATGGGCCAAGCTAGTCTGTGATTGTTTCCAGAAAGATGGTTATCGGAACAGAAGCATGCATCCCAATGTAGGTGCTAAGACAGTCAGCAATAGGTTCCAGCAAGATGGTTACCGGAACAAAGCCATCCATCCAAATATATATGCTAAAACAGTCAGCGATTGCTTCCAGCAAGATACACATACATACATATCATCAAGCCCGAAATCCCCAATGGGGTAGGCAGAGCCACAAGATTACCTGCGGCCACGCTCGATCAATTAATTAGTCCCAAGATGGTATGATGAACCGTATGGTGACAGGTGATCAGCCCATCGCCCATACAGATAGTCCACCATGTTGGAGAGGACCCGTCCCTTAATCGACTTTTACGACATGCCAGGATGATAAGCATCTGCACGCATTCTATGCTATTTCTTCACTCCCAGTGCAGCAGAGGAGGTTACCGGAACAGAAGCATGCATCCAAATGTATGTGCTAAAACAGTCAGCGATTGCTTCTAGCAAGATGGTAACCAGAACAGAGACATGCATCCAAATGTAGGTATGTGCTGCGATAGTTAGCGATTGGTTCTAGCAAGATGGTAACCGGAACAGAGACATGCATGTGCCAAGATAGTCAGCGATTGGTTCTCAGAATATAAATACCGGAACAAAGACATTCATCCAAAATGTATGTGGTACGAGTAAGATAGTCAGTGATTGATTGGTTCTAGCAATATGGTTACCGGAACAGAGGCATGCATCAAAACGTATGTGCTAAGATAGTCAGCGATTGGTTCCAGCAAGATGCTTCCCAGAAAAATAATTAAGGCAGTCCCCATAAAAGAAACCCGCATTTTTCTTAAATTTTTGCTGTATCGAAAAAACGGTAACACATAACTAATTACATGCACCAAATTTTATGTGGTTATAATTCAAACTCTAAAGTAAAACAACAAAATAATAAAAACCAGCTAAGTGTGAGTCGGGTGAACACATTTTTTGGTAAACAACTAAACAGAAACATACTGTGTGGGTGGTACGCAACCCAAGAGATTGGCCGGTTTCTCATACTCACGGATAAACACACCGGGCAGCAGTCACAAACAAATTCTCTTCTATACAAGAAGCTGTACACATTTGGGGATAATCGTTTTTGGTCGAATGAATGACGCGCGCAATAAACGGATACTCTTCCTCTGATACCGCCTTTGCCCCCATCTGGTAGTTTTTCGTAGTGTCGAAGACTGAAAACGTGGGACAATCAAAGATATGCACAAAATGTATAATAGATATGCATAAAATCGGACCTGTGCGAGTCTGACTTGCGCGTCCGTTTATGCAAAGTCCTTTATACGACTTTTGAGTATACCAGTTTCGTATAAAATGGGGTTTGCACTTTATCTTTTTTTGACTGGAAAAAAGCTGGAACAAAGTTAACCTAAAATCAGCCAATTTTAGATCAGGGGATCTTCGCGGATTTTAAAGTTTTCAATATCTGATTACTAACCATTACACATACATAGCATCACGCCCGAAATCCCTAACGGGTTGGGCAGAGCCACAAGACTACTTTTGGCCACATTCGATTAATTAGTCCTAAGATGGTATGATGTCAGACCGTATGGTGACAGGTGATCAGCCCATCGCCCATACAGATAGTCCACCATGTTGGAGAGGACCCGTCCCTTAGTCGACTTTTACGACATGCCAGGATGATAAGCATCTGCACGCATTCTATGCTATTTCTTCACTCCCAGTGCAGCAGAGGAGTAACCATTACACTAACACATAATCTGTGAAAATTCCAATTTTCTCCCCTTACCGTTCCCGAGATAGAGGCCTCTATGACAGACAGACGGACGGATGGACGTCGTAGGCTCGGTAATAAGGCCACGTTGAACAATTTGTGTGAAGAACCCTAATAAAAAGGTATATAATGTAAAGGTATATGTGGACGACAGTATACTAACAGGTGTCATTTAAATTATGGATTTTGGTTTCTTCTTTCTCTCTTGCATAAAACTTTTTACTATTACGCCCACTATAATAATAACTTTGCGATAAACACACTATCAACGAAAACAAAAATAGCCTATACATATTCCGGCAAAATTGGCAATGTTCTGATTGTTATAAATCTGTACAGGATCGTATACACATGTTTTATAGCCATGTGATTCGTAAATACTTCATTGCATTTAAAATAAACTGTTTTGGATTGAATCGAAGAAAGAATGGAGTTATGGATTGAATAACGTTTGTACTATTATTATCAACTAGCGACCCGCCCCGGCTTCGCACGGGTGCAATGCTGATACTAAATAATGAATGTACCTACCTACTACAGAATGTCCTTATAAACAACGTTTACAGCTTTTTTGTCATTAGACAATACAAACATGTTTTGTTTACAGGTTACTCTTGAAAGAGCGACCTATAATTGACTATGAGAAAAACACTCAACGCTCAAATTTATTTATTTATTTATTTATTTATAAATCTAAGCCCGCAACGTTAAAAGTTTGACCCTGCGATTTATTAATAGTCTTTGCAAAAGATGTCTTGTCCGCTACGTCCCTGCATTTTAAATCTGTAATATCTTCGAAAATATTCATTTAAATTACATGCTGTAAAGGGCCATATTGATCTATATAAAATGGACAATGTCTATAAGGTACTTAATTGGATAAGGATTAATGCTGTATTGCTTAAAATCACTTCGTAAATAAGCCATTTTTTCCCGTAAAATGTACAGGATAAAAAATGGTTATTGTAGGTTATCCTTAAGAGATAGATATATACCATCGCGGACTTTTTTGTTGACCTTTTTAAGGTGTACAATACTGTAGTACATTATTTTGATTTATCTCGTGGGGTTCAGCCAGCGTTTGCAATGTAAGCGCAAAAAAATGTGTTTATTTACGACATCACATTAGAAACCTCTACATTTAATAGTGTTTCTCTACAATATTATGCATGTATTATACATATAAACCTTTCTCTTGAATCACTCTATCTATTAAAAAAAACCGCTTCAAAATCCGTTGCGTAGTTTTAAAGATTTAAGCATACATAGGGACAGACAGACAGCGACAGCGACTTTGTTTTATACTATGTAGTGATGATAGTGATGATGATAGTGATGATAGTGAAGTGATGATGATATGGCTTAGAAAAGGTCATGTTATTACTTGTTGCATGGGTTTTCGAGATATAAAATCCTCGTCAGTGACCTGTGCTTTAGTTTGAGGAGCAGTCTTTTAAATTGTACTGAACATCACAAGATTATAATAACTACGTCGTAAAAGGAATTAGAAGTAAGGGAAATCAAAGTAATATTATTTTTATTTACGCTTGTACAAGCACTTGTGCAGGACAATGGAAATGAGGAAAATGAGCATCTTTTATAAGCATAGTAATTGCGAAGGTCCTTGGCTTGATATGGGCTTAGTGCCTGTCACCCTCACTCATACACTCCACTTGCCAGGTACTATCAGGTGGAAGGTGTGGAACACTCTGAGCATCTGTATTTCCTGAATTATACAATCTTGGTGTCTTCAAGGTAAGAGTGAAGGCATTTTCTGGGCTAGCGTGTTCTATCCTAGACCCTGTCTACGCTATACATCAGGTGAGACTGGGGTCAAACGCATGCTTCATAAAATGTTCCCAATGTTTAATCAACGGATAGATTTATGGCCGAATTCAGAAAAGCCACTCAAATTGAGCTTTAATTAAAGTGACGTTTCAGTGACGTTTCTGTATGGGTTGACAACTAGTTGAGGGACATTTAACTACTTAATATCTAGTCAAATGCTTAAGTGGCATTTCTGAATTCAGCTATTAGTTAATACGGGTAATAATTTTTTGATATAGTTTATACGCATCAATGTCAAATTTTAATCCGTATTCATTAAACTGTTGAACGACTGACAGTTCTCATTTAAACAGATATTTTTCCAAAGTATGCGATTTTGGCGTAAGTAGGCATGTCTTTAACAAATACGAAATTGGCTGAAAATTTGCCGAATTCACAAATTCGCAATTCAGAATTTGAGCTGAGGTTAGACAGTTAAGTCTCCGGCAACTGCAATGACAATAACGGCGGTCAAGTGTCAAACCTAAACGTCACTTTAATGAAAGATTGATTAAACCCTTTAATTCAATACATATTGGGGCCAATTCGAAAGCGTGTTCGCTAAATTTAAAATTCACTAAATTTAAAATAAGAAACGTGAACTTGATTTTGACAGCTTTGTGCTATAGGGTGAAGGCGGCATCAGTGGCTATAGCGACAACAGTGGCGCACTGGCCGTTGTGTCAAAAATATAATAGATAGCTTTCTTTCTTTCTCACTCTTCGGAAGGTCTCCTGATAGAAACAGGTTACAACCAGTTCGCTTGCGTCAGCTATGTAACGAACCCGTGTAATTAATATGTTTTTGTTTTGACAAAAGAAAAAGTGAATTCTAAGGTAAGGTGTACTTTCTATTTTTTCACGAACATTTTGTTTTACCAATGGATTAATATTTTTGCTGAGAAATAAACTTAATTGAGGTCATTTTGACGTATACTGCACTTCGATTTAAGCAAAACTATCACGCGTGGTATAAGTTATATCCAAAATGGCGGTTTTGTACACAGTGGCTCAAATCGCTTGAGTACACAGTGGTCCATGATACACTGTGGTGACTGTGTACTAACGATACCTAGTGATAATAATTGCTCAGACATTAGTTTAGAAAACTTTAAAAGATGTAATAATTTTCGTTAATTTTCCTTTTCAGGATGGCTCGTCCAGCAAGGCCCCGTAAAATAGGGAAACACATAGTTGACGAGATGAAAAACGCTTTTAAAAAAATTGGTATGAGCGAGAGAAAAGAGTCTAATGTTTTTAAATTTAAGTAATTTGATTATTAATTTTAAGACAAAATATTATTTTTATTTAATGTTATATTTATTGTTTGGTTAATCCAATAAATAAAGACTGATAAAAAGCCGAAAATTGCATTATTATTTGGGTTATATTATAGATGATTCACTGTGAACTGGCCTTATTCACTGTGAACTGAGGGCCGATTCACTGTATGCCACCCCCTGTACACAGTGGCTCAAATATGTTTTTTTGTTAAATACTGTTTATTTTCCAAAATATTACCCTGTTGTACTAAATCGATCAAAATATTCAATATATATTAGTTACACTATAATACCAATCCTTTTGCATCTTTCCAACACACGTCCAAATCAAGTGATATCGCTCGAAAAAAAAGTGACCCACTGTTGCCGCCTTGACCCTACCAAATTGAGTTTGACGTGTCTTATTTTAAGTTTAGGAAATTTTAAATTAAGATGAGACCGTTTTGAATTGGACTCATTATTATAGTCTAATCTAATGTCTTTTTTTATATTTTTAGGGTTCCGTGCACATAGTATAAAACGTGACCCTATTACTAAGACTCCGCTCTCCGTCCGTCTGTCTGTCTGTCTTTCTTCCCATCTGTCACCAGGCTGTATCTCATGAACCGTGATAGTTAGACAGTTGAAATTTTCACAGATGATGTATTTCTGTTGCCGCTATAAAAACAAATACTAAAAAACAGAAACTAATAAATATTTAAGGGGGTTCCCATATAACAAACGTGATTTTTCGGCCGTTTTTATAGATAATGGTATGGAACCCTTCGTGCGCGAGTCAGACTCGCACTTGTCCGGTTTTTTTATATTTCTTAAAGTTGGGTCGTAATATTATATAATGTGATTAGAATTGGTATTTTTCTTACTTTTGTAAAAGTGTTATGAGACTTTTTTAACGGCAATCTAATCAGATTTTACTGCTGAACTGTTATTTTTATTGACAAAAATGTCGCTAATATAATTTTATGTTCGCAAGACCAATAAAACCATAATCTTTATATCCATGGCAAAAATATTAAAAAGAAATAGCGGCAGCAAACACAGAAGCAATTTTCGGATTTAATCGCTAACTTTTTTTGTTTTATTTATATCACGGTAAAATACAATAAATGGACTTAATGCGTTAATGTCTTCAGGGATTCTCTAACAGAAGCATCAAAGTAACATAAAGTAAATCTTATTTTAGCAATTTTTAAAATCAAGCCTCACATCGTTTTCACGGTCTATTTATGAAATAAGAGAAATAAATTGAGCACTTTTTCGTAAATATTATGTTATTTCATAGAAATAAAATAATTAATATACTCCAGCGCCTCTATTCGGGAACGCTAAAAAAATGTTGTAGCGACTCGCTAGCGAGATTTCTCATCCCACTCTTCCGCGTGACGCGTAATGCGTAAGAGCGAGATGCGAATCTCGCTTGCGGATGGCTGCAGTATGTAAATAGGCTGATAATGATGAAATCAAGAAGCAAAGAAAGTTTGGTAAATAAACCGGGTTAAACCGGTTTTAAGAAATTAGCTTTTTTTCCCTCATAAAACGGAAGTTTTTCTAGATAAGACTAAGATGAAACTTATGAACCTCTAAAACACAACGAACTCTGGGCAACAGTGGCGAAGCGTCAAATATTTTCTAAGGGAAGCCGGAAGAATTATCACCGTACATGCGAGTCTGACATTTAGTTAGAGTAACATGGACTTCACTGATAGCTAGCCGTAGCTTTCTAGCTTGGTAAACCCGTCAGGAATCGGCTTGTAGGCAGGCTTCGCCACTGGGGCAATAAACCAAAGAATCATAATTCCAATAAAGGATCATCTATTCAGCCGCAAACTTCTCCAATAGTACTCTGTTATTCAATGGAACAATAATAGGTATTCATTAAATTGTCATTAGCCCGACGCAATAAATTATTAATTACCAAAGTTTCGCGGTAGATGGCGTTTTCATTTTCTAAATGAATAAATAGACAGGTGGGGTGGAGGAAGAAGCAGTAGGCGATGTTATAAGCCCGGTCATGGCGGTCATACTGCGCGGGCAGCAGGAGCGTATTGGAAGCCGTAACATGTCACACATACACTGCTGTTGCGCCAAGCCAAGCCTGTTACGACTTCCAACACAAGACAACAGATGGCGTCACGCTGCGCTCGCGCTGCGTTCCTGTTGCGCCCCTTTAATGTGACGGGACCTTAAATATATTTTGATATTCACAGTAAAATATAAGCGGGCGTAACGAATGGAACAATATATTGTTAAAAATAAAAATAACCAACAACGCTTTAGCCTTGATATAATTGTTACGATATTTCGTTAGTTTAACAAACAAGAGCTGATATTTTTTCTACCAGACATTTTGTAAAATAACATCTTATGTACAGATATAGTGAATAATATGTTTCCATCGGTAAAACTCGTATCTCAATCGGAAGACGACTGGACCCGAAGTGTCAATTAATTATTGTATTAAATGAGTGACATGTTTATATTCATTTATATAGAACTTTATTATTTATTGTCAAATGTCAAAATGAAAAATGACAGCATGTTATGATGGATACTGGCCCCCAATTCTCGATGCATTCGAGATAATGTCAATTGCGAGATTAAACGTCAGATACATACAGTAGTAAAATGACTGTATGCACTGACGTTTAATCACGATTGTGAGATAATCTCGAATGCACCGAGAATTGGGGGCTTGCTGAAGCTAATTGAGAGAGCACGATAATACGAACTTTTCCAATAAAACACGATGGATACTAATTATGCACTACATCTGTACCTGATATGCTAGAAAAAAGTTGCGTCGAGAGTGTAGTTTAAATGCAAGCTATGTATGTCTGTATATCGTCGTAATTTTTTTTAATCGTTCAGAAAGATTTCAATGCCGACACAATACCCATAAAATACCCTAAAATTATGTGTAATTAATTACTAATAATAACTTTAAGCGGATTTTTTTTTATCCAAGTAGTTTTGTGTAATTATTAGTGTTTAGTGTGTTTGTATAGCGCTCCGATTGCTACAGACGGTGCTGGCTGAAAATCAGCGCTGCGGGTGTCTGACACCACAGCATTACGCTGAGCCAGTGACCGATTCACTGCCGCAATGAATTTGACGACGCGGATAGCCTAGTTGGTAGTGACCCTGCCTCCGACGCAAGCGTCCCGGGTTCGATCCCCGGCAAGGGCAAATATTTGTGTGATGAGCACGAATGTTTGTTCCTGAGTCTTGGATGTTTCCTATGTATTTAAGTATTTATTTCTCTATATAAGTATTTATATCGTCGTCTAGTACCCATAATACAAGCCTTTTGAGCTTTCTTTGGGACTAGATCGATTTGTGTGATTGTCCCCTGATTTATTATTATTATTATTATTATTATTATTAATGACACATATGCCACGTTGCTTCTGTATTATTTTGTTATATTTTTATTATTGTGTGTACTTGTGAAGTGAATAAATGTCTTTTCTTTCTTCTTCTTCTTCTTTCTATATTGATTGTTACACTTTTCACCATAATTCAGCCAGACTCTATTTTGACTAAATTTATCATTTTCGAGTATTTCTCAGATCGTTCATACACAGTTATACCTCGTCGGTTGTAAACGGTCGTCAGCGCTCTTTTTACAATGGACGAGGTATAACGTGATTACGACGGCAACTTTTAACTTTTACTATTTCATTACGATTATATCAACAGATTTTCCAATCGTTTTATAGAAATTTTCAATAATTAAGGAAGAAATTCGTTTAGTTCATTAACTTTAGGAAAATCTGTTAACAATATCGTAACGATGTATTTGGCGAACGGCTAAGGAGTGGAATTCCCTGCCTGCAGACTTGTTCCCAGAACGCTACAACTTAGGTCTTTTCAAGGAGAAAGTGAATAGGCATTATCTAGGTGTGCATGCTCCATCGTCGACCTCATCATCACTTTCCATCAGGTGAGATAGAGGTCAAATGCACATCTATCTTATTAAAAAAAAAAAAAAACCAAATGGTAAAATTAAAAGTTGCTGACGAAGGACGTTAATGTCATAGAAACTTATTGAGTAATACTATTACTGATGGTATGTCGAAAGATTTTTCTGTAATTTGTCACCGCAAAAGCACTGTCAACCTGCTGTGGCAATGTTTCGTGTAACATTCAGCTTTCCGCGGCCTCCTTTTCGTTTCGATAAATAAACAGGAGATTTATTAAAAAAATGTTTGTCGTTTGTTTTGTTCAAGTTTAACGAAACGTCTTAATAAGCTTGGTTTGCGAATACTTCTGAACTTTCGTATAATTAAAGGTCGTATTAGAAAGATGATTTATGTCTCTTTGTATTATGTACCGCTGTCGCAGATTTAAATATTATTTAATAATGACACAACATTCGCAACGGAACGTTATGCGCTTATGTATTCTGTACCGCTGTCGCAGATTTAAATATTATTTAATAATGACACAACATTCGCAACGGAACGTTATGCGCTTATGTATTCTGTACCGCTGTCGCAGATTTAAATATTATTTGATAATGACACAACATTCGCAACGGAACGTTATGCGTTAATGTATTCTGTACCGCTGTCGCAGATTTAAATATTATTTAATAATGACACAACATTCGCAACGGAACGTTATGCGCTTATGTATTCTGTACCGCTGTCGCAGATTTAAATATTATTTAATAATGACACAACATTCGCAACGGAACGTTATGCGCTTATGTATTCTGTACCGCTGTCGCAGATTTAAATATTATTTAATAATGACACAACATTTGCAACGGAACGTTATGCGCTTATGTATTCTGTACCGCTGTCGCAGATTTAAATATTATTTAATAATGACACAACATTCGCAACGGAACATGCGCTTTAAAACTTACGAAGAAATGTATTATGACTTTAAAAGGAATAGCGTTACATGTTCAATTGTGACACTATTAAATTGAATTGAATAGTTTTAGCCAAAGATTTGGCTTGTAAATCTATAAATAAAGAATTTGACGACAATGCAGTACGTAATAATCTTAAGCTTCTAGACTAAACTATTAAGTACTTTTAGTGTTCAAGATATTTTTTTATAATTTACTTCTTTTGTAGTCCTTTCATAAAATTTACAAAGTATGTTTATGATAAATTTCATCTCAAGTTTAATTGGGTACGTAAAGTTTTTTAAAAGGGGGATAATTATATTTTATGTTGATATGGATGTCTCATGTATCAAGAATTTAAAGATAATTTATTGTTATTTTATACCGTTTGTTCAGATTTTTTTAAATGACTGCGATGACATTTCAGCCATTTGCTCGGCTGTTTGATTATTTCTTTGCCTTAAGCTAAAAAAGAAAAAGAAAGTGACAGATCCTCTATTGTGTATTATAGCTGTCAGTCAACTCAACCAAAGAATACATAATAGAGGAACTGTCACTTTATTTTTAGATCTCCTGAAGAAACGATATACTTAAAATAAAAATAAATTACCTTCAGATTCTTGGTCCTTAAGACGTCCACTATCAAAATAAAATATAATTATGCCCCTCTTCAATAGTAGTTTATGCAACGGTTGCATAATGATAGGCCTTAAAACACTAGTGCGGTTTTCATGAAACGAGCCGATAGGCGAGTTTCATAATAAGATCGCACGTGTGTTTTAAGGCCAAATTATGCAGAGTTGCATACATAACTTTATCTACACACATATTATAAATCCTCCATGATGGGTTCAGAAACAATATTTTCTGGCAACAAGTAATTTGTTGCAATCGTGGCTGCATATTTCCGATATCCGGCGCATTTTCACATCACACACACTCCGAGAAGACTACTTACTATTCATATTTTCAACTAAAATGTAAATTACAAACAACTTTTTCTATTCAATTCAACAACAATTCTACTTTCGTTCAGCAAAACGTCAACATGGCGGCAAATAAGATCTTCCGTCAAGACCATTTTTTTTCTAAATCATAGACAAACGGATGAAGTCTCTATTCTCACGTCACTCGAGATCAAATATTGTGCAGTTTATATTAAAAAAATATACTGAATTGACGTTTCGTATCAATAACTTTTTAATATCTATGGATACCAGAATAGAGATCCACTTGAGTTTTGACAGCTGTTCCAAATTTAATCTCATTTCTTTACTAAAAACGATAAAGAAGTCATGTTATTTCTTTATCGCAGCACTGGTTTTTCCTAATTGGTTGTCAAAATGGTGGTCATTTCATACGGTTTTTGATTAACCAATGGAGGTTTTATGATATGGGTGTAGATAAAAAACTTTACCTAACCAATTGGCCATGACATAAACTGATTGTATATATTTTTGCTAAAACAACAGACGACGCGCTACTATCCCTTTCCGAGATTTATTTGGACATACTTTGCGCTTATTATTTCGTTTTTGGCAAAGAGCAGCATTCTATCTTTCCTTGTATAACAGCCTTTTGGTAGGCCAGGAGCTAGTGATGAAATATATTTTTCATAACAAAAATCAAATCAAATCAAAATCAAATCATCATTTATTTGCATAAAAAAGGGTAAATTTACAGATGTCATCTTAGATATAAGTATTAGACACTTCGGAAAGGGTGTTATTATACGCAGGCGGAGCAGCTATATCCGATTTAGATGCTCTATACGCCCCGCCGTCAGCGAGACTATAAACCATACTAAATCCATAACTCCCGTGGGGGAGTGCGCCGGGTCCGGCAAGGCACGCGCGGCGCCAGCTCCGGCTGTGATCGTTTTCTTATAGAAGTAGCGTGCGCGTTTATTCTACCCACCTGATAGTAATTCACGATGTACAATATTTTTTTTTGTCTAATTTTTATTTAATTTCCTCGCAAATGTGATGAAAACATTGTGTGTATCACGGGCAGTAAGGGGATAACAAACTCGAGTCATTAAAAGCCCTCCCGCCTTCGGCGTCGGGCTTCTAACAGACTCTCGTTAGTTATCCCTTTCTTACGGCCCTAGATGCACAATGTACTATAACGTGATGACGCGGTTAGCCTAGTCGGTAGTCGGTAGTGAGCCTGCCTATGAAGCTGTCGCGGGTTCGATCCTCGGTAAGGGCAAGTGTTTGCGTGATGTGACGTTCGCTCCTGAGTCTTGGATATTTCCTACGCATTTAAGTATTTATTCATCAAAATAAGTATGTATTTTGTCGTCTAGAACCAGTAACACAAACATTTGTGAAGTCCTTTACTACAAATATTTTCTTTCTTTGCCCCTTAGGATATAAAATATCCAACTAATTTCGCCGCAGTCTTACAATTAAGCCAAATGACTTATACATTGGTTTTTAGGGTTCCGTACCTCAAAAGGAAAAAAGGAACCCTTATAGGATCACTCGTGTGTCTGTCTGTCTGTCCGTCTGTCACAGCCAATTTGCTCCGAAACTACTGGACCGATTGATTTGAAATTTGGTATACGTATGTAAATTGGTGACTGCACCAAGGATACGTGACGTAAATAAATTAATTTTGAACATGGGGCCCACTTTTGGGGGGCAAATTAGAAAATTAAAAAAAAAAGTTACGCAAACTATATTATGTGACATATCAAATGGAAGGGCTTATTGTGAGGATCTTAAATATGTTTTTTTTGGAATTTTAAAATAAATGGTTAGGAAGTTATTTAGGAAAATAGGCGAAAATTGACCATTCCCCCCCCTTCTCTCCGAAACTATCGGGCCTAAAATTTTGAAAAAAAATACAAAAAATAGTTCTTTACCTATAAATTACAGGAAAACCTATAAGAAGTCTATGGTATTTAAGGTAACCTAGTAAAATTCAGATAATCATGTTCGGAACGGAACCCTCTCCACGCGAGTTTAACTCGCACTTGTCCGGTTTTTTTCACTTTGTAAAGATCGCGACACGGATTATGCCCGATGAAGATTTACGCTGGTTTGAACTCCTACTGAAACCTCTACTGAGAAGAGCCGGCAAGAAACTCGGTGAGGTATCATTTTTTCAAATCAGTACACATATAAGTCAACAATGATGTCTACAGTTTTATACAAATCTAAGTATATACCACAGCAGGTACGCTCATCGAGACCCAGGGATCGCCGGTGCAGGTCACGATTTAATCCAAACGTCCCTGTCCATGACGTAGTCGTTTACTGTGTAATATACCCTGGAAATAAGAATTCGCTTTACAGTAGATTTGAACATTGTATGTAATTGTTTGTTGTATAATGTTTTTAGGTATTTTATCGTAAAAACGTGTATAATTTCCTAGAAATGATTTTTTAGTTTTAGCCAGTCTATAAGTTGGTACTTTAAGCTTTCCGATATTTCTAGTAGCCTTTGGTTTATCTACATTTGTAGGAAAATTATATAGATTTTCCTGACATATATTACTATTTCAAATGCATACGCCTGAAGTTTGTGTTATTCTATCTCAGTAATTGAGTCGACTCTTGGCCTATATCTGTGTACCACATCTTGTTATTGACCAGACCACCCATCCTAATTGATCCCCTTCCACTACAGACAGAGAGACGGGCGAGAGTTTATTGCAATATATTAAAGTAGGTATAATAATGTGAGATTTTTATTATAACTCCAATACTTTCGGGTTTTATAAAGTACACTAGCGGACCCGTCAGACGTTGTCCTGCAGCGCCATCTGCCGGGCTGATTTGTGAATCTAAACCATCCAGGGCGCCACCTAAACGGATACAAAAAAATTCATTCAAATCGGTCCAGCCGTTTAGGAGGAGTCAGTGACATACACACGTACAGTAGAATAATATATATAAAGAACATACCGTCATACTTGATGTCCCAAATTAGGATAACCTGTAACTTGGTCTCCAACCTAACCTGGGCGTCTATTCGGGAACATCTAAGTGATATTGCAGCGATTCGCGAGCGAGATTTCTCATCTCGCTCTTACGCATTACGCGTCGTGCGGAAGAGTGGGATGAGAAATCTCGCTTACGAGTCGCTACAACATCACGTAGCGTTCCCGAATAGAGGCGCTGGTCTCTAGGATATTTGGTCTGTGGTGTGAAGTCTTGCACAAATTCCAATACAAGACAACAGATGGCATCGCGCTCCTGCCAACTGTCCATATACAGCATAACACGACTCAAACTAAAAAGATCAACTTAAAAATTATTAAGTATCGAAAACAAAAAACCCGAATCCCTCTAAGAAGAACCATGCCGTGCCTATGGGGTCAATATGAAAGTAGCAATAGCTTTTATAAAATCCTATAATAGCTATTCGAAGTTATCTATTTTAGAGTTTATGCAGTAGGGTTTTTTATAAATACCTGTCAAATTGAAGCTTGTGATTTTATCAAACGGGGCGAGGGTTTTTTTAATAGGTACATGTGTTCTCTCACTTCCTCCCTACCAGAACAGTTGGAACAGATAGTTTTGTCCACGAGTGTACAACTATAATTATTTTCCCCTACCTTGTTTGGGAATCGTTTTATTATTCTAACATTATTCTATACCAATTGGTATAATACAAGACGTGCCTTTTAAGAGGACTGTGAACCAGTGGCGAAGCCTGCCTACAAGCCGATTCCTGACGGCATTACTAAGCTAGAAAGCTACGGCTAGCTGTCAGTGAAGTCCATGTTACTCTAACTAAATGTCAGACTCGCACGTACGGTTCTAATTCTTTCGGCTTCCCTTAGGAAGTATTTGACGCTTCGCCACTGCTGTGAATAATGTGTAGTAATGTGTGTGTGTAATGTGTGTGAGTGCTGTGAGCAATCACCCTTTTCATACAAAAGGCGATAACAATTTCCACCCCATAAAATGTTAACCGATGTTGACCAATTTTTGATAGTTTGTCAGTCAGAACAAAATCTAGGTCTATACGTTTTTTGAATATTAATTAAAGATGAAGAAAGTCAAATAATGCCAATATTTGTTGTGTATGAGAATACTGAAACCATAATAAAACTGAATTTATTGATTGTAGTGAAAAAATCAAAACGTATTTGTTATGTATGCATAAGATGCATGTGTGTGTGGCTGCGCCCACCACCGTACGTTACTACGAATAAACGTCAGTGTGCTAATATCAAGCCGTGGTTTAACTCGTTCCCTTACATATTTATCAGTGGCGACTCGCGTGCGAAATATACCCGCGTCTTTAAAAATAAAAAATGTCTAGTTCTAATTTTGGATTTTTAACTAATTTTGACCACAGTGTTCAAAGTTGGAAGACTTACAAGAGCAGACTTAACCAATATTTTATAGCAAATGATATTGACGCGACAAAAGATGCAACGGGAACAAAGAGGCGAGCCATTCTCTTGAGCGCACTCACCGAAAGTACATATAAACTGGCCTCGGACTTGGCGTTGCCGAAGGAGCTAGTTGACGTGCCGTACGAGGATATATTGTGTCTCCTGGACAATCACTTCACGCCGACGCGCATCGGGTTCGGCGAACGTCATAATTTTTATACTGCTTCACAACAACTGGGCGAGTCCCACGCGCAATGGGCGGCGAGACTTCGCGGCCTCACAGCCCACTGCGGGTTCCTCAACGTGGAGGAGGCCCTGCGCGACCGGTTTATATTGGGCATGATGCCAGGGCAGGAGAAAGAGAAGCTTTACGCCGAGAAACTTCAGGATTTGACATTAGCTAAAGCGGTGCAGCTAGCGGAAAATATACGATGTGCCCGGGCAGGGGCCGTAGCTTCTAGTTCATACGGCGCCGCGGCTACCGTCGAACAGCTGTTTCAAATCTCGAAAGATTCCCAGAAAAGCGTAAATACGGACAAAGTGAAGTGTACGGTGTGTGGTTATAGCAATCACAAGGCGTCAGAGTGTAGATTTATAAAGTTTATGTGCAAAAAGTGCAAAGTTAGGGGTCATTTGCGCAGAATGTGTCCAAAGGTGAATTTTGTAAATACGTGTGCCGAGAACGAGGGCTGTGACGACGACGGTGAGTTGTATAATATCCGATCGGTCCGCGGAGAGCCTATGGTAGAAACAGTAACAATCCGTGGGTCAAAATTTAGATTCGAAATCGATAGCGGGTCTGCGGTCACTGTTATATCACAAAATACGTATGGTAAACATTTTACAGATATACCTTTAACACCTGCGAACAAGAAGCTGCAAAGTTATACAGGGGCAGTTATTAAATGTATGGGAATGATCCCCTTGCCCGTCACTTTTGCGGGAAATACACACTCGCTCAACGCCCACGTCGTGTGCGACGGCGGCCCGCCGTTACTGGGCAGAGATTTTATTTCCTTGTTTAAA
The DNA here is from genome assembly GCA_947859335.1 of Tortricodes alternella. Classification (NCBI taxonomy): domain Eukaryota; kingdom Metazoa; phylum Arthropoda; class Insecta; order Lepidoptera; family Tortricidae; genus Tortricodes; species Tortricodes alternella. Next base: position 12,855,513 of record OX401984.1, on the reverse strand, counting down.
TTACAATTAACTGCGGTGAATTATTGTAGCAGTGAAAGTGTCATTGAAAAATTGCAATATGAGTATTCACACCTTTTTTCGGATAAACTAGGATGTTATAAGAAGTCTAACATAAATTTGATTATAAAGGAAAATTCCAAACCAATTTTTGTCAAAGCTCGTCCAATCGCATTTGCGCTACGAGATAAAATTGACAAAGAAATAGACAGACTGGTTGAGTTAGGCGTACTTGTGCCGGTAGAACATTCCGAGTATGCGTCCCCAATCGTCCCAGTTCTTAAAAAAAACGGGAATGTTAGGTTATGCGCTGACTACTCTGTAAGTATAAATAAGCAACTGGTTATCGAACAGTATCCGCTACCTACAGCTAGTGAATTATTTTCCAAGCTGCATGGTGGTGTAAAATTTACAAAGCTAGACCTGTCTATGGCGTATAACCAGTTTGTCTTAAGTGACGAGTCCCAGTTGTTAACCTGCATAAATACTCATCGCGGCCTGTATAAGTATACACGTCTCGTGTTCGGACTAGCGAACGCGCCGGCCATTTTCCAGCGCGCCATGGAGGCCCTCCTGGCGGGCATGGATGGCGTGCTGTGCCTGCTGGACGATGTACTGGTCACGGGCAGCGATGAGCGGGAGCACATGGAACGCTTGCACTCTGTTCTAAAGCGGTTACAGGATGCGGGGTTGATCTTGCAGAAGGAAAAATGCGTATTTTTCCAAGATGAAGTAAGCTATCTAGGTTACATAATTGATAAGAACGGGTTAAAAAAGTCGTTGGAAAAGGTAAAAGCTATGGTGGACGCACCGATACCTAAAAATGTGAATGAGCTCCAATCGTTCTTAGGACTAGTCAATTATTATAGAAATTTTGTTTCGGCTGCGTCTTCTATACTAAGTCCTTTACACGACTTATTAAAAAAGGGAACGAAATGGAATTGGTCCGAATCGCAGGAAAATGCGTTTAATACAATTAAACACTGTTTGGCGTCCGATCAGGTGTTAGCGCATTTTAACCCGAGCGCGAAGGTTATCCTAACCGTAGATGCGTCACCGACCGGGCTAGCTGCTATACTGTCCCAGGTTGAATCGGACGGCGGCGAGAGACCGGTATCGTTCGCTTCGCGCAGTTTAAATGCGGCCGAAAAACGATATTCGCAGATACAGAAGGAAGCTACCGCGATCGTGTTTGGAATACGAAGATTTCATCAGTACTTGTATGGCAGATCAACTCCTTTCATATTACGTACTGATCACAAACCCCTTATATCAATTTTCCATCCCGAACGCGGCATTCCGGAAGTATCTGCGAACAGGCTGCAGAGATATGCAATGTTTTTGAGCGGATACAATTATAGTATCGAGTATGTGCGTAGCGCTGATAACAGCGCCGACTACCTGTCGCGAGCCTGCTTGCCGCCGCCGGCGCCGGGCGCCGGGGAATGGGGAGAGGGCGGCCCGGCCGCCGTCGACTCCCGCGCCGACGCGCACTACGATTGCGATCGAGCAGCGTACATATGTTTCATAGTGGACGGAAGTTTACCTATTTCCGTTAATGAACTACGTGACGAAACAAACAAAGACATTGTGCTCAGTCAGGTGATAGCTCATACCTTAGGCGGTTGGCCCCGAAAAATAAGTGACGAGCAGCTTAAACTTTTCTTTTTATGCCGTACGCAGTTATCAGTGGAAAATGGATGTTTAATGCGGGGTCATAAAGTGGTTATTCCCGAAAGTTTACGCAAAAGAGTATTATCGGAACTACATACGTCGCACTTAGGTATTGTAAAAACCAAGGCGGAGGCACGCTCAAGGTTTTGGTTCCCTGGCATAGACCAATCTATAGAAAAAATGATAGGTACTTGTGAAGTTTGCATTCAGCTGAGACCATCCCCACCGCGAGTAGCTTTAGCGCATTGGGAGCCACCACCGCGACCGTTCTACAGGGTTCACGTGGACTTCCTGGGCCCAATAAACAACCGTACATATTTAGTCATCGTAGATGCCTATACAAAGTGGGTAGAGGTATACGATATGGGTGGGTCTGTGACTTCTACTGCCGTAGTCGATAGATTATGCCATTTTATTTCTAGGTTCGGATTGCCGCGAACTGTCGTGAGTGATAACGGCGCGGCTTTTTGTTCGCAGGAATTCAATAAGTTTTGTGATATTAACGGTGTATCTCACTTGACCTCACCCCCGTATCACCCGGCTAGTAATGGTCAAGCGGAGAGTTTTGTTAAGGTTATTAAAAAAGGAATCAAATTGAGTTTAATAACCGGCCGTAATGTAAGGGACAGTAATAATAAGTTATTACAATATGTGTTCAACTATCGGAATTCTATTCATTCTGCCACAGGGTTTTCGCCGGCTCAATTGGTTTATGGCCGTCAACTGAGATCGCGCTTAGATTTACTTCACCCGGTTACGTCGCCGCCGGCGCCCTCGGCACTCACCGTTTCTAATGCTATAAAAAACAAACAGTGTTCACAGAATAAAATGCTTAATAGGAAAAACAAACAAACATTTGTACCTGGCGAAAGAATTCTGTATAAGAAGTTTGTAAATAAGAACAAGTACACTTGGTGCAAAGGAGTTGTTGAAAAAAGGATAGGTAAAGTTTTGTATTTAATAAAAAACATATTTTCTTCATTGTTTATTAAAAAACATAAAAACCATATGTTAAAATACAAAGGTACAACAAACAACTTAACACAATGGGATAACTTACCAACGTCTTCGCCGTCATCGCCGCCGCCGCTATCGCCGCCGCCGCCGTCGCCGCCGCCGCCCCCTACCTCGCCGCCGCCGCTGCTGGGGTGCTCCCCGCTTTCGCCGTCCTCGGAGACGCCGCCATTGCCGTCGGAACTAACACCGACTCAGGCGCAAGACATACCGCAAACGTCATCGATTGGTATCAGGGAGGAAGAGGAAAACGACAATTATTACGAAGCCGTAGATCTCCAGGAACCACAGAGTTTACAGAATGAAGTTATTCCCAAGAGGTTGTTGCGGAAGCGTACCGATCTTAATTTTAAGAAGTATTTCTAGCTTGTTGTTTTTAGAGTTTAGAGGAACTAGAGGGAGGAAGTGTTATGTATGCATAAGATGCATGTGTGTGTGGCTGCGCCCACCACCGTACGTTACTACGAATAAACGTCAGTGTGCTAATATCAAGCCGTGGTTTAACTCGTTCCCTTACATATTTATCATATTTACCTAGATTTTGTTCTGACCGACAACCTATCAAAATTAGTCAACATTGTTTAACATTTATGGGGTGGAAATCGTTAATCGCCTTTTGTATGAAAAGCCGTAGGTTCAAACTCCTCTTAAGAGGCTGCCAGTTATGAACGACCTTGAATTTGAACCAAAGAACCCGCACTCACCATAAAAAAAAATTGTATTACATTTACTTTTTGAGAAATACTCAAATAAAACTATCCAAAATGTTGTCTTTTTAACACGCTTCACTTTTAACCTTTTGACCGTCAAGCTTGTCTGATAAGTAACACGAATTTTAACTTTAAGTCAAGGTAATGAAGGACTTTTTACCCTGTATCCGCTGACGGCTGCAGCCGACTGTGGCGGTCAAAAAGTTAACCAATTAACAAACAATCTAATAATATCTTAGAACTCAATATTAACCTACTTCCGATTGTCGTAACGATTAGAAAATTTGCAAGTGTATGCAATTCGGATGACAATACAATAATTTGGTACCATCGAGCTGATCTGACCATGTAGCCAGGAGGTGGATAGTGGAACTCTTCAACGACTACTAGTAAACCCCTCTAGTTTGAGCTCATTTGTTTTATTTTAACGAGTCCTATACATTACCTTGGTAATGAGTGTTTTGTACTTTTTAGTGCGCTGGCGAAAGCGTGTTTTTTTTTTGTTTTTGTTTTTGTGTACTATAATTACTTCAAGGAAGAATGGATCCTAAACAACAACTCAGTATCGTTAAATCTCAACGATTTTCCCTGAAACGGAGAGTAATCTAGACACACGGCAGTGAGTCAGCCAAAGTTCGCGACACACTGGCCGTAGGCACGTTTTAAATTCGAATACTTTAAATGTATCTGCCTTTCATTGCAAATAGAACATTATTTTAATAGAAGCGCTGAATTTATTTTATTAATAGTAACAATTAACAAGTTTGGATGGACATAAAACTTACTAATTTATAAATTCAATATCAGTGAAAATAACCAATTTTCTTTAAAGTAATTTAAGAACGTTGTAGTTCCTTTTTAAAGGTGTCATTTAAGAAAGTTCAAAGGAGCTTGGCACTCGTTCAGACCTCAATTATTTTATCGGCGATACCGACAAGCCCTGACGTTTTTGTACCGAACTTGGCCCTTTTATCACTTTTATGTTTTTGATCTGATTAATTTAACTGAACGTAATAAAATGTTTAATAGGCTCTTATCATAAGAGCGTTGTTTCAAAGTTAATTTGTACGAAACAATATAATTTTGATGTTGTATTTAACGGTTATTCAATGAACATAAAGCTTTTAATAAATATGTCATTAACAGTACGATCTGCGCAATATAAATAAAAACAGTAATTGTAGTAAGTTCATCATATTTAGTTGACACGATGATAGGTTATCTTTCTCTTTCTTTGATACTGGTATGAGAGAGACGCACTGAGAGATTAGATGGGGATAGCTTATCCTCGTGCCAACCTTGCTTGGGCCGAAGCAGACATCGGAATTCCTTGGGCAAAATCCGATGTGAAGTATTGAGATCGCATATCGCCAAACTCACGAAACTTACCTAATTGAACTACTGTACTCTTTTTAAATTCTAATACCCACTTGATAAATATATTTTTATTACAAAAAAAAAACTGGGATCGGGACTTCTTGTCCTCAAATTGTTGATCGCTCCCAGTTTTTGTACAAAAATAAATTATAGTAAGTAAATATTCAAATCTAAAAAATAATAATAAAGCTAATTGAACTACTGTATCATTTCTTACTTTTTAGGGTTCCGTACCTCAAAGGAAAAAACGAAACCCTTATAGGATCACTCGTGTGTCTATCTGTCTGTCTGTTCGTCTGTCACAGCCAATTTGCTCCGAAACTACAAGACCGATTGAGTTGAAATTTTGTATACATAATGTAAGTCGGTGACCGCAACACGGACGCGTGACGTAAATATATGAATTTGAAATATGGGGGCAACTTTTGGGGGGTAAATTAGAAAATTAAAAAAAAAGTTATGCAACCTACATCGTGTGACATATCAAATGAAAGGGCTTATTGTGAGGATCTTAAATATATTTTCTTTTGAATTTTAAGTAAAATAGTTTAGAAGTTATTTAGGAAAATATGCGAAAATTGACCATTCCCCCCCCCCCCCTTATCTCCGAAACTACCGGGTTTAAAATTTTGAAAAAAATACAGAAAATAGCTCTTTACCTATAGATTACAGGAAAACCTATAAGAAGTCTATGGTATTTAAAATAACACAGTAAATTTCAGATAATCATGTACGGAACGGAACCCTCTCCACGCGAGTTTAACTCGCACTTGCCGGTTTTTAATCCTAACATATGTATTTTAAACAAAACTGAGCGATCATTAGAGATCACTAATAGGGAAATCACTAATGAAATGATTTACAATAATATATTTTCATAGTTAAAATAAGTATATTTTTGCAAAACAACTGTAGGCGATCACTAGTTTAGGGGACCAGTATCGATAAGTGGGTTTATCGATATACGAACTCACTACTTAACATTGGGTTTTGCCCCTAAAATTCCGATATCTGGTTATTATCATTACCTATATCAAAATAGGGTATCTGCTGTGATTAGCGCTTGCCATCCGCATATCCGGATATTCAAATTAACCGGATATCGACTAAATTTGAAATCCGAAATATTGAGCAAAACCCTAAGGGGTAAAACCTTCCCAACAATAATTTAACCTTCTGCCTTCACCTCAATTGTGGGATCCCTGAATGAAAGCATTCCAGGAAATCAATTAAACGGGGAGGTCGTGAGAGCGTGTCTTTGTATGGCTGATATGGAGAAACGTGTATGAGATGGAATCAGATGTAAGTTTAGCGCCTATATTCGGTACTGCTCAGTGATTTGAAATGCCAAAACCGTGAATGAATAATATATACGACGTATTTCGGATTAGAACAGTACTAATGAAAAAAACCGGTCAAGTGCGAGTGAAACCCGCGTGGAGAGGGTTCCGTTCCATACATGATAAACTGAAATTTCCTATATTACTTTAAATACCATAGCCTTCTTATAGGTATTACTGTAATCTTTAGGTAAAGAACTACTTTCTGTATTTTTTTCAAAATTTTAGGCCCGGTAGTTTTGGAGATAAAGGGGGGCAATGGTCAATTTTCACCTATTTTCCTAAATAACTTCTAAACTATTTTACTTAAAATTAAAAAAAATTACATTTAAGATCCTCACAATAAGCCCTTTCATTTGATTTGTCACACGATTTCAGTTGCACAACTTTTTTTTTTAGTTTTCTAATTTATCCCCCAAAACTGGGCCTCATGTTCAAAATTAATTAATTTACGTTACGCATCCCTGTTGCGGTCACCAATTTACATACGTATACCAAATTTCAAATCAATCGGTTTAGTAGTTTCGGAGCAAATTGGCTGTGACAGACGGACAGACAGACAGACAGACAGACACACGAGTGATCCTATAAGGATTCCTTTTTTCCTTTTGAGGTACGGAACCCTAAAAATCTATATTACTAAGTAGGTATAAAAGAAATTCATTTTAAATTGCGCTCGCTCTTACAAAGGACTCAGCGGGTTATTTTTCTACACTGAATAGAATTTTTTATTCGGTTTTATGAACAAATGTATTCTTTGATACTCCAGCTTTTGCCCGCGACTTTGTCCACGTATAATCCGTTTATAATATAACGTAATAACGTAGGTACTTTATTGTAGCAGAAAAGTATAAAGGACAATTATTAAGACTAGAAATAAGCACGGCTTTACTCACGATTTATTGTCAGAAATAGTCCGACATGTTTCGGACTCATATGGAGTCCTTCTTCAGGGGTTGAGTACGGTCGCGCTCACTGCAACTAACGCACGCAATCGTGAGTAAAGCCGTGTTTATTTCTAGTCTTAGTAATGTCTCACGAAAGTTTTAATCTGATTAGGACAATTATTATTAGAGATGTACAAAGGCGAACTTTTACTTTATCGAATTTGTCTTAAGAACTATCATAAATGTTGAACGGCTGTTAAGCTGCGTTGTTCTGATTTTAATGCACGTTGCCGCATTAAAATCAGTCAGTGGTTAAGCTACGAAAACAAAATAAACAAACAGACATAAGGTGGATTCATCCATATTTGTCTTATTCGGTAAAGAAGTTTCTAACCTCAAAATGTGCTGTTTTATCCTAAATATAGCAAACCTAGCTAAAAATTGGCAAAGTGAGGTCTAAAATGTTGTCTCCGGGTCCTTAAATTTCAAGGAAACAGCTGTTTTAGCCAAAAGGTTGAATTTGAGGTTAGAAACTTGTTTACCAAATAACACAAGTATGGATGAATCAACTTTACCTACTTTTGCATTTATAATAAATGAAGGGTTAGGGTACCGATTCGTTGAATTAAACAATATTGGTATGATTTGAATCGACCCAAATTGAAAGAGTTATCAATAACATAATATATTTAATTGATGGCTGACACTCAAAAAGCCTACGAATCATACAGTAGTCCAATTAATTTTACTTTATTATTTTAATTTGAATACTTACCCAAAATAAAAAATATTGTTTACAAAACCTAGGAGCGATCACTAGGTATTATAGGAGAGAAGTATCGATAGTGAGTTTGTCGATAAGCAAAATCACTACTCTATATTGGATTCTGTGCCAAAAATTGCGATGTCTACACACAATAATTAAGAATCCGTTTTAATTTCGCACAAGAATGTTCACCAGCCCTGCGAGGCAAAGGGCAGAGACGGGCAGGCCTCTCATTAACCTATCTAAGCAAAGTAAGGTCAGACGTAATCAACCTTTTGCTCGTGAAAATATTATAGTTCTTGATTAAAGTTTTTACGCCTGCTCAGGTACGAGTATTATTTATGTCAAGAAAAATAGGCTAAGCAAATTATTCGATTTGGCCTTTTTAGGGTTCCGTACATCAAAAGTAAAAAAGGAACCCTTATAGGATCACTCGTGTGTCTGTATGTCTGTCCGTCTGTCACAGCCAATGTGCTCCGAAACTACTGGACCGATTGATTTGAAATTGGGTATATATATGTAAATTGGTGGCCGCAACAGGGATACGTAACGTAAATAAATTAATTTTGAACATGAGGCCCACTTTTGGGGGGCAAATTAGTTTTTTTTTTTAAATGTTACGCAAACTATATCAATTGACATATCAAATGAAAGGGCTTATTGTGAGGATCTTAAATATGTTTTTTTTTTTAATTTTAAAATAAATGGTTTGGAAGTTATTTAGGAAAATAGGCAAAAATTGACCATTCCCCCCCTTATCTCCAAAACTAAAACGGCCTAAAATTTTGATAAAAAATACAAAATATAGTTCTTTACCTATAGATTACAGGAAAACATATAAGAAGTCTATGGTATTTAAAGTAACATAGGAAATTTCAGTTAATCATGTATGGAACGGAACCCTCTCCACGCGGGTGTCACTCGCACTTGTCCGGTTTTTAATTCGTCAAAGACACTCCTTCAGATAAGAAACAGTAGTCCAAAAGATCCAGCTGAAACACAGACCGAATATCCTAAAGACACAGCTAAGCCTAATTTTTACTAGCAAATAAGGCTGCCAAAGTTGCGGGGCGCGCGGGGTTTTTAGAGCGCTGTGATTGGTGCGTTCGAGGTTATGCGCACGCGCCTGCCTGTAGACCCGCTGCTTATGGGTTTTTGCCTCTTATGCTGGCAGCGGGGGTCGCCCGGTTATGTGGAGTCTATTGGATATTATGAGTTGAAATTTTTTCTTGTTTGTTGCTAGCGGATAGATCAAAAACACTGTGTTATAGGTATACCTAATTATCTACCTAATTTGATGACCACTAAATTTACCACTCTTTACCAATTTTACCAAAAAGGAGAGACGATAACTATAATAGCATTAATAGTTTTATCAGATAAAAATAAGAACAAAAAGAGAAACGAAAAGGATAACTGCCGCGGGTGTGGAGAAAGTTATCAGGAAACCCTCGTCGTCGAAGACTGGCTTCAATGCACAATGTGCCAGTTTCTTTACCAGTATATGTATATGAATGTTACCTTTACAGCAAGTGCGAGTTAAACCCGCGTGGAGAGGGTTCCGTTCCACACATGATTATCTGAAATTTCCTGTGTTACTTTAAATACCATAGACTTCTCATAGGTTTTCCTGTAATCTATAGGTAAAGAACTATTTTCTATATTTTTTTCAAAATTTTAAGCCCGGTAGTTTCGGAGATAAGGGAGGGGAATGGCCAATTTTCGCCTATTTTCCTAAATAACTTCCAAACCATACATCTTAAAATACCAAAAAAAACATATTTAAGATCCTCACAATAGCCCTTTCATTTACATATCAAATGAAAGGGCTATTGTGAGGATCTTGACATGATATAGTTAGCGTAACTTTATTTTTTAATTTTCTAATTTACCCCCCAAAAGTGGACCCCATGTTTAAAATTAATTTGTTTACGTTACGCATCCGTGTTGCGGTCAACGACTTACATATATATACCAAATTTTAAATCAATTGGTCCAGTAATTTCGGAGCAAATTGGCTGTGACAGACGGACAGACAGACAGACAGACAGACTTACACACGAGTGCTATAAGGGTTCCTTTTTTTCCTTTTGAGGTACGGAACCCTAAAAAACAGACTAGATACGACTTCAATTCTTAAAATTCGTCAATTTACACAGGGAGCAACTCAGACAAATTAATGATAATGATATGTTATACCAAATAAAATGCGGTAATTATCAATAGTAAAAGAGCATTATTATTAGCAAAACTATTAACAATAATACCAAAGCGTACAAAAAAAATGTCAAAAAGGCATAAAAAAAAACTTCAATACTCAACAAAAGCGTAATAGAACCTGTGAAATACGCCGGGGCAGAATCGCCTAGCTAACTTAGTGTAGAGGGAATTAATGGGTATGGCGACTCTATGGTTTTCACTGTTCCAAAGGTGATATCCAAAAGACATGTCTTCTATATTACCCGGCTTGAAGTAGTCTCGCCAGTTGCTGCGATTGATTGGGTAAAAGAACTCGTTACTGTAGATTTGAACTGAAAATGTTTAAGACATTTCAATCGGATTTTTATTTACCTCCGCTTTTTTCATATTAGCATCAAAGATACAATTATGACTGATATTTATCTGATAATTTGCAAAATACTTTGTTCTACGTATTTCGATAAAAAATTGTCAACCTTATTTTTGACGCTATATATGTAACTCAACAAGCAACCGTCAGTTTACTCTTATTAAAAATCCGACCTAAGACTGATCTGGCACTTCCGTCTGGGAAGTGCCAGAGTGGCACTTCCCAGACATAAGTGTATATCGGTGTCAATCAGAACACTCGAGATACTTATTGAAATCTGTGCGAGTTACGTTGGGTTCCATTGCCTCAGATATAACTCGAAGAAAAGTGAACTGGTAGTATTCAAGGCAGGAAATAAAAAGCCTGCCTCAAGCGGCCTCACCGCTGAAACTCTCATGAGCAGAACTGTGCAGGATCACTAAGTTTAATTGGACTGAGCAAGCGTGAAGCACCAGCGAAGCGTCTCCGCTTCAGCTTGGGCAAAAATGCTTTCGTATGTCCGGATGTCTCTGTTCTCTACAGGTCGCATTTCACAATTGATTCTCGTGAAATTTTGTGAGCAGGTTTGATAATAAAATGTGATTTTTATGATTGTTTCTCAAAATTTTTCAAAATGGCGGAGATATGGGGGTTGAGATCTTATTCAGATTTAAGCTATGCCAAGACAAGACTCTCGAGGTTTACATCTCACGGAGCCAATAGTTATATACGACTAGTTAATACAATAATATACTTGTGATATCCCTAATTGTTACGATAGGCGAAAAAAGGGTCTGGCGGAGCATGGGGCACTGTACACAACTATTTGTCGGCTTTCCTGTCAAATCCCTAGAACGCCACCAAAGATGCCCTATTTATAGTATTTATTCTTATGACTCTATATCGTTTTATACGAAAGTTAGATACCTCCACATTTATCACGTGTCATTTCATTGATGTCCGAGGTATTACACGCGAAAGCCATAACATCGTACAACGCTTGCCCTCCGTCTAGTTCGTCCAAAGTAGCTTGATGTTGCAGTGCACTAAAATTAGTTTTCCAATCAATGAAAATAATAGATTATGTTCAATATTATCAACACTTTTGCCGCCAGGAGATTTCAAGAGCACTGCCACCAGCGGTAGCGGTACGATTATAAGTAGCTACATTTGCCTTCAAAATGGTTGGTCGAATCACAATCGGATGGATTTACCTTAAGAACCACATCGAAAATTTCTTGCCCATCTTATCCTTTGCCATAGAAATAACGGCGGATCCCAACCTGCCACTGTCAGCTAGCGCCAACCAATTCCGCCCAAAATAGTCCACCGACTCCACAATCATCATATCCGTGTCAACCACCATACCACCAAATTTATGTAAAGTAAGAAACTTTAAATATTCCGCCAGCCTCCTATGGTGTCGCCTACCATAAGAAAATAAGCCGTCTTTAAAGATTTTTTCTAACGGTGTCTTTAAAGCGTACGTATTTAAATCAATTCTAGAAAAATCTACATTTGGCAACTTATTAATTTCTCCCAAAGGTCCTCTGTAGATAACTTTCTCAGGTATCGATTTTGTGAAGAGAACTTGGACATGTCTGTTTGGGTGCGTTCTTGCTGCGGATTCAATTGCACACGCTTCCCGCAACCCTATATTTGGATGACACGACGTCTCGTGAAAGTATATACCATTATATATAAACACCTTCTCGGTTATAGAGACAAGAAAATTATTCTTTTCCACATTATCAGCGCACGAAACATCGTCAGATGTGAAGTAATCCACAACGGTGTACCATAACTCTAGTATCGGCAGTTCGCCTTCGAAGAAATAAGCAAAAAAACTTGTCATTAAATAGCTGAAAGAAAAAATTATGAAAGCAGCGAAGAAAATATACTTTTTGGTTCGTTTCAACATTTTAAGCAATTTTATTTCGGGTTGAAAGCGGCGAACGTGTACCGTCAGTGTCCGATTAAAAATAAAAATAACAAAGCAGGTAAAGAAAGGAGTAGGTATAGTACGAAATTAAGTCATGTGACAGTGACAAGCAAATGTCATTATTATTCATTGTACACTTTGATTATCCATGGACTGCCCATCATTGAAGATGTCTAAGATGTGATTGGTGCTGTAGCAATCAAACAACCCTGGACATAAAAATGGAGTATATTAAATAATGTATATACATGTCGCCTTGACGACGACTCTTTAAGTTCTAATGCGCGCTCCCGCGCGCCGCCGCTGCTTCTTCTCGCCGTCCCCGATGGTTGATCATGCGCTGCTGGCGTGAACAGAAGAGTTCTTTCAGTAATGCGAGTACCTTCGACTCTCGTAAAATTTTGTGAGGAGGTTCGAGAATTATATAGAATCTTTTTTTCGCTTCGGTTTTTCGAAACTTTTCAAAATGGCGGAAATTTAGGGGGTATTGCAGTGTTAGTAAACTGACCGCGACCTATGTCGATGTATGGGGATAACAGTTTTCCAACGGCAAAGTTAAGTTTGTCGCGACGTATACAACTCACGAAGCCACTAGAATTATACATATGTAAATACTATCTATTTTATATTTATTAATGTATTTCATTAAGTTGTGTCTCTATATTGGAAAAGCTTTACGAATAAATATTAATTTAGTTTAAAAAAAAAGTACTTATCTAAGTGTATACGTATCGTTTTCTAACCGATAACACAGGGATGGTTTTATGAAATTTTATGAATATTTCAGATTACTTAATAATAAATGGGGAATCGAGTCGAAGAATGTCGATGTCGCCGAGCGTGTGTTGCAACGTTAAAGCGACAGTGTCGCGTGTAATGGATTGTGAGAGGCGGTAGCGCGAGCGAGTGCGCCGGTTAGGGGAGGTAGCGGGAAAAAATACAGTTTTTTCGCATAATTAATCATTCGCATAATGATAATAATTTATATAATTGTTAGTCAAATGAAAACTTTCGTGACACATTATGAATACTTGAAATATTCACGGCTTTACTCACGATTTATTGTCAGAAACACCAAGACTTATTGTGGACACAGTGAAATGTCGGCATGTTTGCTGCCGTTTACCATCGAGGACCAGCCGCCGCCAGGCACGTCAGCAGCGCCAGCGCCGCTCTCCGCTCCACTGCGCGGGCGCAGTGCGCTACGCGGCTGACAGTGCGAGGGTTGCTTTGACCATGACCGCACTCAACCCCTGAGGAAGGACTCCATACGAGTTCGAAACATGTCAGACTATTTCTGATAATAAATCGTGAGTAAAGCCGTGTGTATTTCAAGTATTTATATAATTGTTATTATTATTCTGCTCAAATCAGGGACTTCTTGAAAAAAGGCCAGGTCAAGAGTACCCTAAACCGAAGAGCATGTATGAAGGGAATAATGAAAGTGGACGAAGTGAAAAAAGTATGTAAGGATCGTAGCAAGTGATAAATAAGAAGTGGTATCTGCCTACCCCTACGGGAAAGAGGCGTGATTATGTATGTATTATTGTTCAAAAATAGCAAAGCATTACCGCTTCACCTCCAATTTTGGACCAAACGGTAGGACAACTACTCCGCTAAACGTTGCCAAGTTTTTTCAACTCTATCTGACATAATGGAGCTCTTATTTCCACGTGTTAAACTCCATTTTCGTGTTTGCTCTCCTTTTAACGTTTCTATTGTTAGAGCGTTGAGGTGATATTTTGTTTTAGCTTCAACGACTTTTGGGATGTTTTGGAAGTTGGCATTGTCGGTTTTATACAAATAGACGTTTGTTTTACGCTTTTCTAACACTCATTGCATTGCCAAGGACCCGATCGCGAGTTTTAGATACGCAGCGAAAAAACGGTGCTCGCTACGAGCGTAGCGCTACGTAGCTCTGAAAGCGCTAAGCGACACTCATATCGACAACAGCAAAGAGTAAAAAGATAACTGCCATTTTGACAAAAAAAAAACTAAGGTATAGTTCCGTTTTTTTACACATAAAACCCAATTTAAGAACAATACCTGGCGCCTCATTCGGGAACGCTAAGTGATTCTGTAGCGACTCGTAAGCCAGATTTCTCATTCCACTCTTCCGCACGACGCGAAATGCGTAAGAGCGAGATGAGAGATCTGGCTTACGAGTCGCTACAGAATCACTTAGCGTTCCCGAATGAGGCGCCTGATTTACACTAGCTCAGGGCGTCTATTCGGGAACGTCTAAGTGAGACTGCAGCGACCCGCGAGCGAGACTAGCATCTCGCTCTTACGCATTACGCGTCGTGCGGAAGAGTGGGATGAGACATCTCGCTCGCGGGTCGCTACAACACTAAGCGTTCCTGAATAGAGGCGCTGGTAACTATAGTTACCGCGGCTGGGGCATCTCAGCCAAAACGTTGGGCATATAGACAAGGTACATGTAAGAGTACATTTACCTCATAACCATCATCATTTCAGCCGAAAGACGTCTACTGCTGCACATCATACGTTTTGACACCTACCTTTGGTTAATTACTGACTGTGAACCAACGGCAAAAATCACCCTTTTTATACAAAAGGCGATAAGGCGATATTAGTAGTGGTAGAGCCAAACAGTAATCCTCACTATATGATTACTGTTCGAATGGGCCGGCTCGACCGGGGTAGTACCACACTCTCACAGAATATCGGCGTAAAGTAATAGCTTGCTATTGCGTTTCGTACGGTGAGTGACGAGATCCGGAGGCCTATTCCCTCATCCCTATCCCATCCCCATTCCCCATCCTCCTTAGACTGGCAACGCATTGGCAGCACCTCTGGTGTTGCAGATGTCCATGGGCGGCGGTGACCACTTTCCATCAGGTGGGCCGTCAGCTCGTTTGCCAGTCAATTGACATCAAAAAAAAAAAAAAACGATTTCCACCCCTTATATGCTATGTTAACCGATTTTGACCAATTTTTGATAGGTTGTCAGTCAGAACAAAATCTAAGTCTACGTTTTTTTGAATATTGATTAAAGATCAACAAAGTCAAATAATCGACGAAAATTGTTTTGCATTAAATACTGAAATAAGAATAAAACTTAATTTATTGCTTATAGTGAAAATATCAAAACGTATAAACCTAGATTTTGAACTGTCTCACAACCTGTCAAAAATTTGTCAACATTGGTTAACATTTAATGGGTGTAAATCGTTACCGCCTTTTGTATGAAAAGACGTAGGTTCTCACTCTTAAGATCGCGTTACGACTTCATTAAACGTATAATACATTTTTAGTCACGCAAAGATGTTATAATATTCAGTTTCTCATTAAAAAAAACCGGTCAAGTGCGAGCCTGACTCGCGCGTCGAGGGTTCCGCAATTACGTATGAAAAAGAAACAGTACCTTGTAAGTACGGAAACCTAAAAAAGAAAAAAAATAGCTTTTAACAATGGGGTAACCATTTATAACCTTCCTATGAAATAAGACAATAAATAACTTTCGCAAGCCCCTATCTCCGTTCAATCGTAGAGTGTGATACGACTTTGCAAAGGTTATTCCGTTTGACTTTTTTTTCATGTGATGTAATTACAAATTCACGGTTATTGGACTTTTTCCTTTACTTGTGCTGTAAGACACTGCTTCTTGCCACATTTCATGATTCTAGGTCAACAGGAAGTACCCTATAGGTTTTGATTCCCTTTGGATTCCCTTGAAAGTATCAAAATATGAGACATAAACGGCCATATCTTTTGATCGCGGTGACTTAGAAGGTTGATTTTTTCACAGCTTCAAGAGATTGCAGACTTGAGTATTTGATATTAATGTCAACTTGATACCTCCACGCGTTCCTGAGAAAAAGATCTTGACAGACAGACAGACAGACAGACGGATAACCGAGTGATCCTATAAGGGTTCCTTTTTTCCTTTTGAGGTATGGAACCCTAAAAATGAGCACAGAATAGCAAAATGCACTTTCATCCTCCTATCATTTACTAATAGTTTCCAGAATCCCTAAATCATCCCAGCGATACAATATATCAAGCGTTGGAACGTTGTTTTATCACAGGCCGCTCTGTTTCACTTTTTGTGTCGGCTGTTACTACTAAACTCGAATTTAGCCTCCAAAACGTGTAGCACATCGTCCTGTCTCACTCGTACATAGGCTGTGCGAGGAAGATGAAGTAACGCTGTCAAATTTCTGAATGTATGTCCGCCGGTTTTGATGCCTCGTTTAGATTGACAAGTGTTTGACGGTGTTAGCGACAAAGTCGGACTTACTCTACTCGAGTTCTCTGTTAGGTACTTGAGTTCTCTGTCTGTAAATGTATAATGATTATAGTTAGCAAAAGCAGATAGCTTACAATCACTAACTTTTAGCTAAAGACCTTGTTTTCAAAGTTTAGACGTTTTAATGCACAGTTGAAATTCCCGTAGTACTTAACAACTAGGAACTAGCTGAGGCGAAAAAAGGTTTACCAAAAAATGCAAAAGAAAAGGGATTTCCTGACTTATAATAGAAATATCAAACCAAAGTTAAAGCCATCATCGTCTGAAATATTAATAGCATTAAAATGCAATTAATAAGTTTGTAACACGACAAAGTGTACAAAGCACTATTAAAAGTGACACTTACATCTCAAGAGATGTCCGTCCATGGGTCTAACTTTTGACGTTTACGCTCTAACTTACAGCAATGTGTCAAACCTGGGCGTCTATTCGGGAACGCCTAAATCTCGCTCATACGCATTACGCGTCGTGCGGAAGAGTGGGATGAGAAATCTCGCTCGCGAGTCGCTACAACATCACTTAGCGTTCCCGAATAGGGGCGTAGTCTAGCATTCCAGCGTTTCCGTAGCATGTTACGCTAACAACGTCTGAATCTACTAGCACTAAATGTAGAGCGGGCTGACGCTTGCGGTCTTATTCTTTATCTTGCGGGGAGAAAAGTTCGATGATAAGTCCTATACTGGCAAAAACTAGGGCGTCTATTCGGGAACGTCTAAGTGACACTGCAGCGACGCGTGAGCGAGACTCGCATCTCGCTCTTACGCATTACGCGTTGTGCGGAAGAGTGGGATGAGAAATCTCGCTCGCGAGTCGGTGCAACACTTAGCGTTCCCGAATAGAGGCGCAGTTTTCTATGCAGCGAGCGAGTCTTCATAGGTGGTGGTAGGGCTTCGCGCGCTAGAGAATGACATGCCAGTACTGGTACAAGTACTAATTTAATGCAAACGCAGCACGTCCCGATACCCGTTCTACCGCGCCAGCTAATGGTTCGGAAACAGTTGTTTGATGTCGATATACCCCGTCGATATATCATGCGGGCTAGAATACCTGCGTAAGTCGACTTTTCGAGCATTTTCGAGATTAAGGTAACATTTTCTTTAGTTATTAAGCTAAGCGCGCTGAGCTTTGGCGTTTATACGTACTTAATATTATAAATGCTAAAATACTATGTATGTTTGTTACATTTTCACGGCTAAACCACTGAACCGATTCTCATGAAATTAGGTATGGAGAGAGTTTCAGTACTGAGAAAGGACATAGGCTACTTTTTTAAAGAAAATTAACCCCTATAAGGGTGAAATGAGGGCTCGAAAAAGGATTTACGGGCAGTTTGTGTGGCCCGAGTATTTTTATGTAACAAGGTATCTGCGCGATTTATAAACCGATTTTGATGATATTTGGTAAAAAAAGATAGTTTGAGGCCTGGGAAACGATATAGGTTACTTTTTTTAAACCAAGCATTCCCTGAAGGGGTGAAATAGAGGCTGGATTATTAAATAGCAAGTTCGTATACAGGCCCAATGTGAGTCGTAATTTGAGTGAAAAATTCTAAGCTTACAAAGTCCGTAGCATGAAAATTTTTCATAAAGATAAATTTTCACAGAAACAAAGTCCGCGACGAGGAAAGTTAGTAATATATAACCCTAACTAAACTCAGCTAAAATATGTTTTTTTGTAATATTGTTTATGGTCTGTATTCTGCGCGTTTTCGTAAATTGCACATTTTAAGATTAACACCAGCGGTTAAAACTAATTTGCAATTAATTCGTCCCAACGCCGCGATACAGGTTCGCTCCACTTGAGACCGGATTAAAGAGCTTTACGATATAGCTCTCCGAAATCGTTGAGACTGAAACGCATATTATGCAGTTGCGGTATATAGAATCAACAGTAGGAATCTTAACGTTCCAATTTCCAAGTATCACGTTCTTAGGAAATTCAGGTTTACGAGGAGTTAGCTTCTCAACGTTGGTTGGTAAGGCAAATCAGTGCTGACTCGGAGATTGACAACGATAAGTAATTTTTTCATCTCAGAGCATTGCTGGTGAACATATAGGTCACCTGAAAAGACTTTCCTTACGAACAGTAGTCTTTTGAGTCCAAAGAATAAATTATGTACAATGCCAGAAATAAATAAGACCGATGAGCTAATCATCTCAAATAATTGAGCATCGCAGTACCATATTTAAATTAGGGCTGTTTCGTAATGCAATGTAAGAAAATTTTAAGAGGATATATTCCAGAGTAGATATTTCAGGCAGTGCCATATGCTGTAACATTGTATTACAGCAAAATAAATACACACTCATTTTGACGATAAACAACATACCCACGAGTCGTTTGTCGCTCTGTTCGTCTCCCTTACATATTGGATTAGTTTGATCTAATCCAATATGTAAGGGACACACTGAGCGAGAAATGACTCGCGGCCAGGGGGGTTACCACGATCTCTAATGCGATTATCTTTAGGCTCTAAACTGAACTGCGTCGCTATTTCATACCACGACATTGCATGTACATAAGTAAAATATATGGCATGATATGCAATAGCGTCACAGTTCAGTTTAGGATTTAAAAATAATCGCATTTAAAGATCGTGGTAGCCCCCCAGGTCGTGCTATTTAGACATGCAGGTAAGGTGAATTTTTACATAAGCAATTTTTAAAGAAGAAGATTTTTATTTCGATTTATTTAGCACAATTTATGACAAAAATAAACATAGTTCCAAGTGGAAGAAACACCGCGCTATTAATTAAATCCCGCCATACAACAGCCCTTCGATTAATTGCAACCGAATTACTGTCTCGTTAGGTGCATGAGCAATGCAATGCATCGTGAATTATCACTTCAAAATATGAAATACAACTCAGTATTGTTCGTTCCTTGAATTCAGTTTTTACCCTGCTTACCCAACTGCGCTAGGAGAGGAGTAAAGTTTTTCCGGATGTTTCAGGACCTTTCCTTAATGGCAGCTCTTCACATTGAGCCAACATGGGCGAGTAAAAAAGTGGCATCGCGTTGCTGTCTACACAATCGTGCATGATCAATTTACTGACTGGCGTCTCTAGAAGATGGACGTCGAAGTGCCATTTATTTGCTCAGTAAATAGGTGTTTATATAAATAGATAAAGAAATAAATAAAAATAACCATTATCGGAATGTGCATCAAGAAAATCGTCAAAAGTCTCATGTCGTCATGAAATTTGGCAAGAAGCAATATCTTTAGCACAAGTAAAAGAAAAAATACGAAAAGTTATATGGAGTTACATCACAAAAAAAAATAGTTATGATAATGATAAAATTCAATAAACAATGATGGGCAAATTAAATTGGCCCATATAACCAATACGAATCTCATGCTTACCACGTGAAAGCTAGTTACATAAGCTTCATTTTCTAATACGGGGAGAAACTTCCCGGAGAAGATAGTTATCAGCCTTCAAATATTCACACACACAACGTTGATTACCAGCTGTGCCCCGCATGGGTCCATATTGGCTCACATAAAATTCTTATTCCTATTTTTTGTTTCACTACCGATTTGTATTCATAATAATCACTCTTCATAATTTTTTTCCTCATACTTTTTTTGTTCATACATTTTTATTCCTACCATCGGAACTCATAACAGACAGTTATCATAATTTTTTTATTAATAATGTCATTACTAAGAACAAGTTTGAACTCATAATATTTTTTTTCATAACATTTTGCTTCATAACAGACTGTGTTCATATTTTTTTATTCATAATTTTCTTATTAATAATGGCATTGCTAAGAAAATATTTGAACTCATAATATTGGTTTTTACAACAGTAACTATTCAAGATAAGATTTAATTCGAAAAAAACGAAAGTGAAGTTGTAGGTAGGGCAGGTTATCCCTACCTACAAATTCACTTTCAAGATGGCATACCTATGGATTTAAGCAAATTAATATAACAGCATGAACCTATCTAGCATAAAATCTTACAAATAAGCAAGATTTTCTGAACTGTTGCAAAAAAAAGACCTAACATCGAAGGCTAACCTTCTGAACCTAACCTATCTGAGTCGCTTCTGCTCCGACTCATTTTGCTCGCTCGCTTCGCTCGCTCGCTCAGAAGTCTTCTTAAGTCCTATCCAATTTCATTTACACTTATGATTAAAAAATATATGGAAATAAATATTAGGATAAAAAAAAATATGAATATTGACGTTATGAATCAGAATGATTAGGAGTTTCGATCGTTAGTATAAGAAAATATATAAATACAAATATTAGCATTAACTAGTTTTATGATTAGCGATATTATGAATTGTGATGATTATGAGTTTCGATCGTTAGTATTAAATATTTTTATGAAGAATGATCATTATGATGTAAAATGGTATGAGAAATATTTTCGGACTTCCGATAATAGGACTTAGAAAGTTATGTGAAAAAAGGCGCACCCGCCCCGCATGCGTTGCAATGCTACTTCCCGTATATTTTGCCCAGCCTCCACAGTTTAGTCGTCATAATAACGATTACAGCAAACAGTGAGATCATTAGATAAGCCTATTCGTTATAATTTTATTGGTGATTGGGCTGGGTTCCATACATTTTTGCCCATCATTATTTAAAAGTCTCCGTGTTCGTCCATCCAACCATTGTCGCGTAAACAAAAATCCACCACGCACAACGCACGACTTTCTTACTCGACCGCTGCCGTGCGACTGGATGTTGGGCGATTATGTGGACACGCGTACCATCATCGGCACGAATGCCTTTGATGAACTGACCACTAACAGATTACTCACGAATACAGGCCATGTTGGCTACACACGGAGGAATATACTCTCCACACAATCGTGCGTCCTTATATTCGCCCTTGTTGGCCGAATATGAAGGGAGCCATTTCATGTACCGACAACTAACCGATTACTCACGAATACAGGCAATGTTGGCCATACACGACGAACCCAGTAGCATTTTCCGTTGGCATCCATTGGCCAACAATAGGGAATCCGTAGGGACTTAGTAGTTTGGCCACATAAAACTAACATCATCACCACACCACATAAGACCAATATAACAAAAAAATATCATTACACCCAACCAATTACTAACGTTGGGCCATTGTAAATACAGCTACCATTGTTTAAAAATGGTTGGCATTTCTGCATTGTATACACCGAAGGCCCTATTAGATTATTAAGTAACGTTGGCCCAATCTAGTAAAATATTATCATTACGCCCACTCCACTTACCAACGTTGGGCCAATGCGACTTCTGCTACCGTTAGATTAAAACTGTTGGCATTTCTGCATTATATTGTTACAGGTGAAAATTCTATAATGGCCCTTGGTTGTAAGCCTTACCTCAAAACGACGGCCAAATCTAACAGGTGGCCAACTAACGAGACCCATGCCAACCAAATGCCAACACTAAATGTTATTAGGGAATACACTCACTAAACAATCGTCCGTGCCTATATTCGCTCATGTTGGCCCAATGTGAAGAGGAGCCATAATACATGGTTGCCGGGGAGGCGATGACTGAGATACGCATACTCGTGAACGGGTGCTGTCTGTGGTGTCCAGATGGTGATCGCAAGGTCCATTTAAATGTATTAGTTTTTAACTCATTAATATTATTTATCTACACCCATATCATAAAACCTCCATAATGTAATCAAAAACTGCGGCCAATGCGGCATAATTACATGCGGGAAATGACCATCATTATGACAACCAATTAGGTAAAACCAGTACTGTAATGTTATTACAGTATCGATTTTAGTATCGTAATGAGATTAAATTTGGAACAGCTGTCAAAACTCAAGTGGGTTTCTATTCTAGTATCCATAGATATTCAAACAGTTATTGATACGAAACGTCAATTCAGTATGTTTTTTTGATATAAACCGCACGACATTTAATCTCGAGTGACATGAGAATAGAGACTTCATTCGTTTGTCTATGATTTAAAAAATAAAATGGTCTTGACGGAGGATAGAATTGCCGCCATTACTGCTTTCATCATTCATGTTGGTTTTTTGATGAACAAAAGTAGAATTGTAAAAAGTTGTTTGTAATTTACATTTTAGTTGAAAATATGAATAGTAGTCTTCTCGGAGAGAAAGAAGAAGACTGTGTGATGTGAAAAAGCGCCGGATATCGTAAATGCAGCCACGATTGCAACAAATAACTCGCTAAAAGCTCGTTTCATATAACCGCACTAGTGTTTTAGGGCCTATCATTATGCAACCGTTGCATAAACTACTATTATTTAGCCATCTAAACAGAGCTGCCAGACATGAGAAAAAAAATATCTTCAATCATCAAGATCTTGTGAGAAATGCAAAAACTATCGAACTCATCCCCGAAAAATACAAAGTCCCAAGAATAAAACGATAAAGTGCAACATAATCTAAGTGTGCAGCCAATCAACTTCATAATAGAACTTATCGCTTTCCACGCCCTGGCCGCAGGGGTCGTTAAAACTGCATTAGCGCGATATCTCGTAATTACAGTGGCGATGCTGCGATAATCAGCACGTCTAGCACAACCAACCCGCCGGCGACTGATTTGTCGCTCAGTCCGTCCTTTACATATCTGCGCCTCTATTCGGGAACGCTCAGTGATTCTGTAGCGATTCGCGAGCGAGATTTCTCATCTCGCTCTTACGCATTACGCGTCGTGCGGAAGAGTGGGATGAGAAAACTCGCTTACGAGTCGCTACAAGATCACTTAGCGTTCCCGAATAGAGGCGCAGATTAGTTTGACAGTGCACTGAGCGACGAACGACTCGCGGACATGTTATGCTAGTCATGTAGGTAATTTATTTAATAAACTTTACAAGTACGATAATTCGACATAACTGTAGAAATTTTGTATGGCAAATTTTGTTAAATTGTAGCACGTGTAATTAAATACTCTCCTCCTCTGCTGCCCTGGGAGTGAAGAAATAGCATAGAATGCGTGCAGATGCTTATCATCCTGGCATGTCGTAAAAGTCGACTAAGGGACGGGTCCTCTCCAACATGGTGGACTATCTGTATGGGCGATGGGCTGATCACCTGTCACCATACGGTTCATCATACCATCTTAGGACTAATTAATCGAACGTGGCCACAAGTAGTCTTGTGGCTCTGCCCACCCCATTAGGGATTTCGGGCGTGATGCAATGTATGTATGTATGTATTTAATTAAATAGAGCCCAAGGCGATTCAGTTGTAACATTTATAGTTGGAACCGACCGATGCCAAACTGCGAAGCTTTCTCCGCGGTCGGTCTTCAATTCGCGTGATGATCGCGTATTCGCGTTCTATTATGACACCCAGTTGTTGCCATCGCGCGACCATGCGATGGTTGCATCGCTTACTCGCGCGATAATCGCGTAGCCGCGTTGTATTAGGACGACGCTTTATTCTTTTCCAAGAATAGATTTAGTATCAATTTGGAATATTTTGAAGAAAAAGAAATGGACGGTTCTTCTTCACCGAGCTGTCACTTTCTTTTTCTTTATTTAACTTAAGGCAAAGATTTAATCAAACACCCGAGCAAACGGCTGTAATGCGGGACGACGTCATATAAAAAAATTTCCGGACTAAATGATATGAAAAAAAGTGTATGTGTGTCAGCTGCGACGCACGACAGGAGTTTACTCCTTACGAACGATTATAAAATAAACCAGTACCCATCATACCATGGTGTCATTTGACAGTAAATAATAAAGTTTCATATTAATGAATATAAACATGTCACTCATTGCATACAATAATAAATTGACACTTCGGGTCCCGTCGTCTTCCGATTGAGATCCGAGTTTTACCGATGGAAACATATTATTGACTATATCTGTATGCAATGCGAAGCGACCGACGCATCTTCGGCTAACATCGTGTGAATCCGTACCGTGTGACATTGTAACATCGTAGTTTGATTTTACTCCCCATAATTTATCATACCCCGGGTTTATATATGAAAATCGATTCTTAAGGAGTAAACTCCAATAAAAAATAATTATCTTTAGATTCTTGGTCCATAAGAAAATTTATAATATGCCTTTAAAACTTTACATAGGTACCCAATTGGTCTTCTTGACGGCTGTAGGGAGTTATTAATAACGAAATATTATGTTTTCAGTAAAGAAAAAAAAGTTCGATTAAGTTTTATTGATTAAAAGCTTAAAAGTTTACTCAAACCGTCAAAACCTGACTATTGAATCATTCTCAGATTGAAAACGTCTCCGTAACAACAGCTCGGTATGATTGATCGCCGTTCTAGAATTTCATTTCGGAATTCGAAAATTGAATAACTTGATGACAATATTAACGGTGTTTCTCACTTGTTTAAGAAGTGTAGTGAAAAAAATATTAGTGGCCAGTTATTAAAGTTATTCTTCGTCACTCATTCTCTGAAAGTTCACAAAAAAGTTGAGAGATCTAGTTAAATTAATTAAGTATGCATTACAATATTTAAGAAAAAATATACGCGACGAATCTTGAGAACCTCTTCCTATTTTTGAAGTATTAATACGCTGTATTAAATAGCCGGTGCGAAAATAATTTTAAGGCATGAGAAAGAAATATTTATGATTTTAGATAATTGAAAAAAGCAATCTTAGAAGCCATAAACCAGCTGCTCCGTACACCAAAGAAGTTATTTTAAAAAAATCGCCTGCTGACTCAACAGGAGATAATAACTCCCAACCTCGTTATCTCGGTATCATCCCTTATATTAAGCGGGACAATCCTGACTCCGCTCTTAACGTCAACGGGCCATTCCTCAACCCAACGAGAAGGCATTGTTCTTCGCCAAAGCAAAGTGACCCTTAAGACCAACTACTATGGTATTTAATAAGTAACCATGTGCATAGCTTCAACCGTCAGAATACGTATGACAAATCGCTCGTTTAAAATTAAAAAACAAATATACGCGTCGAATTGAGAACTTCCTCCTTCGGTTTTTTTTGAAATCGGTTAAAAAGAAATAACGCGAAATACAAATCCATTCCAAATTCAATTTTAACGCGGTTTAAATTGCTTCTGCCGTATCGATTGGTGTCGCTATGGAAATAGCAGTTGGTGATTTCGAATAGCTATTATAGGATTTTATGGTGAGTCACCAACTTCCTTTTTAGGGTTCCGTTTCCAAAGGGTAAAAACGGGACCCTATTACTAAGGCTCCGCTGTCCGTCTGTCCGTCTGTCCGTCTGCCCGTCTGTCCGTCTGTCCGCCTGTCCGTCTGTCTCCAGGCTGGTACGTATCTCATGAACCGTGATAGTTAGACAGTTGAAAATTTCACAGATGATGTAGGTATTTCTGTTGCCGCTATAATAACAAATAGTAAAAAACAGAATAAAATTAATATTTAAGGGGGCTCCCATACAACAAACGTGATTTTTTTGCTAATTTTTGCTCGATATTGATAACGGCAACAGGTAAACGCTTGAAATATTCACGGAATATTTAGATATATATTAACTTCAAAAATAAATAATTAAATTAGAATAAAATAAATATTTAAGGGGGCCCCGTACAACAAACGTGATTTTTTGCTTGATTATAATGGTACGGAACCCTTCGTGCGCGAGTCCGACTCGCACTTGGCCGGTATTTCATTTTCAGGGTTCCATAGATAAAAGATACTGTCTGTTTTTCACAGATAAGTCTGGACCCCCGGCGCGCGAGTCTGACTCGTACTCGACCGGTTCAGTCAGTCAATAATGAGTTCTCAATGTATATACATTACATTTTCCTTAGATATTTACAAAGCAATCCCTTTAAGGCTTATAATTTTCTCAAGCTCTATTTACCCTATCATCTTGCAAAGCAAATTTACCCTTGTTTTTATACAAGATAAAATTCAAATTCCAACGCTACCCAAACGTGATATAGGAGGTTAAGAAAATAATTAATCGATATCGACTTTCGCAGAAGGAATGTATTTTTATTTGCTGCACTGAGCCGAAGCTCGCAATTACTTTTAATTGCCAATTAACGAGGTTTTTTAGCTGTAAAACCCTTTATCGAGCACAGCTTATCGAAACGAGTACACCAAGCGTAAACCAGTTAGTAAAAAGCGTAATATTACGCTTTGTAGCGTAAACTCTCTAGAAGACTTTTTTGAAGACAGGCATTATACATTTTTTTGATTGTAGACGTCTCAGGGACCGAGAATCGTCGTTTATGAGATCTTCAATTTATTTGTATCTATAGGTTTTCATTAGAGGTAAAACTGAAGTACAATACAATACAATGCTATTGATTGAAAACCAGAAAAAAGCACAGAAAAACATACACTAACAAAATAAAGTTAGGGAACAATCGGCGGTCTTATCGCTAAATAGCGATCTCTTCCAGACAACCACAACAGAGAAAATCATGAACAAAACAGTTTACTTTGGCAGGTGGTGCAAAATTGAAGTTAAGGTGCTGGCAACACCTAAATCGGCTTTACATAAAAACGCAAAAAATATATGTTTTATTATTTTTTATTATTGATAACTTAACTATTTCCAAAACATGATTTAGGCGCGGTCAAAGGGGATATGACCCCCCAAAATCGTACAAATGTCAAATTGAAAAAAGTTAACTAATAACACACTACTGTACCTTTGTACCTACCTACATTGTCTTACAAATAAATATGTTGATTCATTGTGATTTCGTGATAACTCTTAGTGTTTCGCTAATATACCTATTGTTAAAACAGATTTTAGAACCTAATCTTTTAAATTTCTAGTCTACCCCCCAAAGGCCCGCCTGTTTAAAAATTCATTTATTTACGTTACACGTCCGTGTTATGGTCACCGACTTACATATGTGTACCTTGCAACTGAATCGGTCCAGTAGTTTCCAAGCAAATTGGCTGTGACAGACGGACAGACAGACAGACGAGTGATCCTATAAGGGTTCCGTTTTTCCTTTTGAGTTACGGAACCCTAATTACATAATAACATTTTATTTTTGAAGCCATCGTTGAATTTAAATATAACGTCCAATTGTATCTCCCATAACTTAATTCACGTACCTTATATACAAGTAACAATACAGTATGTTTACCTATGAAAGCCAATTTCAAAGACGCGGGAAGAATGCACGGCCTGTATAAGCGCTTTAAGCGATTTTTCAGATTGATTTTCCGGTTCAAAAGAACTCGGCAATTAACTGGGTAAACAGGAGGAATGCGGGGAGAAACGGCACTGTGCGGAAATACGGCGTGTGGGATCGGGTAGATAGGGGAGCAAAGAAATCTTTATTAAAAATTGATTCTGACTCTTGTTTAGAGAAATTACAGGTTTATAAAGTGTTCGATTTCTGATAAGTTTATCTTTCAACCCGCAAAGCTGAACCTACCTTATCCTTGGTTCATGTGAGATTAATAATTAACACTTGAAATAAGCACGGCTTTATTCACGAATTATTGTCAAAAATAGTCCGACATGTTTCGGACTCGTATGGAGTTTCATCAGGGGTTGAATGCGGTCGTGGTCAAAGCAGCCCGCGCACTGCCCGCCGCACGGCCCGCTGTGCCCGAGCTGACGGCGCGGGGGCGGCGGAGGGTGACGCCCGCGCTGTTTATATACTCGGCTGGTGCGGCTCGTCGTTGGTAGTGAACGGCAGTGTTCTAGTGTTTATAATGTCTCACGAAAGTTTTAATTCATAGATTAGGTAATAATTATTTAGAATCTTTTGAATCTGGCATTTAAACTTCACCTAAAGCACATTTTGATTCGCTTGAAAGTATCAAAATATGTGGCATAAATCTTTTGATTGCGTTGACTTAGAAGGTTGATTTTTTCACAGCTCCAGGACATTATTGCAGACTTGAGTATTTGATATTAATTTCAACTTGATACCTCCACGCGTTCCTTAGAAAAAGATCTTGACATTCAGACAGGCAAACAGACAATTAAGTGATCCTATAAGGGTTCCTTTTTTCCTTTTGAGGTAAACGGAAAAAGAAAAAAAAATACAAGCGAATTGAGAATCTTATCCTTTTTTTTTAAAGTCGGTTAAAAAGTTAGGCTTACCGGTGTCTTTAAGGATATTTGGTCTGTGACACTGACGACCATTCTTCTTTAAATTTCTGGCAAAGTGGATCGAACTTTGCTGTCAGTTGTCACTAAAGTGCTCTTTTCAACTGTCTTTACGAATACACAATGTTAAACATGGAGTTAAAATTGTTATAAACACATTAACACAATAAACTTATTTGGTCTGTGACACTGACGACCATTCTTCTTTAAATTTCTGGCAAAGTGGATCGAACTTTGCTGTCAGTTGTCACTAAAGTGCTCTTTTCAACTGTCTTTACGAATACACAATGTTAAACATGGAGTTAAAATTGTTATAAACACATTAACACAATAAACTTGTGTTGGCGTGAATATTGTGTAGCATCCATTTACAGAAATCCATTATCTAACAATAACATTAGGCGGTAAGCTGATAGGATTATAACCTAAATTATCTACTTAATAGATCAGACGTTATAATCGAGAATCAGATATGGAACACCACACCGTTCAGTTCTAGCAAGTCTAAATAAATAAAGCCTATATTTAAGATAAAGTAAAACTTATAAATTAATAAATTGAATATTAGTATATAAAACCGGACAAGTGCGAGTTGCACTTGCGCACCGAGGATTCCGTACTTCACCGTTTTGGCATGGTCTCAACCAATCAATAACTAAAGTCGTCCCACGATAACTCCGCAACGAAAAAATGGCAACCCCATACGTAATTCCATACAAAATTTCAATCCATCGTATGTAATGACGTATGGGGTTGCCATTTTTTCGTTGCGGAGTTATCTTGGGACGACTGTATGTTAATAGTTTAAGAACTTTGACAGTTGCAAATAAGTTGGTTAGATTCTTAGCTGCAGCAGTAATTTTCTTGTTTTATTTCCATATATTTTTCACATTTCTATAACAAAACACCATTGAATTGATATTTGTTGTTTAACTATGGAGTATAAAGGAAAATCTGGTCCAATTTGATAGTTGAAACTTAAGCCGTTTTGGAATTACAGCTGGAACAAAATTGGTTTAAAATCAGCCAATTTTTAGGTAAGAGATATATGTAGCTTCTCAAGCTTAACATTTTTGATATTTTTTATTATTTGCTAGTATTCTTACCATACATAACAATACATATTTTGTGAAAATTTCAACCTTCTACCTCTTATGTTGCTGAGCAGAGGCCTCCGACAGACAGACGGACGGAAAGACGGTTGTAGGCTTACTAATAGGAGTACAGATGTAGTGCATAATTAGTTTCCATCGTGTTTTATCGGAAACGTTCGTATTTATCGTGCTCTCTCAATTAGCTTCAGCAGGCCCCCAATTCTCGGTACATTCAAGATAATCTCACAATCGCGAGTAAACGTCAGTGCATACAGTCATTTGACACAACTGTATGAATCTGAAGTTTAATCACGCAACAACATTATCTCGAATGCATCGAGAATTGAGGGCCAGTACCCATCATACCATGCTGTCATTTTTCATTTTGACATTTGACACTAAATAATAAAGTTTCATATTAATGAATATAAACATGTCAATCATTTAATACAACTGACACATACAACTGACTGATAATAATATTTCGTTGCTTCTTTCTTCAGATATACCACCTTCTTTCTTCACCAATATATGTTATATATGTTGGTTTATATGTTAACAACGTAGTTTCCTAAACTTACAGGGCAACTTGCACGTTCTTTAAAGGTATCTCAATAGTTTTAAATGAAATGTACGCTGTCTGTACCCGCCGCCGCCGGCCGGGTCACCATTGCAAGCTTCATTCCTTTTCGTGCAGGCAACGAGTGCACACGCTCTTCAAAATGCCTAAGCGCAGTATTGAAGAAAAAATTTAAAAATCAATTGCAATATTAGGACAACGCAATGTGCAATGTCGCAAAAGGTTAAGGACGTCATCCTCAGAATCCGACGAAGAAAACCAGCAAGGTATTTATTGTTCAGTGATCACTATTTTATAGCCGATCTTATTTATTAAAACTGCTCAAGTGAAACTCGTGACCGTCATTTCTTAATCAGTTATAAAAACTGAATTTAGCTTCCGTAAATCTTTTTACGAAATAAAACTACGCACCTTAGGATTAAACGCGAGTTAATTCTAAGTGTTTTGTTACGAGTTAAATAGAACGTTGAAAAACGTTAGTAAATTTCACTTCACTAAAAAATCGTAAAATCGGGATTGACTGCGAGTCAATTGCGATATCGTGGGTAGCTGCGAGCTAAACACGTTGGCTTTATAGCTAATATTAGTGTGATATTATCTCATCACACCCACTAATTTCATAACGAACTTAAATTATTAATAAGAAAGTCGTGAGTGACTGCGAGTCTTTACGATAACGCGGTTAGCTGCGAGCTAACCACGCTTATAAAAAGAAATGATTAATTTTGAATAAAGTCAAGTAACTTACAATTAGTCTTCGTATGTCGTTCGTTTTATTCTGGGTCGTGTAAATCTACCCTCATTGTTATTTTATAAAAATAAATAACGAAACTATTAATGAGAAAGTCGTGATTGATTGCGAGACATTACGATAAAGCGATTAGCTGCGAGCTACCCACGCTTATGAAACAAAATACATAATTAGTTTTGAATAAACTCAAGTAACGTACAGTCATTCTTCGTATGTTGTTCGTTTTATTCTGGGTCTTGTAAATTTACCCTCATAGTTATTTTATAACAATATAAAACGAAACTATTTATAAGAAAGTCGTGATTGACTGCGAACCCATACGATAACGCGGTTAGCTGCGAGCTACCGACGCTTATGAAACAAAATAATTAATTTTGAATAAACTCAAGTAACTAACAATCATTCTTCGTATGGGGTTCGTTTTACTCTGGGTCTTGTAAGTCTACCCTCATTGTTATTTTATAAGAATAAAAACGAAATTGTTAATAAGAAAGTCGTGATTGACTGCGATTCCATACGATAATACGTGGTTAGCTGCGAGCTACCCACGCTTATGATATAAAATAATACATTTTGAATAAACTCAAGTAACTTACAATAATTTTTCGTATGTTTTACGTTTTATTCTGGGTATTGTAAATTTACCCTCATTTTTATTTCATAAAAATAATAAATGATATTATTCTCACATTTTAAACGGTGGAACTGTCAAATATTGAACAACCAAGATCACTGGAGCCCACTATGGCCCCAGATAATATAAGTCCTGGTTCAGGACCGAGAGCAGCCCCTGAAACGGAGCCATCCTCGTCATACATACATACATACACATCACGCCCGAAATCCCTAATGGGGTGGGCAGAGCCACAAGACTACTTGTGGCCACGTTCGATTAATTAGTCCTAAGATGGTATGATGAACCGTATGGTGACAGGTGATCAGCCCATCGCCCATACAGATAGTCCACCATGTTGGAGAGGACCCGTCCCTTAGTCGACTTTTACGACATGCCAGGATGATAAGCATCTGCACGCATTCTATGCTATTTCTTCACTCCCAGTGCAGCAGAGGAGTAATCCTCGTCAAATGATATTATTCCTTCTTTGGTGGAAACAGGTCTGGACCCCGAATTGCTCTTAGCCTTAAGCGAATCTACGTCGGGTGTACCGGATTACGGTAAAGCAATTCACGAGAGCTTAGCCAAGCTATGGCTCCCTGTCTTAGAGAAGGGTTTGACAAAGGAGATTAAAGAAAATGCTATGAAACAACACATTATATTGCGTTATTTCATTCTCGATACAAAAATTGTTCACAAATAGTAACCTTCGTTCTACTAAGTAGCATTCGCACAATATTTAAAGAAATGATTTTCCGACAATTTTCCGGTGACTGTCACGCTCCCGCGTGCCGCCATTTCTATCGTCTTTTTTGTGCGAGGTAGCAAGCGCACAGTGTCAAATTGCCTAAGAGGCACAAATCGAATACCATAAAAATATAAATTAAGAATTGAGGAAGAAACCGCTTCGACGACTAATTATCTTGTCACCTATGGATTCCTCGGTGGATGCAGTTAAATTCAGTAAGTGCTTAACCGTTATAATTGTTAACGTGATTTTAAAAGACATAGTTAATACTTTTTCACGTTTCATACCGCGGTGTGAGCCGAGAGCCCTCACGCCGGTAATTTTGATTTTAAATACCGCAACGTGGGCCGAGAACCCTCACGCCGGTAATTGTGACTTTAAATACCGCGGTGCGGGCTGAGAGCCCTCACGCCGGTAATTGTGATTTTAAACCATAGTGTGGGCTGAGAGCCCTCACACCGGTTATTGTGATTTTAAATATCGTGGTATGGGCCGAGAGCCCTCACGCCAGCAATTGTGATATTTATTCTTATTTCATGTTTTATACCGTGGTATGGGCCAAGAGCCCTCATGCCAGTTATTGTGATTTTAAAATACAAAGTTATTTTTATTTCACGTTTCATAACGTGGTGTGGGCCGAGAGCCCTCATGCCGGTAATTGTGATTATTATTCTTATTTCACGTTTCACACCATAGTGTGGGCGGAGAGCCCTCACGCTGGTAATTGTGATTTTAAATTACATACTTATTCTTATTTCATGTTTCATACCATAGTGTGGGCCGTGAGCCCTCGCGCCGGTAATTGTGTTTTTTAAAATACATATTTATACTTATTTCACGTTTCATAGTGTGGGTTAAGAGCCCTCACACCGGTAATTGTGATTGTTATTTTTATTTCACGTGTCATACCATAGTGTGGGCTGAGAGCCCTCACGCCGGTAATTGTGATTTTAAAATACATACTTATTCTTATTTAATGTTTCATACCATAGTGTGGGCTGAGAGCCCTCACGCCGGTAATTGTGATTTTAAAATACATAGTTTTTCTTATTTCACGTTTCATATCGTAGTGTGGGCCGAGAGCCCTCGCGCTGGTAATTGTGATTTTAAAATACATACTTATTCTTATTACACGGTGCACACCGTGTTGTGGGCCGAGAGCCCTCATGCTGATGATTGCAATTTTACAAATACATACTTATTTTTATTTCACATTGCATACCGCAGTGTCGGCCGGGAGCCCTCACGCCGGTAATTGAGATTTTAAATTAAATACTTATTATTATTTCACGTTTCATATCCGGTGTTGGCTGAGAGCCCTCACGCCGTTAACTGTGCAAAATACTAACCATTGCCAGGGGTTGGTCGAGAACCAACACAATGGAAATCGTTCATTTATCCTACATACCAGGAGGTTAATCGAGAATTAACACGATGGCAAGGATTGAACAATACACCTAACAAAACTTTAACCCACACCTTTGCCGTGAATTAACACGCAGGTTATTAATCTACCCACATTTTTAAATTAAAAAACATTAAAAATGGATATTTAGACTTTTCACGTGATAAATTGGGTAAAATTACCGTATGCAACACGTTACATGTATATTACACGTTACACGTTACACGGATGTCCACGCTTTACCACCCAAGGAGTGTGTCACTTTACAGGCGGAATCTCATGCTGAACCGTTATCGAAAATAAATCCAAGTAAACACGAAGTACCACCAAGTGGCATAGGGACCCTTACCGCTAGGCAGGAGCCAATTATCGATCTGGACAATGACATCCTTTAAATCCTTTAAATAAAAAATTCTTAAAGGATATATTGATCCCCGTACTTTTTGACGGGCGTCGATTTTGAAGTGATTATAAAATTGCCCTTACGCTGGAAATTGTGCAAAATATTATTTTTTCCTGTACTGTAAATATTAACTATTAATAGAGGTTGTTCGTGAATCAACACAATGGCGATCGTTCATTTCGCCTATACCTACGCCGGATGGTTAATCGATAATTAACGCCATGGCAAGGATTGTATAATGGACCTAACAAAACGTTACTTACGCGTTAGTCACGAATTAACGCGCAGATTATTAATTTACCCACTTTTTTCAATAAAAATTGAAAAATGGATATTAAGTCTAATACAAGCAATTAAGTACTTGGGTGAGGCGTGTTGGATATGGAATGATCGGCATTATGCGAAAACTCAAGCAATGGTCAAATTAATTAACCCTAGACTGGATAAGAGTTTGTTTTTTAACATTCATATAAGATGCATGTTGAATCGAAACCCCCTTGTGCTCAAACGACCCTGCAGTAATACAGGTACCACATGTCGGTAGAATCCAACGTTTTTACAACTATTGGTGTAAAATTACAGATTACAAACCAGTGGGATTGGATTTTTGGATTGGATAATTAATGGCTATACCATCCCCTTTAGTAGTCAAGTGTCTGGGTTAGTACCCAGAAGTTCGTTGTCATGAAAAGTATGAAATTTAAAATTACTAAATACATTCATACCGCCGAATAATAGGTCGATCACAGATGCTTAAAAATCATTCTTAAGGATGAATAAATAAATATCCATCCTTGTAAATAGCCACGCTACAGTTACATGAAGCATATCTATAAATTCTATAATATAAGAGTATATTTATAAAGAATCTCAAATAAAGTATTTACGCTTTGAATTCGAATCTGGTAAAATTCAAATCGAAGTCGAATCATTCCTCGAAGACAAATTTACAGCCATGCCCTACAGCCTTTCAGTGGCAACGCATGTCTTTACAAAAATAACGAGAGAAGTTGCCTCTTCTCTCAGAATGCGTGGCTTAACATCAGTTATCTATTTAGCCGATTTTCGGTGTATCGGAAACAGTTACAACGATTGTGCCGACGACGTTCTGGACCAGTACGTCTAATGTATTTGCCAAGTTCCATCATAGAACCGTTACAAGCGAAGATCGCTTCGCTCGATCTGTTTGCTTACCATCGTCTTCTCAAACTGATCGTAGTTTGTGAATTGATTCGTTAAAAGCCTAATTTAAACATACTTGTTTGTTGATTTACGATTCAAATCGAAATAAATCAGGAATGATATTGAAACAAATTTTATTAACAAAACTTTCTTCTCTAAACATCTACGTTGTTAACATATAAACCAACATATATAACATATATTGGTGAAGAAAGAAGGTGGTATATCTGAAGAAAGAAGCAACGAAATATTATAGATGATCAAACGAACTTGCAAAGTGAAGTTCGATCGTTATAATATGAGTTGCTTCTTTCGAAGATATACGAATTACCCTCCCTCCCTTGGGACAAACAAAATAGTACCCATGAGAGAAAGTTTTGATCTCTCTGAAAAGAATGAAGCTTGCAATGGTGACCCGGCCGGCGGCGGCGGGTACAGACAGCGTACATTTCATTTAAAACTATTGAGATACCTTTAAAAAACGTGCAAGTTGCCCTGTAAGTTTAGGAAACTACGTTGTTAACATATAAACCAACATATATAACATATATTGGTGAAGAAAGAAGGTGGTATATCTTCGAAAGAAGCAACTCATATTATAACGATCGAACTTCACTTTGCAAGTTCGTTTGATCATCTATTAATTGACACTTCGGGTCCCGTCGTCTTCCGATTGAGATCCGAGTTTTACCGATGGAAACATATTATTCACTATATCTGTAATAGGATACGGATACGGTACCCTAAAAATGGGCTTTTTCACAATATCTACGCGGACAAAGAACGACTTTATTGTCAAGGGGGTAAAAGCGCTCTGATATGTTTGCCTCTTTGGTAACGAAATCCAATTTATTGTCACCTTTACAATTTCCGTAGCATTCAATTGACTGTGACGTTGTTTTTGCTAATTTCTGTGACTAATTCAGGGTGCTATGAACTAATTTACGGGCAGATATTATACATAGTAAGTTCCAAAATCGAAAACAAATTCCAATATCCTCTACGATTCAACATATCAGTAGATCTCTTTTCGAAGCACTGGTAGATTCAAACATGCAAAAGAGCCGTGTGACCTGCTTGCAAAATAATTATTTTCATTTTCAACTAAACATTAATTTAATAATGTTTCAACAAAATAACCTTACTTTATACCGTTAGTAAAACGCCATGATTAATTTTTCATTCGAATACAATTGAGTTTACAAATGGCAGTAGGTATAAACCATATGTTCGCAGTAAGCCGCAATATGTGGTGCATCCCCTAAATGTACTAGTGTAGCCACAGTAGATACAATTACAACAGCAGCCATATATGATTCTATAACGTAGATGATCAGCGAATCAACACATTCAATTTTGGACCAACAAAAACAGTCCTTACAGTATAAAATAATAGTTTCGTTTATCCGCTGATCAGCCGCTAAACGCGGTGATCCTAACATGCAAGGCACAAAGATAAGTTAAACCAGTTTATCTTTATGACTATCTCTTTCGTCGGCACTAGTATGAGAGACGCACTTAGGCGTCTTTCACGTACAACTAGCGGGCGCGGGCTGGGTGGACGCGCTGACTTGTCTTCGCGCACGTGCGTTTCGTACGTGAACACTTGCATACAACGCCATATTATGTTTGATATTTCGTGACTGCGCCCGCCACCGCGACCGCGTGTTAACGTGAAATGACGAATGACGAAAACGATGCAGCCGCCAACCAAAGTGACGACTGAAACCATAAACCATTAGAATCATGCTATATAATCATTACACAAAAGATCCCATAGGGTCGATGTGTATCCGCAAGGACCCCACCCTCTAAGATAAGATAAGATAAGATCATGCTATCTCTTTCGCACTTGCATGGTCTTACGGAGCGTAACTCACATTTGCAGGATGGCATAGAGTAGGAAAGAAAGGAACACACCATCTTATCTCTAAGTGCGTCTCTCTCACACTAGTGCCGACTAAAGAGATAGTCTGAGAGAAAGGGTTTAGTTATCTCCGTGTCAACCTTGCTAGGGCCGCTGTTTTATAAAACCTACTAGCAGTGCTCGCGACTTCACGTGGGGTTGGGATGAAAAGTATCTTATGATTAATTCCAAGATTATTATGGTCTATCTCTGCTAGCCAAATTTCATCCAAATTCATCTAGCCGTTGTTTGCGCGTGGTTCCACACATACTTTCATATTTATAACTAGTGGAGCCGCCACAGCTTCGCCCGCGGTATTTTCCATACAATCTTTATCACCTCTTTTCACCCCTTTAGGGATGGAATTTCAAAAAAATCCTCCTTAGTGCACCTCTAGGTTACCTACTCGAGGAATATGTCCTGCAAATTTCAAACCTCTAGGACCACCCGTTTAGGCTGTGCGTTGTCTATAAGTGAGTCACGGTACTGTTTTATATGTATTGATGATTGATGATGATTGATGATAATTAGTCAGTAGGATAAACTGCTGTGCAAATGTGGTCTGATCTGTCATCGGTTTTACCAGGTACTATACATTTGCGGTGTGATCTCGGTGTACGAGTTAAAGATCAATATGGCTTAGAAACGGCCGTGTTGTTACTTGTTTGGGTTTTCGATGTATACAATCATAGTCAGTAATTACATTCCCTTTAAAAATGTGATGACGAGCAAGAAATCCTTCAAATTACTGAACCTCTTTAAATTATAATGACTCCGTCTTAAAGGAATTACGAAGTAAGGGAAATCAAAGTCATCTTTTGATTTACGCTTGTACAAGCACTTGTGCAGCACAATGAAAATGAGGAAAATGAGCAGCTTTTATAGACATAGTAGGTACTTAATTGTGAAGGCGCTTGACTAGATTGCTCCACTTGTCCGTTACCATCAGGTGGAAGACGGGTTCCGAGTTCCAGTAAAAACAAAATGGACCAGTTGATTACAGAATTTTACTGTTTGTAAATCTGTGTTGTGTAGCTCCGGCAGTAACATTACAGGTCTGTATTTTATAAGTGTTTCTTGTCAACCCGCCGCTGAATAAAAGCATTCTGGACCGCTGCGCTGTTATCCGATAATGTAGTAGGAAATATTAAGTCGCAGAGTAAGTGTGGTTGAGCATGCACTTATGATAAATTTGACTGTGACGCCGGGGATTTAGCATCAGGACAATTTTTCGTCCACTCACCAAGGTCGGCCATTAGCTGCGTTCTCCAAAGGATCAGGACCCGCTTGGTAGCGGGGTGTATGAAATTCCGTGACTGCGGCAAGTGCTACATAGGCATAGGGCAGATGCGTATTTTTTTTTTCATCTTATATTGGAAAGAGCTGAGTAATAGAAACCGATCTGTGTAGGTACGCAACACATGATTATGTTGTTTATTTTATGAGTTATGAAGCGTTGAAAAAGTCATTGTTCATACCACTTGCAAAAACACTCCATACAAAATGGACAAACATGACATCTTGACTTCCTTCTGGACTCCATACGAGTCCGAAACATGTCGGAACATTTTTCTGACAATAATTCGTGAATACAGCTGTTTTTGTTTCTAGTGTATACCTACACATACATTATATGCCTATGTATCAACATACCTTATCTTCTATTCATTTTGTAGTTGTATATGGGTCATATACGTTTAGGTTCAGAACTGTCCCCTCCTGTTCCCGAAAGTTAAGGACCCTATGAGGCCTGATTTTGTTGCTTGGACTATATCCGCACATAGGACATTAGGCATAGTTTCGGCCTGTGTGAAGAAAACGTAAAATGAAGCAATCTTTTTCGTAAAATTTTGGTCACAGGAAGGACAATTTTTGTTTCTTGAAGTGTATCTATACAGATCAATGGAAATGGAACACTAGTATATTGCAGTCTATTAATAGGTAGCTTTTGTTTCGATTACCATGTTATAAGTGTCATTATAGCTTTGCGTAGACGGACTATCATTTTGTCCCTAGTTACTAGTGCTTCTCCATTTCTGTATTCTTAAAAATACTAAGAATATCATCAAAATTAATGTGCGCCGTAATGGAGTTGCAGACGACTCGATATTTTACGTTCCATTATTTTTGAATAAATTCGAATTCTGATAGAAAATATTGATTTTAAATTTACGAAGTATCTTAACAGCCGAATGGTCAGCAGGGCGTTTTTCAAAAACATTGTACGAATTAAGGAGTAGTTAAGAAAAAGTTAAAAAAGGTCCTATACGCTACTAAATTAACCATACAATTGTATGGCTAATTTTCGTAACTCAGTGGAACTTTTTTTAAATTTTTCTTAACTACTCCTTAATTCGTACAATGTTTTTGAAAAACGCCCAGCAACTTTTAAATACCATGTCTTGGTCCTTGAGTTTTGATAAAAAACCTAATCCAAATGCTTAGTTAGGATATTTATACAAAACACTATCAAATAAAATTAAACGCTCATTAAAAATTCATTTAGAGTTTTATTCAAACCTAAACACAAATAATATGCACCAATTAAATATAAGTAATATAATAACATAAACAGTAATGTTGGTAATATATCGCTTTGCTGTCTTTATTATACTTAGCGATGTTTACGTTGAAAACTGACAAAACAAACTGACGTTTCGTTACCATAGCAACGAGAAATTTCTGCCGCAGGGGTAGTAGCCGTCAACCAAAGTAAACACTGAGCATAGCTGGGCACCATTAATCAAATAGTTAACTTCGTTAATCGCTAATCCGTTACTAAAAAGTTAACTTCGTTAAACGTTAAAGCGCTACATTTCGGAACGCGGTGTCCTTTTGGCAAATAGTTGTGGCCAATTCGAAAGGGTATTCGCTAAATTTAAAAGTCTCTATACTTGAAATAAGAAACGTCAATTTCGATTTTGACAGCTTGGTGCCATAATACTAAATCGAATGTGACTAAGTTTAGGGAGATTTAAATTTAATAGAATTTAGGCGACCCAGTGGGCCCAATTCGAAACGGTGTCTTTTCCTTATTTACAATTTTCTACTTAAAATAAGAAACGTCATACTCAATTTTGTATAGCACAAAGCTGTCAAAATCGAGTTTGACGTTTCTTATTTAAAGTTTAGTGACTTTTAAATTAGCGAACACATTTTCGAATTGGCCCCACTACCTAGGTACTTAATTAACTTATAACGGACAATAATTGTTTTAACGGAAGTTAGTCCTTTAACATATTTTGAAGTTAACTTAAAAGTTAATCCTTTACTGGAAATTTTAACTTCGTTAATTAACGATTAACGGATTAATGGTCCCAGCTATGCGACTGCGGCAATAAAACATTATTTTCTGCACTATGCGACCCTGCACATTTTAATCTCTCCGTAAGACCATACAGATGCGATAGAGATAGCACGAGTCTAATGGTTTATGGCTGAGGATTGAGGCCATAAACCATTAGACTTTTGGTTGACGACCACTATTTTAATTTTTTATAGCAAGTTTGGGCTTATCTTTAACTGCGTCTCTCTCAGACTAGTGCCGACGAAAAAGATAAAGATATAAGACGGGGCTAACTTATACCCGTGTCTGCTAAGGCCGCTGGTAACGCCTAACTTCCAGCTAGCCCAGTTAAGAGGAGTGTGAACCTATGGCTTTTCATACAAAAGGCGATACCGATTTCGACCCTTAAGACTGTGAACCAAGGGTAAAGATCAGCCTTTTCGTACAAAAAGCGATAACGATTTCCACCCCTTAAATGTTAACCGATTTTGACCAATTTTTGATAGGTTGTCATTCAGAACAAAATCTAGTTCTAAACGTTATCGCCTTTTGTATGAAAAGGCTGATTTTTGCCGTTGGTTCACAGTCCTCTAAATAATCGGTATTATCCTACTAAATGCGAACCCAAGGGAATAACTAACTCCAGGCGGACGTTGCGGACAGAATCTATAGCTTCTAGTACATAATTAAACTGTACCAACGACACGTCCATACTTTTGAGATATTTATAAAAAATACATGCACGAATGATGGTGTTTCAACGAAAAATGGATTTTATTTATCTACTTATTTGACTGCATCTTAATTCCAACGCCTCATATGGATGCTTTCTGTATACACTAGGATTTAAAATAATCCAGTTTATAATATATCATTATTTATTCAAACGTAATTAAAAGTGCAATGGTACTTATTTATAGATGGTCTTTTTCAGTTCTTAAGGCCGCCTGACTAGCGTAGCGAGTAAGTGAAGCTATAAAATTAAATAAATCTAACTTCTTCGTTTATAAACAAAACATTATTAAACATGAACACGAATATAAGCAAAATTAAAAGAAAACATTTTGTTTGTGAAAATCAGACGGTCATATTTATAACATGATATTAGTAAGCTCAACCTCTTCATTGACGGTTTGGTCGATTTTTTTATATTTTGTCTACCGCCTTTTCTATGATCAATACTTGAAACCATACTTATTTTCAAGTATTGACAACATGCTTGAGTCCACAAAAAAGTTGGTAGACCTGTATCACAATACAATTGGTGTAATTTCTTTAACCTACTCATTAATTTGTGATAGTTATGCATAATTATTTTAGCAACTCTAAAAACACAAAACAATTTTAGCCACAAAATTTAAATTTAAATTTGACTGGTTTTTTCTAGAGTGAGGTTGAGCTGAATTTAATAGAATCTACCTAAGGCCTTAATGATATTGACTTAAAGTTCAAATTTGTTCTTCAGATCTGCGATATCGTTTTCGGTGCAGTTCTCGGCAGTCTTGCAATGTTCTATGAGTTGTTTTAACACTGAAACGGTAAAAGATAAATTAATAAAGGCGTGGACCTTTGAAGGGGTTTCCTTCTTAAAATGTGATGCATTTTTAGTAAGTATTGTCTATATTATAAAATCGGTGTGTATGTATGTTCGCTATGGACCCCTAAACGGCTGGAGCGATTTTGACGAAATTTTCAGGCAATCTTCAGATTACCCCAATGGGTTACCCTGTGAAGTTTGGTAGCATCTGTCTATAGATAATTAGTGTTACCCGTGCGAAGCCGGGGCCCGCCCAAGCAATTTTTTATAAATCAAAATTATTTATAAATCACATTTAACTTGCGCGAATTAGCTCAAAACTTTATTTATGTGACTTTATTTATGTGAAAATGAAAATATTTATTTTGCAAGTAGGCCACATGGGCTCTTTTAAATGTCTGAAGCTACCAGCGCTTCGAAAGGTGACATCTGCTGAGAAGAAACGCCGCAAGAAACACAGCAGTAAGTCTTTTTTTTTTTCAACTTTTACATTAGAGTTTTAACTTAAACTAACACATGAAAAGGGCAGGAAACAATCCTAATTGGTAAAAATTAATTATAATAAATAACTAATAAGGCAGATGTATAGTCTCCGCGTCTGGACTGTGGAATAGTATGTATCCCACATTTTAAAGAGTTTGTATTATTGATTTTCAATTATTTTTATTTACATGACAAACCCCTTCTTTTCACACCAGTGGAACGGACAAAAAATTACCTAGAATAGAAGCAGGCTAATAAACTATACTCATAGCAAATTTCATGGAACTAGATTCAGTAGATCTCCTATACATATAAAACACTACCACGTCTCACTTATAAACAACGCACAGCCTAAACGGGTGCTCCTAGAGGTTTGAAATTTGGAGGAGACATTCCTCGAGTACCCTAGAGGTGCACTATGGAGGGAATTTTAGAAATTCCATTCCTAAAGGGGTGAAAAGGCTTGATAACGTTTGTATGGAAAATACCGCGGGCGAAGCTGTGGCGGGTCCTCTAGTAAGTTATAAGCGAACAGACAGAGACAAAAATCGAAAAATTCGAATTAGTACTTATCAATAAAATAGAACGTGGTATTTCACGCAATTCAATGAACTATTAAATAAACAAATACTGGCGATACTAGTTAATAAACTATTCTACTATAGTACTGGGTTTTAGAAGTACAATACAATAAACGCCATGAAAATGTATTCACTGGTGTTCCCGTTCGAGGTTTTTAACTTTTTACGACCAACGTCACCCCAACAGAAGGTCGGTGGGCTATCCAACAATACTCCCAAAGCTAGTTTATAATATCACTAGTGGATCGGCCACAGTTTCGCCCGCGTTATTTTCCATACAATCTTTATCACCTCTTTTCACCCCTTTAGGGATGGAATTTCAAAAAAATCCCTCCTTAGTGCACGTCTAGGGTACTCGAGGAATATCTCCTCCAAATTTCAAACCCATAGGACCACCCGTTTAGGCTGTGCGTTGTCTATAAGTGACT
Organism: Tortricodes alternella; assembly: GCA_947859335.1. NCBI lineage: Eukaryota > Metazoa > Arthropoda > Insecta > Lepidoptera > Tortricidae > Tortricodes > Tortricodes alternella. The sequence goes on along the minus strand of OX401984.1, from coordinate 12,811,976 downwards.
CACGGTACTGTTTTATATGTATTGATTAAGTATTGGTACTTACTTTGTTTGTCATTAGTCGACAGGAACATAGCGAGCGCCGAGAATCTTTTGACTCGAGTTAGCCCCTTGAGATACGCCGTGACAGTTCTCTCCTTGAACTTGTTCATGTCCGCGTGCAGTATGCGCAGGAGATCGGACAGCACGTCGCTTTCGAGCGCGTTGTCGAATATGGACGGGATTTTCGATGGATCTATAATCTGTGATAGAAAATATTATTGGTAAAACACTATTATGATCATTTTAATAACTACAAGCACAAAAAAATTGCGAATTTGTACTGTTTTCTAGGGTGAAAAAACTGAACCCTTATAGGATCACTCGTGTCTGTCTATCACAGCCAATTTGCTCCGAAACTACTGGACTGATTGAGTTGAAATTTGGTACACATAATTCGTCATAATAATAAGTCGCTGACCGCAATTCGGACGCGTGGGGACCGCAATGGGGGCCACTTACGGGAGGGCAAATTAGCAAATTCAAAAAAAGTTGTACTATATCGCGTGACATATCACATGAAAGGGCTCGGTGTGAGTTTTAAATATATATATTGACCATTCCCCCCCCCCCCCCCCCCTCCCCTCTTATCTCCAAAACTACAGGGCCTAACATTTTGAAAAAATACAGAAACTAGTTATTTCTCTAGAGATAACAGGAAAACCTATAAGAAGTCTATGGTATTTAAAGTAACATAGGAAATTTAGAACCATCTTCACGCGAGTTTAACTCGCACTTGTCCGGTTTTTTTGTTTTTTCATGCATTTATTGACATTCTCTTTCATAATAATATAATTAAAGCCTCATTTTGATATTCATGCATTATTCCCTATGATCACAGTGGTATACTTACACTCAAATAATCACTTCTGGCATGTTCATTCCCCTTCAAATACATCCACTCGGACATAAACTGTACGCTATTCACTGGCGGCACCATGTTCTTTAAACTGACTTCTTTCTCCTTAACATGCACATCTTTGACCAGCTCCGACTCTGTGCTAACCTCTTTCACTTCTTTGGCTTTAACTTTCATGTCTCCTGCACTGTCCATGATCTTGGTGTTACTGGGTTTGTTTGACTCATTATTGTTTGTATCACCATGGGAGAGTTCATCTTCGATTTCTATGATCTTCAATCTTGTGGGCGGTTTCTCTGGTTCGGTTTTGCCGAGAGGAATCTCTTTGATCGGTATGGATTTTAATGATCGCTGTAAAATAAAACCGATACTTCATGATGGCGAAGGTAAAACTTGGGTGCGGTTGCTCACAATCAAATATCATAATACCCTGATTTACAAAAATTACAAATTGGAACATTATATAGCCTTGTCCATGGCTAGGACGAAAAGATGTCAAAGCATCATTTGCAATTTCCGTTCTAAACATTTTAAGAAGACTCTGAAGCAACGACAAAAATCACTCTTTTCATACAAATGGCGATTTCCACCCCTTAAATGTTAACCGATGGCGACCAATTTTTGATAGGTTGTCAGACAGAACAAAATGTAGGTCTATACGTTTTTTGAATAATGATTAAATATCAACAAAATCAATTAATCGCCGAAATTTGTTGTATATTACAATACTAAAACAACAATAAAACTGAATCTATAGATTATAGTCAAAAAACCTAAAATTGGTCAATATTGGTCAACATTTAAGGGTCGAAATCGTTATCGCCTTTTGTATGAAAAGCCGTAGGTTGACACTCCTCTTAATGACGTTGCATCAGACTCTGCTTTATTACTATCAATACTCACAATTTGTTATGTTCTACTCTATAACGAGATTTACTAAGAAGGTTAGGTTAGGTTAGATTTATACATATCCATATCATTACCTTAGATCGCAAATGCGGAGGTTTCTTAACAGGTTTGATCACATTAATTCCTTCTCCAGTTCCATCCCTCCACTTATCCAGCTCGCTCGGTTCGGGCACTTCTTTAGTGGGTTCGTCTTGCAGTTCTATGATCTTGGGTTGTGCATGAGTTTTAACAAATGGCTTGTTCTCTAAAGTTGGTGTAGACGATGGTGATGACTTGGATTTGGACTGAAATATATAATATATCACAAAATGTTAATGGCTTGAGGTTGTGTTTCCATCAGAGCTAAGCTAGCTACATATAAGTAACAATTCCATATGCCAACAAACATAAGAGACAGATTATTTTAAATTGATTGGATCATCATGATAAATATGACAAAAATATTGAAATCTCTACACAAATTATGGCTACGGAAATATGCTATTTATTGTTAAGATTATGTTTTTTTTAAATGTTTGTTATTTGTTTTGAATGATGTCTAAAACAATGATCTCGATACAAATGATGGCTATACGGAAATAGCAATTTATTCTTAATTATGTTTTTTATTTACTTTTAGCCGCATTCAACGCCACTTAAGCATAATATTAGAGATTAAATAGTTAAATGTCCGTCAACTAGTTGTCATCCTATACAGAAACGTCACTCAAACGTCCCTTTAATTAAAGATCAATTAGAGTGGCCTTTTTGAAATTTGGCCATTTGTTTTTTAAATTTCCAAGTGACACTAGAACGCATTCTCTGCCGCACCTTCTCTCCGACACTTCAGGGGGGCTAGCACGACATGCCCGTGAGCCGTTTGTCGCTCAGTGCGTCTCTGTCAAAGTAGTCAAATATGTAAGGGATGCACTGAGCGACAAACGACTCGCGGGCAGGTCGTGCTAGCCGTGCAGCAGGTGACCTGTCAATTTGCTTACTATAGATTTGCCATATGTGCTGAACGCACGGGTGAAAGTCCGGAAAACGTACCTATTATATGCGTTGCCAGCAGTGAATGCGTTAGTAACTAACTGGATTAAAATCAAGGTTATCAGAAACTGGTAGGCTCATAACATAGTTTGAAGTTGTTTAGGTCTGAGTTGAGGCTTTTGAACAGGAAAATTTAACTTTAATTGGTCTTCAAACTGATGACCCATTCAAGATCCAATGAACCGTGTCATGCAGATGGCTCATGGTTTAACGCAGAGCTCTTTGGGGTAGGCCTATATATCCAGCAATAGTGTAGTGGTAGAGCCAAACAATAATCCTCACTAGGTGATTATCGACCGGGGTAACAGAATATTGGCGTAAAGTAATGGCTTGCTATTGCGTTTCGTATGGTGAGTGACGAGATCCGGAGGCCTATTCCCTCATCCCCATTCCCCACCCTCCCTAGACTGGCAACGCGTCGGTGTTGCAGACGTCCATGGGCGGCGGTGACCACGTTCCATCAGGTGGGCCGTATGCCAGTTTGTCAGTCAATTGACATAAAAAAATAACGTCTTCTCGGTATAATGATGAGGTTTAGACTCACCCCCTTGGTGCCCATCCGGGTCTTGATGAGGTCGAGCTGCGCGCGCGCCGCGGCGTTGCGCGGCTCCAGGCGCAGCACGGCGGCCAGGTCGCGGGAGGCGGCGCGCAGCGAGCCCAGCCGCTCGCGCGCCGCCGCGCGCCGCTGCAGCGCCTTCACGTACGTCGCGTCCAGGCGGAGAGCTTCAGTGCAGTCGGTTTCGGCTTGGTGCAGGCTGGAATACATCAGAAACCCTTGAGAATGCTTATTATGAGTTGATAAAGTAGGCCAGACTAAAAGCACCCGTAAACGACGAATGTACATGACAGAGATTAATGCGGAATAAGGTCTGTTCGCCGAGAGTTGATAAAAAAGGTAAAAAGTCAGGGCTTCTTAAGTCATTACAAAAGGCGGCTCGCTAATTATTTTTACCGAAGATAATATAAAATGTAAGAAAAAAATAATATTCTTTTCATAGTATATTATTATTATTATTGAATAACCTAACTGTATAAACAGAAAGCAACACGCGAACACCCAAAAGACACACTCAAAGCCAATGACTTATTATAGAAAGACACAAGAGACAAGACACGTCATATCCATACTCACAGCGTTTTAAACACATGTCATTGATAAAAATAATCTTTTTACTTTCTTTTCCGCCAGTGCAGATTTATGTGGCATTTGACGCGCACATAGAAGATATTAATTTGCAATATGGCGATTGTGGATTATGTTCAAAACAAATATATTTTTTGGCCGCCGTCCGTCCGGCGCGACACCGCATTTGACAACATCTGCGTCCCTCGTACCACGAAACTGAGTGCGCGCGGCGATAAGCGACGCCCGTCATGCAGTTTGCAATAGTTGTCGCAACTATTGCAAACTGTAAAGTCGCTATTTCGAAACGATATCATAATATTTGTAAACACTCGGCGAACAGACTGTAAGTGAGGAAAGTACTAAGTCTGTGGACTCCGCCTACCCCCAAGAGAAGCAGGCGTCGGTGTATGTATAAATGTGTGAGGGTACTCCATGTAGATTATGTATCTGCCTAATATATGTAGGCCTAAAGATAATTTAAATGAGTTGCATGAGTTTTACGTTCAGGTAAATAATTTTATGGACTATGACCATGGCGACTAGCACGACCTCCCCGCGAGTCGTCTGTCGCTCAGTGCGTCTCTGTCAAACTAGTCAAATATGTAAGGGATGCACTGAGCGACAAATTACTCGCGGGCAGCTCATGCTAGATGTGCAATAAGTCAGTCATTTTCATAACAATTTGTGATCAGTAAATTACCTGTCTTTCTTAAGATAGCATAGGCCCCTATTAGCATAGTATATCGCGTCATCCTTCACCAGTTCGATAGCTCGGTTATAGCAGGCAATTGCCTCATCCCATTTCTCTTGCTTCACAAAACTGTTTCCCTGAAAACAAAATATTTATATGTATTGTTTTATATTTTTAATGTGGTGTTAAATATTTACTTGAATAATGTATATTTTCTGCTGAGTTTCTTGCGGTTTCTCAGTAATGATGGTGCTGTCCAAAGCACGGGTAAATTAATTTTATTTTATTATGTTGTATGAAGAGTAAAGCGGCCCACAGATGGCCAACTTGCTCAATAAACAATTTGATTTGATATTTTATAATAAACTGTAAATTTGTTGTGTTTGTACATTAAATATAATAATTATAAATAATAATATTTGGAACCGATTATCGATAATACTTTGTCTTTCTCTGGCCCTCCAACTATTTCTATAGAAAAAGTAAAGTCAATCTATTGCTCGGTTTTGACATGAAAGCACAACAAACAAACACACTTTATCTATACATATAAAATGCTTTGTCCTGAATGACTGACTGACAGATCAACGCACAGCCTAAACCGCTGATCATAGAGACCTGAAACTTAGAGGGTGTGTTTTTTGTATGACGCAAGGATTTTCCGAAATTCTACCCCTAAAGGGGTGAAAAAGGGGGGCAAAATTTGTATGGGACAACGTGATTCCTTGGTACAATCTACTTCAAATTTTGCATAAACATTAATTAACAGAATTGATGGAAGTCGTGTTTCGGATTTTATTGAAATTCATCCCCTAACGGGGATAAAAAGAGGTAGAAAGTTATTTTGAGGGTGATTTGCTTTGAAGTTGATATCAATACTCCTTAGTGTTTTTGATTTAAATTACATTTTATTTTGACACACGTTTGACATGCTTTTCCCATGACTTCTATGCGGACGAAGTTGCGGGCAAAAGCTAGTTATTTATATAATTAATCATATATATAATGAATTTGAATATAAATCCAAAAAACATAAACATATGACATCCCTAAAAAACAATGAAGAAACGCTTAACTATGTTGAACTAAATCTTATGAATCCAATGAGTGCCCTCGTGAATTTATAAATACAATCTCTTCATATGCTCTTTCTATATCAATTTAAACTTAGGTTGTGCTAGCTGTTGAACAAGAGTAAATAAGTTATATTTATATAAGTTTTCAATTCTAATGTGCAAGTTATAAAGTCTAAAGTAACTGGCAAGGTGACAAAAGCACTAACTACTGTTGTTTCCAAGACAATAATGATAAAATTATTGTTACCAAGGGAACAATAACCATGTTGGTTTCTTTATGTGTGGGTATTTCTCAAAAAGTTAAAATGCTTATGTCAGCAACTTGTAAACAGATTTTCAAAGAGTTTTCGATACATTGGTTAAGTAATTGTATTGATTAAGAGCCCTATCACCAAATCGCGTTCTGAAAGATTAGGTATATTGGACGCACGCTTCACGTCGCCCTCGTCCAATGTACAAAGAACGCTAATGGCCATATAAGATGAATGGCCGTCAGCGCTCTTTTTACACTTACGTTCGGACGGCCACAGAACCATTCCGATCAAACGCCAGCGCGGCACTGAAGCTAGGTGGCCGACACATCACATTATGTAGTAATTTGGGAGTTGTATTTAGGTTTATTTTAAGTTGTATAATAAATTATTTATCCTAAAAAAGTATTAAATTTAATTTATTTATAAACTAACGATTATACTGATATAAATTATACGTAATAATATTAACGTAGTAAAGAGAAATTAGCGGTTAATTCTTAGCGATTTTAGTAGTTTTATGGTTTTGCCGTGGATTTTTTTTCTAAATATTACATACATATTTTAAAATTCTGAGGCCGCTATAACCTACACGACTATTTAAGAGATATTATTATATATTTTTCCTTTCGTTTGCTTAGTACAGTAGTACAAACCACGAGCTCAAAAATGTGTAGTCGCGCATTTTTTAAAAAACGTGCTGTGGAATTTTGGCTTTATATCAATAGATAAGAATAAATTGCAAAAAGCGAGGCCGCTAGGATCAATACTAATAACTATACTAGACTATTCAGCAAGTCAAAGTTGTCTAAGTCTTTCAGTTTCTCGTAATAAGAACGCCAAAGCTGCCCAATTAATAAAAAAAATCGTAATATGGCTCTTAAGAAGCTGTAAACATTTCTATAATACAATTGGAAAATCTGTTAACAAAATCGTAATGAAATGGTCAAATTAAGTTGCTGACGTCAGCTTAAGCTTCCCCATAAGTTAAGTTTGCTACTTGAGTTTGAGATATGATTGATCTTTAAATTGGTGACGATATTTGAAATAAAACTAGTAAGCATTTCAGTAACCAAGAAAACTAAGGAGGAATGTTTTAAAATTCCATGGCGGGTCCACTAGTCAATACTAAATGTTAAAATATAGGCTATTGTAATTTACATATTAGACTGATTGATTCATAACACTCCTCTTACTTAGGTATATGCAAGGACTTCGGAAAATTCAAACAAAAAGATTAACTTCAGGGAGTGATTTAAAGAATTTAACCAAATACTTAATTGAGATTTTGAGAGCCTGAAAGGTCATACTTACTCTCTCTTTTTCATACTGCGCTTCTTCTCTTAACTTCTCCATTTTGGCCTGCTGGCTCTTCTTACCATCAAGGGAAGTCGGCCCCACATCCTCCATGTCTATTTCGTCACAAGCCTTGTCCTGAAAATAAATAAAACAGATGTGTGACGTTGGCACTTCAATTGGGTTGTATTTGCCAAACATTCTTGCTCTTTTCTTATTTTGTCAAGAAAAGGATGAAAGACAAATATTGGGCAAATGCAGCAAAGTGAAGTACTACCCTAGTTTTCACAAAAGCAGAGCAACACTACTCAATATACATCAAAAAACATGTGGAATTCTTAAATTTATCACAGAAACATTAGGTGTTAAATGAAATACATTCTATATTTAAATTTTGTAATTTACTTAAGCAGGGGCCCATTGCATATCTACTTGTAACTTGTAATACAAGCGGAAGCCTCTTTTCAACTTCTTTTACTAGAAAGAGACTTCCGATTGTACTACAAGTAGTTATGCAATAGGCTCCTGAAGAACAATTTTGAGATCTTTCATATTTGTATTTATTATTAGAGTCTATTGGCCAAAGTCACAAATTTATTAAATTAACTAAGCACTTGGTGCAAGACTATAAATAAATATTATGTTAATCAAACATCAAATTGAGCTGCCTCTATAAGTTCAGTGTTTTTCATTTCATAAGATAATAATAGCAATGATAGCTTTAATGATGGCACAGTTATAAAACCATCACCCATTTGAAGTTCACACAATACCTACTGATCACACAATACCTGATGATCTATTATAAAATTTAGAAAATATTTGTCAAGTCATTGTTTACTTATAACAAAATCCTTTGTCCTGAGATTCTTCACCTGTCTGTCTATGTACACCTATTGTAATATGGCTCAAACAATGCACTTACGACATCAAAATCGTCCCACGCTTTGTAATCAGATGAAGGGATGCGGGTTTCGGTCTTCTTTATTTTCTGAACAGGTTTTTCCTTTTTCACTTTACTTCTCACTGGAGGCAAGTCCTGACCTCAAAAATAAGCAGTTGAATTAATTATCCACAACCTAAGACCACTTAGGGAAGTAGAAATTTAGAAAATTAGTATAAAGAAGCACAAACCGCCTTGATACAAGATTCTAGAAAATTCTATTACTAAAAACAGTCTTACTTATTGCGTCAGAAATTCAACACTAAATCTGGAGAGTTACACTAATATACGTAGCTAACAATACTAGCTAATGTTGTACATGATAATTAAAACCGTAAATAGCTTTAAACCTGCTCAAATTCACCGTTCAGAGCGGCCTCTTTACGTTTCATTTCGACCTCCCAGTTCTGTAAGTCTGTGAGGTACGTTTGGTAGGTTTTTGCGTTATCCCGGGCCTGCCTTTGGATCTCGAGAACTTTTTCCATATTTTCTTTACTTCTACAAGGGTGGGAATGGGTTTTTGTTACCTTCGATCACAAAAAATAGCGTTGTTAGATCAATAGCAAACGGTTGTCAACCTCAAACAGTTTTTCACGTAATTCACGTTGTCATGGCGCTGGCTTCGTTCGGAAATCAAAAAGCATTTAGGAAACTAAGAAATGTATAAATTAAATTGTATTAATGATTTGATATAAGTTTATCTTTTACTTTGAGATAATATTTTAAAAAGAAAATATTATAAAACCTTACCTTTTTGGTTCTTCTGAATCACTAATTGTACAATATATTGATCGTCATTAGATCATATCAAATAATGTAGGTCAGTACCTAGCCTACCCGACGCGCAGCGCCATCTGTTAACATTTGTCAGCATCATCACATACGTAATATCTTCTACGTAGTCTGTGGCCATCACATCGTAGTTAAACAGACTGTGAAATAGAGTGGTTTATTTATTTATTTTTTAACGAAAACGTTAATTTTAATCTTTTTTTGTATTTTTAAGACAAATCGGAGAACATAAGCTTTAAAATGACGTTTAAATCATTAATTTTGGTAAAGAAATAACGGAGATCTTGAGCGTCTTCAAAAAAACTGGCAACGCCGATGATAGATCGCATACGTTGCAGTGTTGCCAGGTTTTGCTTGTAAAAATTGTAACTTGTTGCTTCGTGCAACAGGCCACTGTTGTTGTATAAATAAATTAACAAGATACAGTTTTATAGGCAAAGAATGGCGACACTCACTGCTGGGGTAATGTAGGGGATATACATTTTTGTTTTTTTTGGCCTGAAGGCGATATTATATAAGTCTCATCGGTGTTGCCAGTTTTCTACCTGCGGTAACGTATGCGGGGTTTAGCACCCTGAATGTAAAAACTTTAACCCTTTCATTGCCACAGTCATTATCGGATGAAATCAAATTAATGCTGTGACCTTGGCACTCGCCTAAAATGTTAAGCGGCATGCACATTTACCAATATTTTTTTCTGGCATTCCGATTTGGGAATTAATAAGCAATTTATTTTTATTTTTAAGAGCCGTATTACGTTTTTTTCTATAATTGGGCAACTTTGGCGTTCTTATTATGAGAAACTGAAAGACTTAGACAACTTTGACTTGCTGAATGGTGGAGTATAGTTATTAGTATTGATCATAGCGGCCTCGTTTCTTTTTTTTTTCAATTTATTCTTATCTATTGATATAAAGCCGAAATTCCGCAGCAACTTTTTCAAAAAATGCGCGAAGGCACTTTTTCGAGCTCGTGGATCGAACTACTCTACTAAGCAAACGAAATGAAAAATACATAATAATATCTCTTGAATAGTCGTGTAGTTTAGAAAATAACAAATTTTGTTTGTAAAATGTTATTTTGTTTTATAAGTACCTACTTTTGGTAATTCGAAACACTGATTTTTTCGGCCTTGCGCTCTGATCCAGTATCCTACTTCAATCACTGATGACGGATGATCACGATCACGCTGGTGATGACGAAATTAATTATAATAACGTGAGATATTGATTATACAGTAAATGGTGTTGATGTTTCTAAACTGTTTCATCAAAAAATATATTTCGTAATTGCATAATGATGAACTTCAAAAAATATTATAAAACGCAGGCCAGGTGAGCCTGGCCCACCCCAAAACCCTTCCTGCCCAGCCCAGAATTTAAACGTATCAATTGATTAAAACTAGGTACTTCTACTATTATATCGTTATATTTTGTCGTTCATCATTCATCAACGACGTCTCATTAGGCTGCACGAACTATAGGGTTTGGCCACATGAGCACGGTACGTCGCCGTGCCGTTAAAATTCCGTTGCACGCGCCCTTATTTCTATATTTCGACGACGCGGAACGCCTAGTTGGTAGTGACCCTACCTCCAACGCAAGCGTCGCGGGTTCGATCCCCGGTAAGGGCAAATATTTGTGTGATGAGCACGAATGTTTGTTCCTGAGTCTTGGATGTTTCTTATGTATTTAAGTATTTATTTCTCTATATAAGTATTTATATCGTCGTCTAGTACCCATAACACAAGCCTTTAGAGCTTACTTTGGGACTAGATCGATTTGTGTAAAGATTATCCCCTGATTTATATGATTTTATATAGATACCTATAAAGGTGATGTGCAACGAGTTTTTTCACGGCACAGTGCCGCGGTGGCCATGTGGCCAGACCCCTACCTGTACTTAAATATATTTTCCAGCTCCTATTATGCTTCAAGGGGTTGATTTTCTTTAAAAAAAGTAGCCTGTCTCCTTCCCCAATACTTAAGCTATCATCTTACCAAAGTTCATCAAAATCAGTTTAACGCCGTGAAAATGTAACAGACAGACCGACAGAGTTATTTTCGCATTTATAATATTAGTAGGTATGGATGCATTCTATTAGGTAGCTGTACCAAATAGCGTTACCCAATAGCATTGTATTGCTTTAACTTCATCATTGCAAGAGGTTTAGTTAAAGATTCCGGAAATTAGGTAAAAACTCAACTCTAGCGAAGCGAAAAAGCGAGTTATTTTATTAGGTAGGTACATCTAGAAACATCTGGCCTATGAATTTTCTCCCATAATCAGATACGTTATGTGAACCAAATTACCTTGAAGGTTGGAGCCTTGACATGGTACAAAATCGAATTAAAAACACGCAAACGCATCGGAAAGCAATAACTTCTCCGCTGGTGGGTAAATTATGGCAAAATTACGCGTATTAGACGCAGGCGCACGCCTTGTGCGCGTTAGGTCTGGTGCACATCAAAGTAGTCACACAGATCGGTAAAATGTCATTATGTGGCTTAGAATGCTTTTTACTGCTTTAAATGGCGTAAAGTTATACTCGTACTTACCTACTGTGATTAGTCCATACTACTTAATTTGGCGTTCAATTTGGATTAAGTAAAATGGAAATAATATATGGAAGCTTTTTTTGTTGTTTAAGACTAGTTTATCGCTTCAATTAATAATTTGGACAGTTAATCCATCATATTTATTTGTACTTAAAATTATTGTACCTAAGTATTTTTTTTCCATTCAAAAGTGCTTCCCTATATTATATGTTTTGCTGATATGGTTTTCAAGAGTACATTACTGCTTCACTGCATAAGACAGTAATAAGTACAAAAAGGTATGTATGCGTATTTTTGTCACGATTCAACGGCTGGACGGATTTGGGTGAAATTTGGAATGGAGATAGCTTATACCCTGGAATAACACATTATCACATTTTCACCAGAATTCCATGTGGACGAAGTCGCGTGCACAGCTCGTTAAAAAATAAAGCATACGAGGGCGCTCATACTGTTTTCTCGTGTGTAGGAGCGCCGCAGGAATTACTAACCTCGTTTTCAAAAGTACAAAAAACAATAACAAAACAAAAGAAGAGTCATCCTAGTCTGCACTAAGCTTTACTTTGCAATCAATTGCTCTCCACACGTTATGCTGTGGCCACATCAGCGGGATTCGCGAAGGTTCGCGTTATCGTGGCATGTCAAAAGAATCCTTTTAATCTAGTACACAGAGTCGAAAATCTTTCACCTTGAAGGAAATCCTTCGTGCGAAGGATTTTCGACACTGTGTGCTACGCGAAAAGGTTCCTTTTGAAATGCGACAACGCGAATCTTCGCCGAAGTCCGATAATGTAGGGTCTTAGAGCATGTGTAGGGTTATGCAAACCTTTAATTGAACAGATTAAGTCATAATTTAAACGATACTGACGCCCTTTGTTATTTCGTTCATTTGTCCATGATTTAAAGTAATCGACGCAGTTTAGGTGTTTATTTAATTTATAATATGTATACTTAAATATATTACATAAAGATTAGACAAACTTTTATTAAAATGTAGCTAGTTGGTATGTTTGGGTCAAATCTTGGGAGTCAAGTTTAAAACAGTTCCCGTAAGTAGATACACTGATAGATTGGTAATGGTACACATATATATTATTATAACCGAAGATATAAAATACCGGACAATTACAAGTTAAACTCCCGTGGAGAGGTTTTTGTACATGATTATCTGTCCTGTTTTTCTAAATACGATAGACTTGTTATGGGTTTTCCAATAATCTATGGGTAAAGAACTAATTTCTGATATTTTTTTCGGAGATAAGGGGGGAATGGTAAATTTTCGCCTATTTTCCTAAGAAGGTATCTTCAAAAATATATATCTATAAATTAAAAAAAAAAAACACTATAAGCCCTTTCATTTGATATTCACAATGATATAGTCTGCAAACCGATGCCTGGACCCCAATTCTCGGTGCATTCGAGATAACCTCACAATCGAGATTAAACGTCACTGCATACAGTCTTTTGACACAACTGTATGAATCTGACGTTTAATCTCGCAATCGACATTATCTCTAATGCAACGAGAATTGGGGGCCTGGCCGGGTAAGCCCAGTCTTTTGCCGGGCCGAATTAGTAGTGTTCGCGGGCCGTCTTGGGACCCTTGTTCTAAACAACAAACTAAAGTTGAAAAAAAATTTGAAATAATCTTGCATAAATACTTAATTGTATCTATTTATTCTAATTGTAGTTATAATAGTATATTGGTGTAGGGGTACATACTAAATTGGTCTTATACATGCTACCAGTCCATTATAATATTACTTTAGAGAACTGTGAACCATAGGCAAAAAACACCCTTTTCATACAAAAGGCGATAACGATTTCCACCCCTTAAATGCTAACCGATTTTTACCAATTTTTGACAGGTTGTCAGTCAGAACAAAATGTAGGTCTGTATGTTTTTTGAATTTTGATAAAAGATCAAGTAAGTCAAATAATGCCGAAATTAGTTTTGTATGAGAATACTGAAACCACAATAAAACTGAATTTATTATTAATAATAATAATAATAAAACCATTTATTTCAGGCACCATTGGCCCATATACAAATACGTTACAGACTAACATACATATTAAAATAACTTAAAAGTAATTAAAATTATTTTTATTTAGGGGACAAAAAAGCGTGGCTCCTTAGCATCGTCCCACCTGCGGCCCTAACATGCATGCCATAAAGATAAATTAGAACCGTTTATCTCTATGACTATCTCTTTCGTCGGCACTAGTGTAAGAGAGACGCACTTAGAGATAAACGGTTCTAATTTATCTTTCTGCCATGCATGTTAGGGCCGCTGGAGTCGGGATTGATTATAGTGAAAAAATCAAAACGTTTAGACCTAGATTTTGTTTTCACTGACCACCTATCAAAAATTGGTGGACATCGGTTAACATTTAAGGGGTTTAAAATGTTATTAGATACCGTGTGTACTGAATTTCACAGAACCTGCATTAAGAAACGTATTCAGATAGGGCTTAAAGTCACTTTTAATGAATGGGCTACAACTGGGATTCGTAAAAGTAGGGACAACTTGTACCAACTGTACGACAAGAGATCTTGTACTACTGATGAACGCTTCCACCAGTATGTTAGGGATTATTCTAAATTGTTTAAAATCGTATGCAATAAAGCTAAGTCAGCCCACCTCAACAGTAGAATTCAATCATCCAGCAATAGAGTTAAAACTGTTTGGAAAATTATAAATTCAGAAACCGGCCAGAAAAAGAACGCAGAGGCTTCTATTTCCTTAAAAATAAAAGACACGCTTATCACAGACGGGATTGACGTAGCAAATGAATTTAACACTTTCTTTTCTAGAATTCCCATTGAAACGACTAGATGTTTAGCTTCCTCTTCCAATACTGCCGGTCTACTACTAAATGAATACATTAGTCTTAGTAATATATCTCATTTTAAGTTCTCCCACGTTTCTGTCATAGACATTTTAAAGACGTTCAAATTGTTAAAGGTGAAGAAAACGGAAGACTTATGGGGCGTATCAGTTAAGGTTCTTGATTCTATTCTAGACGTCGTTGCGCCATCTTTAGCCCTTATATTCAATAGTTGCATAGATGAAGGCATCTTTCCCGACTTAATGAAATTCAGTAAAGTAGTACCCATTTTCAAATCGGGCAAAAAGGATAATCCTTCTGATTACCGCCCTGTGTCAATTTTGCCAGCGTTTAGCAAAATATTCGAAAAAATAATGCTAACGCAGATGTTACAACATTTCAACTCTAATAAAATTTTACATCCACAGCAGTTTGGATTTACTAAGGGTAGGTCTACCACCGACGCGGGTGCTAGCTTAGTTAAATTCATTTTAGAGGCTTGGGAAGACTCACACGATGCCATTGGTGTCTTCTGTGACCTTTCCAAAGCTTTTGATTGTGTAGATCATGACACTTTAATTCGAAAATTAAAATTCTATGGCATTTGCGGCGATGCCCTTCAACTCGTTAGATCTTATCTTACACAGAGATTGCAGAAGGTATCAGTTAACGGTGCAGTATCTGCAGAGACTGTGGTGGAAATGGGAGTGCCCCAAGGATCAATTCTTGGCCCTTTCCTGTTCCTTGTCTATGTAAATGACCTTCCTTACATGGTAAGCCAAACATCAGGCATAGTCATGTTTGCAGACGATACTTCTTTGCTGTTCAAGGTAAATAGGAAGGATACCGAGCTCACTGAACCAAACAACACTCTGTCCATGATTTCTAAATGGTTTGCTGCAAATAATTTGTTACTTAATCCTAAAAAGACCAAATGTATTAAATTTTCTTTAGTAAACACACCAGATGTTAATGCACACTTGAATATTAAATTAGACGGTCAAAACATTGAATTTGTAAAGTCAACTGTTTTTCTAGGATTAACACTTGACTCAAAACTGCAGTGGGGTTCCCATATTACAGCCATAGCGAGTAGGTTGAGCTCTGCTGCGTTTGCAGTCAGACAAATGAGGCAATTAACTGATGTAGCGACGGCAAGGTTGGTTTACTTCGCGTATTTCAAAAGTATTATTTCATACGGTTTAATTTTATGGGGATCAGCTGCTGACTTAGAGTCTATTTTTATTTTACAAAAAAGGGCCATCAGGGCCATATATAACATGGGCACCCGCGAGTCACTGAGGGAATTTTTTAAGGAAATTGAAATACTAACCCTGCCTTCGCTATACGTATTTGAAATAATAATGTATGTCAGAAAAAATATATACAATTTTCCTACAAATGTAGATAAGCCAAAGGCTACTAGAAATACCGGAAAGCTTAAAGTACCAACTTATAGACTGGCTAAAACTAAAAAATCATTTCTAGGAAATTGTACACGTTTTTACAATAAAATACCTAAAAACATAATAGAACAAACAGACACAATGTTCAAATCTACTGTAAAGCGAATTCTTATTTCTAGGGCATATTACTCAGTAAAAGACTACGTCATGGACAGGGACGTTTGGCTTAAATCGTGACCTGCACCGGCGATCCCTGGGTCTCGATGAGCGTACCTGCTGTGGTATATACTTAGATTTGTATAAAACTGTAGACATCATTGTTGACTTATATGTGTACTGATTTGAAAAAATGATACCTCACCGAGTTTCTTGCCGGCTCTTCTCAGTAGAGGATTTTTTCCGAACCGGTGGTAGATTCATTCCTTGACCTTCATAAGAGCTTGTAAAAGCCTAAATTGAATAAAGATAGTTTGACTTTTGACTTTGACTTTGGGGTAGTAATCGTTATCGCCTTTTCTATGAAAAGCCGTAGGATGCTGTTCAATAAAATATTAAAATTAGAAAATTAAATAAAATATTACAAGCATCACTATCACAATAATACCATAAGTAATCAACCGAGCGAGCGAAGCGTCTCCGTTTCAGCTTGGGAAAAATGCTTTCGTATGCCCAGCGGATGTCCGTCGGCTGTCTGTCCATTTGTTCTCGTCTACAGGCGCCTCATTCGGGAACGCTATGTGATTCTGTAGCGACTCGTAAGCCAGATCTCTCATCTCGCTCTTGGGTCGTTCTCTCATTTCATGCACATTTGCGGTGTTCTCGCCAATATTTTTTTTTATTTAATTACGAATGCTTTAGTACTTCCTTATGATTAAGGACCCCTTAATTAATATATTCGTGCTAAAGGCACTCTGATATCTATAATGGTGTTTTTTTTAAAGCATTACTGGTAATGAAGTCCGAGATGGTAATGAAATTTGCTAAGATGGTAATGATAAGGTAAAGGAGAGGAATGAGATAAAGGTGGATGGTAATTGAAATTGCGGATGGTAATGACAAAAATATAATTATATGGCCAATTATAGGTATCATAAAGCTTATTTAATTATCAAAAACCACTTTTTGAGATCAAAATTTAACAATCTCAAATCATTAGGTACTTCAGTAAACAAATTTTCATAAGCTATTATAAAGAACGGTATAGAATAATCAATCTTATTTTAGCATTCCTTTTTGTAAGATTATGCTTTTACACTTAAAATTCAAGAAATTTAAACAACTTCTATTTAACAAAACTTTTATTTATAAGTACTTCTTTGGTAATAACTACAAACCAATTTCATTATTTAAACTCTGGCAATCATAAAAACACAATTAGTAACTTCTCATATTCACTTGTACGTGAAACTATAATCAATAAAAATTGTTATATTATAAGAAATAATTATGCTTATAAAAAAATATATTTTTTTTTCGAAAAACTAGAAATCTCGTGTCAAAATCGGTTATTTTTTAAATGTTAGAAAAGTTTTCATCATAATTATAATGCTCTTTGAATTAGTAAAACAACCAAAATCTTTTTATGCTTTTATAGTAATATAAATTAAAGAAAACAACACATAAAAAACTCTTGCCTAGGCAGTCAGTTTGCCCTGGAATAATAATGGATCCAATTCGAAACGGTGTCTTCTTAATTTAAAATTTTCTACACTTAAATTAAGAAACGTCAATCTCGATTTTGTATAGCACAGAGCTGTCAAGATCAAGACGCTTCTTATTTTAAGTTTAGTGACTTTTAAATTTAGCTTATACTCTTTCAAATTGGACCCAATATCTAACTAGGCCATTTTTTTTAATCGGTACCTTTTATAATATTCAGTAATATTATCAGTCTAGTCAATCTTAATCCATACAGGAAACAATAATAATATGAACTCTACATAAAATTTATGTTGGGTAAGTTATCAAAATCATAGTGTCCTCGCCTGTTAATATTTGGATTCACCAAAGTAGACAAACTCCTCAATTCTGCAACTGTATCTTCATCAACTATAGTAGGCCAAGAAACGTGCTAGATCTTGTTGAAGTTTTCTTTAAAAAAAGTATATTACAAGAACCGTCAGATCATTCTGTAATTCTGCCAATTTTCTTGTTAAATAATGATTAGGCATTTGTTCTCGTTTATGTTATCACTGTTATTACAAGTTTCTTTGTTTTCTTTTATTTCTGTCGTGTTTTCTTTTTTGATACGAAATTGATGTTATTTTTGTAATTTTTGGCTGTTATAATTTCCTTTAGTAAATCAATTTATATTCTCAATGTTATCTAACTCAGTTACACTGGTATTACAATTTTCTTTGTTATCATCTAATTCTGTGTAATTTCCTTTTTTATATTTATTTGATCCGTGTTTTTGTTTATGTTTTCGCTGTTATATTTTTCTTATTTTAATGTATTTATATTCTCAATGTTACCTAACTCAGTTACAGTCGTATCAGATGACTAGTTTGGTGAAATACGCGGGATGTCTTGTTTTAAAAAGTAGATCGTTGCCAATCATACTTAATCATAACCAAAATTATAAGATTAGGTGATTTCATGAAAGGAGTCTCAACCGTATTTGCAGGTGCGGCAATGTCGCTATCACCTGAAAACTCCTGAACACTGATTTGATTTATAAGTGCAGCGTCATCAGTATTGGTCATATTGTTGTGAATAGTGGAGGAGTCAATATTTAGGCCGTCATTTTGTACATGTTGAAGATCTGGAGTCGCTATATTTCTTAAATTGATTTCTGAGGTTCCACTCGCCATTTTGATGTCTAAAACAGTTGCGTATATCATTTTTCATTATTAACTATTTCTTAAGATTGACCAGTGTTGACGATTTGCAGCTCGTTGAATTGACTTGTAGTTTTTCTATCTATTCCTGTGCTCAATATTCCCAGATGCTGTTTATCGTTGCATGGAATATAACTGTCCTAACATAAAAAGAACAAAACTTCCGAAAAGCAACGCTGTAAGGTATGAAGCGGCTTCAAATTACCTGTAAAAAAGTTAAATTAGTGCCTTATTAATAATTTTATTATAATTTAAAATAAGTATAACTAAAATAACGAAACAATAATTTTAGTTACGCGATGAACATTCATTGTTCCTCTAAAATTAGGAATATTTAGAGGGAATTTCTATTTGAAGATAGTATCTTCCTCAAGCACACCAGCACTAATTTTGATATTTTTTACACTATGGCTCACAACCTCAGCAAAACTTTTTAAAGAACTGAGGTCTTCACCATGCTTAACAAAGTTGTCAAATGCCATTTTAATGAGAGCTTCTATTCCATATTTTTTTATATAGACGATAGATGTGCATTTGACCTCTATCTCACCTGATGGAAAGAGATGATGAGGTCGACGATGGAGCATGCACACCTAGATAGACGTCGATATCTGACGCCTTTGCCACTTTTTAAAGACAATTATAACCTTTAGATTCGTTATCATTACCTTCAAAAACGTATCATTACCATCCCCCAAGAATTTGGAAGGAAAAGAAGGTAATGACGAAGAGCGGAATGAGATATCAGTAGTTTTTTTAGAATAACTCCCTTTATACTTGGCCATAAAAATATAAATTCAATTGACATCAAGATATTATAAAAACACATAGAAAACGCTATAAATATAATTAAATTACCCGGCACTTACTTTTTAATTCGTTGAATGGTAATGAGCAGCCAAGTGTGACAAACCCCAAATTCACACAAGAGAACGTAAATATTTTTTCACACAGCGGCGTAATAGCTCGCGGTCGAAGGACAAATCAACGTCTCTTTTAGCAGGGGTAGACCCTTAGATGGAGGTAATCAACCGAAATATGATTAAAACTATTTCTCGCGCCGGTAATGAGCAAATAGCTCGTGACAAAAACTTAAAAGACAATATCATGGTTTAGGTATTAATTAATACTAGTTATATTTTGTTATTATTGTCATGACTAAATATGCTCTTGATTATCCTATGAACTCAAAGTGAGAGTTGGTTCATTTAAAAATAATATAAGATGAAACTACAACATTCGACTTTTTCAACCGCGGGGAATGATAAAATGGGGTTGTTTTTGTAAAATAAATAAAAAATACAAGGCTTAAAGTCATATTCATAGAAGATAAGTCTTCTTTTTACTTAACACAATATTCATGCATTGGAAATATTATCCAAAATCGAACACGTTTACGACAAAATAAAATTAAGCTAAATTTGCATGAAATGAGAGAACGACCCTCTTACGCATTTCGCGTCGTGCGGAAGAGTGGAATGAGAAATCTGGCTTACGAGTCGCTACAGAATCACTTAGCGTTCCCGAATAGAGGCGCAGGTCGCAGTTCTCAACCAATTCTCGTAAAATTTTGTAAGCAGGTTCGATTATTATAAAGAATTTTATTGTCGATTCAGATTTTCGTTTTTGTTTCAAAATGGCGAAGTTATGGGTTTTTGCGATTACAAACTCATTTGCGGTGTTGGTAAACTGACTACAACCTATATCGATGTATGGGGATATCAGTTTTCCAACGGCGAAGTTAAGTTTGTCGCGACGTCTACAGCTCACGGAGCCACTAGGTATAATACGCAACCTGTGAGATTTGTAACATTTATTTTTGGTTTTGCCGCTGTCTCAAAAAAACACTAACACACGTTGTCTATAGAAAACAAACTTACTATTATAAGTTTTTTGCGTTATTCTGTGTTGTAATCCGTTCACATAATATCGTTTTAATAATGCCCAATCAGTAACAGGTAGGATTTTTATTTGTGGTGTAAATGAGTGCTCAATTATAATTAGCCGGATATGTTTTTAAGGTTCCGTTAATTTTTATTGGCTAACCCGTACGTAATTTAGAGGTTAAGTTGTCTCTTTCACGCTTATTCTTCAAAAGTGTAATGACCGTTCCCGATATTCAATCCGGGGGTACAGTCGATTCATCCATACTTGTCTTATTTGGTAAACAAGTTTCTAACCTCAAAATACACGTTTTTTGGCTAAAACAGCTATTTTCTTGTAAATAAAGTAACCGGAGACAATGTTTTAGACGTCATATGCCAATTTTTAGCCTAGGATTGCTTTATTCAGGATAAAATATAGTTTCACCCAAAAAAAAATCATTTTGAACTTGTTTAGCAAATAAGACAACTAAGGATGAATCGAATTTAGATTTAGTTACTACATGTCAAAGATCTTAAAAGAAGGATATGCCTATCAGTACAATTTCGTGTAACAAGTCTCATAGGAGGTTGTCAAACGCCAGCGACATGGCTTAACCACACCCTATTGCTGATGTCTTAGTTCTTACGACAGACATACAAAAGTCTAATATTGCTTGATTCACACGCTATCATATCATTGTGGAGAGTGGGTTCGGTGGTGCGGTCTCACAGGTTGTGGAATTGTACTGGATACTTAATTATAATAGTGTCACTGAAACAGGTATCAAGGACCGTGATTACCATGTGACTGAATCTGCGATGGTGTTAGATTCGTGTTCTGACACCTCAAAAGTAAGCATCGCGAGAATTGCTTTGAGCAGTTCCTTATTATTTATTTCAATGCTATAGGTTCAAATTCGACATGTGCCGCAAATAAAGTATGTCAAACAAGTGGTCAGAAAATCGTAAGGCGAAAGGCATAAGAGAAGCAGATGTGCCAAGAAAATTAGAGATGACCTTTGAAAAAATCTACCAGTTTTTTGAATAAAAGTTTTTTTTCGTGATTTAAATAAAAGATAAGGAATTCCGTGATAAGAGAACGATGTGGTGTGGAAAAAGATGTAGTCGTGAGAATTAAGAAAGGTATGTTTAGATGGTTCGGTCATGCGGAGAAGATGAACGAAAGAACACTAACGAAGCAGATTTATAAGGCGAGTGTGCATGGTAGGGTTGGAAGGGGAAGACCTCGGCGAAAGTACCAAAACCAGTTCAAGGATGTTCTTAAGCAAGGCCAGGTCGAGAGTACCCTAAACCGGCGATCGTGCATGAAGAACGACGAAGTAGAGAGTAGACGAAGCGAAAGGTGTGTGTCAGGATCGTAGCAGGAGGAAATCCATGGTCTCTGCCTACCCCTTTGGGAAACAAGCGTGTTTTTTTTTTATATCAACTGACTGACAAACCGGCAGACGGCCCACCTGATGGAAAGTGGTCACCGCCGCCGTGCTGCCAATGCGTTGCCAGTCTAGGGAGGATGCAGAATGGGGATGGGATGGGGACGAGGGAATAGGCCTCCGGATCTCGTCACTCACCGTACGAAACGCAATAGCAAGCTATTACTTTACGCCGATATTCTGTGAGAGTGTGGTACTACCCCGGTCGAGCCGGCCTTAACAGTAATCATCTAGTGAGGATTACTGTTTGGCTCGACCACTACGTATGTGTTTAAATAAAACGGTCTCAATTATACCAGTAACATTCTACGCCTCTATATTTATTCTAAAAGCTCCAATGACAGAACCATTTGCATTTCGTGACAGCTTATATATGATGTCATTACCATCCTCAGTTAATTGGCCGCTCACAGCACCCAAGTGTTTATCTCAGCATCCGTCAGTGATATCATTCCCTTAATTATTGAGATATACGAGTGCGGAAAAAAGATTTTTTGCAGTTTAGCACTAATCCCCGTTCAGCTTAATTCGTGAGTTATGATTCTGATAACAAGTTGTACAAAGGTGATGAGTAGTTGACGGAATGCTATCGTCATCTGGTACTGATGGATATATTGAAGGCATGTTATAACAGCATATTCACTAGAAATGTATCTCCCCTCTAAAGTTATCGCATTAAGTGTAAATTTCAACTAATTTTCTTACGCCAAAATGCTGCTCTATGGATATATTCATAGCTAGGAACTGTTAATCAAATAGTTAACTTCTTTAATCGCTAATCCGTTACTAAAAAGTTAACTTCGTAAAACGGTAAAGCGTTACATTTCGGAAGATTTAGCGGAAGTTAACGTTCATCGTTAACTCGTGATTGAAATTGCATTATAATTATGTCTTTGTGTTAGTGATTTGCTTATAAAAATGTTGGTATGGGCTACTTCGCAATTTAGGCAGTACATGAGAAATTTATAAAAGAGGTTCTGCGCGAGGTGACCGCCGACAACGTACTCGTCAGCACGTGTTTTTCGCTTTAACGATTAACGGACATTCACTGTTTTAACGGAAGTTAACAATTTTTAAAGTTAACTAAAAAGTTAATCCATAACTCGAAATGCTAACGTCGTTAATTTAAGATTAACGGATTGACGGCCTTGTGCCCAGCTATTGCTCTGAATTTGGAATATACACTCTAAATTATATAATTAATAATAATCAGGGGATAATCTTTACGCAAATCGATCTAGTCCCAAAGTAAGCTATAAAGGCTTGTTTTATGGGTACTAGACGACGATATACATACTTATATAGATAAATGAATACTTAAATATATAGGAAACATCCAAGACTCAGGAACAAACATTCGTGCTCATCACACAAATATTTGCCCTTACCGGAGGTCGAACCCGGGACCGCTAGCTTCGGAGGCAGGGTCACTACCAACTAGGCTAACCGCGTCGTCAAAATTGAGGGTGATTTGCAATAGAACTATAATCTTACTGTCTCTAAATGGGTTAATTGAATGTCATTGTTTCTTCAAATCTCGTACGTGATTTTCGATCTCGTTGCAAAAACGTCTGCGAGTCGGCACAGCTGATGGGTGATGGTCTATATAGATGTAATTTTGCGTTGTCTGTCATTTGTCTTACTTTGGTTCAGTTTGTTTATATGCGAGCGTCTTTAGCTACTGTTAAGAGAAGTGTGAACCTATGGCTTTTCATACAGAAGGCGATGAAGATTTCCACCCCTTAAAGGTTAACCGATGTTGACCAGTTTTTGATAGGTTATCAGTCAGAATAAAATCTAGGTCACTTCACTATAATCAATAAATTCAACTTTTTTGTTTTTTTTAGTATTCTCATACAAAACTATTTTCGGCCATTATTTGACTTTGTTGATCTTCAATCAATATTCAAAAACGTGTAGACCTAGATTTTGTTCTGACTGGCAACCTATCAAAAATTGGTCAAAATTTATTAACATTTAGGGGGTGAAAATCGTTATCGCCTATTGTACGAGTATGAAAAGGGGTGATTTTTGCCACTGGTTCACAGTCCTCTTAAGTATATTAATCATTATCAATTTATGTGCGGAATTCAATTTAATATACTCGCGTTGAGAAGGTTCCGTGATTATATGAAGTCACTTCAAATTCCATAGACTTCTTATAAGTTTTCCTGTAATCTATAGGTAAAGAACTATTTTCTATTCTATACATTTTTTGTTCGTTACTTAGTTAGTTGCTAGTGCAGCTAAAGCGTGTTAATAAAAAGAGTTACTAATTTATTAACTTTGAGGATAAGCCCTGTATAATCATAGTTTTGCATTTAGGCCCTTATACGTAAGGCCCAGCTAGTATGAATTTAGATAGGCTTCTACTTACAATCGGACGGCTCGGCCTCAGCGCACGCGCAAGGTCGATCGATTATATCGATCGATTCGTTTTAGTGATCGTTCACGACCAAGCCATTGATGCCTGCGTTTTACTATATGGCTTATCCAAGTGGTGGGTGGGCGATGAGATTTGGGGGGCTATTCTGGTATACAGAAAAAAATATGTGCTCGACCGTTTGGCGGGTCTCAGGGTCTTGTCATTAATTGTATTGTGAATTATGTTCCTCATACAAATACAGTCAATTTTGGTCTATACTTGGGAAGTAAGCTACCATTCCAGGAGTACCAAAACTTGACGTCGTTGGTATGTGTGAAGTCAGAGGCAGATACTCTTTTATATCACGCCTAATGTAAAAAGAGCGCTGACGGCCATTATCAAATGCATGGCGGCCAGCGCTCTTTTTGCATTGGGCGAGGTATACTTAAAACATAAAAAAAATTGTACTTGTTTTGTTTTGAGGTCAGCAGCTCTATTCCATTGCGTAAGTGGTATGGTATATTATATCGCTTTGTTGTCTTCATCTTACTTTGCAAACTTAACATTGAAGAGAAAGAGACAAAACGGTGCTACGTTTCGTAACCATGGTTACTATGGTATCAATTTGACTAATATAAATACATTTAGGCCCGTATTTGTCTGTGTCACGGATCAGACATTCCCACACGTTTTTATTCAAATTTTAAGATTTTTTTATAGTTTTTCCGAGAATCGGAAATTCTTTATCTTCATAGAATTAACAATATTTTTCGCGTTAAAAAAAACGTCACATTAATGATAAAAATATTGCTTAAATGACAGAAAGAAAAAAGGCAATATAAGTAAATTTAAATTACATCTAGATAGTTTTAAATGCGGAAATAAACATCAAATTAAAGACATTACCTACAAAATCTCGAAGAATCTCGACCGCTCGCTAAATAATAGGCCCCCAAATCTCGACGCCGGAAGTTTGCTGTCAAGGTGATGTCAATGAACCCTGACCCAGTGCATAACCATAACTGCTGTATACCGACTGCTGACATACGGATACATGGAATCTGTAGAATTGATGTGTACCTACGAATCTACATTAAAAAAAATCTTCTTAAGAATGAGAAGACGTTTATTGCCACGCTGAAGCACACACGTACATTAGGTACACCCAAATTAAAAGAGCCTGAGTCGCGACTTACCTATGAATAATAAGATAGAAACTTTTATGTAATAAATTCTTAAAATGAAAATATAGCTTCTAAAAACCGTGTTACCATTTAGGACGTACCTACCCATGAAATAAAATTTTACATTACTTGCTGTTTCGAACGAGGTGGGAAGCATTTCTTCTCACCGCCGAGGCAGATTTCATCGGGGACATCTTGTTTTTGTTTTTTTAGTATAACTTAAATCGCCGCTTTCGGGTTTTTTGTTTTTTCATTAAGTTTTTAGGGTTCCGTACCTCAAAAAAACGGGACCCTCATAGGATCACTCGCGTGTCTGTCTGTCTGTCTGTCCGTCCGTCCGTCCTTACGTCCGTCGATCAGTCCGTCAATCCATCCGCCCGTCCGTCCAGCCGTACTACTACTACTGGGCCTAAGATTTTGAAAAAAATACAAAGAATTGTTCTTTACCTATATATTACAGGAATACCTATTAAAAGTCTACGGTATTTACGACTGTTTTTTTAAATAAGGGTCTTGATAGGCATCATATAAATAGATAGATACCTATTATAAAAATTATCAATAAGTGCGGCCCGCTTCTACCTCATTTTGCCACTACATGGTAAAGAAATTAATAAATCCGGGGACAATCTTTACACAAATCGATCTAGTCCTAAAGTAAGCTTGTGTTGTGGGTACTAGACGACGATATACGTACCTATATAGACTAGTGGCTCGGTGAGCTGTAGACCTCGCGACGAAATAATTCAAAAAACTGAATCTAAAATAAAAACCCTTTGACAAGTAAGAAATAATGATTTGCCTTGCGACAAACTTAACTTTGCCGTTGAAAAACTGATATCTCCATACATCGAGTCAGTTTACCAATATAGAGGTTTTTGCAATTACAAACTTACACCGCCAGTAAGTTTGTAATTGCAAAAACCTCTACATCTCCGCCATTTTGAAATATTTCGAAAAACTGAATTGACAAAAAAAATTATACAATTACCGAACCTTCTCACAAAATTTCACGAGAATCGGTTCAGAACTGCGAGCTGTAGACGAGAACAAATGGACAGACGCCGGACATCCGCTGGACATACGAAAGTATTTTTGCCCAAGCTGAAACAGAGACGCTTCGCTCGCTTCGCTCGCTCGGTCGAAAAATAAATGCTTAAATACATAGGAAATATCCAAGACACAGGAACAAACATGTGCTCATTACACAAATATTTGCCCCTACCGGGGATCGAACCCGGGCCCGCTAGCTTCGGAGGCAGTGTCTCTACCAACTAGGCTAACCGCGTAATCGTCGGCGTCCATCGTCATAATGCGGCCCTTGCCTACCAAAAGCTTGCCGACCGCTGCAGTAGCGTGTTCAGGAGACGTGCGACTGTATCGCTACAAAAATCGTCGTGCATGCAGTCGGGTTGTGCCCATTACAAGAAACACCTGATAGCCAGACGGATAAATTTCGTAACACCATTGTTGTAGAATTATCAAACTATAGATAGGTACTGAGGTCAATGTTTTGCAAATGCAGTAATGATGCAGGACCTTTCAAATGTAGGTCGTCTATCTGTAGCCTATGACGGTGAGAAAATCGTGAGGTTTTTAGAATTAGCAAATTATTAGTAAAATATTTACCTTTGATTAATTTTGACTGCAGTCCAGGAAAGACCCATTTATTATTTTTAATCAACTAAGTCAGGGCTTCTCTTCGACATTGCATATGCCATAAATCGATTATTCCCATGTCTGCAGATTCCCAATACTACAGATTTCCAATATTTCAGATTCTTATGCCTACAGATTCCCAACTCTACAGATTCCCATGTACACAGATTCCCATGTCTACAGATTTCCAATATAACAGATTCTCATGTTACATTTGTAAGTTTTGTCCCCTAGTGACATATCCGATTCTTCGCATGTCTACAGATTCGTCTGCCTCAGTTCTGCACAGTTCTTTATTGAGTGTAAATAAGTTAATGTGCTTCCGAACAAATACAGTTGCTTCAAAGATATATGTACATATAATAAGGGTACTACCCTTATTATAGGAGGTTCTGTTGTATGAAATACGTTCTAGAACTCTCCATGTTGCCGATATTCAGTAGAATGCACACAAGTTTTTGGATATCAAAGAGTTCAGGTGCATCGACGCTACTGCCCCGACGAAGTCCATTTCATTTAATGTCATAACCTACACTTTAACTACTAAAAATCTGTTGATTTGAGTTGGGAATCTGTAGAAATGGGAACCTGTAGTAATGGGAATCTGCAAACATGGAAATTTGTAGAAATGGGAATCTGTAGAATTGGGAACAATTTAATAGGTACCATGATTTTACAATACGGCCGCCTTTGCTTTGTTCGCATTAGGATATTTTCGCTTTAAGACACATTCTTAAAGCGAATCGAAGCGAACCTGTCCTGTCATAAAGCAAACAAAGGCCGCCTTTAATGCGAAGTTAATAAGAGCTACCATATCGTAGCAAAATAATACAGCAGGGTTGTCAACTACTTATGGGGTAAATCATTGAAATATATAGTAAGGAACTGCTCAAACCAATTTTCGCAATGCTTACTTTTGAGGTGTCAGAACGCGAATCTAACACCATCGCAGGTTCTATCGCATGGCAACCACCATCCATGACTCCCATTTAAATGACACTGTTATAATTGAAAAATTGCCCCCCGCATCGTGCGGTGTGTGACCGCAACACCACCAACCCCACCGCGCACAATGATATGATAGCGTGTGAATCAAGCAATATTAGACTTTTGTATGTATGTCGTAAAAACTAAGACATCAGCAATAGGCTGTGGTTACGAAGCTATGGCGCTGGCGTTTGACAACCTTCTATGAGGCTTGTTACCTGTATCCTTCTTTTGAGATCTTTGGGGCAAATATAGTATTTTCCAGTCAATAGAAAAATTCACTGAAAGAAAAAATATATAGTGTGTACTTTAAAGAAAAACCTTTTATAAAAGAGTGAAAAAATCGTTCATGAACTCTTTGGCCAGCCTAACTTGACCCGTCAGTGAATATAAACTACATGTTCGTGAGTGTTTTCAACCTTGGTCGTATTGCAACGCAAGCGGCCACGGAGGCGCCTAACTCCGCGTAATACCTACGAGCGCGCGGGTCGGAAAGAAGTGTCGGAAGATCGGTTGCTCTTCAACGAGGTTTGTTATGCTACGACTACACACATCGCGATAACGCGAATATTCGCATTATTGCGATGTATGTAGCCGAATATTCGCGAATACTTCGGCACTTCGCCAGAAGCCGAAGCCCCTTCGCCCCGCTGTCGGTAAATTTGCGCACATCAAAGGCTTTTATCGCGATGAACTTCGCTTGCGCGGCCACACTTCAGTCGGCTCAACTTCATCGTGCGTAGCGGACGTGCTGTCAACTTCAAGCGGCGACGTTCATGGTTGTTCACGATGGATTGGAGTAATGACAGAATCTTGGAATTTATTTCCAATTACGAGGATGAGCCTATACTATGGAACCCTAAAGAATAATTGTTGAGCGCCATAAAATACAGAGCGACAGTTTCGTCCGTTTTCCCGCGATAAACTCTGCGGCATTGCTCTCTATAGCAGTGTAGCACATTTGTCGTAGGCCGAAGACGAAGTTTTATCGCGATAATTCTGTCGCGATGTGTGTAGCCGTAGTATTAGAGAATATTATAACATAGTAGGACGCAATCCTAGTTTGGGTAGGTAACGTTATTTATTGTCGAAGAATGTATGGGTCATCGAACTGTGAAAATTATCAATAATATTATCAACCTGACACAATCTAAGCACCCGTTACAACGGTAGCTGTCACCTCACATTATTTGACAAGACATTAGAATAAATTACGAGTATAAATTATTTTACTCCTATCTATAAGAATATCTCCCAATATCAAATAACACATTTAATTTCGAACGAACGAATATTGATAATGAATTGATGACACATTAATTTAAATGATTATCTTTAAAATGTGAGTTTAATAAGTTGGGTTTTAAATGGCAGGTACTTTTGGTAGGATCAATTATTTCAATCGATTAATTAGGTATAAAGGAAGAAATAATTATGAGCCTTATTTGAATAAGAAGACTAGATACCCCAAGTATTTTTGAAACAACTTCAAAGAACTTATAAAATGAAACTCCTGAATCATCCAGGCGTTTGTCCCTTGCCATAGACCGTTATATTCAATAGACTCGGCATAGCCGGGCGATCGCTGCTACTAGTGTTAGAAGCAAAAAGCCATAAGTCACGAACGCACCAATCATAGCCCTCTAAAAGCCCCGTTCGTCCCGCAAATTTGTCAGCTTTATCTGTTAGTCAATGTTAATAAGTTGTTAAACAGCTAATGTTTGAAATAAGTTTATGGGCCAACTTTAATATCGCATTGTCATCGGATTTAAGATTTAGATAATAACTGTGTATTGAATTTCAGCCTGCATCTCTGACACTATCTATCGACTTAAATCATTTATCTCAAGATAACTCCACCTATTCCGAAGATTTTTCAGTTTCCCAATGTCAAGTCGAATCAACACAGACAATGTCGTTCTGTAAATTTATTTTCGCGTTAGTAATTTTGAAATATGTTGGTGCAGTTCCCCGGGTTGATCCTCTGGTGGAAAGTAAGCTTGGGCTGATCCGAGGAGAGAGAGCATCTGATGGAGACTACTCCGTATTCCTCGGTATACCATACGCTAAGGTCGAAAAAGGGAATCCATTTGGAGTGAGTATAAATAAATAGGTAAATAACGTCACGTTCAAAGACACAAACTAGGATGACCTGACCTGTATCTTGGGTCCGTAAACAATACAAATATACACAAACAACCAGACCTTAAAACAAATAGAAGTTTGTTCTATTCGAGTATTTGATTGGTACAAGTACAATAATTTGTGAAGGTTACATAATAACACTGTGCAATATTCCGGGATAAAAAGTATCCGAGGGGATGCTTGCCAAATTTAATCGAAATCAGTTACTTTTTTGATAGGTTGACAGATACAAGACCAATTTTTGATAGGTTGTCAGTCAGTAAAAAAATTGCATTGTAAAACCATTTTAATATCTATCGCTTAAAGTTCGCAGTAAAGTTACGCGACCAACATTTTCACGGCAATGTATGGCTGGCAAATATAGGCATCTTCCTCTAACGTAAGAAGTTAGAATAAGATAGCTCTAGTTGCCGGATATAAATTGCCGAGAAAAGTTGCTCGTGTAACTGCACTTTTAGGCAATGTCGAATAGATACCCTGGGTTCCAAAGTGTTTGTGCCAAGAGCCACACTAACTCTTCCACGAACCCCACTGGCCAAGACTGGGCTGGACAGCACAGCCCGATGCCAGGGAAGCGCAGCTCATTATCCCGCGCCGGATTTATGTCAATACAAATCAATTTGGTCCAGTAAATGAAAGTCGTATGTCCCTGCGTTTTTGAATTACAGCTTTGAAAAATCGTACATAAAAAAATCAGCGACCTAGACGTCTGCCAACTTTTTTTTTCTATTCTGGGAGTCCTAATAAATCGAATAGATGCAACGAGAACTACGAAAAAATAATTTAAGAACAAATTTTCTGTGGTTCTATTATACTTACATTGTCATTAATCGAATAATTCAGGTCTGCCAAGCGAACAAATCATATAGAAATTTTGGCATCCAGCTCCCTAGCTATAAGGCTCGCGGGCCGGTTTTGGTATTCGGGCCGTGGTTTTGAGACTCCACTCGCTGTAGACTATTAAAAGTAACTTTTAGCAGAGCAGTTAAATATGACAGACAATACCTTAAATGATACGTTGCCATATAACATTATACCTACAGTACTATTAAAATAAGTTCATCATTCGGCCATCCTCGGTTATTGTCGGTATCCCTCGTTTTTCACAAAGAGTATAATCAAATTACAGTTATGACCTTTAAATATATTATTAGCTTTTTAAACACAATACAACAGAAGGATATGAGCAACAAAACCTCCTAACAGCTCTAGTAACACAACCTTTATATTGAAATGAGAAAAATAATTAGTGACTATTTTTTGACAGTATGCAGTACGCATCACAAATATTGGACTTACTGTTACCTTACGTAAAACAGTAACTATTGATTGACTAAAGAATCTTGAATTTTTATTTTATTTTATAGGTACATTTATATGTACATTGCATTTACGATACTTTAAGTTGAATGCTACCTAAAAGAAATCGCAGCAACTTGTGTCATTTTCATCTCCGGCTTTAACCGATAATAGCCGAGAAAAGTCGAAATGTTAACTGATTTTAATTGTTCGTATCGAATAGTGACTCAGTTCATTTTTTTGTATTTCATTTTACCTACATACCAAAGTTGCGATGGCCTTATCAAAACCTGATATTATATCATTGTCATTGCACATTATTATATTTTTAAAGATAAGATTGCCTTTATCGTTACTAAGTCCTTAGCACTCCCTCTACGTTTCACCTAAATATTTATATCTTTAAAATAAATAATTTTCTTGCCTACCTCCGTTACGGCGCATAACTCAAAAACACAATTTTTCAATGATATGTATTTTTTTATCCATGTATTGAAACCAAATCAATTTAGGTTAAAAAGCTTCCAATAAAAAAGGTTCCTCCTAAAAGCTTTCGAAAAAGGCGTTATAGTGAGAAAAAACGTTTTTTTTTTTAAAACTTGGTTTCGTGACAATAAACATTAACACGACAGGGCAAGTTATATTCGTAATTTTTCCTCTTAAATTTATTTTTTTCTCTTTTCAGCCGTCTGTTCCTTATACTCCCTTCAACGAGACATTTGAGGCATTCTCTGACTCAGCTGTCTGTCCTCAAATCGAAGAGTTCAACCAAACCATAGTCGGGACGGTCGACTGCCTCCATCTCAGCGTATACGTGCCCACCGAAGCTACCTTCAAGAACCCCCTGCCAGTATTAGTCTGGATCCACGGTGGTGGATTTGAATATGGATATTCGAAAATGGCTCTTTACGGTCCAAAGTTCTTAGTTAGACATGGGATCATCTTGGTTACACTCAACTACCGTCTGGGTCCTTACGGTTTTATGTGTCTCGATACACCTGCCGTCCCTGGTAATCAGGGGCTGAAAGACCAATTATTGGCATTAAAATGGGTAAAAGACAACATAGAAGCTTTTGGTGGCGATGCCAATAAAATAACGTTATTTGGTGAAAGTGCTGGCGCAGCATCTGTTGATTTCCACATACATTCGGCCCAAGAAAATCTGTTTCATCAAGCAATCCTGCAGAGCGGAGTTATTCTAAGTCCATGGGTAATGCAAAATCCTGGCAATGAAGGAGTTTTTAAATTAGCTGAATACCTTGGCTTTGTAACCAGTGACGTAAATGATGCCTTATCATTCCTGGCTAAGGTTGATACGACTCTAGTAATTGCTGCTACAAATGAACTTGACTTACATTTTAGACCTTGTGTAGAAAAGAGCGTTGATGACGTAGAGCCGTTTTTGACAGAGCATCCAGTAAACTTACAAGCACCAAAAGTTAAGAAAATTAGGCTTTTAATAGGCTTTAATAACGATGAAGGGCTAACCTATCATGCGAAGACAGATGCCGAGTCTTTAAAAAACTTGGATCTTATTGGTGACGCTATTAAAGAAAATTTCAATTTTGATAGCCATACGTTTGATGAAATGTCTAAGGTTCTTAGACACTTTTACTTCGGTGACGAGGACGTGAGCGAGGAAACTAGACGGCAAGTCATGGACTTAACTTCCGATTTTTATTTCATACATCCAACGCGGAGAAGTCTTGTAAAATATTTTGATAGCGGAGCTAATGCCATATTTTCATACGTGTTTTCTTACGCCGGAGAAAGAAACTTTGTCAAATATATCAATGAGATTAGTTTTGGGGGAGCAGCACACGCTGACGAAATTAGTTACTTGTTCGACGTATCTTATATGAAAACGGTGATGTCCGAGGAGGAAAAGGTTATCGTTGACAGGATCACAACCCTGTGGACTAACTTCGTAAAATATGGGTAATATACACTTGAAGTTACATTACTATATTTATCGAAATTTACTTAATATTGCAAAGACAAGAACTCTGACTAAAATGTAGATGAAAAGTATTTCTTAATCAGCGAGCCTAAAGTTTTATCTAACTTTGGACATTTGATTTACTTTTTTCCCGCTTTTTTTAATGTTCCCTAACATCGTCAAAATGGATGTAATTCCAATAAAAAGAGAAGTCCATATAAGTCAAGAACATTGCAGAGAAATTGTTATATCAAATCTAAAGGCTGGGTGTCATTTTCTTCTTTATTGACTTACAGCAGTTACGAGTATAATTGTGGTATGTGTAACTTAATAACAAAATATTTGTTTTTCAGTGATCCAACTCCTGAGACCACAGATCTGTTGCCAGTAAAATGGATTCGAACCACTAAAAACGAATGGACCTACCTGAACATTGACTCGGAGCTGGCTCTGGAGTCTAGACCATTCAGCGAGAGGATGGCGTTCCTAGACCTATTTTATATGATGAATGAGAAAAACCAAATTGGTTATCACAAATAGGACGTTAAATCTAATTAAAAAGTGGTGACGGAGAAGAAAGATTTTCTTACAATGCCCCTTAATACTTTTCTCTGTCGCTCGCGCACTATTTATTTAATTCCATCGCGCTCGCAAAATCGCACATGTGGTATGTGCAAGCGCAAGTGCTTATACAAAACTAGTAGACCGCCACAGCTACGCAATCTTTACCATTCCTTTTCATCCGTTTAGGGACAGGAGGGTTTCAAAAAATCCCTCCTTAGTGCACCCCTAGGGTACTCGAGAAATAATTACTCCAAAAAATGACTAGGACTAGTAGTTTAGGCGATGCATTGTCTGTCGGTCAGTCACGGTACTGTTTTTGCAAGGTATATATTATTTTTGCAACGTAACTGAACTTCGTCTTTTCAACGTGCACGAACCCGCTGGGCACTAGCCTCTTCCGTATGTTAAATGTATTCTCAATTTATTTATTGTGTTGAGAATGTAGCTTTAATTCTGTGTTGTTTGTGGATACTTTTAGTTGGTTTGCATGCGTTTGAATATTATTATTGAATATTCAGTATCAAGTAGTCATGACTCATGATTCACAATCCAAATTACGAAAACACTTTTTTAAAGAAACGAAATCTAATTCTGGTTCATTAAATAAAATAAAATTAAAATTGAAATCTATTCTGCCTCCATATTTGAGGCTGCTTTCGCGTACTGCCATCCATTATTGTTTTTTATTATGTTCCGTTATTTTCGCTCCTCTGCTGCACTGGGAGTGAAGAAATAGCATAGAATGCGTGCAGATGCTTATCATCCTGGCATGTCGTAAAAGTCGACTAAGGGACGAGTCCTCTCCAACATGGTGGACTATCTGTATGGACGATGGGCTGATCACCTGTCACCATACGGTTCATCATACCATCTTAGGACTAATTAATCGAACGTGGCCACAAGTAGACTTGTGGCTCTGCCCACCTCATTAGGGATTTCGGGCGTGATAATATGTATGTATGTATGTATGTTATTTTTGAGGTAAATGTGGTTTAAATGTTGTTTTTAAAAAAGCACCACCTTAAATAAATACCAATACCATTTTATCAGCATTTTTAATCCCGAAAATGAGTGCTACTTTTCCGACTGTGCGAAAAAAGGATAACTGGGTATAGAAAACAAGGTATCTCTTTACAACTTGTAGAAAACGACTTATTGTAGCATTCGGTATTCGTTAAATAAAAGTTATTTGATTACCACGTGCCTACAACTACGAACAAAAACAAGAAGTATTATACAATCAATCAAGAATCATGAACTAATCATATGAGATTTATTATTTTCAATACATTTAAACAGTATAACAAATAGTGGTTCATAAAATTGCAAATTTTTCAACCGCGAGCAATAATGATGATCTATAGTCAAAGTTTGATTAATGTTTTATTAATCAAATGACACGAGAGGGTCAGGCGCCTCATTCGGGAATGCTAAGTGATTCTGTAGCGACTCGTAAGCCAGATCTCTCATCTCGCTCTTACGCATTTCGCGTCGTGCGGAAGAGTGGAATGAGAAATCTGGCTTACGAGTCGCTACAGAATCACTTAGCGTTCCCGAATGAGGCGCCAGGTCACACCTGTTTATCGCTTGACGCTTGACGCTTCGCTTGTGGCAAAACGCTTCGCTTTTATATTCTTCAACTGAATTTAAATGAATTGGTTGGTTTACCTTTAAGAAGTATCTTGACTGAAAATGAAATTCCGCTATTCATAGTACTTAAAAATATTTATTGACATTTCGTTACTGATCAGTTGGTATACTATATTGCTGAGAACTATACTTTTCCATATGATTTATGTAAATACGATAGGTGAACTCTTCACCAAAACCTTTGGTCAGTATAGTTATGAATGACATTAATTTTTTTTTGGTAGGTACTATTTTTGATAGTCTCTCTGTCCTTAAGGTTGTCTATATATTGGAATATGTATATTATATGTATAAGTAAGTATATATTACTCTATATTTGGATAAGTACATTTATTTATTATTTTCACTTAGTATGTTCTTTCTCTGTATTGCTTTTGCAGTTGTTTGTCTATCCTCTTGCACTTTTTTTCTCATTTAAATACTTCAAGGTTACCTGGAGAGAGCCTTTAAAGGGATAAGTTCAAATTTGTACAATCAATACGACGTGTGTATTTATTTATGTGTAATTCTTTTTATACGCAATAAAGAGTTTACAATTCGCACCACGTAAGTTGCGTCTATGAAGTTAGCCTCTAGCCATGTTCGGCGCAGGTACACTCATGCCGCTGCGCCTCGTCGAACCCTTTTGATACTTAAAATTGTTTACTGCGACGCTACTAGTAGCTAACTTCACAGACGAAAACTTACGTGGTGCGAAGTGTACATACATACATGACGACGTGCTTAGCCTAGTTGGGAGTGACCCTGCCTCCGAAGCTAGCGTCCCGGGTTCGATCCCCGGTAAGGGCAAATATTTGTGTGATAATCACGAATCTTTGTTCCTGAGTCTTGGATGTTTCCTATGTATTTAAGTATTTATTTCTCTATATATATATAAGTATGTATATCGTCGTCTAGTACCCATAACACAAGCCCTTGAGCTTACTTTGGGACTAGATCGATTTGTGTAAAGATTGTCTCATGATCATGATTTATTTCATGATTTATACTTATTTGCAACGCTTTATTTAACGTAAGGTTGAAAGTGTTGCCCTTATAGTTGAATTGTACCGAGTAATCAACAAAGTTCGTGTTGCAGATAATGTTTTAATTTCGACATTAGAAAAAGGTGTGTCTGATTAACTTTGGGGAAGTATTTGTGGCTGAAGTGGTGTTGTGTTCGTTCTGTGTTCCATATTTAAAATAGACAGACATACACACAAACATTTATACTTTTCCATATCTACTCACACATACGCTTCCCCAAAGTAATTCAGCTATATTTTTTTGCGGAAAGAGGTCTATATTTAGCAGTCAAAATAATGTAGACCAATGATAATCCAGCAATAATTATATTTCAAAAAGCAAAATCCCAATAAAATGAGTCAAGAACTCAAGTCATTCATGATAGAAACCAAATGACAAAAAAGAGATGCCCTTTATTCTGTAATGGACATCCAAAAGGCTCTTCTGTTGCTATATTTCTTTTAGTTTTAAATAGATCTTCGATTAAAACGAATTGTAGTTTATACCCCAAATAATCCAATTATCTGCCTCATCGTTGTACAGAATTTACCTCTATTTCAAATGATCAAACATAGATTTCCAGTTACTTCACAAAATGTCTGAACTTACAAAGTAACTTAGCATCTTTATTTAACCATTCATTTCTTCGGACCTCTCCCTTCAAACACCGCCAAAGTCCTCAGAGCTCAATATATTCAAGACTTAGCTTACTACATAATACCCTCTGTTTCGATGGCCTGTCATTTCTAATTACTGTTAATATGAAAAATGGTTTCAAAACCCAATCAATCGTGAACTTGCATTTGCGTTTATTAAAATCACACTTCACATCATGAACCTCAATCACCTACGCTATAATGTTGATTTTAGCTTGTACTTTTGTAGTGTTTAGTTTACCAATTGATCGGTTTGTTGTGATTAGCATAACCTCATCCGCCAATATGGTCACGATGCTTTGAGTGCAATACTGGTACATGATATGGTTAAAGATGTACCAGTTCCAATCATGCATTGATCACTAATTGCTATTGTTACTTTAATATTAATAGATTAACATCAGATGGTGTGAAAAAAGAAGTTGAACTTATACCTACTTAGTACCGATACTCCAAGGCATTGGACTTCACTATGGTCTAGAGGAGGGCGTTAGCAGCTATGAAAATCTCAACAATGACGTTTCCTACGATGGAAAATACACCGTGTTTTCCATTCCATTTCCATTTACACTGGAGATACGGGGTTAGGTAGGAGTACCGGGCATTGTTCCTCAGATTAATGAATTATAAAATGATACAACGTGACGTCGGTGACGTCACGCCATGTCCCTAAAACTTCAAAATTAGCGGCCATCATATACCTGGCCACACGTGATTTGGGCCAGTATTGGTTGTCATTGTGTGCTGTCATCCGTTTGTGCGGTGGATAACATCTTTTTAACCGACTTAAAAAAAGGAGGAGGTTTTCAATATCTACAGTTTAGTTTAGAAATAATATTTGAAGAGTTCCATCGATTCCTCATAGATCCTGATCTATGAGGAATCGATGGAACTCTTCAAATATTATAGGCAAGCATATAGCAATTTTAGTATTTTCTGTAATAACTCAAGCAGTTACGTTCCAAAAGCATTATTTGGTGAAGTGGAACTGTTGATGAAGACCATAGATGATCATTGGAACTCCTAAATGTTGAGTATTTCGCGGTTGGCGATTAAATTGCTGCATAAAGTTCTGAAGCAACTTATGTCCATGAAAATTCATGTAGTAAAATTGAAGAACCAGGAGAAATCTTCAACGATTGACATCCTTGCACCGTGGATAGCAACAGTTTGTAAATGGGGATGAGCAATTGGCATTATGCTATGGTTACTTGATATAGTAAAGGTGTGTCATTAAATCACAGGATAATAAATAAAATGTGAAAAGAAAACTTACTTTTCAAAGGCCATTTGAAGTCGGTTTTTTTATTTTATAAATTATAGATTATAAATTGACATGCTGATAAAAATACTGGTGTCCTCTTGTTTTTTCATTTGGTCGGTGATGATTGGGGGAGCAGCGCAGTATTACAGTCGGTAAGTTAAGAAAATTCAAATTGATAAAGTTTATTCAGCGAATTCGCCAGGCTATAATTGTATCGTTTGTGCGTGCCGTATTATATCACAAAAAATTATCAAAACAGTAAACAGTAAAAGAGCCCACAGTCTTTTACTCGTCAAATAAATACATTAAAATGGGTTGAATCCAACAGCTCTTCAGACAAGACCATCGCGAGAAGACGCGCCCCAAGAAACTCGGCAGAAAGTCATTTTTTCAAGTCATACATTGTCCTTACATAATTTATAAAAACTTAAATAAAATTAAATAGGAATACTACAAAGTAATAAAGCAATAAATTATTATTAATTTTATATTCCATAATCTGGAAATATTCAGATAATCATCCACAGATGCGGAAAAAGGTGCGGTAAAAGCGTAGACGATAAATAGATGATTTATTGTGATAATTATGGACGTGTTTTGAATATTTTGGTGTGATGTAATACGGCTAGACACAAACGATACAATCATAGCCTCCAGGGTTCCAAAAAACTGTTTTTAAAAGCGATCAATGATTTAACTACAGCGTAAGTTTGGCGCCTATGGTAAAATATTTTAAATAGTTTTTTTTAATACAGGTTCAACGCTCCGTAGGCAGGTTTGGTCGGCTTTCGACACTCTTTTTAACTTACCAACTTTCTAGGGCTCCGTAGAAAGCTTGATAATCCCGAATCATTTTTGTGACTGCAACTTTATGAGTACCTACCGATGAAAGTTGCAAACTACTTGACGCCTTAACTCCAAAAAATAATAAAAGATAAGGCTTCAAGTACTTTGATGACGTAACAGGAAGTTTATCCGAGAAATCATGGCTTCCAATGTGACAACGCGAGAAAATTTGATAAAATGGCGCTAAAAAACAACTGTGCCACTATTTTGGGCTTCTATTGCTCTAAGTAATACAGAAACCGATACGAAATTACGCTGTGTTGTATCACTTTCAGTTCAATTCAAACTTCTAGAAGTAAGATAAAGACAAAGCATTACACTACGATATAACTATTATCCTCTTAGTCAACGTCAACAAGAGGCTCTGATAAAATCGAAAAAATTACAAGATTGTATGAGAAATGGATTTTTATTTACTTCATCAGAGGTGTGATTCTTTAACGTGCGCTGCGGCTGATCAGCGCATAAAGGAAACTATTAATTTAGACTCTAAGTATAATGTCATTAGGTCCAAATTTGAATGTGTCCCTCTTCGCTGTTCAGCTGCTGCGAACATTAGAGAATCACGTGGCTGGTCTCTAATTCACTTAAAAACTCTATGTCCCGCTGACCCGTCAGTGGGTATAAACTAGATGTTCGTGGCGTGTCTTCGACCATTGGTCATTGAATTTACCCAAACACTGGTAGAGCCAAACAGTAATCCTCACTAGATGATTACTGTTCGAATGGGCCGGCTCGACCGGGGCAGTACCACACTCTCACAGAATATCGGCGTAAAGTAATAGCTTGCTATTGCGTTTCGTACGGTGAGTGACGAGATCCGGAGGCCTATTCCCTCGTCCCCATCCCATCCCCATTCCCCATCCTCCCTAGACTGGCAACGCATTGGCATCACCTCTGGTGTTGCAGATGTCCATGGGCGGCGGTGACCACTTTCCATCAGGTGGGCCGTCTGCCGGTTTGTCAGTCAACTGACATAAAAAAAAGCGGTGTGCAAAATCCTTTTTGTTTCGCACCGCTAAATTGTGGAATCTTTGTTGCATCTTCTAGCAGCGGGCGGCTGCCCCACCCTGCTCATATCTCGCTACGCCCTTGTATTCGTGTCATATCGTGTATTATATGATATGTCTCCAAGTAGCTAACCTCTTAGAACTTGGCTTAAAGCTCCCCACACAGAACCACTGAATTCATTCAGACGCGCGCTTGGTATGTTTTTTAGATCTCGGATGCTGCGTATAATGCATTCACTTCGCAATTGGATTAACTATGATTTAATTAAAACGTCCGATGACCGATACTGCCTTGAGGGCGTTGCATTTTTAAAAGATTTTATTTAACTCGTTTCGTTCGTATGTCTGTTATTCCGGTTCAAATTTCGGAAGTCATCTTTGAACAAGTTCCCGTAATCGGAAAAGGCTAGAATGGAATCCGGTAGACATGTAAAGGTTATAAACGTTTACTGTACTACTGTACTATAATAAACGTTTATCTACACCCATATCATAAAACCTCCATTGGTTAATCAGAAACCGTAGGAAATTACCACCATTTTGACAACCAATTAGGAAAAACCAGTGCTACGATAACGAAATAACATGACTTCTTTATCGTTTTTAGTAAAGAAATGAGATTAAATTTGGAACAGCTGTCAAAACTCAAGTGGGTCTCTATTCTAGTATCCATAGATATTAAAACAGTTATTGATACGAAACGTCAATTCGGTATGTTTTTTTAATATAAACTGCACAATATTTGATCTCGAGTGACGTGAGAATAGAGACTTCATCCGTTTGTCTATGATTTAAAAAAAAATGGTCTTGACGGAGGATCGCCATGTTGGTGTTTTGCTGAACGAAAGTAGAATTGTTTTTGAATTGAATAGAAAAAGTTGTTTGTAATTTACATTTTAGTTGATAATATGAATAGTAAGTAGTCTTCTCGGAGTGTGTGTGATGTGAAAATGCGCCGGATATCGGAAATATGCAGCCACGATTGCAACAAATAACTTGTTGCCAGAAAATATTGTTTCTGAACCCATCATGGAGGATTTATAATATGTGTGTAGATAAAGTTATGTATGCAACTCTGCATAATTTGGCCTTAAAACACACGTGCGATCTTATTATGAAACTCGCCTATCGGCTCGTTTCATGAACACCGCACTAGTGTTTTAAGGCCTATCATTATGCAACCGTTGCATAAACTACTATTGTTTGTTCGTCTTCTATGTGTTACTTCTATACCATTCATCTGATTAAGATGGAACTTTGGTGAGTTCTCGTGGAAAGGCATTTTATTAAAAGATTTTTTGCCCATGGCATGTTGCAATAAAAAGCGTACACAACATTTCGGGTCTGTGCTGTTGACCGTTGAAGACTTCCTTTATCTGGAGCTAACCCTGGATATCGATTCAGGTCATGCTTACCATAAAAATATATTGTAGTCGGAACTGAACCAATAAAAAAAAAAATCAGCTTCGTAGGCTAAAAGGAAGTGGTTCTAATTCAGCTTGCAAGATTTGACCCGAACATACATATGGCCAAATTCACAAAGGCCACTCATATTGATCTTTAATTAAAGTGACGTTTATGTACCTATAGGTTGACTACAAGTTGAGGGATATTTAACAATTTAATCTCTAATCAAATGCTTAAGTGGCGTTCGTGAATTCGGCCAATTGTACGTTAGTAGATACTATTATCTATTCTGTGCAATTGTTATATAGTTACATACAAACATTGCAAGTTAACCTTTTGACCGCTAAGCATGTCTGAGAAGTAACACGAATTTCAACTTTAAGTCACGGTAATTAAGTACTTTTTACCCTGTATCCGCTGACGGCTGCAGCCGACTGGGGCGGTCAAAAGGTTAATAAAAAGCTTCTAAAAAAACTGAGCATTGCAACGTATACCAGGCACCGCTAGTAATAACAATAATTTTGAAAATAGTCCTTGGACAATCATACATACGAATT
This sequence comes from Tortricodes alternella, assembly GCA_947859335.1. Classification (NCBI taxonomy): domain Eukaryota; kingdom Metazoa; phylum Arthropoda; class Insecta; order Lepidoptera; family Tortricidae; genus Tortricodes; species Tortricodes alternella. The sequence continues at coordinate 12,769,479 of OX401984.1, read as the reverse complement.
TGGAAAAATAAGTTCTCTTCAATAAACTCACTGCTCCGAAACGTGTCACGAAATCTGGCGTCAAAAGATTAAGATTATCATAAATAAATCTTAATATTATCACGACTTAATATAACATTGGGATGATTAGTAATAAATGGATTATAATCATACCATTTATGACTAACTTACGTGATGTGCTACTTAATATAAGTGTTGATTACGCACTAAATTCGTGTCCGAATTTAATTATATTATAATAATTGGGATTATCTGTATCTTGACATGAACCGGACCTTTAATATTTTGATTTTCCATTATTATTCTTCTTGAATTATTAAATTAATTGGATTTTGTTTTTATGAATTCATACAACACGATATTAACGACCTGGACCCCAATTCTCGGTGCTTTCGAGATAATGTCACACCTGAGATTAAACGTCACATTCATACAGTTGTGTCAAAGAACTGTATGCACTGGCGTTTAATCTCACATGTGACATTATCTCGACTTCACCGAGAATTGGGGTCCTGGGCCTTGGTTGATAGCAGCTCTTATAGACGTATTTACCCTAGGGCCATAAGGGCCATGGCCCGGGGCAGCAGGCTGCAAGGGGCGGCTTGGGCCAAGCTTTTTTTTTGTTGGATCTTGTAATCAACATCTTTATTAAAGTAAATAATATACAAAGAGAAATAAGACTAATTTAAAACAATCGATAAATTGTTTAGTAGGTAGAAGTTAACGAAGTTAACTTTTTAGTAACGGATTAGCTATTAACGAAGTTAACTAGTTGATTAACGGTGCCCAGCTATGCGTATCATGCTGTTTCTTAACAATTGTAAATACGTTTAGAGTCGCTTTTACTTTCATTTCTTCATAGATAATTTCATGATTATTGTTAAGATAAGAAAATGCTTGATCTTGTCAAATAAATGAATAGGTAAATAACAATCGGGAATCAAATCAGCGACCTCGAGCTAAGTCCGAGAGTTGTTCAAGACGATGATCATAATCAAATTTATTAATAATAATTCATATTACATGTCAGCACATTAGAACTCAATCGATCGGTAGTTGAATCATTCGTGACTACCCTATTTGTATCGAAACGTGAGAAAAATGAATGAACTCATATCGAATTTGGTCATTTCATTGTGATTCCATTGCAATTAAAAATATGAATAACGTTAATTAAACAGAAACTGGTGCTCCTAAACTTGGGTCTTACTCATGTAGGTTAAGAACTCTTCCCTCCCGTTCCCGAAAGTTAAGGACTCTGAGGCCTGGTTTTTTGTTTGAACTTTGTTTAGACCAATTGTGTTCCATCAAGTTTGGCAGGATTTTAGTTTATACTCCATAGTCTAACAATAAATATCAATTCAGTGGTGTTCTGTTTAGAAATGTGAAAAATATATTGAAATCAAACCAGAAAATGACCGCTGCAGCTTAATAATCTGCCAACTTAGTTACAACTGTCAAAGTTCTTATATCGTTGACATAAATACATTGTCATTGGCTTTCTGTTACTTTATTTTAAGTCTATTATGTTTTATTAGGTGTTGGTACTCCAACAAAAAATAAATAAATAATTAAATAAAGTCTATTATTGATTGGTTGAGACCATGTCAAAAGGACGTATTTAGACGGAACCCTCGGTGTGCGATTCCGACTCGCACTTGACTGGTTTTTGTACCATAGAAAGTTGAGAATTCTGCAAAATTAAGTAATTGAAAGCATCCAACAAATTCTGATGCGTGTCTCTGCAAAATATCATGTTAAACATTGAACCTTAACGAGGCTTTTTAATTAAAAAAAAACATAGTTATTTCGATAAATAATGTAGAATTCGAACCTATTACACCGCCAATTTAACTGACACCCATCACAAGCCAAAGTCAAGGAAAAAAATAGGCAAAAGTAACCTCTCTGAAGTGTATAATTAGTGGTAAACAACTGTCAAACTAATCGGAAGATGTTAACAATACCGATATTATAATAAACAAGCAACATGTCTACACTTTGTATCACTTCATTTGATTTGTAATTGCATAATTATATGTTTAAGTTACGTATGAGTTTTGTTTGTTTGATTAAATCCAGTTTTAACGCGAAAGCTTGAAACATGTAAAGTCGGCGTAAAGCCAATCTTTCGGTTTTTTACAAGGTGTGTTTTGGTGAGTGTGCACAGGAACTACATGACCTAATACCACCATCCACTTTCTGCCACAGTCGTCGGGAGGGTTTTCATCCACATGTCATTGAATTTCCTAGTAGCCTTACTAAGCGTGTGCGAAAAACTTTTTGGTTGTAACGGTGTGGAACACTCTCCCAGCGTCTGTATTTCCTGAATTATACAATCTTGATGTCTTCAAGGTAAGCGTGAATAGGCATTTTTTGAGCAAGCGTGTTCTAGGAGAATTTAAAAGTGCCGGAGGGAATAACTATAACCGATTTCCACGCGAACGAAGTCGCGAGCAGAAGCTAAATAAATAAATTAGGGGACAATCTTTTACATAAATCGATCTAGTCCCAAAGTTAGCTTCGAAGACATGTGTTAAGGGTATTAGACGACGATACATACTTATAATACTTAAATTCATAAGAAACATCCAAGACTCATGTGCAAGACTGTTCATTACACAAATATTTGCCGTTACTGGAGGTCGAACCTGGGACCGCTAGCTTCGGAGGCAGGGTCACAACTAGGCTAACCCGTCATCTAAATAAGAATATAATCAATAAGTATAATTTATACTGGATAAGCGTATAGGGGAAAAAACCCTAAATCCCACACAGCACCTTGAACAAATAGAAACCAAGATGACATACATACTCTTTACGCTCGTTAACCTAAGCTCGTATTCAATTGTTCTTCTTATGACATCATTTCGCAAGCTGCTGTATCTTGAGATAGCCTGATAGCTATAATTAGCTCAATCATATCCTGATTTGGGCCGTCGAGTGAGATGCTATGTGCGATCAAGATTCTAACAATTAAGAGGTTATGTTATATCATATCTTTATCTTCCGTTGCCTAAAAATCTTTTATTATTATCGTTTGTTATTTAATAGTATTCGTCTATCTATAATTCTTTTTAGTTTTCGCTAGTCGACCAAACAAAAACGATTCTGTTTGGGTAAAAACTTGACAACAAGTATTGCAATCATCTCGTTTATACAAAAGATTTACCTTATTGTAATTTATCGTATCGCTATGAGGAAGTTACATAGGTAGCAAATAATGATGGATTAAAAGCTAAAAATATTAAAACTAGCTATTTAATTCACGGTAAGTATAAATCAAGTTGACCAAATATTATACAAGACAGCTTTTAGCTGCGACTTCCTGTTGAGTTTGGTTACCGTTATTTCCCTCAGGAAATTTAAAATTGTCTTTTATAAAAAGCCACCCACCTTTAGATAGTTAATATCCTAGATTGGCATCTAAGATATTAACTATCTAGAGGTGCTCGTAAATGGGCTAGTTTTTCGGCAATTTTTTGCTGCAATTCGGGCTATCCTCAAAAAGATTACATATTACATCACTAAAGGACACAACATTTTCTATATAAATTTTTGAAAATAGCCCAAATTGCAGCAATAAATTGCCAAAAAGTAGCCCTTTTACGAGCTCCTTAAGAAGTAGAAAAAAGACGAAAGATATTTTATTTCAAACACATCACCACCAACTTAAGCTTTTACAAACAACTTAACTTAATAAAATGTTGGTGAAATGTGACACCAAACAAGGATCTTCGTTCAGCATGTGCTGCAGTACTTGGTGTTGATGATGGCATTCTGTGAAGCCCTAGATCGTGTGCGACGGCAAGTGGAAAGAAGCGTCTTAACAATACAGCAGCTGTAACAGAATAAAACAAATATTCCTGAATGTATATTGATAACGGATTTTGAAGTATGGGGCAGCACGATTAGACATTAAAATTAATTTAGAAGATCTTAAAAATCATCCTTACCCAGCCTTTACTAATATAGACAATAATCTTCATCTCAATCGTAAAGCCGTGGTTGAGAGTCGATAAAGGTATTCAGTCTCATTTTTCTGGCTCAGGACGTCAACCTGCAAACTATTCGCTACAGTGTCATGCATACAACCTTCACATTTGACCTGCTACTTAGACTGTAGCTCGACTAATCGTGTCTTATAGTAAAAAATTTGCAAATTAAGGAATCATCAAACAAATAGATTCCAATATCAACAGCTTACATGGACTAAAAAAGGGGTTGGGTTGGTTTTATCATTTTCACCAGACTTATCTGAATAGTGAATGACAGATGTATCTGTAAGATGCAGCAGTTTGACTACATATTACCCTACCTGTACTAATTAGAAACCACATTTATAATGATTAAAATGAAAATTTGTATTTTTCAAGCATGGGCTGTTTTACATGTTTGAATCTACCAGCGATTCAATAAGTGACATCTGTTGAGAAAAAGCCCCGCAAGAAGCTCATTAATACAGTCTACTATTAAATACTTTTTGAAGAACATTTTGTATTTTAAAATAATTTCTTCTATGCAACAGGTTTTTAAATTAGTTTTTGTTACAAAAATGAATACTTAATTTAAATATTCCATTCGATATTTAGATTAAAATAACAAAACAGGGCAATTAAATGTTTTGTTAACTCGAAACTTGACCTAGCATAACCTCACGACAAGTCATGAAAATTTACATCCTCCAATAATCATATCATCGGAAGTGTTGATTGCTCTATTCATAATAATTATGACCGAATTCCATCAAGGTATTCAATCTAACATAACATCAATGAAGCATAATAAAAAAACGTCTTATTATCATGCCCTTTTTATAGATCACGAACCACCAAAAATTATAACAACACTGTAAACAAATAAACATCATTTCCAATTAAATGCCGACATTACTCTGCTACTTGAACTTGGGTATACTATGCGTGCATCTTTACAAAATTACCCATTCGCCCACTAAAACTTTACAGCCATCTATTAACTTTAACTCGAACCAATAAAGCACATTTCGTTGAGCTTTTTGAAGATGCTAGCGAGAGTGGCGGTAGAGATAACGTGGTTGGAATTGGTGAGCACGTTTTTTTAGACAACTCATGAAGAAGTATATAAAGCAAATGTGATGTGTTAGGAGGCATCAGTAACAGGGAATCATTCATTGCAACAGCATCCTCAGGGTTTAGGACCACAGACACGAGATGAATTTGGTAATACATTTATTTCGGAAGCGGTGATTAATTAATATGACAAGTGTTTTTTTGAGTTGCGTCATAACCTGGGAATAGACGTTCAGTCTTGTCGAGTGAAATATGCGGATCTTATCGAAGAATCGACGGATTTTGAATAGCTGGTTTATAAAATTTGGTATCATTTGTTTTTAAAATGATACGAAGTGGTTTTTATAAACTGTGGTTACAATGAACTCGCACCAATTAACAACTTTTTAAATTTTACTTACTTTTCTTAATTTAAGACATTTAATGTCAAACTATATTTTTAACCGCCATTGATCGTGGTTTGTAAATCGGATAAGAACGTTATCTTACCGTAGCATAATTAATCAACCAATAAGAAATAAAGTCAGTCACACTTGTTCTTTCTCGTCAAATTGAGCAGATTCTGTTAACTTCGTAACTTTTCTAATTTACCTAACTTATTTTATTCATTCAGAGATATTAAAAATTTAAAAATACTTTCTAGTGAGGGACAATGTACAGTAATAATGCTAGATGGGTTTATCTCATTAGCGTTTCTACCATCAATTAGGTTTGAAGAAATTGATCACCAACAGCATAAAGTTTTGTGCCTAACGAATATCAAACTTCAAATTCAAATTTAAGTCCCTATATTGAAATTTTTCTTTATTTAAATTACATTACATTTATTTATTATTTTAATTCGACAGATAATCGTTGCCGCACTGGTAGCGGTGTGCGGCGCCGCTAAGCTCGACCGCACCTACCTGCCTCCGGCGTCGGCTAAGACCGCTGGCGGGAGCCCTGGAGCCCTACAGACGCCTAATGCCTTCAGCCAAAACGAGGCCCCTAAAGGAAGCTATACCAATAACTTCCAGGGGGTTGTGGTTGATGCTGCTTTGGCAGGTATAATATTATTTTAATAACCAATTTGGCACATTAGAAACAGAAAAGCTGTATGCCATAATCATTGAATGTGTGTAAATTCTCTATTTTGTTATTGCATTTAAAAAAATCCTTAATTGTAGGAACTTTAAAAAAATATTTGAAAAGACACTACAAGCCACACGACTAGTATATGATTATAAAATAATAAAAAAACTTTCCGCACGTTTTTATTATTTTATTAATTTCCGTTTTAGGTACCAGGGCATCGGGGTCTGAAGACAGCGGACTCGGAGGCCCAAGGAACTCGTACGGTTCCATGGCATCTAAAGTAGGAGATGCTGCATTCCGGGGCTCCCAGGCTGGCTTCAGATTCCCTGTTAACACTCAAGAGGAATTCGGATCAAGCTCTCAATTTGGAGATTCGAGAGACTCAAGACCCGAAGACAACCAATTTGCAACTTTAAGAGGCACAGCCGAAGGTTCTCAATCGTTTGGAACGCCAAGAGATTCTATACCTGAACGCACTGAATCTTTTGGAGTATCCAGTGAGCCCAGACCTGAACGGCCTCAGGCGACTCTAGAGCGTGCAGCTAGTACTCTTAGATTCGACAGTGAAGTCGGACCTGAAACATTCAATTATGCTTTCGAAACGGAAAACGGTATTTCTGCTGAAGAATCTGGTGTAGCTACTAACGGTGTGCAAGCACAGGGAGGTTACTCGTACACGGGCGATGACGGTAAAGTTTACACTGTGACGTACACTGCCGATGAAGGTGGTTACCAGCCTAGGGGTGATCACTTGCCGACGCCACCCCCTATTCCTGAGGAGATTTTGAAGTCTTTGGAGCAGAATGCGAGGGACGAGGCTAACGGTGTTACAGATGATGGTGAGTTTACTTTTTCCATTTTTAACATGCATGGAGGGGGATTGTTGCCACAATTACTTTGATTTTAAACTTTAAAATGCTTCATTGTCCTTATTTTTCTTTTAATCGTAATCATATCAGGTAAGTCATCATTTATAGAGTACCTAAGTCGCTGTATAGTGTAATATATCCGCATAGAAATTGATGATTGATATTTCCTTTATTGGAACTGTGCAGTGTCAAGTATGATTAAAATCGGTTAAGTAGTCAAAACATGAAACGTAATATACTGGTAGAAGAACTCACCTCTGCAGTTATAGTGGTAGTAGATCAGTATTAAAACTCGAATATAATACGGGTGCCTACTTTTATGAGATCTAAAATTCGGTAGAGTGATGATTATGAATACGAATCGGTAGTACAAGGAAAAATCGGGTCACGAATTTTCTGCGAGCCAATATTATGGGCCCTAATAATACTGCGTTTTGTAACACTTTAACCCTTAAATGACGAAAGTGTAAAGTCATTTACAAAGAAATTATCAAAGAAGACTTACAATATCTTTCGGCAACAATAAGTCGAAAGGTAATTAATTTTGTGCTCTTTCGTTTCCCACACTAAATAAATCAAGGTTCACTATTGTTATAACCCTTATTGTATTTCATTTGTTTCACGAATTTCTATTTAGTTTAATGGGCCAACATTAAAATTTATGATATATTAGCTTTTACCTGCAACTTTTTCTGCCTGGAAATGTATCTTTAAAATATTATGAATTTTGATGTTACTTACTTTTTAGAGTTCCGTATCTCAACAGGAAAAAAACGGAACACTTATAGGATCACTCGTGTGTCTGTCGGTCTGTCTGTCTGTCTGTCTGGCTATCTGTCTGTCTGGCTGTCTGTCTGTTTGTCTGCCTGTCTGTCTATCTGTCTGTCCATCTATCACAGCCAATGTGCTCCGAAACTACTTATCTGGACCGATTCAGTTAAAATTTGGTTTACAAGGGGTAAGTCGGTGACCGCAGTAAATAAATGAATTAAACATGGAGCCCACTTTTGGGGGGCAAATCAGAAAATTAAAGAAAAATGTTATGCAAACTATATCGTGCGACATATCAATTTTTTTGTTCGGAGTTTTAAAATATATAGTTCGGAAGTTATTTAGGAAAATAGGCGAAACATTTTTTTATTTGGAAATTGACCACCTCTCCCCCCTTATTTCCGAAACTACTGGGCCTAAAATTTGAAAAAAATACAGAAAATAGTTCTTTACCTATAGATTACAGGGAAACCTACAAGAAGTCTATGCTATTTAAAATAACATAGGAAATTTCATATAATCACGGAACCTTCTCATAATATTTAAAATAAAATTGGAAGTTTCAGATAATCATGTACGGAACGGAACCTTCTCCACGCGAGTTTAACTCGCACTTGTCCGGTTTTTTTTTATTTAGATTTTTTAAATTTATTATGCTCTGCATGAACTCGCTGTTTATAAATTTTCCAGCCCCTATTACACCCTTTTTGGGATTTTTTTTCTTAAAAATATAGCATATTTCCTTCCCCAGGGCTCAAACTATCTGAATATCAAATTTCATCAAAATTGGTTCAGTTGTTTAGACGTGAAAATGTAACAGACAAATAGACAGAGTTACATTCGGATTTATAATATTAGTATTGATAAAGAGCCACTACAAAAAATAATGCGTTAGAAATGAGACTACAAATTATTTACTTACTAATTGGTTTATGTTGTGAAAGCACCAGGATACCACGATCTCTTAATGCGATTCTTTTTAGGCCCTAAACGTAACTGTGACCCTATTTCGTTCCACGACATTATATTTACATATGTAAATATGGTGAGGTATGAAATAGCGACACAGTTCAGTTTCGAGCCTAGAAAAAAATCGCATTTAAAGAGCGTGGTAACCCTCCAGAACATATTTAAGCAATTCATCAAAAAGTGGCAGTAGTATTGTGTTTAACTATGGTAATAAATACAAAATATTAAATAATTTGTTTTAGTTTTGCATTATATTCAAGTATTGAACATCTTTATTATTTCACATCTAATCACTTTCTCGACATTCAGTAAGGTTTTATTTTCACTTCCTTGCACAACGATAAGAAACCCTCTACAAATAAGTTACCGCTCAATCCATTATCGCTTTTAAAAATCACTGACAAAATCCGTAACGGGTCGGCTCAGCATTATCCCATTGTGAGGTGATAAATGTATTGCCGACTGATATATCGTCAAGCAGCTTGACAAATGGCTTACAACTTTCATTTTTTATTTACAGGCTTGTACGATGCGCAGAAGTACAATGAGGGAGGCGATTACGCAGAGAGTGACAGTGTTAATGGCAAACAGAATGGCAGGCCATCAGTTAATACTGGGAACTCCGATGTTGATGCTAGTGGGACGTTCATTAATCAAAACAACCTGCCGTTCAACCCTAGCAATCAGAGACAGCGTGGCAATGATGACAGAACCACAGTCAACCGATTCCAAACTACTTCTAATGATAATGGAAATGGTAATATCCAAAGAAATTCCGGCAACCGATTTGGATCAAGGAATGAATATTTACCGCCGCTCAATAATCAGAACAGACCTCAGAATTCAAGGCCGCAAATTTCTACCGCACATGTTGCAACTCCTGACGCTGACTCGTCCTCGTCCTTCCAACAAGAATCCACCGAACAAGGCTCTGGAGATTTCCATTCCGATACTCAAAATAACCAACCGGATACGATCAGCTCTGACTCTAAGTCCTTTGGTTCTAAATCAACCAATCAAAACAGATTCAATGGTTTTAAACAAAGCGGTGTTCCAAATGGAGGTCAGTTCAATCGCAATGAGAATCGTTTCCCTTCATCCCAGGGTAATAGGCAACAGCTCAGTGCAGCTACAGTGAACACAGCTCCTCATAACGGGCGCAATCAGTTCCCGGCGCAACAAAGTTCTCCATCTTTCAACTCTCAGCAGTCAACATCAATTCCTGATACTGAACTAAGTACTCCCTTCGAATCGAGCCCTTATCAAGGTGGTGTTCAACCTTCTGCCCCAACAGCAACTAATGCGTTCAGATTCAATGCTCAGTCTCGCCCTGAACAATCACAGTTTGGTTTCCAAAACGCTCAACGTGAGCCATCTCAAGCCCCATCTCAACCTATTAATCCCTCTTTTGCTCAGTCTCGTCCTCAGAACTCTAACAACCGACCTGTAGTAGGCAACAGGAATACTCCATCGGTATTCTCTCCTCAGGCACCGCAAGAGCAGGAACAGTTTAACCAGCAATCTCAGTTCGGTACGAAGCGTCCCCAATTTTCTCAAGACCAAATTTCTCAGAACGCTGTCCCCTCATTCGCCCCCAGTACTCAAAAACCTCAGATGGCCCAGGAGGCTATTGCCCAGGATGACTCATATTATTACAACCAACCTTCTAGAACCTTTAACACCCCACAGAATCAGGGTTCAAGGTTTCCAAGTGCGCCATCTCATCAATTTAATAGAGTAACTCAGCGACCAACTCAAACCACGCAATATACTGAAGAAGAGAACTATCCATCAACTCCGTTCCCTAATCAGAACGGACAACGTCAAGGTTCCACTAGATACCCCAGACCACCGTCTTTCCCGACTGAATCTACGCCTTCTGATAACAAGTATCAAAGCAATGCGATTGCTTCTGCCACAAATGGAATAACTCAAGCATCTGCTTCTTCTTTCGCTGCTCCTACGTCAGCAACTGGTTTTAACAGGCAGAATTTTGGTCAATCCAAACAACAGTTCCAGCAGCCATCATTCCAGTCCAACCAACCTACATCACCAGAACCTGGCAAAGCTTTTGCTGCGCAAACAACAATCCGACCACAGTCTATCCGAGTTCAGGACCAATTCGAACAGCAGAATGCTGAAACCGCGCAACCTCTCAACCAGCAACCCTTACAAGACGTAAAGCAACCCAAACTTGAAGATGTGCAAACCCAAACTGTCACAAACCAACAGTACAAGGGCGAAATTTACGAATACACCAAACCAGCAGAGACTTTGCCTCCTCCCGAAAACGGCTTTGGTCAGTTTGGGACGAAGGTTCAAAGTTCAAAACCTGCACAGCCGCGACCTCAGTTTAGCCAAACACCTACAGCTGAACCGCAGCAGCCGACATCTGGACCATCATTTGCTTCTAAGCCCATTGGATTCCGTCAACACGTTATGGCTTCTCAAGATGGTCAGTTCGAGTCACGTCCGCAGTTCGGACAGACTACGACTCAACCTGAAATGCCTTCATATGGATCTTTTGGTTCAGAACCCATGCGATTTGGTCAAGCCACTAAAGTGCCACAGGTTGATCAGTCCGGTGCTCAGTCTTCTCAGGAATTGGGGACTAATAACCGTTTCGACGCCCAGCCGTTTAGGCAGTTTGGACAACAAGAGATGAAAGATTCTGCAGAAGAAAATAACAAATTTGTAGGCGAGCGCAGACCATTCAGTTCTCAATCTCAAGGTGATTATTCTGGTTTCAACGCTGAAAGTCCCAAGCCCTTTGGAACTCAGAATGGCAAGACGTCTTGTTGCAAGACATTCGGTCAACAGCAGAACTTTGAACAAGCAGGCAGGCCGAGTCAACTTGGCGGAGAAAGCCAATTCAGTTCACAGAACTCTTTCCAAGCTAGCTCAGGCTTGAAACCAGAACAAAGTCAGTCCGCTGCAGGCAAAGGAGAACTTTTCGGGGGACCGAGAAAACCACCCAGCTTCGATGAGAATGGATACCACTATTAAGTTTATGTAAGTGCCATAGCATGGACTATTTCACATTCGTTCTGAAAGACATTAAGTCACAATGCTTTGATTTATCTGATTTTTCAAATCGAATGAAAATATTAGGTCTATTATCAAAGCTAAAAAATGTGGTCTTGTGTTTCATTGAACTAGAGAAATAATTGTGATACAAAGTTGTGGAAGTGTCGGTAAAATAAAGTAAAGTATGTGTTAGATACGCGTGATAATTAATAATAATAATATTTAATACCATCCATGCTTCTGATGTATATTTTAATAAATAAATGGTGCTCTTTAATAAATTATTCCTGTAAATATTATTTTCATTGTTTTATTTCCTAGTCTTAGCAAATGCAATTATTTAAACTTTATCGCACAATACATGAAAATACAAAATGGCGGACTCAATGCTTTAAAGCATTCTCTACCAGTCAACGTATCCTTTACTTATGCGTATACCTCAGTAGATGAATATCTGACTTTGACTATTAAGTAATCATAATGCAATAAACTTACAGGGTTGGCGTATATGTAAATAATCTAATTAACCAAGTATTTAGAATCTTTTGAACGGAATTGAATGTGATATATTTAAAAATACATAATGTAAATGTGTGAGGATTTTCCAATCAAGCAATTGAATAACCTACGCAAAATTGTGTGACCAAATCGCCGTCATCTGAGCGTATTCTTTTGTTTTTGTGCATTTTCCGGGGTATTTTAATGGTCTCTTACATAAGTAACTAAGTGAATTAAAATCGTTCCTTTATAATATTTAGGGAGAATTCACTTAAATATATATACATTCATTTCACTTGATAATACAATATGAACTGTTCAGTAAAGATGCCAAATTAAATTTAAACAAACTATTTATTTATTTGTCGTAAAAGTCGACTAAGGGGCGGGTCCTCTCCAACATGGTGGACTATCTGTTTGGGCGATGGGCTGATCACCTGTCACCATACGGTTCATCATACCATCTTAGGACTAATTAATCGAACGTGGCCACAAGTAGTCTTGTGGCTCTGCCCACCCCATTAAGGATTTCGGGCGTGATGCTATGTATGTGTATATGTGTATTTATTAATCTATTATCTAAAATGCACACGGTCACTTACATTACAAAAAATGCAGTAATCAGTAATGTAAATGACCACCCGTTTTAGGGTAAAATAATAAATAAGTAAGTACGTTTAAAGTCGTTTCTGCCGCTTAAACTCTGAATTAATAATTATATATATATTATATTATTTTATATAATATATCATTTGATGGTATTGAAGCACTTTTGAGTGACTTTTCACTAAATATAAAAATAAGGAACAATTTTAATTGACTAAGATCGCCTACAACGTATTATGAGTGACCATGGAATTACCCTCATATTAAGGCATCTCAATAACAAAACAATAACCATAAACGAGCCAAATTACATAATAAAATAATTATGATTTTGAACGCAACATTAGACTATGATATACAAATATATAAATACAACGGCACCTAATATCCTACCCGAAGAGGATTCAGCACAGGTTTATATTATTTTCACATGTGGTTCAAATCGAAGAAGTTTTTGATTATTGGCAGTGAAATAAACCATCAAATAAGTTTTCAAAATTGATCACTGCATACAGTTAAGTGTGGATGACCGACCGGCTTTATGACGAATAATCACCATTCCTCATTGGTCACGGTTATCTTAAACTCACTACTTAACAGCTACGACGTCACAAGACAAATCACTTGTTTGTATGTAGCTTCAATTAGAATAATGCCAAGTTTATTCGATGTAATGAAACGCTTAAATCTTCGCGCTTAAGGTTATGAATATCAAATATACTTTACTGAAATTGACATAAAATATAATAAATTGAGAATTTAAAGTTGAAGCGCGTCAAATGCAATGTCATTATAAAGCAGCGGTTGAGTTGCTCTCAACTTTAAATATTCAATTCAGAAATCGGATATAATACTCACAGATTTTCAAGTACCAGATGAGTACTAGACGGAGATGTCGGAAAAAAAATACTAGATCCTGATCTAAATGAAGATGCAGGAAAACTTGAGTTGAAAAATAGGCTGTTGCCAAAAATAAGGAACCGGTAACAAAATTATGAAAATTAAAATGAATAGGTAAAGTGGATACTTGTCATATTTGGTAAACAAGTTTGTAACCCCAGAATGTGCAAATGTGCAACAACCAACTCCTAAAATGGTGATTTAGGGTCTGCAAAATTCATTCATGGCTTTGTTCTTGTCCGATGCGAGCCCATAATTTGAGGAAAAATGTCTGGTCATGGAAAATTCGTTACATTTTAAGAATATATTTCTGATGAGGATGAGTCCTGCCATCTTCACCAGTGTCCTTACCATGAGTTTGCGCAAACCGTTCTCGGTATATAATCTATCGGAAATGCTGCTTTTTGCCAATACATGTAAAAGGGACCGAGCGATAGTTTACGATAGCGAGAGCGGTTTGCGCAACTCATGGTAATGGTACTGTACCATGAGTTGCATGTGTTCAGTCCATAACAAGAGCAACGCTGGATGTAAGCAGCACAGGATAGATCGTTACGGCGATCATTGGCGGAGGCCTTATATCCTGCACTAGACGTTTTTCGGCTGAGATGATAAATTAAAAACGCCATAAAGTGCAGACTTGAATTTATTTATTTGCTTGCGTTTATACTGACCCGAAGACTCTTACTTCGGGTCAGTATAAACGCAAGCAAATAAATAAATTCAAGTCTGCACTTTATGGCGTTTTAAATTTCCCACGAGTGCCCTTGTATTAATTTCGTTTATCCAGGTCATGTACCCAAAGAGAACACTATGGTATTGTCTCCATATTGTTAGTAAATTGGGAGCGAAGGACCATTTTGGACAAGGCCATCGATTCCATGTTTAAGACTTAAATGGCTATATAGCCTTATGAAACAAGCCTGGAATGGGGTCTTGATTATCTAATGTGATAGTTGTTTTAATTCATCCCGAATCTTTAAGGGCTTTACAACTTCGTGGAACAACGCTGACCTTCTTTCGGCCCCTCGTTCCGATGGTTCGACATTTATACTACGACGCAGGATCATGAGTTCTATTATATTGGTTATGGTGTTAGTGTGTTCATTATATTCTACATGCCCGCCTATGGACAGTAGATATAGCTTATCTAAGGCTTTGGGTATGCTTTGTGATATATACTGGTATGGGTCCTAACAATGAACCTTAGAGGCATCGTTATCAAAATGATAAGGTTTTTTTTTCTTTATTTATTTAGTTACCAACAGCGGTTTACAAACTTAGTTTTAAATAAACACTAGCGGACCCAGCAGACGTCGTCCTGCCCGGTGAGTCACCCTTATCATTTAGGGGTATGAAAAATAGATGTTGGCCTATTCTCAGACCTACTCAATATGCTCACAAAATTTCATGAGAATCCGTCAAGCCGTTTCGGAGGAGTACGGGAACGAACATTGTGACACGATAATTTTATATATAAGATAATGCACAACTACTTACTGGCGAACATCACATGCATACAGCAATATTTAGGCCGGGTTTTACAAAAGCCCGTTCATAATGTTACCGAGTTTTGACATTATTTATCTAAAACCAGGCCTTAAAGTAAAGAAAATTGGTAATGGTTCCTTTTGTACCCAACTGCGCGAAGAAAAAAGAAGAGTAAACAGTTTAACAGTCTACGTATGTATGTGAACAAAAATCGGATGTTCCACTTCAGCTCCTGAACTACTGGACCAATTTTAATATTTTTAGGGTTCCGTACCTCAAAAGGAAAAAAGGAACCCTTATAGGATCAGTCGGTTGTGCGTCTGTCTGTCTGTCTGTCTGTCTATCTGTCTGTCAAGACCTTTTTCTCAGGAACGCGTGAAGGTATCAAGTTGAAAATAATATCAAATACTCAAGTCTACAATCTCTTGAAGCTATGAAAAAATCAACCTGTTAAGTCACCGCAATCCAAAGATATGGCCGTTTATGTCTCATATTTTGATACTTTCAAGGGAATCCAAAGGGAATTAAAACCTATAGGGTACTTCCCGTTGACCTAGAATCATGAAATTGGGCAAGAAGCAGTGTCTTACAGCACAAGTAAAGGAAAAAGTCCGAAAACCGTGAATTTGTAATTACATCACATAAAAAAAAGTTAAAGGGAATAACCTTTGCATGGTCGTATCACACTCTACGATTGAACGGAGATAGGAGCTTGCGAAAGTTATTTTTTGTCTTATTTCATAGGTAGTTTGTAAATGGTTACCCCGTTGTTAAAAGCTATTTTTTCTTTTCTTTTTTGGGGTTCCGTACTTACAAGGTACTGTTTCTTTTTCATACGTAATTGCGGAACCCTCGGTGCGCGAGTCAGGCTCGCACTTGACCGGTTTTTGTCATCATATGTATATAAGAATTCTAAGGATACGTCATACTAGGATTAAAATTGCTTTTACGTCGCCAGTGAGTTTTACTTTTTAACTTTTTAAAATGTATTGTTGGTTAACTATGCCACGTCCATGTAACACAAAATACCTACAAAGCTAATATGCGCATACGCAGCATTATTATTACTATGATTATATAAAATCGCCCATTACCTTAATACCTGTACTAAAACCCAATGGCTCAATAACAGGCAGGCTACTCCGAAACATAAAATGTGACATAACGCTATCCTCATCCCGCTCACTCTTAAGCCAAAGCAGAAAGATGAGAAAGAGTCAGAGCTAATGTAACTTTGAACACCGAATATGAAATTTGGTCCCCAGTACCCATAGGGCTCAGAAATCGTGAGATGTTATTGTTTATCGTCTCAAATGAAGTCTTCATTTTAGTTTGCTTTCATAATTAGGAATCCTAAAATGTCAAATTATGATTTTAGGATATATAATCTTTATTATGTCGCATGCTGGTGTAATGCGCAATTCAGTCGAACCTTAGAACTTATGGCCGAATTCAGAAAGGCCACTCAAATTGAGCTTTAATTAAAGTGACGTTTCAGTGACGTTTCTGTATGGGTTGACAACTAGTTGATGGACATTTAACTACTTAATATCTAGCTAAATTCTTAAGTGGCGTTTCTGAATTCGGCTATTAGAGACACAGGTCGTTAAGGGTATCCACCAGGAGGCAGCAGGAAAAACCACGAAACGTAATGGAGCATTGGTAATTTATTATTTATAAAAAAAAAAATACGCGTCGAATTGAGAACCTCTTCCTTCGGTTTTTTGGAAGTTGTTTAGAAATAGGAGGCACTCTGTTACAATACACACTTATAAATATGGGTACTAAGTACTTAATGTTATGTACATTTTTTTTTTAAATTCGCTTCCCTAGGCCATAATCTAGATATCAAAAATAACTGTTCATCGTTTAGTGGCATGAATTTATTAGTTTGATCTCATTAATAATTCATAGTCGACAAGTTCAAGTAGCAGTTGATTCATTGCTGCATTAATCATTGACAAAAACGCGGAGCAATTATCCAGTAGCCTTATTCGCATTTTATTTTGGTCACGTCGTGAGATCTTCAAACGATTGAACACTAAACTCATTAGCCAGTAGTAGGTATACATACATACA
Organism: Tortricodes alternella; assembly: GCA_947859335.1. NCBI lineage: Eukaryota > Metazoa > Arthropoda > Insecta > Lepidoptera > Tortricidae > Tortricodes > Tortricodes alternella. The sequence goes on along the minus strand of OX401984.1, from coordinate 12,752,144 downwards.
TACATACATACATAGCATCACGCCCGAAATCCCTAATGGGGTGGGCAGAGCCACAAGACTACTTGTGGCCACGTTCGATTTATTAGTCCTAAGATGGTACGATGAACCATATGGTGACAGGTGATCAGTCCATCGCCCATACAGATAGTCCACCATGTTGGAGAGGACCCGTCCCTTAGTCGACTTTTACGACATGCCAGGATGATAAGCATCTGCACGCATTCTATGCTATTTCTTCACTCCCAGTGCAGCAGAGGATCAGGAGTAGTAGGTATATAGAATAAAATATGCTCTATAACTTGGACTCTAAAGCAACACGCAAAAAATAATCGCCTTACAAATGTTGCGGATCTTATTGTAAAATAATAACAAATTTATATTAATTTAAACTATACCTTAAATAATCTTCCTGATATACATTTGCATGTTGCGTCCTTGCACCTTTCAAAACATCAACCAATATTAGGGTTCCATAGTCGAACACCTTAGTTTTGCTACGTCACGTCCGTCTGTATGTCACAACAAGAATTATTAGAGAAATAGCAGTGTGCCCGATGGCATTTCCTTCCTCCTCATACCTTCACAAATGAAACTTGCATACAAATTTTCATCCCCTAATTAAACCCCTTAGGCAGGTATATGTCAAACATGCGGCGCACTATTTGCATGCGGCCCGACTCAATATCAAGAACAGCGCCTCTATTCGGAAACACTAAGTGATGTTGTGGCGACTCGCGAGCGAGATTTCTCATCCCACTCTTCCGCACGACGCGTAATGCGTAAAAGCGAGATGCGAGTCTCGCTCGCGGGTCACTCCAGTATCACTTAGACGTTCCCGAATAGACGCCCAGCTTTCTCATGCGGCCGGCGAGCGCGTCGTTTAAATCATAAAAGTGCGCGCTGGAAAGATGGCCGCTTTGCGGCGAAGGTTCGATCGGTCAAACTCGGCTATGTTTGCACGCCTGCGCCGCGAGCTTTTTATCCATTAATGGTTCGTTTTGCGGCCCACTGATTCTACGGTCTTTATGCATTTGGTCCACCAGTGACTTTATGTTTGACATGCCTGCCTCAGGCCAGAAATGCACAGGCAGATGGCTTGCTTAGCGCCTAAGAGCCTAGATTATAAACAAATGTTCTATAATTTTCGGGACTAGCCGTACTGCGCTGTTGGCGCCTTCAATAGCCACCTGACTCGTTAGGTTCTAGGCGCTAAGCAAGCCACCTGCCAGTGCGTTTCTGACCTTAGGGTATACATTTTTCAGAATAAATTCTTAGTGAATTTATTCTGAAAACTCGACCGCATTAGGCGTTATCTGTCAGTCAGTGTTAAGAATATATAGACCCATATTTCTCCTCCTCTGCTGCACTGGGAGTGAAGAAATAGCTTAGAATGCGTGCAGATGCTTATCATCCTGGCATGTCGTAAAAGTCGACTAAGGGACGGGTCCTCTCCAACATGGTGGACTATCTGTATGGGCGATGGGCTGATCACCTCACCTGTCACCATACGGTTAATCATACCATCTGAGGACTAATTAATCGAACGTGGCCACAAGTACTCTTGTGGCTCTGCCCACCCCATTAGGGATTTTAGGCGTGATGCTATGTATGTATGTATATTCCACCAAGATACCTAATAAAAAAATACTAACATACTGAAAATCACAGTCAATATTGCAAAAGAACACAAAATGCCGCAAGCAAATAAACAAAGCATAGCTATTAATATAGGCAAAGTTGTCAATTGTCTTTCCGTTCAATATGGACGGACATGCAAAACTTTTGGACTGATTTTGTTCCTGTTATATCAATCTCACTCCTACTCCTACTCCTCTGCTGCACTGGGAGTGAAGAAATAACATAGAATGCGTGCAGATGCTTATACAATCCAACATGGTGGACTATCTGTATGGGCGTTGGCTGATCACCTGTCACCATACGGTTCATCATACCATCTTAGGACTAATTAATCGAACGTGGCCACAAGTAGTCTTGTGGCTCTGCCCACCCCATTAGGTATTTCGGGCGTGATGCTATGTATGTATGTATGTGTATCAATCTCAAAGTGGTTATTTTTGTGAAAGTAACGTGTCCCCAACGCCTCTACCCACATGGATTTCAAAACCCTACAATAACAACTAACTAATAAAATACTTAATAAATCTAATACCTAATAAAATAAATTACCAACAAAGAATATATTCAGGATTATTGGAGATCAAATTTGTGAGTGAACTGTACTCGACCAAGTTACCGTATTCATATTGGATTGTAAAGTTATAAAAATAACTACGGAACCTCTTAATACTGATGGCTCAACTCACGGTTGGTCAGTTTTTTAATCAGCAATCATACCTGGTACGCATTTACCAAACAGTATTGCACTCACGAAATCGTGCATCGCTCGACCCGACCTGTCTCATTTTGCCCAAGATCTGGTCAAAAGACCGGCGTAAAAACTCATAAACACACAAACGCACACATAGATGAGCAAGCGCAAATAATTAGTCCATTCGGAGCAATATCGATCGGGGTGTTGGGTAACGACGCACACATCTACAACTTAAGGGGAATAGTACCTCAATTTGCTTCGGATAAATCTATGACATGAAGTGCAACATTTAAATTTTATAGATATACGATTATGTTGAGGACTTATTTTAGTTCAGTTCTGCTTAATTTTTATTCTAAATAAATTGCGAAATACATCCAAATCTTTGAAATGACTTCCATTAAACCTTAAGTAAGATCAATGGAACTTTTCATACAATTTTGGAGTGATACATTTTTGTCATAATTTTAAGAACGTTTGGATCAATGCACGCTTTCTCTTGCTAGACGGATTTAAGAACTATAGTGACATAGTTAAGGCTGAGGTTGTATGAAAACATTACGTGCTTTAAGGGTAATTGCAACAACGAATTCAGGTTCACCTATGATTTTTAATGACACATAACAAGGCACGTCTATAACTTTTATTTTTCCTTACACCATTATTTAAATACGTAACGCGAAATTGATAAAATGAGTAAAACTTACTTCGTATAAAATTTTGTCCATTATATTTCCATATTTGTTTCATGACAAATTCCAACCTCAATTAATCTAAATTAAACTAACAAAAAATCAATTAAACGGAAACGTTTTTTATTAAATCTGACTCGAGTCTATCGCACACTTAACTAGGAATCTCCGTCAGTCAAAGGTTAGGACCGTGAGTACGCTTTAAGTAACTCGATGTGAACGACTTTAGCTTCATATAAATAGGATGCGCTGCTCTACACAGCACATTCGTTACTCATCACTGGAACACACAGCTTAGACATGAAGCTGGTAAACAAATAAAGCACTTAAATATACGTTATTAAGTTACAGTTTCCTATAAACTGATTATTTGAGCGTAATTGTTCGCTACCATAGCAATTTTGTTATGAAACGTGTTCAGATTTTAATCTTGACCTCTATTAACTTCCTTTAAACTTTTTAGCTAATCATTTTTATTTTTCAGTTTATAGTGCTATCATTGATAGCCTACGGCTATGCTGACAAGTTGGACAGGACCTACCTGCCGCCAGCGAATGCTGCGACTGCTGGCGGTAGTCCAGGGTCGTTGACTGCTCCTGGACAGGGCTCAAGCTTTGGACAGCAAGCGCCAGGCTTCCGAGGCAGTCAGTCTCAGCCTGGCCATTCTGGATTTGGCCAACACTCTGGAGCTAGCCAGCCCATTGGATCTTCTGGCTTTGGTCAAGCTAGCCCTAGCCAGGCTTCAGGATTCGGTCAATCTTCTGGGCCCAGCCAATCTGTTGGATTCGGACGACCATCTGGACAGTCAGGTTTTGGCCAAGAATCTAACCAACCTTCAAGCTACGAACAACCTACTGGGACTGGCGTACAACCCCCTAGTTTTGGACAGTCCGCATTCGAACAAGGCCAAATCAACCAGGGTTCCTCTGGCCAAAGTCAGCAACCTGAACGCCCGCAGGCGGCAGCTGACAGGAACGCGGAAATCTTAAGATACGATAACCAAATCGATGGTGACAATTTTGCTTACAACTTCGAGACATCGAACGGTATTTCTGCTGAAGAGTCTGGCGTAGCTACCAATGGTGTTCAAGCCCAGGGCGGGTATTCTTACACTGGTGACGACGGCCAGTCCTACAAGATCACTTACACAGCTGACGAGAATGGTTACTTGCCTCAGGGTGACCATCTGCCGACTCCTCCTCCTATTCCCGATGAGATTCAGAGGTCCATTGAAGACAACGCGAGAGCTGCCGCTGCAGGCACTCAGGAAGGTAAGAAATTACAATATTTTGCTTAATAATATTTTTGTAGCAGACTGAATACTGAATAAGCAAATACCTCTAAGAAATATTCTTTCAAATGTCGTTTCATATTTCCCTAATGTTCCACATTTTACTTGAACAACTGGAAAATATTCGTAGGACGTCATCTAGTGTAGTATAATAAACAATCATAAAGTGCATGTTTCATGAGAAGAATTGCGGTGTCTCCGTCCTAGTCTGCATTTATTCGATAGGGTCAAAACGCATGATTGTCCAAAGACAAAATGGTGGTTGTTAAGTCACGAAATCCATTTACGCAATACTATTGACAACATCGAACATTGCTATTTAAGGAGAATCGTTACCGTTTTGTCATTTTATCCAAACCTATTATTAATAATGAATCTTTAGACATACATATAAGAGGCATAGCTAAGTAATATTGCGTTGCGTTAAACTGTTAAATAAAATTTGAAATTCGTTTTATCGAAAGAGTAGCGAACGTTGTTTGAAGTACAACCGGTTATTTATTTATGAAGAACCATGTTAAAACTTTATAACAGTCTTGAAGTATCTCTAACTATGCACCAATAAAAACTAAGCACTTTACTGTATGAAAACTTCTGCAAAATAAGCATTATTAATTCATTATTTTCCTTATCAAAAATGTATCATGATAATTGTAAAACATTCCTGGTAAGCTAAAAGTAATTCAATGTATGGATAATAACTGACTTTTCTGCAGGTGCTTACAACCCGGATGAAGATAACTCTCCTCAACAATACAACGGTGCTTCTTACAACCAAGGCCAGGACCAGCAGCAGTTCAGAGGTTCTAACGGCTTCGCTCCTTCTGGCTCCGCTGGACAGGCTCAGACCAGACCCCAGGGTGTTGGAGCAGGTTCCAACCAGCCAGGATTTAATCAACCCCAAGGATTCAACCAGGGATCTAGTCAGCCAGCTTTTAATGCTCAAGGCGGTAGCCAACAAAGTTTTTCTGGCCAAAACCGTCCCCAGGGACAAACTAGCGGTCAAGCTCAAGGTCAAGATGGATATGAATATTCTAGACCTCAAACTCAGGGTCGCCAGCCTAATGGAAATGCTAATTTCCTACCTTCGGGCCCTTCCAAGTCTCAAGGAACTCAGAACCAGGGCAGACCTTTCCAACAAGGCCAACCTGGGTCATCCGGTCCATCTCAGTTCAACCAGGGTCAAAACCAAGCTCCTACGTTCAACCAACCCCAACGTCAACCATCTGGAAATCAAGGATTTGGTCCTTCTGGTGCTCCGTTCAACCAAGGATCTCAAGGTGCAAGCCAACGTAGTCAACCGTCTGGAAACCAAGGCCCTGGTTCTCAGTTCAACCAGAATCAAGGATTTGCGCCTACCGGATCTCAGTCCTCCCTAGCGTCATCAAGCTTTATTCAAAACCGTCCGAGCCAGAACAAGCAGCAACCTCAACAGGGACTCCTAGGTCAGCAAGGTTCTCAGGGTTCTCAAGGTCAAAGAGGTGTAGGTAACGGTGATGCCCAAAGTCAGGATGGTTATGAGTACAACCGACCTCAAGGCGCGTTCAACACTGGCAGCCAGGGTCAGTTCCGCCCTCAGCCTCAAGGTCCCACTGGGTCAGCTCAAGCTGGGTTCCCCGGTTCAGGTCCCCAAGGTCAATCTGGGTTTCCCGGTTCAACTAAATCTACTCGCCCAGGGTCAAGACCTCAAGGGCAACAGCAAGTAGGATTCCCTGGTATGTCTGGAGCCAAAGGTCCTGGCTCAGCTCAAGGACCTCAATTCCCCGGAGCTGGAGGTCAGACAGCTCCTCAATTCGGACAGCAACCCAGCAACCCTCTCGCCAAACAAACCTTCAACCAGGAAAGGCAGGAAACTTTTGGAGGACCTCGTCAGCAGCCAAGCTTCAGCCAGGAAGAGGGATACAAATATTAACTTGCCAAAGGACATTTAGCTCAATTTTCAATAAGACAAGGCATTGGAAAATGTATAAAAAAAGTTACTTTGTACGTGCTCATAGTTTAGTTTTGTACATAGCAAATTGTAAAGTTATTTAATATCACTATGTGATTGAGATGTAAATGAAATAAATGATGCAACAAATAGATTATATTTTGTTAATATCCCTGACACCTGTTAAATTAATTAGTTTTGTCAATGCTAAGATAAGAAAATAGATGTTACAAAAGTGTCCACTCCTAAAACGGCTCTTGATTATTAATCACAACATAATGTTTATAAAAAAAAATCAGCTCCGTAGGATAAGAGGATGAGATTCTCATTCAGTTTGCAAGATTTGACCCGATACATACAAACATACATACATACAAACACTGCAAATTAAATAAAAGCTTTTAAATACAACATAATAAACTTATACAACAAAAGTCAAATTAAGACATTCGTGAGACATTATGAATACTCCAAGAACTCCATACGAGTTCAAAACATGCCGGACTATTTCTGACAATAAATCGTGAGTAAAGCCGTGTGTATTTCAATTCAAGTATACTAGTGGCTCCGTGAGCTCGCGATAAACTTAACTTTGCTGTTGGAAAACGTTTATCCCCATACATCGATATAGGTCGGGTCAGTTTACCAACACCGCAAATATGTTTGTAATTGCAAAAACCCCCATATCTCCGCCATTTTGAATAATTTCGAAAATTGAATCAACAAAAACGTTCTATATAATTATCGAACCTGATCACAAAATGTCACGAGAATCGGTTGAGAACTGCGACCTGTAGACGAGAACATCGCTGGACATACGAAAGCATTTTTGCCCAAGCTAAAACGGAGACGCTTCGCTCGCTTCGCTTGCTCGGTCGATAATGTAATAGTAGTTTATGCAACGGTTGCATAATGATAGGCCTTAAAACACTAGTGCGGTTTTCATGAAACGAGCCGATAGGCGAGTTTCATAATAAGATCGCACGAGTGTTTTAAGGCCAAATTATGCAGAGTTGCATACATAACTTTATCTACACACATATTATAAATCCTCCATGATGGGTTCAGAAACAATATTTTCTGGCAACAAGTTATTTGTTGCAATCGTGGCTGCATATTTCCGATATCCGGCGCATTTTCACATCACACACACTCCGAGAAGACTACTATTCATATTTTCAACTAAAATGTAAATTACAAACAACTTTTTCTATTCAATTCAACAACAATTCTACTTTCGTTCAGCAAAACACCACACATAATGGCGGCAATTCGATCCTCCGTCAAGACCATTTTTATTTTTAAACCATAGACAAACGAATGAAGTCTCTATTCTCATGTCACTCGAGATCAAATGTTGTGCAGTTTATATTAAAAAAACATACTGAATTGACGTTTCGTATCAATAACTGTTTTAATATCTATGGATACTAGAATAGAGACCCACTTGAGTTTTGACAGCTGTTCAAAATTTTATCTCATTTCTATACTAAAAACGATACGGGAATAACATTGCAGCACTCGTTTTACCTAATTGGTTGTCAAAATGGTGGTCATTTCCTACGATTTTTGATTACACTTTGGAGGTTTTATGATATGGGTGTAGATAAATAAAATTAATTAAATCTAAATAAAAACTAAATTTCTTCTGGCAGCATTTCCTCGCTGTATCGTTAGTTTTACTTAGGCTAAGGAAGGACAAATCTTACCGGAGAAATGCGGCAAAAATTGTCTCACGCATGGGCGTAGCGGGAGGGAATCGCGTGGAATCTTTATTCTTTATTAATATTATAAATGCAAAAGTAAGTCTGTGTGTCTGTCGCAAAACTACTGAGCCGATTTAAATGAAAATTGGTACACAGATAGTATAGAGCCTGAGAAAGGACATAGGCTACATATTAATGCGAAAAAAGCGTTGTAAGGGGTTCAAAGGGGGGAAGAGTTGTACGGAAGTATCGTCATTTTTAGAGCTAGAAGCTTGAAACTTACTTTTTAGGCTGTTGATTCTATATAAATAAATAAGATATTCAAAGTTGTAAAAGTTTAACCCTCAAGAGTGTAAAATAACAATAGAATAGGGGATGAAAGTTTGTATGGAAATATGTAAAGTTTATGTGAATGTGTTATGAGTTTGCGACAAGAGACAAATAAGCCTAAATAATTAAAAATGCTACCCAAAGACACTATTCTACGCGGACGAAGTCGCGGGCACAGCTAGTAATGAATATACCTGCGCCGGACACGGCACAGAGGTAAACTTACCTGGTGCCATTTGTACTTCGCTGATGAGGTTTCCTCACGATGTCTTCCTTGACCGGAATGCTAACTTGAATTCCGCACATTCCGTTAAACTCAAAGGTGCGCCGGGACTCGAACCCACGTCCTCGGCTACCACAATACTGTCAATTTTCGCACGCCCAAAATTAAGTGGCTACACTATTTCGTTTCAGATAATTGAGCGAGCCAGTGTGAAGGGGACGTAATTCTAGTAATCACTGTGGTTGTTGCAAATTACAACGATTATGTGTTTATAACATAAGCGCTAATAAGGTTCAATTTAACATTTTGAAATTAAACCGACATGTTAAATTTGATACGGAGTTAAAGAAATTGCAACGCGCTTTAATAATGATAGAGTTAAGAGTGTGAACCTACGGTTTTTCATACAAAAGGCGATAACGATTTCCACCCCTTAAATGTTAACCGATTTTGACCAATTTTTGATAGGTTGTCATTCAGAACAAAATCTAGGTCTATACGCCTTGGTTTTTTCAATATAATCACTAAATACAGAGTTATTGCAGTTTTAGTAGTCTGAAACAAAACTATTTTGAGCGATTATTTGACTTTGTTGATGTTTATTCAATATTCAAAAAACGTACAGACCTAGATTTTGTTCTGACTGACAACCTATCAAAAATTGGTCAAAATCGGTTAACATTTAAGGGGTCAAAATTTTTATCGCCTTTTGTATGAAAAGTGTGATTTTTGGCGTTGGTTCACAGTCCTCTTAATGACGATAACTAAACGTTTGCAATGCCTAATCTGCACTGGGTTTGCTTGGCTATGATTATCTTAGGTACTTTTTAGTTACTCATTACACACAAATAGGTCTAGAATGTTCTAGGAACGGAACAATACGTCGTGATTGACTTACACCTAGAAAGGTTGCGCCTGCGGCTCTGAAACTTTACCTTAACATAACACAATAAGTTTTATTCATTGTTACGAAACTTCAAAATAAGTATCAGGGAAAGGTCTTGTCTTCAGTTTGTAAGATTTCCAGTTTATAATAAACTGGAAATCTTACAAACTAAATCATTAATTACAGCTATTTTCATAAAACTAAAATATGACTTTACAGCTTCAAAATAGCATTATCTTTATGGAATTCAATTAGGGTCCTAAATTGTAAAGCTATGTTGTTTTACGATATTGCGAATTATCCGCAATTATTCTATTGCAATTACAGATTACGACGTGGTTGGCCCCCGGGTTCGATCCCCAGTAAGGGCAAATATTTGGGTGATGAGCACGAATGTTTGTTCCTGAGTCTTGGATGCTTCATCATGTATTGAAGTTGTTATTTATCTATATAAGTATGTATATCGTCGTCTAGACTAAAGGTTTTTGAGCTTACTTTGGGACTAGATCGATTTGTGTAAAGTTTGTCCCCTGATTTATTATTATTCAGATTTTTATAGTATTTCTATTAAAAGTAAAATACAAGGGGGCCTATTTCGAAACGGTGTCTCCTTAAACCTCCCTAAACTTAAAATAAGCAACGTCAAATTTGATTTAGTATGAAATCAAGCTGTCAAAATTGAGTTTAACGTTTTGTCATTTCAATTTAAGCGACTTTTTTAGCGAAGACACTTTCGAATTGGCCCCGATATCTTACTTTTTAGCGCGATATCTTGGAAGTATTATCAGGAATCTATATTTTTTTAATTTATTTAGCGTCAAATTGTTAGATACAACGTTACCCTGGGGTGTAGCTAAAATTAAATATAAAAGGTAGATTTAGTGACACGCAAAAATAACATCATTGAGAAAAATAAATAATCAATTACGTTTGTCATTACTTGCAATAATAGTCATTAAATTAGATAAATACTCCGTAGATAGCGCTGGGCGTGATAAACGAATCCACATCAAGTCGCAGGCAAAGTAGTGGAACCGCCACAGCTTCGCCCGCGGTATTTTCCATACAAACTTTATCATCCCTTATCACCCCTTTAGGGATGGAATTTCAAAATTTCTCCTTTATGCACCTCTAGGGTACTCAAGGAAGGTCTCCTCTAAATTTCAAACCTCTAGGACCACGCATTTAGGCTGTGCATTGTCTATAAGTGAGTCACGGTACTGTTTTATATGTATTGATAATGCAAATGATATAATTAAATATTTATTCTAAATGCGAAAGTGTTGTTTGTTTTTTCCCGGCAAAACGGCTAAACAGAATTCTATTAAAATTGCCACAAATATAGCCTGTTATATGGAAATGGAGATAGGATACTTTTTATCCCAATATCCTGGAAGGATTTTCAGGAATCTATAAATAAAGAAATAAGAGAAATGCTACCCCTTGGCAGATGGCGCTGGTCGCGATAAACGAATCCACATGGACTATATTAAAAGTTAATTCTTGTCAGACGACGGTGATGGCTAAATAAGCTTAATGCCTAAGAGAAAACCTGCGCGAAGCTCAGGATAGAGACGCTTGGAAAAATAAGAAGGGCCTCTATCCACCTGTGGGGCATTTTAGGGGTTAACATTAAATAAAAACACACACAATTTCTAAGCTTAAAAATAAATGATCATCAGGCTATATAGGTTCCACTCCTGGGAACAGACCTCCGAGAGGGACTGGACAGTAGACTCCAAGCAGGTCCAGTGCGGACTAGGGACTTCACGCACATCTTTGAATTGTCCAGCTGAACCAAACGATGCGCCTGATCACTGGCTGTATGAGACCTACCCCTGTACACTGGCTCCCAGTGTTGAGTAGTATTGCTCCACCACATCTTCGACGCATGCAGCACCTCCATAGGGAAATAGACAAAATCCGCCAACAGCCCGATCTGCCTATCAACAGAGATCTAAATCCGTTCAGGACTGCAAGGCTCAAGTCCCGAAACCCACCAGCGCTACTGTTCCACCAAACACGTGAAGACTGGAACCTAAACAATGCCTGGTCCAAGGAGTGGTCGACCTTTGGGGAACCATCTGAGCTCTTCGTACTGGATCCTCGTACGCGCCCCCCGGGGTTCGAGGAATCGCGTCGGTCCTGGTGTATGCTCATCCGATTGAGAACGGGAGTCGGACACTGTGCTTACCTTCGGAAAAAGTGGGGCTGGAGTGACGATGCAACATGCGAATGTGGCTGCCCGAAACAAACAGTGCAACACATTGTTCTGGAGTGCCCCCTTACAAAATATGAGGGACAAGTGGAAGACCTCAAAACCCTTACGCGTGAGGCATCGGAGTACCTTAAGCAGTGTAAATTTAGATTATAAAATTTTTAGTTTATTTTTTATTTTTAGTATTAGTTAGAGTGTACATGTATAAGCCATACGATAAATAAATAATTTGAATTACTTCTTAGCCTTAATACCAATAAAAACTATTATATGCACACCAAAACGTTTACCTTTAAACTTTACCATCAAATGCATTATCCAAGTGAAGTGGCTGTCAGTACAGCGCACGCGCACAATCGAACAAATTACGATTATCCACGCACAATTTGAAATGATCGATCCTTTGATAAACGTAATGGTTTCTCTACTTGACGAGTAAACAATACCGTTTGTATAGCCTTTATGGATTATGTCAAATTAATGATTGTAACCGATTTTGATTGTACTAATAAAAAAAAATACAATTTTAAAATAAGAAACGGCGTCTTGATCAAAACTTTGTGATATCGTCGGCGATAGTTCAAAACCGCGTATGAGCAGTTTGTAAAAACCGCGTAAATCCAAAAAGTAGCAAAATCAAGATTTCTCGCCTATAGGTTCTACACGCTGCACTGATTTGATTTTACTTATCACTGTTTTTTGTTAAAAAATGCACTTACGTGGTTTTTACAAACTGTTCATGCGCGGTTTTGAACTATAACCGACGATATGCTGTACTTACTAAACACGATTTTGAGATCATTATCATAATCATCATGAACCAAAATATGGGAATGGGCAGTAGGATTGGGGACGTCACACAAATCACTTCGCAGATGTATCCCCGTTTCCCCACGATGTTTTCCTTCATTGAAATGCTCCCGCCTTCCTTTAATGAACACCACAACGACCCCCTGGGTCCCGCAATCTTCACCATGTCTACCGGGTCTGCCTATGCTGGTTCTTCCAGTACGCGGTTACCACTCAAGAACTCTTCGGCCCCATCAGCCAGTTGTTCTACGAGGAATGTGCCGCCCACTGCTACATTCTACATTTTACTAACACAATCAAAACAGCAAAGATGATTGCTATACATTTTATTTTTATAATTTGAAAACAGACCTATTTAACTAACCTGATCTTAATAATTATCGATCAACATATCAAGTGTTAAGTCTATTACTCTCTTTAAATCTTCCTTCATCTTTATATAGTGTATCTTTGTCGCCTTCAAAGCTATATACGGACGACATTATGACCCGTATATTTCTATTGGAGTTGTAAAGTTACAGCTTTAAAATATTCAAAAAATATAATTCTTGCTCATAGTGACATCAAATCTATTTATTTAATTCCAAGATCCTGCTTATAATTATGAACAATTATAAATACGCAATAAAAATTAATAGGTCATTTGGGACCTATATCCTGGTTGAAATCTAGATCAGTGCACTAATTGCCCGATTGCAATATTAGCTGCACGATACAATTTAAAACGCCTACTCTGATTTACATATGAGAGGTCAGCCGAAAAGGTTTACCCAAGGTCGGTATCGATATGTGAAGATCATTGAAAGCTTACCGTTGCATTTGGTGGGTGTGCCAAATGACGAGTGCGGACGAGAGTGAAGCAGCATGAAAAAGCTTGGCAAGGAAAAAAATTAGGGCCTGTATTCTACATTGGTCTCAGTAATACAGAAACAGATCGTTACTATGGTAACGAAATTTCGCTTGTTTTGTCACTTTCTTGACGATATAAACTTCGCAAAGTAACATGAAGATAAAGCAAAGGTACATGATACTATACCATTGGTTACGGGGAGCCTCAGGTTGTAAGTGGATTATGTTTGTAGATAAGCCCGCTTCATGATGGAGAATAGAAAAAAATTAGTGCTGCCTAGAAATTGCCGTTTTTCAATGGTCACTTTGAAAGAGGCTAAATTTTGTTTGCCTAAGAATTCCAAATTCAAATATTCTTTAATTAAAGACATACTGATACTTCTCGTAATGAGTTATTCACTTGTTACTCACTTATCTACTTGTTACTTGTTGTGTCCTAATAATTATAATGACGATGCTGAATATATCGCAAACAACTTTGCTGAGTTTCTTGCGGCGTTTCTTCTCAGCAGATGTCACCTTCCGAAGCGCTGGTAACTTCAGATATGTAAAAGAGCCCATGTGGCCTACTTGGAAAATAAATATTTTCATTTTCATTTTCGATGATGAAACATAATTTTAGTCAATATTTATTATTTATTGTGTCATCAGGTTTTTTTTAAATGAGTTACTCGACATTTTAGGTCACATCATTTGATTACAAAGATTTTTCACTAATATCGAATAACAATCTCAAACGTGATCTTCTAAATGTTTAATCTTGTTTAATGTTTAATCTTAATATTTTTCCGAAAAAAGAATCCTTCCTTCTTGCATAAACGCGTCCACAACAATTAGAGTCCATCTCTGCGTATTACATGATTAAGCAATAGCGAACCACGACACGATCAGTCCATCTTCAATTTCTAAGTAGATCGATGGAGTATAAATATAGTACAATGTTTTAATTGCTATCACAACATCTCTTGTATCGCATCTGAGTAGTAGCTTCAGCAATAACATGAAATTGGTGCGTTGTTTATTATAATAAAGAATAAATTAACAGCTTATTAAATGTATATAGTTCACTTTAAAGGCATTACTGATTATTGTTCATTTGTTTTACTTAACTGAACTAAAATATTATTCTTGTCATATTCTTATGATTAATATTAAATATCAATAACAAAGATAAATCATAATTATATTTCATATATATTAACTTAAAATAAGCAACGTCTTTTCAGCGATGCTCATGGAACAATATAATAATTGTCATTAATAGCATCTAAAACTCATTATTTTGTTTACAGATCATCCTTCTCTCTGTAGTAGCCTGGTCTAGCTGCGCCAAGCTAGACCGGACCTACCTCCCTCCCTCCCACGCCCAATCTTCGGGAGGTTCCTCCTTCCTTCAAGCCCCTGGTGCAGACTCAGGTTTGTCTCGAAGCAATGGCAATAACCGCTTCCAAGGCAACGGTTTTGGTCAAACAAATGAATACAACAAAGGCCTTACCCAGAATGGAAACGGTTTCAACCAGAATGGAAATGGTTTCGACCAGGGCGGAGACTTCAACGGTGGTGCTGATGCTGGTAATTTCAATGGAAACGGTTTCGACCGCGTGGAACGACCTCAAGCTTCTTTCGAAAGGAACGCAGCTATTCTTCGTCAGGATACCCAGAATGATGGAGAAACTTACTCTTACGCTTATGAAACTGAGAATGGTATCTATGCTGAAGAGAATGGTGTAGCTACTAACGGTGTTGAGGCTCAAGGCAGTTATTCTTACACTGGTGATGATGGACAAGTGTACTCTATCAGGTAAATAAAGGATTAATGCTATTTCCTCCTTCAGCTGCTTTGTCACCCTTGAAAATCGTCTTAAAAAGTTTTTCTATTGATGTATAGTTAAGTATCATAGATAGTCTATCTGTTCGTCTGTTTAATTAAGTCAAGTTATTATTAAGGATATAATTCAATACGCATAAGATATTCGAATCCTCTAAAAACAACTCCTTGTAATAATATTTCAGGTATACAGCCGACCAGAATGGTTTCGTCCCCATTGGTGATCACATCCCCACCGCTCCTCCAGTCCCCGAGGAGATCCTGAAGGCCTTAGAACAGAACGCTCGTGATGAGGCTGCAGGCATCTATGATGATGGTAAGAAACCGCACAGTGATTTTTGCATAGAATTGTATTTGAAATAGTATTAACAAGTATAATTTAATTTATAACCATGTACCTGTCAGCAGTGAAAAGTTGCACCAAGCTTTGTTGTTGCAAAGTTAATTCCGTTTCATATTCTTAATTTGAATATATGTGAGTGCGTAACGAGCCTGAAGATAACAACGAAAATGTCTAAAGACCTCAACTTCTTATTGGCTAGACTGCACATTATGAACTATGGTTAAGGACCAATAGGAGTGTGAACAAGATAGTTATTATGTCGTCAGTATATCGGTCGTTCGTTAGTTTGCTCTTTAGAAATTGAGTTTTGCTTTGTATTTTAAAGGTGTTTTATGTATGGCCATGGTATGATTCCGCAATTTGGATGATACTTAAACTTATTAATTTTATTAATTAGGTATACAACAAATCATAGACCGTTTTCAACTACATAACATTTTAATACCTTACCAGAAAAGTATGTTACGCAATTCTATGCAGAATCACTAACTTTAATTTGTATTACAGGTTCATACAGCGAGGGCAAATACAGCGACGACGACAACAATCAATACAGCAACGGCAATGGATACATCAACAATGGCAACAACTACAACAACGGCAACAACTTCAACAACGGCAACAACTTTAACCGTGACTCCAGCGGAAACGATGAAGATACCGTTGTCACCGACTCTGCTACTTTCAGGTCCAATAAGTTCTCTAGGACCTTTGAAGCTTCCAGAGGTTTTGACGGTGCTACTAAGGCGTACCTTCCACCGGTCCAGACTCAAAGGGCCCAGAGCAGGAACGGTCTTGGGCCCAGGTCCCGATCTAGGCCCAGCTTCAACGCTAGGGATGGATACAATTACTAGACGAATTATCTTGTACATATGGATGGATTGATGAATAAATATTATTTATTGGGATTTTCTATTTTATACTTTATTACCCTTTTACTACCAAGCTGAAAAGAATACTAAAACTTACGAGAAGAGAGAGACAATAAGTAATAGATATAACAGTTCTGGAGAATAGTAATAGATATAACAGTTCTCAGTGTTAATAATAGTAGTTTATGCAACGGTTGCATAATGATAGGCCTTAAAATACGAGTGTGGGTTTATGAAACGAGCCAGTCTTTTAAGTCATAAACAAACGAATGAAGTCCCTATTCTCATGTCACCCGAGATCAAATGTCGTGCGGTTTATATTTAAAAAAAAAACATACTGAATTGATATTTCGTATCGATAACTGGTTTAATTATCTTTGGATACTAGAATAGAGACCCACTTGAGTTTTGACAGCTGTTCCAAATTTACTCATAACGTTACAAAAATTGATACTGTAATAACATTACCTACTACCACAGCTCATAGTAAAATTGGTTGTAATGATGCTGGTAATTTCCTACGGTTTTTGAATGCATTATGGAGGTTTTATGATATAGGTGTAGATAAACACATTTATATCCACAACGCGAACGCTGGCATTACCGGTGCTATTAAAACAAGGGTAGTGCTGAACCTTAGTTAATGTATTGTTTTCTCGTAAATGATGGTAGTCTGAACACCCGATCAGTTAAAACATCTCACTAATCTGCCAAGAACGTTACATCGATCTTAAAAGATTAGATAGTGAGTCTAGCTTCATCATTTTAAAGATCTCTCTCTTCCTAGCGCTTTTTCCCGTCTAAGCTTATGCTACGGGGTACGCTTTGACCATAATCCCAGATTCGACAGGCCAGGTTATTACAGTGGAGCGACTGCCGTCTGACCTCAGTAACCCGTGTGACAGGGGAAACTGACCAATTGGATCATGGTCTAAAAAAAATAAAAAAATACAAAATTATTTATTTATAACTTAGATACATTTTTGATGTCGAATCCTCCTTTTAAGTTTACACCTGTATTATGAGGTATTCGCTCTTTCTAACAATTATGTTGTGATAATTATAAATAAGTGCTTATACAATTCAAGACGTAAAACATGTATATCGATTTAGGTTTATAGTTTGACTCATGCGTTTAGGTAGTGAGTGTTGAGTATGATATAAAAGGAGTGTGCAAGGTTTGAGTCATGGTACACATTTAGTTACCCAAATGTGCAGGTTTCCTCACGATGTTTTCCCTCACCGTAAGAGTATCGGTTACCGCAATTCGCAGACAGATAATGTACATAAGTTAGAAAAACTCATTGGTACATGGCAACCGCTTGGATTCGAACCCGGAACTGACGATCACGAGTCAACATCCTTAGCCAATAGGCCACCGACGCTCTCTCAATTGAAATTGACAGCTAACTATCATTCCTTCAAAACTTATCTTTAAAAAAAATAGTCTTTACCAAAAACGGTAATTGTTTTACAATGCCAAATTTAATAAAACAATTAAGTAAAAACATAAAAGACAGAGTTATTATGAATGTAGACATAATTATGTTAGCACCCACACTGATTGATTTTATTGTAGGTACTTGAAAATTGAACCAATTAAATGCATCTACGTCGTGAGTGAGATTTTGATGTAATCTAATGTTTTGAGGATTATAAAATAAGTAATCAATGATTGGTAAGGTATTGATTGGCTGCCATTCAAAGTTCTAAAGCTAAACATCAGACGATCTGATAATTTATTATGAAATTAGATTTTAGAAACAAAAGCAAATAGCATTATCTGTTACCGGTGCCAGATGCATGATATTAAATTTGTTGATCGGTAATAGTAGTTTATGCAACGGTTGCATAATGTTAGGCGTTAAAATACTAGTGTGGTTTTATGAAACGAGCTTTGCGAGTTTCATAATAAGATCGCACGTGTGTTTTAAGGCCAAATTATGCAAAGTTGCATACAGAACTTTATCTACACACGTATTATAAATCCTCCATGATGGGTTCAGAAACAATATTTTCGCAACAAATTATTTGTTGCAATCGTGGCTGCATATTTCCGATATCCGGCGCATTTTCACATCACACACACTCCGAGAAGACTACTATTCATATTTTCACCTAAAATGTAAATTACAAACAACTTTTTCTATTCAATTCAACAACAATTCTACTTTCGTTCAGCAAAACACCAACATAATGGCGGCAATTCGATCCTCCGTCAAGACCATTTTTTTTAAATCATAGACAAACGAATGAAGTTTCTATTCTCATGTCACTCGATATCAAATGTTGTGCAGTTTATATTAAAAAAACATACTGAATTGACGTTTCGTATCAATAACTGTTTTAATATCTATGGATACTAGAATAGAGACCCACTTGAGTTTTGACAGCTGTTCCAAATTTAATCTCATTTCTATACTAAAAACGATACGGGAATAACATTGCAGCACTCGTTTTACCTAATTGATTGTCAAAATGGTGGTCATTTCCTACGGTTTTTGATTACACTATGGAGGTTTTATGATATGGGTGTAGATAAATGATTATATTGTACTGCATTAAAAGCCGTTCAATATTAAAAAGTTCAACGTGTTTATGTAATGGATTTGGGCAATACTCTTCCAAATTATGGCGATGATTCCGAGATCTTTATGATAGTCGATGAAGCAACTAGCACATCGTTTTTGTTACCTTAAACCTAATGCTTACTTTAAAATAGCATAAGATGTGTACAATATTAATTTACCCGATAAAATCGATAACTTACAATATTCTAAATGTTATTCCTTATTAAGCTATTAATTTGAACAGGTTATTCGATTCAAATTAAAACTTGTATGAGTCTTTATGAACACTTGAAATTAATAAAAAACGGTTTCTCTCACGTTTTATTGTCATGTCAGGTGACAAGTTTCGAACTCATTTTTGAGGTCTTTCTTAGGGGTTGAGTGCAGGCGCGGTCAGAACAACCCACGCATGCTTCAGTCCAAAACATGTCCGCCCGTTTCTGATATAAAAAAAATATTTCAGCTTATTCAATTATAGGTATTATTAGAACTATACCGGTTTTAAAAGCAGTGAATAGTAGTAAAATTTTTAGTTAACGGTAACGAATAGGTATGTCTTTCTAATTGGTCAACTCCACCGATATAATCCTGAATTATCGTTCCCGATTGACCAGAGCGATTGTGGCACCATAAGTTTCATAGTTTGTTACTCTATTAAAACAATCCACGTAAAAAATACACGAAATAATGTACCTATTATGAGAGAATAGTATAATTTGAAATATTCATTGATAATAGATCACCGTGCCATCGTCGTGTTGAACCGTCTGGTATTTCATAAGCAGACGGACACAGCGGGAAGCAGGTGGAAAACCAGTCACGATATTCACACAGAGATCTCAGAGTTTGAGTTATTCAGGTCATCCTTATCTTTTACCTATAGATTAGCTGCAAAATATTTTAGGGTTTCGTATCTAAGCGTTAGTAAAATCCGGTGAAGTGCGAGCTGGAATCGCGCACCGAGGGTGCATCGACTCCGACGATTTTTTTGATTATTACCAAATATATGCAAAATAGATCTTCCTGCCCCCTTAATCTCCGAAAATAGCCAATCCAAAAAATCTAAAGTGATTAATGGTGATAAAAAATTAGGTATATTTTACCGGAAAAAAACGACGTTTTTGATAATAATAATAATTGGTGTCACATTAAATTTGTCTTAAGGGCCTCTGCGTATTGGCTTCGGCCCCATGTACGCCTTCCAAAGGTCCGGGACTCCCATAGTCCCGTGATTGAAAAGGATATACATAATAATAATAATAATGTTTATTGACGTAAGAAGAAATCTACATTACAAGCGGTTTTCGTTAGACCCCGTAATGTTTATAGTTTACGATAAAATGAAATAAAGCTGGATAATATTTGTAGAATTGTATCGCGAGGTTGCACCAAGGGATAGGATTAAAGTTATCACTCGTTTATTTTAATAGGTAAGTACGGGACCCTCGGCGTGCGAGTCTTTCTCGCACTAGCCCGGTTCTTCTTTCATAATAGCGTTGCGTCGATCTTCTTAGCCTTCCATCACTATGTGAAATCGCTATCATCTTGGAAAGATGTACCTGTGTCATTCTACATTTTAGTGCCTTTGTAATTGTAGGGTCATTTTTAACGAATTCGCAGATATTTTAAGATTTATTTTGGTTTTCTCAAATGGGTTTCCATGTTCTGTTTTCTATTCACATGATTGTGACCCGCCGCGCCGCTACAAAAGAAGCGTTACCAACAAAAAATCTAGAAACTTGAATTTATGAACCACAATAATACATACATACATACATAGCATCACGCCCGAAATCCCTAATGGGGTGGGCAGAGCCACAAGACTACTTGTGGCCACGTTCGATTAATTAGTCCTAAGATGGTATACAATAATAGTCATGAAATAATATGATGATAAAGCCTATGTCGTATTAATTAAAATTTCAAGATCATGTTAATACATAAACTAATCGCGTGTGATAAAAAAACCGGCCAAGTGCGAGTCAGACTCGCGCACGAAGGGTTCCGTACCATTATCTACAAAAACATCAAAAATCACGTTTGTTGTATGGGAGCCCCCTTAAATATTTATTTTATTCTGTTATTTAGTATTTGTTGTTATAGCGGCAACAGAAATACATCATCTGTGAAAATTTCAACTGTCTAACTATCACGGTTCATGAGATACAGCCTGGTGACAGACGGACGGACGGACGGACAGACGGACAGCGGAGCCTTAGTAATAGGGTATGTTTTTACCCTTTGGGTACGGAACCCTAAAAACGTACTTTACAAGGCACTAAAAAGTAAAATGGCCTACCTACTGTAGTTTTAGACATTCTTTTTAAAGTTATTTAAAGTGTCTCTTTTATAGAATAGGATATGTAAGTAATAAAAAAATACAGATGAAGAAAATTCTTACACTGCCTCAGTCCCTGAAACTTTGAAACTTTAATATGACAGCGCAAATCTTAAAGTTATCATCGCGTGCGCTTAGTTAGTTAAGTTAGTTTTTAATGTTTCCTGGATTTAATTACTAGTCACGGGTCCGAATCTTACTAGAGATTTTTTTAATGAGCATGAATATTTGTACCCAAGACATGGATGCTTAGTATCTTTATATACCTTTGGATTTATTTATACATAGTACCTAATCCTATTCTCGAACATACAAAAATGCGGGTCTTATGTTAGGATTTGTAAATATTCTCCAGATTTTTTATATTGTAAAGTAGATTTGGAAGATAATGACTAATGAAATGACCTATATTATTAATTTTCTTATGTAGGCTCTTCTGGTCTTCCCAATTCATTATTGAACGTTCTAACATTTGTTGTGAAACAATAGCTGGTGGTTCCGTGGGTGGCATGCAAATGATACACACATTGCCTGTCATGCTTTTATATCGTAAGTTCGCACACTCATTCATAAGTGAGTTAAGGCGCAGTTATGAGATGAACTTTTGCTAGAAATTTGGGGAAAGTTCGCTTGGAAGACTTTAATAAATTGATATGTAGATTCAGAACTGTCCCTCCTATCCCAAAAGTTAAGGAGTTAAGGATTTTTTGTTTGGAATATATCCGCATGTTGTGTCAGGCATAGTTTTGGCCTGTGTGACCAATACCGAAATAATGATATATTATAATCAGGCAGGAATGATAAATGAATAAAAGTAGATTGATAAATAACGAACGGAAGAATGTAAGATAACAAGAAATGACACACACACACAACACACACACGGCGGCACGTTGCTTGTAAAACAGATGGCCAATAGGGCCGAAGAGTTCTTTATTGGTGACTGCGTACTGGAAGGTCCAGTGAGGGCAGACCACCCACACGGTGGACTGACGAACTGGTGAACATTGCGAGAGTCCGCTGAATGCGAGCAGCTCAGAATCGGTCGTTGTTGCAATCATTGACGAGACATATATCCAGCAGTGGACGTCGATTGACTAAAATGATGGTAACAAAGAAGTGACATATTGAAGGTGGCCATAAAGGAAATAGTACAACGGAGAACGCAGCTAACAGAAAAGAAGCAAAGGAAAAACAATGAGAGAAAGAAAGTAATAAATGTAGAATGGAAGAAAAAGCATAATAAATGGCCAAAATGCTAAAAGAAAATGCAGCTAACCCTTTACAAGTTCATAGTTCACGGATAAACAATTATAGGAGACATTATTGACTATCGCGGGATGGTGTCGTGCGCGGCCTGACCTTAGACAATGGTCAGAGACAATTGGATTTCTGTCGTAAATTTAGATATTCAATGCCAATATGTATTGTTCATGATAAACTAATGGTTAAGGCTGCGTTTTCACCAAAGCTGTACGAGGCAGGTCAATGGTGGGTGAGGGAAAAGTCTACCAATAGGATTGCGGTCATTTCAAAATGAAGTGATTCTATTGGTGGATTTTTTTCTCGCCCTTAGCTGCTTCTGGTGGGAACACAGCCTGATGATGATTTTAGGATTCGCAATGTGCTCCATTTATATCGTATCAGGAGTTCAAGACTAGAGCGGAGTGTAGAAGTGCATGGAAAGTCGTCCATTAACAAGAGCTCTTAAATTATGGAGAAAAAGAATGCAATCCATTAAACTTAGATCCTAAATTAAAAATGTACCTTTGCCCCTTATCTCCGAATCTACTGGGCCGACAATTTTGAAAAAAAATAAAGAAAATAGTTCTTTAGTTACTTATAGATTACAGGAAATCCTATAAGACGTTTATGATATTTAAAGTAACATTATATGATATTTTAGATAGTCATTTACGGAACCCTCTCCACGCGAGTTTAACTCGCACTCTTCCGGTTTCTTGAAATCATGTAGATTCGTGCAAAGATTACACGCAGCAATAGATTTATGAATTCTGCAATAAAACGAAATCGATACGTTTAGATTTCTTGAAAACACGAATGAGCATAATAATATGCTTAAGCCTATAATCTTAGAAGGAGAAGCTAAAGATATCACTGTGTTTACAGATGAGCTTAATGAGCACTTTATTTACCTAGATTAAACCTAAAATTAGCATTCTAATTGCAGGTGATTTTGAAACTTAGTCAATCAAAGGAAAATTGAAAATAAGTAACTATCTGTCTTAGGAATAATAAAAGGCAGTTTTAAATATAAATTTTCTTCTTATTATCTCTCATAATTTTAAACCAGTTCTAAGGCTATGCCTAAGTTGAATTTTACAAAAAAATACCAACACGTCATCGACGTATAGTTCTTTAATAATACAATACATCGGATTGCTTTCATACATTATGTCAGTTATTGGGGCTAATTCTTGTGCGTTTGTCACCTCCGTAAACTGCGGGCCACGGAAATGTCAAGGCAAGCATAATGTCCATATCATGACCATCTCAACAATAAAGTGACGAAACTCAAAAATAAACACTCTTAATAACTTGCTTAGGCTTGACAGCAACAATTAGGGTACTGTCACGGTGTACGTCCGTCTGTCACGTATGCACGTACGC
The DNA here is from genome assembly GCA_947859335.1 of Tortricodes alternella. Lineage (NCBI taxonomy): Eukaryota > Metazoa > Arthropoda > Insecta > Lepidoptera > Tortricidae > Tortricodes > Tortricodes alternella. Next base: position 12,728,295 of record OX401984.1, on the reverse strand, counting down.
TTAAACAGTCATTAGAAGTTAATTTTAAGGATGGTATAAATAACAATTTTTTGACGGGAGACGACACACATCTCACCTGAGTCCTATCGTGGAAACATCGATCGAGATGAAGATCTTTCTGGTTGGTATTGTTTATAGTTTTATGTGGTGTTAAGTGTACAGTAGAGGGTTCATAAATGAAAGTGTATCAAGCATCATGCGACAATGGATTGACACAATAAAGTTTGATTGACATAGTTCTGTTGTTACGTGAATAGGATGCTTTGATAGGAATTACCAATAGTGCTTTCTCTTTTAACAAACGAATCTGAACTAGCACCCTCTTCAGATACGAGAGTATCACGGATTCCTTTTAAAGTAAATTTTGGATTTACCCTTACCCTTAAAAGGGTTAATTTTATACGAAAACACGTGATAATAGCCTGTGAAGTCAAGTAATTCCAATTACAAAACACATAGATATATTGGGACCACAAAAACCCGGAAATAATATTTACAGTATGTTAAATAATAAGTGAAGCTATTTTGTAAATGTAACATTATAATTTTTGAGCATAAGAGGTGACTTATTTAAAATTATAAATTGTTAAAGTATCTATCTCATTAAAGTTATAGATGAATTTCTCTATTGAAAGTAATAAATACGTTCTGGATCATTATAATAATGTTGTTATATTTTCAGCTCATATGCCTGGCCGCTGGCCTGGTTTCGACCGACAAGCTCGACAGAACTTATCTGCCACCACCAGGGTCTAAATTCTCCGGAGGCAGCACAGGAGATATTCAAGTACCCTTTGAATTCCCTAAGGAAACCTACTCTACTGGACGTACTCAGGCAGATGGCATACCTGAAATAGAACTTGGTATCAACCGACGTCCGAAACCAAGTGACACTGCTGAAGGTTCCACTCAAAGACCTGGTTTCACATATTTCCAAAAATCGTATTCGGTGCCTCAAACGACTACGTCATATGCCTTTACTCAGACGACTACGTTTGCACCTGTCGATGATTACGAAGGGCTGGACCAACCGTCAGGTTCGTCAAATGCCACAGTTGGGCAACAATTAGGCTTACCTAAATATCCACTAACCTTCCAACCACAACCAATCAGTGGACAATCTGGGCAAGATCCAAACTACAACCAATATCTACAAGGCCAGAATCAGCAGTCCAATTTGGTTCCTTTTGGAAGCACTACGTTACAACCACATTTTGCAAGCAATCTTAAAGGCCTAGAATATTTACCACCGCCTTCGGGTCTTAAAAGTCAGCCTTCTTCTGGTCAAGATAACTCTGGCTATCCATCGGGGCTTCCTAAAGGGCCTGAATACCAAGATGGACAGGAATTGTCACCTACTAAAAGGCCGGTTATAAATCGTCCAAACTCTTTTTCACCTGGAGTTAAGCAGCCAACTGACTTGATCCAAAATCCGAATGGACCGGCAACTGCCATTGCTCCTCATTATCAAAATGGACACCTTAGCCCTAACACAGGGTCAAACCAAAATCGTAACTTCCCATTATCTACTGTGGCGCCACAATATCAGAATGGACAACGGTTTTCTTCACCTGGATCAGTTGGACAGAACAAATATGAAGGAAATCCAAACATTCCATATTCTACTGCAGCACCCATATATCAGGATAGACAAGGTTTTAATACCTCTGGCTCCATTAGACCGAACCAATATGCAGGAAATCAGAACTATCCATCTTCTACTGCTGCACCCCAATACTCAAGTGGACAACGGTTATCTACACCTGGGTCATCTGGAAAGAATCAGTACGCAGGAAATCAGAATTTACCATCACCTACTACTGCATACCAATACCAGAATGGACTACGGTTTCTACCTTCTGGATCAGCTGGTCAAAACCAATATACAAATAATCCGAACTCACTATTATCTACTCCTGCACCTCATTACCAAAACAGACAACAGTTTTCTACCCCTGAATCAGTTGCACAGAATCTATACACAGAAAACCAGAACGTTCCATCATCTACTACTCCACCTCAATACCAGGACGGACAAAGGTTTACCACACCTGCATCACTTCAAGAGAACCAACATAATCCTTTTGGTGCTTCTCAAAACCAAAATGGTCAAGGTTTTACAACTCCTGTATCTATAAATCAAGGATATGAATATCAAGTACCCAATCAACAAAACCAGTTTCAACACAAAGAAGACCAGTACTTAGGAAGTCTGAACTACCCTGCATCTACTGCTGCACCTCAAAATCAAAATATACAACAGTTGATCTCTCCTTCATCTGGACAACAAAACCAATATTTAGGATTTAATCAAAATGTTGCGTCTACCGCCGGTCCTCAATACCAAGATGGACAACGTGTAACTACACACAATAATCCAACCACTGCTGTTCCTCAATTGTATGACAACCAACATTTTACTAGCCCTGAAGCGCAACAAGGTTATGGAGCTCGTCTTCCTAGTCAACAAAACTATCCAGGGTCACCAATATTTGTTCAAAATGGAAACAAAAAATATACCTCCACAGTAGAACCTCAATACCAGCAAACATTTGCACCAAGTCCTGAAGCTAATCAACAAGGTTTTTTACCAAATCAAAATGGAAAACAATATCCGGGACAGCCTAGCTATAATCAGAGATTCCCATCTACTCCGACAGAGCAAGAATTTGTTCCAGACCAGCACCAATATCGCAATGATGGAATTCAAACCACAACAGGAAGTCAACCCTTATCAAATTATGGAAACCAACCAACTTCACCTCAAGTAGGACTAGATTCTCAAGTATATGGTAGTTCTTCTACAGCTACAAGTAATAACAATCAAGGTTTTCCGACCACGACAATTGGGCCGGTACCAACAAGAGACTTTCCTTCCGTTACTGGATCTGAAGGATTTGGTCAAAGAAGACCTGAACGTCCTCAGGCTACCTCTGACAGAACCGCTGAAATTCTTAATTATGAAAATGTAATCACGCCAGAGGGTTATTCTTATAGTTATGATACATCAAATGGAATCCACGCTGATGAAACTGCTACTGTAGGTGATGGAACGAGAGCTCAAGGTGGCTTTTCATACACTGGTGATGATGGTAAAGTGTACAGTGTATTTTACTTGGCTGATGAAAATGGTTTTCAACCCAGAGGTGATCATTTGCCTACACCTCCACCGATCCCGGAAGCTATTCAACGAATTATTGAACAAGCAAACAAGGATAAAGAATCTGGAATTGCTGACGATGGTAAGTATTCAAATTGGAAATTAATATTCACTGGGACTTTTATATCTCGTAATAATAAATGTTTTTATTCTTACAGGCTCTTACGATGATAAAAAATATGGCTTTGTGAAATATGATCGACCTTTAACTGGGCTAAAGTCAAGGAATAAAACAGTTTCATTGACTAATGGAGTTGATATTCCAAACGCTTACGAAAATCGTTTTGCTGAACAAAGCAAGATACAACTGAAACCTAAAGGTACAGAAACTCAAAAAAATTATGAACAAATCATCTTTAATGAAACGGAGGATATCAATGAACAAGACGGAGATGATGATGACAATTTTGATAACGGTAATGCCAAAGAAGGTATGAGACGTGTATCTACTGGTCACCCCGCAATAAATAAAAATCATACTATTCAAAGCAATCGGACAAATCGACCAAAGGCCAATAGCACAAATATTGATTTAGCGGAACATACAAGGCTTACTGATGAAATTAATTTAAATCGTCGCCCTATATCTGATAATAAAAACCAACAAAATGATTCGGATGATTCGTCAATAACTGATAACACAGAAAATATTGATGACTCACAAGAATCGCAAGATATTGATGATAACTTTGATCTAGTTAACTACAGAGATGATCCAAAGTCCAGAACTGATTTTCGTGGGTTGAACAAATATCTACCGAATGCCAAACTGAATAAAAAGCAACCATTAGTACGACCTGATGGCATGAGGCAGTCATCTTCAGGAATCAAAAAATTAGGACGGCCTGGGAATCGTAAGACTCAAGTATCTCAAGAGGTTATCCCTAAAGCTGAACAAGATTTCCGTGATGAACATCGTAAGCGTATTCCTACGATAAAAAGCAAAATAAGTCAAGAAAATGAGGATCAATCGAAGGGTCAGCAAACTGAACCTTTTGAGAGTGATATCGAATTAGGAACGTACACGAATATTGGCAATATAGTGAAGCCAACGCGACCAGTGGTTAATGCACGTAATGGCATTTCTAAGGATAAAAATGTTGAATCCAATGAGGGTGAATCAGGTTACAAGTATACTGTACCAGAAAGAAAATTAAACTCCAAAGGGGCTATTACATTCCCGTCACGAACGTCGGTACTAGAAAAATCCCAATTAGCAACACAAAAGGAAACTCAAAGTACTCGTCTACCCTTTATGACTCCTAACGTATATAGTAATATTAAACAGTCGAGTGATAGTGACGAAGAGCTATTTATTTCACGAGGAAAGCCTAACCGTCCAGTGACTAATCAAAAAGAAAATTATCCTGGATTTAAAGATGAAAGTGACCGTTTTAACGAAAACTCTGAAGGTGCTAAATATGACAAACTTGACGCTACAAAGAAACCTACCACGGGACCATTAACTCCTTCGCGTCGTCCCTTCGGTAAACCTCAATCTACTTTTATGCCATATTACGAAGACCAAGATAGAACTGGCCAGAACAAATATAATGAGCTCCTTATTGAAGGTCCTCGTAAGCCAGGTAACAATGTAGTCTACAGTGACAATGATCCGAACAAAGGAATGTCAACGTCAGAAAGTAGTGCTTATGTTTCCACTACACCATTACCTCGTTTAGGATCTAATACTGTTTACAATGTATTCCAACGTCCTGGTCAATATCAGACTACGTACAGACCTGCTGAGGATTCTTCTTTCTACGATGAAACTGCCCCAGGGAGAGATAATCTTGTACAGAGACCTACTGCCATGCGACCAGGATTTGTCAACGCTCAGAATCAAGACCCAAGCACAACTTATCCGCCAAACTATACATTAGGAGACAAAACCTTGACACCAAGCGTTCCTATAGCTGTTGATGGCTTTGGACGACCAATTTCAAGTTCAAATGCACCCGGATACGATAGAACTTATAAACCTACTTACTCTGACAGTCAGAGCTCTAGAGTTCCTAATTCTGAAGAAGTTTCCAATAACAGACCAGGACAAATGGAAGAAAAATTCAGACCTAGCGTAGGTCGATTTGGCGTAAGTGCCGCACCTACTGTAGGAACTCCTGGTGCCTATCAAGAATTTACATCAGCCCCTATCGGTGAAGATTTCAGTGGCCCGAAGCATCCGCCACGATTCGACCCTGAAACTGGATACCATTATAAATAGTCGTAGATTAAGTATTTATTGAACTTGATTTATCTGGCTTGTCAATGGAATAAAACTGTTATTAGATTATATTCAGCTTTTTCATTTTTATAAATCCTACCAATATTAAATTAATTACCCTAAAAGAAGGGCCTTTGGTCGAGAATCATTTTATACCTATATTCTCTGGCAAAATATCTACCTAATATCTACTAGCAAATAGTCAAATAAAAAAAAAATTTGATATTAGGGACGTCCGAGATACAAAAATGGTGTCAAAAACTTACCTTAAAATATAATAACATTAAGTAAATCCAAAGCATTGCTATGAAAACATTTAATAGGTATCGAAAAATCGAAGCGTTTGATGAACGTCAAAGTATTTATAAAGGCTTAACAAAACATCAAAGAACCGCTTTGTGATCAAATAGTATACAAATGTATATAAAGATTTAAGTCTAAATTAATAATCAATCCATTTTTAATCTTAACATCTTTCAACAAAGCTTAAAATAACAAATAAGACTAAAGCCTTTTACTTTTAACTGTATCAGATGCATAATATAATAACACACTGTTGTGAGTCAATGAACTGTTGATGTTACAATTGCGAAGATCATAAGCTCAGCAACTTGTTTAGAGCTCCATCTATATAAAGCTTAGTGTACTTTTCCTACAACTTGTTTAGGCATTTGAACTGGCACAGATCTAAGTTACGATTTGATTTTAATGATAGTTTTAAATATAAACTGCAGATGGCGTACCGGCTGAAGCTTGAGGGGCTCGTAAACGGGTTAGTTTTTCGGCAATTTCTTGCTGCAATTCGGGCTATCCTCAAAAGTTTGCATTCAAACATTTTGTCCCTGCTAGTGATGTAATATGTAATCGTTTTGAGGATAGCCCGAATTGCAGCAATAAACTGCCCAAAAACTAGCGCGTTTATGAGCCTCTTTCGAAAACTTAATAAAAATAATTGGTGAAGTGAATAAAAATAACTAAACGTGACTTCAATTTATGTGTAAGTAAATATTTTTTTTATTAACTTGACAAAATTAATTATTATTTTGGTATTTTATACTTAATGATTTAATTCAAATACTTTTAACCTTATTATTATAAGCTATCGTTTCAAACATCCATATAGTCTTGTGCTCCTCATAAAACTCTTATCACGTAATATGAAGTACCAAAGTTACTATTTAAAAATTAACAAAAACCATAAAGCAAATGTCTATTCCATAAAAAAGCTGCTCATCATCAAAAAACTCGACAGCATGTACATCATCTTGCGCAAGTGCTTTTTGTTCGTCTGTTCGTTTTTGCGAGGCCTAATGTGTTGGGTCAAAGGGGGCCATTTATTGGTTCAGATCCGGTTGCCAAGTTCATGGTTGGATCAAGGACGCCATTAAGGACCTAACGAAGGTCAAATTTTGCTGTTTTAAGATTAACTATGTAATTTGGCTCTTGGTTTTTTGAAGCAATTTTTGGCCTAATGGGACAGAGTACGAAGGGTTTAATAATTTGTGTTTGTTTTTTTAGCCAACCATTAAATCGAGCGAGACTTATGGTCCATATTGTTGGTATTCATAGTCATATTAGTCATTTAAAAATCTCGACTAACCAAAAACCATGCCAATCACCAACCATGACTATAACAGGGGTTTGATATTAAAACAACCTATTTTCCTAAATAACTTCCAAACCATTCATTATAAAATTCCAAAGAAAACATATTTAAGATCCTCACAGTACGCCCTTTTATTTGATATGTCGCATGATTATAGTTAGCGTAACTTTCTTTTTGAATTTTCTAATTTACCCCCTAAAGTGGCCCCCATGTTTAAAATTAATTTGTTTACGTTACTCTTCCGTGTTGCGGTCATATACCAAATTTCAAATCAGTCGGTCCAGTAGTTTCGGAGCAAATTGGCTGTGACAGACGGACACACAGACAGACAGACAGACACAGGAGTGATCCTATGAGGGTTCCTTTTTTTCTTTTGAGGTACGGAACCCTAAAAAGCCGGTCAAGTGCGAGTTTGACACTTGCGTCGAGGGTCACGTACGTACCTATGAATAACAGACAGTACTTTGTAGGTGCGGAACCCTAAAAATGAAAAAAAAAACACAGCTTATAACAACCGGGTAAGCATTTATCTACAACCTACTTTTTCAACCTAAAATTACTCATATCTACCACCATGCAAATGCAACCGTCGAGTGTGATACGACCTTGTAAATGTTCCTCCGTTTAACTATAATTTTTTATAATGTAACTACAAATTTTCGGTTTTCGGATTTTTGCCTGTATTTGTGCTATAAGACATTGCTTCTTGACAAATTTCATGACTCTAGGTCAACGGAAAGTACTAGCCTTTAGGTTTTGATTCCCTTGCGAGTATCAAAATATGTGCACTGAGAAAAAAATTGATGCTATACCTGCATTACCGTAATGTATTCGCAGCCAAGTCCAAATAATGTCGAAGCATCCGAAATAATGTTGATTGTTACGTGGCGTTTGTAGTCCGCAACATTATCTATGTAGCCCGCAACATTATCTATGTAGCCGAGTCTCTACTTACGTTAGGTACGTTTTTCTCCAGAATTACGTACGTGGCATCCAGAATTACGTATGTCGGTACAGTAATTTTTTCTCAGTGTGGCGTAAACGCCATATCTTTTGATTGCGGTGACTTAGAAGGCTTATTATTTCACAACTCTAAGGAATTGCAGACTTGCGTATTTGATATTAATTTCAACTTGATACCTTACCTGTTCCCGAGAAAAAGTTCTTGACACAGAAAGACAGACATACGGACAAAGAAGTGATCGTATGAGGGTTCCTTTTTCCTATTGAGGTACGTAATCCTAAAAATGATAAAAGCAAAATAAATCCAGCTACAAATAAACATCTTTAAATTTTGCAATAACACTCTCCAACCTTCATAAATACAGACTGTAAACCAAACTTATAATGAACACGAAAATATCTTGTTACTTTTTACATCATTAGGACCAACATACCAAGTTTTAAATGCTAATACTCCTATTGTCTTGGATAATGCAATTAGTAATCCATCCATATATTCTGCTACATTTTCAATTCAACATCAAATCGACCAAATTAGTTTTACCGTTCCGATCCTCAGTTCGCAGAATATAATCTCTTCAATCGAATCAGTTCACGAATTAGCGTTAGCAAAAGCAACTTGGCAGACACAATGTATTGACAAGATATTTCATTTGTGAATATCAAGGCTAGAAAAATGAATCATTTCGTAAGTTTTGTGAACGAACATTCTACAGTGATTTCGAGAACTTGAACTGTGACCTGGACCTTAAATAGAAGCAGAGTGCATTCTTGCGTGCACCGTAATAGCGGGGTTTGTAATATAAACCGTATTATGGAAATTAGGGAATGTTCTAATTTCGTGATCATGCATGCAAATAGGGCGTCAGAACTTAGGAGAAGTGTGAACCTACGGCTTTTCATACAAAAGGCGATAACGATTTCCATCCCCTAAAGGTCAACCGATGTTAACCAATTTTTGATAGGTTGTCAGTCAGAACAAAATCTAGGTCTACACGTTTTGGTTTTTAAAATATAATCAGTATATTCAGTTTCATAGTTGTTTTAGTATTCCCATACAAAACGACGATACATACGATTTTCGGCGATTATTTGACGTGGTTGATCTTTAATCAAAATTCAAAAAAACGTATAAACCTCGATTTTGTTCTGACTGACAACTTATCAAAAATTGGTCAAAATCGGTTTACATTTAACGGGTGGAAATCGTTATCACCTTCTGTATGGGTGATTTTTGCCGTTAGTTCACGGTCCTCTTATGAATAAGGTAGTTTAATTTTACTGTACGGAACAAAATAATCGTCCACATTCTTAGGGCCTAAACTTTACACAATGAATGCCTAATGAATTCATTCAATAACAATAATACAGAACTAATGTGCGACCATATTTGTGACCTCCTTTAGATCAAAGAATATGGTAAATCATAATGCGTTCGACTGCTACGGCAGTCTGACCTCTGCATATTTTGGACTAAATCAGGAAAGGCAAGGTCAAACACCTTACATCTGTAGTTGGTGCTTTTCTTTAATAAGTACTTCTTTCAAATGATCAAATTATCCAACCCTTGCATTGCAGCACATAGGTGTTTCATTTTTCCGAACCATGACTTGAGAATTATTTCTAATGACGCACGAATGCAATGATCCGAGTTTGGCGTCATGTACCAACAGAGCCGCAGGCGCAGGGCGTTAATTTATAGAACCACAAACTTCTTACTACCTGTGGATTAGAATGGAACTAACGCCTCGTACGTAGTAACTTCACGTGCACTAGTCAAAACCAGCGCCTTTGTTGACCGCAAAAGCTTTTTTGTACTGATTGAGATCTTCCGATCAGATGCATCGCTTATAATTGAACTATATGTCAGCATTATATTAACATTTATAATTTAGTTCTTGACGCTTGAGGACATGCGTTCTGTTAGATTATGATAATGTCTGTTGAGATAAGTATCTGTACATCAATTTACTTTTGAAATTGTACTGAAGAATTTTCTGACTAATTCAATAAATTAACCCAGGAAACTAAATTCCTTTAAAGTAATTGCGATATAGATTATGCTATAATTGAAAATGAAAAAGAAAATATTTATTTTGCATGTAGGGCACATGGGCTATTTCATATATCTGAATCTACCAGCGCTTCGAAAGGTGACATCTGCCGAAAAGAAACGCCGCAAGAAACTCAGTATGAATCAATTAATGACTTAACTAGCATATTTCTTAGACAAACAGTTACTAATTATATATTATATGGATCAAAGGACCTGAAATTTCATTTCATTTCATTATTAGCAAAATTCTGCATCTATGTGCATGCTTCAAAGAAATCCGCATCAATAAATGGAGCAAGTCCGCCACAATCCAAATGACCTACCAGAAATTTATATAAAAATATATTCACATTCATCAAATACTGCTAAACAAACAATCAGTTTGAGAACCATTTCAAAACACACATTAGTAACAGTTTTATTTCATTTCGGCAGAATAGTATCACGAAAGCAATCAAACCTCTTTATACTCTAAATGGTTTGCAATTTGCTTCACAATTCGAGTTTTGATTGATGACTCGTGCAATATTTATAGAGAAATAAACGCCATTTGGGAGATAAAGAACGAAGGTTATAGAACTTTTAACTGAAGGAAGTAATCTTATTGTATTTTTTCTGTCTAAGATTTCATCAAAACTGGACAAACATCAGGCACTAGACTTTGATGATTTCTTTTAGGTTGAGCCGGGACAAAACAATTACTCGTCGGCAAAGAAATGGCTTGCTTTATTAGAAGTTTTATGGTGATGAATTTTATATTTGACAACGCGGTTAGCCTAGTTGGGAGTGACCCTGTCTCCGAAGCTAGCGTCCCGGGTTCGATCCCCGGTAAGGGCAAATATTTGTGTGATAAGCACGAATGTTTGTTCCTGAGTCTTGGATGTTTCCTATGTATTTAAGTATTTATTTTTCTATATAAGTATGTATATCGTCGTCTAGTACCCATAACACAAGCCTTTAGAGCTTACTTTGGGACTAGATCGATTTGTGTAAAGATTGTCCTCTGATTTATTTATTTATTTATTTATTCATATCATTTTACTCAAAATCGTCAATGATTACAGTTTGAATGATTGCATCAATTTTTCACTCAAGGAGTAAACTGATCGATCGATCAACACCTACAATTTCAATCAATTCTCCCACCGATTACCTCATCAGGATTACTAACTTCAAACCTTTCCAGACCAATAATTCATTTCAAGTTGCGGTAGGTACCACGCCTCAAATAAACGGACCAGACCTGTACACCGACCTGGTAACCTTTGCCCGATGAGCTTGATCAGATCAGCTATTAGTCTTGTGAAATTTAGTTCGTTTGAACATCACTTATTTATAAGTATTTAATAAACTTAATGCAGAATGAGTGATGTCAAGGAATTAATGAAGTAGCGGAATTGTAACGAATGAAAATGAAAATATGTTATTGATGAATGAGTCAAAAGCAGCATTAGATAATACTACTTATTAGGAAAACTATTAAGAAAATCAATTTTAGTTAGATAATCGCATCCTTAAAAAAATAGTTTTCTTAAGTCCACTAAACTGTCGCTAATTTCACGACAAAAGGCCCGATACATAGAAATAATTCTTGAAGTTGATCCGACTTGGTAAAACACGATAATCCTTCCGATGCATGGCCAATTTCAACACATTCGCGGCTTCATCCGCGCGTGTTCGCCAAACCTGCGATAGTTTTAATGTTTCGCCATAAATTCTCACGGATCCTTTGGTTACAGCTTAGATACAATACAAGAACTCATACTCTTTAATGGCACTATAAAAAGCAATCAAGCGCTGAAGAAAAAAAAACAGCTTTAAGGGCCTTTGCACAATAATAATACCTTAATAATAATAATAAAACCATTTATTTCAGGCATCAGTGGCCCATACATAAATACCTTACAGACTAACATACATATTTAAATAACTTAAAAGTAGGTAATTGAAATTATTTAGGGGATGAAAAGGCGTGGGCTCCTTCGCGTCATCCCACCTGGAGTCAGGTCCTGGACAGGCAAGGTACCTCGGAAGCACCTGAACACGACACCCTTCGGCCAGAAGTCCGGACACGTGACGATCTCCAGCAGCGGCCGCGGCACGCGCACCATGAACGAGCTGAAGTGCACGTAGTAGCGCGATCGCAGCTGGAATACCCTCAGGGAGCAGCCGGACTTCTTGCAGACATACGTTGTCATCTGTGGTGTGTGCAAGCGCGACACGTACAGCGCCGTGTTCGGTGTGGCAGCTCGCAGGCCGGAGTTGGATTCCGGCTCTGCAGTACCACACAGGATTTGCAAGGCTTCCTGCCTGCCTTGCTCTTTAATTGTATCTTTACATAATTAAAGGTGTTAAAAAGAACAGTATAAGAGCAGTTTGCAATGATACAGACTGTAAGTAACTAAAATCCTGGTGAACATGTCTGCTTCAATTTACTTTAATTTCCCTACTATGACAGTTCTCAGGGTCAAATCTTTACTCAAAGCTTGAAAATTTTCAAAAGTCTTGGGAATTTGATTTGATACTGCATTTCAGGGAAGGAAAATATGGACAACCTGCATACATCTACTTAGCAACTCAATGATGCTTGTGTGTGCCTCCAATCCCCACTTGGACTATTAAGAAATGACTGCCGGTCCCTCTCATTGACACGCATCATGTTAATTATGATGACCGTCCATGTGGTGCCGGTTAATAATAGCACCACTCCATCTTCTCCCGCAGGTGATGTCAAAGGCGACAGATTAACCGAAGGATGGACAGCGAAGCCAACCCGCCTGCCAAGCGTGGTGGTGGTGACGATGGAAAATCTCCCATTTTTGGGGGAAGCCTATGTCCTGCAGTGGACGTTTCACGACTGATAAAGCTTCCGACTGTGCACCATCTTCTTGCCATGTTCTGTGTTTATACACAAGGATCGCAATGTTACATTAAAATTAAAATATAGGCGCATACTGTTCAGGTCACCGCTATTCACCGCTCATCGACAGTTTATGGCATCGTTCAACATCTTCGCCAATTTGCTTACGAAATGTTTCATTAACCAGTTAATAAGAGACGAGGCATCCAGTTCCATTACTAATTATTAAAAGGTAAGGCCAAAGATGGTGGAATGGGCGGAAGCTTTTGTAAGAAGCGGAAGCATGCTTGTCTAGAATTGGAACTGTCAAAGAAACGTTCCGGTTTTCTGGCGACAGATGCCACTGTTAGGGTAACTGCATTAAGCTGACGGTGTGCTTTCCTTGAAGCTGTACTCTGACGAGTATTATATTTTAGTTGAACACACGTTCCACTTCGCCCAGTAGATGGCAGTCTTTGGGTATAAGAAATTGATAATTGAGGTAGTTTGTCCTTTAAATATCAAAAAGTGTAATAAAATAAACTCACAAATTAACTGCAAATCATGATAATAATACAGTTTTAGTCAATTTCGCAAAATTGCGTGATTGACTATCTGAAATCAAAAAAATACAGAAAACTTGTAATAAATCATTTATTTATTTATTTATTCATATAATAATTAGAACGGTAAACCAATTACACTAATTATAAATGTCAACAAGACTCAACCTAACAACAAAATCTTCTTTGATTCGTCAAACTCACAGAAAACCAGGCACACCAACATCATCTTCTTCCATTCATCCGCAAACACGTCGCACTCCGAGTTTTTGTCTAAGAGGATGTTCAAGGCATAGGGAGTGCGTGGCAGCGGTGAGCGAGCCCTGGCTACAGTACGACACGAAGGTACGGAAAAGAGCCTGTGACTTCTTGCTCGGAGGTAATTATCCGGGGCAGATAAACCGAGCAAGCTGTTGTGAAGATCGGGTGCGTCAATTATTCCGCGAAGGATCTTACAAATCGTTGCTAGCTGATCGCAAGCTCTCCTAGTTTTGAGGGAGTTATAACCGAGACATCCTTCATAATCATAATAATAGGTATTATATTTTGTATGGAAAACAAACCGTGACGCTCCCCCTTAAGTCCAAGCCTTTGAGAAATGGTCCGATCATCTAATCGATAACCTAATCAGACGTCGTCACGCCTTCGGCAAGATTTGATATGTAATCAACGGTTTGATATGTGAACGGGACAGGTATTATGTTGAGTCAGCCTCAACACAGAAAGGCCAATGGAGTCGAAGGTTAAAATAAGTTTTCGTCCAAATAAACAGTTTTCTTAAGACTCATAATGGGGCCAATTCGAAGGTGTATTGCTAAATTTAAAAGACACTTAACTTATAATAAGAAACGTCAAACTTGATTTTGACAGCTCTGTGCTATACAAAATCGACTTAGACGTTTCTTGTTTTAAGTTTAGGAATTTTTAAATTAAGAAGATACCGTTTCGAACTGCACGCAATGTCAGCTGTATTATATATTTTTTTTTATTATTAAGAGAAGACGAAAAGCATGCGAGTCACCTGATGGTGATCACCGCCGTCTATGAACGTCAACAACCCCAAAAGAGTTACTGAGCCGTTGCCGACCCTGTTAAAGAAAACAAACTCTTCTCTGAAGGCCTCAATGTCAAATTCGTTTGGAATTAGTTACTTATTGTGGTACCTATGCAGAAAAGTGTGTAAAAATCAACACGGAACGGACTACGAAAGAAAAAAAGAAAAACAAACAAATATACAAGTAAAAATAAAATGAGTGAGTTTAATAAATATTCAAAATATCGCTATAAATGATTATAGTGATATTTTCAATACGGCGACAGTTTCGCTTGTGGCTTTGCTTTGAATCTGGTTGGTGATTAAATGCCTGGAATCGTTTTAGTTGAAAAATGCATATTATCATGCTTCGAAGTTTCTCACAAGCCTTGCATTATTATGAGTTTTATATTGCAAGATATCATAAAAATGCTTGTGTTCTAATTTCCTGTACAAACACGCTCATTGTTTTAAAGACATATCGCGATCATCTCTATGACGTGTGATTGCTTCCCTGACCGATTTTACGCATTCATTCAAACAAGAGTAAGTCACGCGGTATTTTTCCTCGCGTAAATATTTGATTTAAGAATTAAAATCAACAGTAATTTAAATAAATGGGAAAATCTTGGTAAAGAAGATTGATTCAGAATAATGACGCTTTAACACTGAACATCGTCAATTTATACAATTAGATGAAAATAAATTTAAGACGAGATGTAATGGGATCATCTAGTTAATACTCTTGTAGTATAAATTACATCTAAGATACAGACCCCGCGCGAGTTGAGTGCCGTCGGAGTCTGAAGTAAAAGGCGGGTGCAACTCCCCCCGCCCCCCGCATGCCGCACGCCTATTATGCCCAAATTGTCACAATGTCACAGAACTAACAATGTGGGCATGATAGGTGAGGCGTGCGGGCGGCGGGGGAGCTGCACCCGCCTTACTTCAGACCCCGATGGCGCTCAACTCGCTTGCGGACTGTACATAAAATCCTTAGAATGGATAGTTTGCGGGAATCGGACGTACAATTTAAATAACTTTTTGCCAATTTGTCTTCATAAAACAAGCTATACGAACACTTAATTTTTCGAACAATTAAGAACGTCATATATCAACTTAATTAGAAAATTACTGTTATCAATTTTGTATTTTTCTTTTGTGTTTATGAGTTTCAAAAATAATGAAAGACCATTAAAAGTAATCGCTTAATTTCACAAACCTACACATTATAAAGAAATCCGACAACCAGCATGAGAGAACCGGTAGCTTTTCTAAAAATCCGAGTTCAAGTCCCAGCCTTATATCGTATTTGTCTATGTTGGTTGCATATGATACTTAGTTACGAGTAGCATCATCATAATAAAGTTTACTAGCCGTTTCATCAAAAGACGGACTTCACATCTGCGCCTACGCACGTCACCGTAATCACAGCTTTGGTAGCATTTGACCTCAAGTTGAAACGCTAATAAATGTTACCATTAATCTCAGTAATTGGGCTATAAGATCAACAAGGTTGTCTGAACTTTGATTTTTTCTTAGTCGCATCCTCGATATTATTTTTAGTTAATTACTTTTGTAATCAGGTTAGTAAAGCAAATGGATTTGCCACTGAAGTTGATATTTTCCACTAAGTTGTTCAACGAAAAAGTTGCAAGTACTTTGAAGAACACTCATGTAGAAGTACGTGAGTATCGAAACATTGAAAACATTGAAAAGACTTACTGCTGAGTTTCTTGCGGCGTTTCTTCTCAGCAGATGTCACCTTTCGAAGCGCTGGTAGCTTCAGACATGTAAAAGAGCCCATGTGGCCTACTTGCAAAATAAATATTTTCATTTTCATTTTCATTGATATTAATATGTGATAATTGAATTAATGTTTTGATAGTGTATTGTTTTTTGGTTTTATTTTAAACTGTTTATTATTAATTTGTGATGACATATATTCTATTTTATTATTTAATGTTTTGACGATCTCAACTTTGAATTCATATATTTTGACATGAACTGAATATAATGTAATTTAAATGAGCCAAGTACTTTCGTCAATCATTTCCTTTCGGGCGATAATTCGTTAAATGCTTCAGAGAGCTGTATCATGACGCCTCGTGAACGTAAGCTGCGGTTCCGTGGATGGGTTGATCGGTAACCTCAAAATCACGTAGTTTTTTTTTCTAATTCCCGCCCATTCGAAAATTTGCCTAAAATCTGACAAATTTTCGAATGGGCGGGAATTATTGAAATAAAATACAAAAATAAAGAATTATTTTTGCATTATTTAAAATAACAATAGGTAGTTTATTTGTTTGTCTTTGTATAGGTCAACTACTTGATTATATACATATAATTATTGGTAATTAAAATACAGTCATAAAGTTGAAACCTTCCGGGTTGATTGTTTAATGTGATAAACATCTTTGCATCAGAATTATAACAAAATAGGTACCTAATGAACTTGAAACCTTTGTAAGAAATAACATAAATATTAATTTTAAAATGCAATTGTTCTCCTCAGTTTTTTTTAATCACCAAACACAATTTTTCTGCAAAAAAAAACATAAGTTGAAAGGTGTATCAACTTATGTTTTTCTTGCAGAAAAACATCTTTTACATATAATTCACTGGAATTTGGTATGCTTTTATCAAAATAAAGAAACAAAAACCAGGTTAAGCAGTTTTAGTTACTATATCTGTCTCTGTAGCTTCCATTTCTGATTGCAGATCTTTTGTTAAAATTAAATTCAAATAATTAATCCTAACCACCTGATTTACAATGCTAAAATTAAAGTACCCTAATAATGTCCCACAATGTTTATGAAGATCGTTACACTTAGCATACTGTAAGTAAAGCAAATTAATTAATATGTTAATGATAAGATGAAACAACGAAGGAATGCCGACAACATCAAGATTCTAAACAGATCACTTTGAACGCTGTATCCTTATAGCTAAGGGTTAAATTTCAATTCGATTCATTTAAATTAACCTAGACTATTCTGCCTTCGATTGCAATTGAACGCTTATATAAATTTTAACTTTAGGTTAATAGAGGTATGGTTCATTTCTCACTGTTAGCGAGCCATGTGATGTGTAATATCTTCAGTGCCAATACCTTGATTTGTATGTCAGACCAAACTATCGCCGATATAATGCCAATACTTGATGTATCTGTAACATTACATACTTAAGAGGCAAATATCTCATAAGAAGGATATGCCTATCAGTTCAATTTTGTGTAACAAGTCTCATACCTATAAGGTTGTGAAACGCCAGCGCTTCTTAACCACACCCTATAACTGATGTCGTCAAATTCTATTAATTTTGTATATTGCTGTCCTTTTCCTGCACTGCCGTTATCGTCACCTAAAAACTCACCCATAGAGGGCTCACCATAGTCATATGGGGGTTCGAAGTTTGTATAGGAATGATGCGCAGGCCTTGCTGTGGCAGGTTCCACTTGTTCGTAATAGAACTAAACACTAGTGGCTCCGTAAGCTGTAGACCTCGCGACAAACTTAACTTTGCCGTGGAAAACAGATATCCCCATACATCGACATAGGTCGGGTCAGTTAACGAATGCCGCAAAGTTTGTAATTGCAAAAAGCCCCACATCTCCGCCATTTTCAAAAACTTCGAAAAACAGAATCGACAAAAGAAATCTATATAATTATCGAACCGGCTCACACAATTTCACGAGAATCGGTTGAGAACTGCGACCTGTAGACGATAACAAATGGACAAATGGAGAGACAGCCGACGGACATCCGCTGGACATACGAAATAGTTTTTTCCCAAGCTGTAACGGAGACGCTTCGCTTGCTCGGTCGCTAAACTTAAAATGTTATACACTTGTTAACACTGACTAAGCTTTAGCAGAGTGCGCGCCAGCGGCAACAGCATCCTGACCAAGATCGCTGATAGGCTGGATTGCCCTTACATGGGACATTGCATGCAGCTCCATGTAAGGAGCAATAAAACTTATTAATTGTATCTATTTTATTTTTTCATTTTGTGTTTGTAATTGTTTAAAATGTATGTTCAATTTAAATTTTATTTTATTTTATTTGTAATTTTAATCTAAGTGTAACTGTATGTATGTATTTTAAATGAGCTATTGGTTGCTTGAAATAAATGAATTTTAATTTTAATTTTTTTAATTTATTAATACTTGAATTTAACGACTACTTAATTTAAGTAGTAAGTTGTATTCATTTCTGACAAGCCGTGCTTAGAAGTATAGAGTTACTAAATACGGTATTAGCTTCTTTAATGAATTGGTTTCGTTTATTTCTGTCCTTGTATGTTTCTTAATGAAATATGCAGTTGGATCATTAAACATTACAAAATTTGCATTTATTCTGAATCTGAAAGTAAGTTTGTTTATAAGTTGTAACTAAGTTCTGTTTCATTTCTTTTTTTACCAATGGGGTAAAAAATGCATGTGTAATTTTTTAAAGTGTTTTACCGCTGAACTCCGCCTATCTTGTTTGTTGGTTTAGGGTCATTTTTTATTGTGGGGTAGGAAATGGTAGTCAATATAACGAGGGATTGGACGGGTAAAAAAACCGTCATTGTATTTTTATAGAAAGAAAGAAATACATTTATTAACAACTAAAAACATATAAAAGAACGCGCCAGAAAAAGGAATAGTAAATAATAAATACCAAATGACCATGTTCTTGCCAAAACACGAAAGGTGGCACAATGACTCTCTCTCTCTCTCTCTTATGACTCTCCTACACAAAGCATCAGCTCACCCACAATAGATCAATAATGCGGATCAATCAATGAACCATGTCTTGAAATAATAAAACCTATCTATAATCGTGACCAAGAACAATTGAACGTCGGGATTACTCCAGCAGAAACAAATGGAGCTGTTACAATCACTAATGTTTAACATACTGCGCCTCTATTCGGGAACGCTAAGTGATTCTGTAGCGACTCGTAAGCCAGATTTCTCATCCCACTCTGCCGCATGACGCGTAATGCGTAAGAGCGAGATGAGAAATCTGGCTTACGAGTCGCTACAGAATCACTTAGCGTTCCCGAATGAGGCGCCTGATCTATTGATTTTATCGTATCAATAGATCTAGAGCTATCTAGCTTTATGACTGTCAGCTGGCATTTAGCTTGATGAGAGCGTGACATACGGACAAAGAACGTTAAGGCTACTGTGGTCGTTAATATTAACGGATGTGAGCTTATGTTCATAAAACATTAAAGTATATTATGTAATGAAACTGGTTAAAGTTATAATTACGAATCTCTATATACATGAGTGTCTGGTTATTTATAAAACAGTCAGACCTAAACGGGAATGGATTTGGATGAAATAAGTGAAAACAACAGTTCCAGAGAGAATAACGATTGACAAACATGTATATAAGTTTATGTATCTATCGCAATCATGTATGAAAGCGTTCATATTATATGTCAGTATGTGATATACTCCTTCGCACCATCAATCCTATATATAATGTAAGAATTTAGATGCAATTTGACAGAAGTAGGCTACTGATGCGGCAGACAGATTAGATGAATTAGAAAGAATTGGAATAAGAAATATGCATAAAGGTCTTCAGTGCGATTAGTAAAATAACGATCTACTTTTCACATAATATACTTAGTGCCATTGTAAGAACCATTCCAATTTTCAATGATGAGATAATGAAAAGCATTGCATGTGACAAAATTAAATACTTTCGACACTATCGTGGGAAAGCGAATGTCTATGAAGTCACCGGTCGTTGGCAAGGAGTATTTTTAGAGGCTCATTTGGAACTTTATTATCAATGAAGTTGTTGTAACGGTTTGCACCTAAATAATGAATGCAAACGTTCATAAAGGACCTCCAAATTACAAAAATTAAAGTGTCATTATTTTTCTATGTCTCGAAAATATCACATTACAACAGGATATTTTGCATAAATGAATATTATTATAAAAAGAATACCCCCTCCAGCAAATCCGTCTCCGGCATGGTTCCCAAAACACTGGCGGCGTTACCTCTCTGAACAGCCAGGCTGATTCGCTGAGAGAGGTAAGCGCCAGCGTTGGGGTCGGAAGCAGCTTGGATGAGCCGAGTCGACAGGGCCCGCATGAAAGCTTTCGTGTCGCTTGACCAGGGTCCCAAAGTCTCCAATGCAAGCGCCGCAAACTCATAGTCCTTCGCTAATGACGAATATTTGCGGCGCTTTAGGGTTTGGGCCTGGTCAGCTGCTGCGCCGGCTTTTACACGGGTGCTCTGGACGTGGGACGCAGCGAGGGTATCGACGCAAGTTACGTCCCACACCAGAGCCCTTCCCAATCTCCACGGCACCAACGTGGCTCCGTCTGGACGCCTACCATCGTCCCTAACCATGCCCTTGGGTTCCGTTGTCGCGGGCACAGAGGCGGTGGCAAGTGAGCGACGGACCAGGTCATTTATGGTGCCGTGGCGATATAAGCGACCGGCGCTTCTGGTGCACGAAAGACCGTGTCGACCCAGCTCATCCACAGCTTTGCCGCAGACGCAGGTGTGAGGAACACATATCCCGGCTCCAAGCCTAAGACATACCGCTATTCTTAGGCAGCTTGGGTCCAAGACGGTGCCTATGTTCCTCGAAGGGAGAGCACGTAGCCAGTGGCCTGACTCGCTCTCGGAGACAGCGAGAAGTCTGGCACGGTCTGAGTCGTCTGGGCTATCGTTTATAAGGTGAGCATGGACTGCGCTGAGGTGTGGGGTATCCCATAATTTTTGGGTATGTTTGGATGCTGGTAAAGCTACGCCTGGGCACAAAACGCACCAAGCTTCCCTTGCCTCCACCAGGCACGATACCTCAGCGTCAGTCATCTGTGGGCGATTTAAAATGGTACTGACGAGAGGTAAAGAGCCGTAGGTTGAAGACAGGAAAGCCGGCAGCGCTACGCTAGACGAGGAGCGCACACCAAGTCCACCCAATCTTATAGGGAGAACCGCTTGAGACCAAGACCTATTGTCAAAGTGGATGTTAATTACTTTTTCTATTAAATGTTTATTTTGCAAGTAGGCCAGACGAGCTCTTTCACATGTTTGAATCTATTAATAATTTCGAGACCCAAGCAGAAATAACATTTAAAATAAATAATGAATACAAGAAGCAAATTACAATCAATTAAGACCCAACTCACCTGTGGTCAAGACAACATGAAATGACCAAGGTAAACCATTTAGTATATCACAAGATTATAACGTTTTACGCTAATGGCGGACCATCATTATGACTAAGTTACTTAACTATATCATCACGACGCTAGTTCAGAAAGGGAAGTCCTTGAGATCCCGGAAAGAAGTCTTCGATGTTGGTTCATTTCTGATGATTGTCTTAGTCATTGCGTGCAAGAATGACGCAGTCTATTTGACCCGGGGGTTATATTTGACCCGGACTGGCATTAAAAATTGTATCCGTTACCTAGGCTTTCGACGACACGTTTGGCTTAGTTGGTAGTGACTCTGCTTCCGAAGCCAGCGGTCCCGGGTTCGAATCCCGGTAAGGGCAAATATTTGTGTGATGAGCACGAATGTTTGTTCCTGAGTCTTGGATATTTTCTATGTATTTAAGTATTTATTTAACTATATAAGTAGGTATATCGTCGTCTAGTACCCATAACACAAGCCTTTAGAGCTTACTTTGGGGCTAGATTGATATGTGTAAAGATTGTCCCCTGATTTATTATTATTATTATTATTTAGGTTTATTGTCCTGCAGAGATGTACAAGGAAAATGTAAATGAGAAAAAAAAATGCAATTAATTTTTTGTGTTACCTATGTCGATCTGCACTTCTTCGCATTTTTCTGTGGTGGAATACAAGCCTTATGCTAGAAAAAAAAAAGAAAATTTAAAAAAAGGAATATTAGATTTACATGGTTTAAGGTTGGGATCTTTTAGTAAGTAAAGAATTACTTGTGTCAGAAGAACCCGCTCTTCGATAACATTAACAGTAGGTACTAAGTACATTATGTGATGAAGGAGACAATTTGAGTCCTTACTTATTCAAAAGTGTCTGGAACTTGTTAATTCAGTTTATTTTATTTCAAAGCCGCGACAAAAAGAGATAACTTTTAAAATGACTTACAAACGATTCCAAATCTGCAAGTGTAGAGAATCGTCTACTAGTTTGACCTTTACTTTCACTGATAGCTATTACAACAAATCTATTGTAACATTCTTACACATCTCAATGCATAATCAATCTGTTAATAGCGTCTTAACTACTGTACTTACATTAAAAATTGCTACTTACACGATGTTTCAAAATCATTCAGATCATGAGAATGATCGTGGCGTGATACACGGAGCTGCATTGTGTCAGACTGATGTAGAAGGCAAATAAGTTGTAAATTAGTTTGAAGTTGATGATAATAATAAATTGCGTTTAATGCGAAAGATGTTTCAACCGGTATCATTTGATACCTCTCTCTATTCAATTTTAAGGACAAGCTTTACTGCCATATGCACTATAATAATTGCATTTTCATCGGGCGATAGTACTTGTAAAGACAATCAACCGAGCTCAAACACGACAAAATAAGTTGTAAAGTGGAGTTCCTATGACCTTGCAACTGCATCATCAGACCAGCTCCATGGTATCATATTATTACATTGTCACAAAAATTAGAAACAGTTCAATCGGACACCGATAATTGGGTTAAATTTAACTTGCAAGATTTGATTACAGACATACATACGCACAGGTGAAACTTATTACTAGTGGCTCCGTGAGCTGTAGACCTCGCGACAAACTTAACTTTGCCGTTGGACAACTGTATATCCGCTAACTCCTCCTAAACCACGCAACTCATTTAGATGCGGTTTTCACCAATGGACGACCTGGTTCATTAGGAAGGTTTATATGTTCATAGCATTCTAAACAAGTTTTAATATTGTAAAGAAAATCTAATGTCTTTTGAATCAAATCGTCAAAAAATTAAATTTTTTGGCGCTTAACTAGCTGGCACCTGGCTAATCCTTAACAAATATATCAAAATAATATATCATTAAAAAGCCTAGCGAAAAGTCCGCGATGGCAATTGTCTATCTCCTAAGATTGACTCACAGTAACCATTTTTAGGGTTCTGTACCTCAAAAGGAAAAAACGAAACCCTTATAGGATCACTCGTGTGTCTGTCTGTCTGTCTGTCTGTCTGTCTGTCCGTCTGTCCGTCTGTCACAGCCAATTTGCTCCGAAACTACTGGACCGATTGAGTTGTAATTTGGTATTCATATGTAAGTTGGTGACCGCAACACGGACGCATGACATAAATATATGAACTTCAAACATAGAGGCCACTTTTTGGGGGTAAATTAGAAAATTAAAAAGAAAAGGTTTGCCACCTATATCGTGTGACATATCAAATGAAAGGGCTTATTGTGAGGATCTTAAATATATTTTGTTTTAAATTTAAAGTAAAATAGTTTAGAAGTTATTCAGGCAAATAGACGAAAAATGCCCATTCCCCCCCCTTATTTCCGAAACTACTGGGGCTAAAATTTTGAAAAAAATACAGAAATTAGATCTTTACCTAAAGATTACAGGAAAACCTATAAGAAGTCCATGGTATTTAAAGTAACCTGGTAAATTTCAGATAATCATGTACGGAACGGAACCCTCTCCACGCGAGTTTAACTCGCACTTGTCCGGTTTTTTATGTTATAGGTGTCAGTGGCGCAGCCTGCCTACAAGCCGATTCCTGATGGCTTTACCAAGCTAGAAAGCTACGGCTAGCTGTCAGTGAAGGCCATGTTACTCTAAGTTAATATCAGACTCGCACGTACGGTTCCGGCTTCCCTTAGGAAATATTTGACGCTTCGCCACTGATAGTTACCTTAAAAACAAAAGACATCCACTTCCGACATACTATAACTAATAGAAAACTATAATAGCAATCAGTTTTTCGGGTACTGAAATCGTGTCACGCAGTGTTTTTTATCTATTAGGAAAGCAAATTTGCGGCACTTGAGAGTCTGGGCGTGGTCTGCGGAGTTCCCTGGCCGGCGAGCGCAGCCCCGGACGTAGGAATATATCTAAATATTCTGTGAATATTTCAAGCGTTTACCTGTTGCCGTTATCAATATCGAGCAAAAACGAGCAAAAAAAACACGATTGTTATATGTAAGCGTAAGCCCCCTTAATATTTATTTTATTCTGTTTTTTAGTATTTGTTGTTATAGCGGCAACAGAAATACATCACCTGTGAAAATTTCAACTGTCTTACTATCACGGTTCATGAGGTACAGCCTGGAGACAGACGGACAGACGGACAGACGGACAGCGAAGCCTAATAGGGTCCTGTTTTAAACCTTTGGGTACGGAACCCAATAAAGTAAGCAAGTAAGTAAGCAACAGCGTATAATAATTACATATTTGCTGCACTTGCGGTCGAAACGTTTGGCCCGTGGTCGTCAGACACTAAAAAGTTTTTCAGTGAAGTGTCTGACAGGCTAGTCGGCACCTCTGGCGATGCCAGGGCGGGAACATTTTTTGCTCAAAGGGTGAGCCTAGCGGTGCAGCGCGGAAACGCCTCCAGCGTCCTGGGCACTATGCCCCGAGCAGTATTGGAGGGTCTAGATTACTTGTAAATACTTACGTTTTATATGTGATGTTATTTAATTAAATCTGAAGGTTGGGATTAGATGTATTAACTTCAAAAAAAAAAAAATCATCAAAATAAAATAAATATTTAAGGGGGCTCCCATACAACAAACATGATAATTTTTTTGCTTGATCATAATGGTACGGAACCCTTCGTGCGCGAGTCCGACTCGCACTTGGTCGTTTTTAGGGTTCCGTTCCTCAAAAGGAAAAAACGAAACCCTTATAGGATCACTCGTGTGTCTGTCTGTCTGTCTGTCTGTCTGTCTGTCCGTCTGTCACAGCCAATTTGCTCCGAAACTACTGGATGGATTGAGTTGAAATTTGGTATACATATGTAAGTCGGTGACCGCAACACGGACGCGTGACGTAAATATATGAATTTTAAACATGGGGGCCACTTTTGGGGGGTCAATTAGAAAATTTAAAAAAAAAGTTCTGCATCCTATATTGTGTGACATATCAAATGAAATTATCTTATTGTATGGATCTTAAATATATTTTCTTTTGAATTTTAAGTAAAATAGTTTAGAAGTTATTTAGGAAAATAGGCGAAAATTTACCATTCCCCCCCCTTATTTCCGAAACTACTGGGGCTAAAATTTTGAAAAAAATACTGAAAATAGTTTTTTACCTATAGATTACAGGAAAACCTATAAGAAGTCTATGGTATTTAAAGTAACGTAGTAAATTTCAGATAATCATGAACGGAACGGAACCCTCTCCACGCGAGTTTAACTCGCACTTGTCCGGTTTTTTTTAATCCATCCATCGCTATGGGATAGCATCCCTGTTTTTGGCTTAAAAATTACCCAGAAATCCTCAATGCATATACTTTGTTCAAAGAAATAGCGTTGGGTGTCGGGTAATATTGAATCCTAAACTCTGTTCGCCGAGAGTTGAAAAATACAATAATATGATATCGGCTCGAAATAGCGACTGTCACTTACCTATCGCAAACTGTATGACGGGCGTCGCTTATCGCCGCCAGCACTGACTTTCGTAGTACGAGGCACGCAGTTGTTGTAAAGCACGCCGCGCCGGGCGGGCGAGCGCTCGCACGCTGCGGCCAAATTGCCATTCCGTTCTGGAATACGCTTCGAGTGTGACGTTTGGGTGCATTCGTGTGTTGTTTTAGACAAAGCAATTGAACGTTTCATAATTAACGTCTCCGACTCTGATTGTTCCTCCGACTTTGAGATCGTCCGATGATATGCCAGCAATAGGACATACATAGAAGGAGCGCGCAACCAACGCGTCATACAGTTTATTCTACCCACCTGATACTCAAGGTGTATAATGGGAAAAAAATAATTTTTTTTTTTTTGTCTAATTTGTCTTTCATTTCCTCACAAATGTGATGAAAGACATTGTGTGTATCACGGGCAGTAAGGGGATACCAAACTTCTTCTTACCTTAACCTTCTTACGGCCCTAGATGCACAATGTACTATTTTACCTTTGGCACTGAAGCTTAACTGTATGTATCCACTATTGAATAAAGCCCACTTCTACCCTGCCGTTATATTATTATTATCAAGGATTTTTTGAAGTCGGTTAAAATGGGTTTGCGTTTGATCTCAGTCTCACCTGATGATAAGTGACGACGAGGCCGAAGGTGGTACACGCTTACCCAGATGCCTATTCACTCTTGCCTTGAAAACACCAAGGTTATACGATTCCAGGATTACAGACGCAGGGAGAGCGTTCCACTCCTTGGCTGTACGAATAATAAATGACGCAGCAAACTGTTTGTACAGTTTTATATAAACACAACAGTGAAATATAAAGCAAAATAGGTATATACATTGTAAAATTAAGTTGCGAAATTAACACGACGACCCACTAAGTAGGAAGCTTTAACAAATAATTATCCATAAACGTAAAAAAACGTGTTAAACTTAACCTTTTGACGGACAGTAGCAGTGGAATGGTAAATCTGTCGGTATTTGCGGACGTAATGCGCAATTCCTTAACAATTTGTGAGGAAATCTCAGATTGACCCTACATGGATGAGTCCTTTGTCTCACACATAGGATTTAGAATAAGAATAAGGTAGTATTAAATTTATTCAATGCACATACACTAACCACAAGAACAAAAATACAATCGCGTTAAAAAGACCCCTGAAGCCCTAAACTGAACTGGATCGCTATTTCATACCACGACATTGCATTTACCTAGTTAAAATATATGGCGTGGTATGCAAAAGCGACACAGTTCAGTTTAGGATTTAAAGATAATCGCATTTAAAGATCGTGGTAACCGTAGTGGTGGTGGTGCTCAGCCATTTAATTTGTTATTTTTTAGGGTTCCTCAAAAAGAAGAAACGGAACCCTTATAGGATCACTCGTGTGTCTGTCTGTCTGTCTGTCTGTCTGTCTGTCTCTCCGTCTGTCACAGCCAATTTACTCCGAAACGACTGGACCGAATGGGTTGAGATTTGGTACACATATGTAAGTCTGTGGCCATGACACAGACGTGTAACGTAAATAAATATGTTTGTTGCTTCAAAAACATCTTTGATGCTGCCCACTGATGCTATCCCAGCTGGTAAATAGGCTACCTACGTTTTTTGAAAGTTATAGCTGCAATTTATTCTAATTCCCAATTATTTTCACATAACTATTATCATCAATGGGAACAAATGTGAATTATGCTCCAATTTGTTCTCACTGGGAAACTATGGCTTAATAGTAGTTTATGCAACGGTTGCATAATGATAGGCCTTAAAACACTAGTGCGGTTTTATGAAACGAGCTTTTAGCGAGTTTCATAATAAGATCGCACGTGTGTTTTAAGGCCAAATTATGCAGAGTTGCATACATAACTTTATCTACACACATATTATAAATCCTCCATGATGGGTTCAGAAACAATATTTTTTGGCAACAAGTTATTTGTTGCAATCGTGGCTGCATATTTCCGATATCCGGCGCATTTTCACATCACACACACCCCGAGAAGACTACTTACTATTCATATTTTCAACTAAAATGTTAATTACAAATAACTTTTTCTATTCAATTCAACAACAATTCTACTTTCGTTCAGCAAAACAACAACATGGCGGCGTCCTCCGTCAAGACCATTTTTTTTTAAATCATAGACAAACGGATGAAATCTCTATTCTCACGTCACTCGAGATCAAATATTGTGCAGTTTATATTTAAAAAACATACTGAATTGACGTTTCGTATCAATAACTGTTTTAATATCTATGGATACTAGAATAGCGACCCACTTGAGTTTTGACAGCTGTTCCACTTTCAGCTGATTGAAATTTAATCTCATTTCTTTACTAAAAACGATAAAGAAGTCATGTTATTTCTTTATCGCAGCACTGGTTTTTCCTAATTGGTTGTCAAAATGGTGGTCATTTCCTACGGTTTTTGATTAACCAATGGAGGTTTTATGATATGGGTGTAGATAAATATAATTTCGTTATTCCCATCCATAACCTACGTATAAAATACGGATGAAAATAACTTTTTTAAATTATAACTTATAACCATAGACAACATGAACTGTCCATCGATATTTTGATGTACAGTAATAATATTATGTATGCAACGATTTTTTTACCAGTCGGAACTAACAGCAGGAAATAGCTCGCCCGGATTGAAGCTATAAATTGCTAAAAAACTAGCCTCATTATCGAATTTGACCTTTATAACTCACACAATACAGCTTTTTCCTGAACTTATCTCCTATTGGATCACAAAGCAGGATACAATTTACCTTCGTGTTGTGACTATGTCACAGGTAGTCAGTAGATAATTATAATAAAACTGTTATTTCACCGCTCCCTTTCATCTGCGTATTTGTTTACAAATTTTCCTTCAAGAACTGAGCAATTTTGGGTCTTTTTAAACAAGAAACTTTTCACTCCTCGGCCATCCGACTCTGCGTAAAATATTGCTCGCATTAATAAATTATACATATAATTAAGATAAATTGGTTGACAGTGGGTGTGTTCGCAAAATTTATAAGTAAATAAATAAATAAATAAATAAATAAATAAATAAATAAATAATAAATAAAATTTAAAAGTCCCTAAGCTTGAAATAAGAAACGTCAAATTCGATTTTGACAACTTGGTACTATACAAAATTGAGTTTGAAGTTTGATATTTTAAGTTTAGGGAATTTTAAATTTAGGCGAGATCGTTTCAAATTAGACTCAGTCAGTTTATATTCTGAGAGTTCTGTTTTAAACCTCAATCCTGTCAATAAACTGAGGCATAGAAAAATACAATTGTCCGGCGAAATAAAACCCAGTGTGTAGATCTGCCGTCATAAATAGCCAAACAATATAGCATAAATCAGTGGAAAAAAACTGTGTCCTAGTGCAATATGAATGCAATCGCATTACAGTTACTCAGTACACATAGAGTCCACTAATGGGACCAACTGTAACTTTAAATATTGGTTATACTAAAACTGGTTTATTTATTCTACTATTATATTTTATATATTTAACAAAGCAATAAAAATTGAGTATGCTAACAAAAGGTGGATTTATTGGTCAACAAGATACTTATATGCACTGAACTGATATGAAATTATATGAACTTGAATGTATATTGTGTCTGAAAAACTATTTTTGAAAAAGTATTAATTTTTTCCGGCCAAATGAGAAACAGGGTCCAGGATCAAACTCCATCCTATTATAAGAAAGCAAAAAAGTTTCTGAATGTGAAATTACGTTTCCGAAAGTCATTTTCTCAGGGGTTAGATTCTTAGAAAAACATACTCATCGGCATATTGAAACTAGGCTTGAGAAAATAAATCATGATTAATTGAGATGTGAAAAATTCTGCAATTCGTGGTTTAAGTTTATCATACAGACGTTGTGACTGTCACGGAAGTGCAAATAAATTCCATTCCGGTCACTACTTGGCTGAGCCGTCTTTTTGCGTAAATACATAACTAGTTAAAGTGCAAAATACGGATAATAGTTAAATTCCGTTAATCTAGAACATTATAAAAGGTTACAGAGGCGAAGCGTGAGGGTAAGCCGGTGTATAATTTCTCGTTCTAAACATTATATTATTACCCATTAAATTTTGTATTTACATAAAAAATATGTAATATGCAATTTTTATGTTAATACAAGAAGTAATTAATAATAATGATAATGTTTGAGTTAAGAAATTATGCACCGGCTTACCCTCACGCTTCGCCTCTGAAAGGTTAACAGTCATCCAAATGCAATCACGCACTTAAATTTCAAGAAGATCCAATTAAAACGGAACAAAAAAACCTAACCTTAAAACGTAAAAGGAATCGATTGCAAAACTAGATCTTAAAAATGTTACACATTTGCACTCAAGGAAGGGTAAACTTACGGACCTTCAAAGAGTAATGTACCATTGCCGTTTATACGCCAGCGTTCTATGCAGCTTGGGTGGTATATAATCCTTCGGTCGTCTTCACTCATCACAGTCAAACGTCCGCCGCCGTAGAGAACTGATATCAATTTCACATATTTCAAAAATGAAATTGGTGAGTTACTTTTGGTATCGAGATATAATTTAGGGCAAACTGCCCTAATCTAACAAGATCTAGGACTGCATACTAAAGAATAAAAAAAATTGGAGATAAAAAAACCGGGAGTTGGTAGTTTTACGGAATATTATTGTACTATTGACTACCCTGTAACAGCGATTGTTAATTTCTTAGTAATTTCGTTTTGACTCAATCATGTTTTGTAATTATATTTCATGACATATGTTTGTAATCTCTAATTATGTGTAGAAAAAATAAGCACTCGCTATTTTAAATAACGTTAACTTACAATCTTATTGCATGATTTTATTTTATGCAATTCATCTTCAGCAATCATTCTATTGTAGTCTAATTCATTGATAACTATCGAGTAACTGTAAAAGTTTTTGAGCAAACATCAATTTTCAAATGACCCTTGCATATTGACATGTCTTTTTTATTGTACCGTCATCATTAATGACAGTGTGCCCATGCTTAGCACCATCAATTATTTTGTAACGTGACTGACCGATAAAAATCTACCGAAATTTTAACCGGTGCAGTAGACGGGAAATTGAAAAGAAAAAAATCGAAACATAATCACTGATATAACTTTTTGTATCAATGGCACTTGTTTGTCAAGTTAATCATTCTTGACACACTAATTATCCGTACAATTACAGACGCAACCAAATTATATTACAGAGTTTTAAAAATAAACTGGTTATTACCATCGTTGTATCGCATCAAATATTCTACAAGTTTACTCCGCGAAATCAGTCTAAATTAGCTGCCATCGTCGTGTTCAAAATGTAAAGTTACATTATTTTTTCAGTTCGTAGTAGCCGCCATTATCGGAGTCTGCGCCGCTGGGCGTCTAGACAACACCTACCTACCTCCTGGCTCAGGCGGTTCAGGTTTCAGAGGATCTGGATCTGGAGGCTTCGGTGCTGGCGGTGCTGGTGGTTTCGGAGGAGCTGGCCATAGCGCTGGAGGCTTTGGCCAAGGTGGAGCTGGTCATAGCTCTGGAGGGTTTGGACAAGGAGCAGCTGGATTCGGCCGTGGGGCCGGAGCTGGTTTTGGCCATGGTGGAGCTGGTGCTGGTGGTTTTGGCCAGGGCGGAGCTGGTTTTGGCCAAGGCGCTGGCGCCGGTCAAGGTTTCCAGGCTCAGCACGGTGGTAACCTCTACAATGCCCCTAACCAGTACCAAGGCGCCCGCCAGGGAGCCTCTGCTGACGCTAGCGCTCAGATCCTTCGCTCCAACAGCGAAGTCACCGCTGAAGGCTTCGCTTACGACTTTGAAACATCCAACGGAATCCGTGCTGACGCTTCTGGAGTAGCCACCAATGGAGTCCAGTCCCACGGTAGCTTCGGATACAAGGGTGATGATGGCCAGGACTACAGCATCACGTACACCGCTGATGAGAACGGCTACCAGCCCCAGGGTGCTCATCTGCCTACTCCTCCCCCGATCCCGGAGGCCATCTTGAAATCTCTGGAGCAGAACGCCCGTGATGAGGCTGCTGGCATTTCTGATGATGGTGAGTCATTTGCTTTTTATTTTTTTGTTTATGGGAATTCCAATACTAGTTCAAGTTGTCATGGGGGACAAAGTACTTAAATTGTCTTAATGCATTCAAGTTACAAGCTTTTATTCATTGTCTTTAACATCCTGATTACTTTATTTGCTAACCCCACGTTATAAATAATATATATAGAATAACTAGATAAACACTTGTAAAGGACTAAATTCTTCTAATCAACGACAATATAAGCACTTACTTCGGTAATTTACTTGTTTACAATAACTAATTTGCATAAGATATCTAGATCCTAGTTCTATGTAAACCGATTCTAGAATCGAGATAACCTATGTGTAATAACATCTATAATCACCCTAAGTTATTACCATCTTAGGTCAATAGTTCAGACACAACGCAGGGAAATAGTAACTTTAGATAAGCGAGGTAGATCATCAAGCAACACACAATGCCTTCGTGAAATGTCTTTCAAAATAGGACCAAAATTTGAGCTAGTGATCGATATATGATTCAAATATCCTATTTTGACTGATGAAGATCGTTTGAGATTTGTGGCGCCTATCATAAATCGTTACAAAGGTGACAAATAAAAATGCTACTTGACATTTTAGCTGGTGTACCTAAAACACTGTTAGTCAGTAACGTCGATGAACAAATAAATTCATTCCTATTCAGGATTTAAACCGTAAATATAGTTATTTACAAACAACGCATTTTCGCTCAGAGTTTGTAACAAAATAAAAATACCGAAATACTTCCTTGACGCCAACAATACTGCGAATGATCTCTCATAAGTTTTTACTTGCAATTAATATCTCTCAAAAAACCAATAAATTTTGTTACATGTTCTACAAAAAGTTTGCGAAAATGCAACTGATTTTCGAAGCTACAAAAAACCGTTGTGGAGCCAATCAAAGTCAAAACTCATGCAGCTCTAGGCGAAGTTTTTTTATTCGACCTGTCATGACTTATGCTCATCAATCAATTATATAACGTTTTAAACTCACGCTGTAAGATCTTAAAGTTCAATACAGCCCAACGGGGAAATCGTAATTTTGAAATGGTGAACAGGTATTCTATAGTAGGGTATTTCTAAACATGACTAAAAGGAAACTATCGAACGAGAAATAGTATTACTCCTTTACAAAATAGGTACAGTATTTTTTTATGAAAATGCAACATATAAATAAAAAAAACCGTATGTCCATTGTCTATGTTAAAGTCAAAAATTTTTGTTGATTTGGCATACAAACCACATTATAACCTTGATTCGGCTCATGTTCAGTAATTTTGAGCTGACCGCAATCTCATATTTCTAAAATTGCATCACACCATAAAAAACAGCACAAATCCAAGAGTATAAAAATATCAGTGTCATTATAATCATATCGTCTATATACAGGACTAAATTCTAGTAGAAAATGTACTCAAACAATTGTGAATATATTCAACTCTATTGAAAAGGTCGAAGAGCGAAATATTTTTCCAAGGAAAACTTAACAGTTCGCTGCAATTTTGAACATTTTATTTGATATCTACGTAATTATATTTTGGAACCAAATGTCAGTTAGACCTAAACACATACGCAAATAATCTTAATTGACATAAAACTTATCCGATAAAACAAGTATTCCCTGTAACTTTAACAACCACTAAAACCCCGAGACAAAGCACATATTGACAACTACTTGACAATATCAAACATCAAACCCATTGGACAAACACTGAGCCAGACGGCAGGTGTATTTGATCCATCTCCTGAAGTTAATTTGAGAGTTCCGTAGCCGATGAGTAAGACACAGTTGCATCAACGTTTCGTGACTCCACTTGCTTCAGATTTATGTACGTAAGGTGTATGCCACATATCAAAACGGCTGCTTCATTGCAAAGAGTGGTAGGCGGCGGTTGCTAAATTGAAAAAAGCCTGATTTTAAAAGTGTTAAGGACTCGTATCTTGATAAAGTATACGCATCGCACTTTATAAAGTACCTACTATTTTATATCAATAGCTTTCAACGAAAACTTTTTATGATGAAAGAACAGTTAAACGACCTCATCTAATAACAACGTTTTCTTATTTTTCTAAATCATTAAATATATTTTTATGTACTCAAACTAGTTATAATTTAACGCACAATTACAAAATAGTTCCTATATCCACTTTAACTTCTCTAGGATTTTAAGTTGCCCCATCTGTCTCAGGTAAAACGTGAAAACGGTGATTAAGTTCATATCTTACCAACCTGAAGTTGACGTTTAGGAATCTGACGTTTTAATTTAACTTACAGCTATGGTCCGGACACATTGCTGGCGCGGCAGGAGCGCGTCGCGACCGCAACGTGACGCCGTCGGTTGTCTTCTATTGGAATTCGTAAGAGACATCACACGAATCTCGCCGCGCTGCAATCGAAAACTGAGCACGCGCTTAATATGTGTCTCTTTCGACTTCCAATAGAAGACAACAGATGGCATCACGCGGCGGTTGCGCTGCAATGCGGTCGCGCCTGCAATGTAAATGAGTCTTTACAGTAGGATATGCTACGTAAATGACGACTACAATAATTGTGGCTCTATCTTAATTTACTTTGTCGTAACCTATATTCCGAGAGTGTCTCATCTGTCTGTTATACAATCTGTAGCATGGGTCAAGTAATCTAGGCTTGGCCTGCATTGCGGAGGCGTGTGAAAATGGTAGTCTCTCTCATTCGGACCTTGATAAAAGAGATACAGAGATATTTGCATTCATACCCAAATCAGTGGGTCAGATACATAATGTATAACAAGAAGGCGCGCTGCAACTGAAAGTTACCCAATTTTAAAGACGTAAAGTGCTATTTTAAGTGTAGTATTTTAAAATTGTCGGTTCCATTGATTTTCGTTTACTCTTACCATATTTCAAAGTTTCCTTCGTTAAACGACGTCTCTATTATTTATTCAGATTCTTCATCAAGAGGTGAAATATTAATATTTTCCGATTGGTTAGC
Organism: Tortricodes alternella; assembly: GCA_947859335.1. Taxonomy (NCBI): domain Eukaryota; kingdom Metazoa; phylum Arthropoda; class Insecta; order Lepidoptera; family Tortricidae; genus Tortricodes; species Tortricodes alternella. The sequence goes on along the minus strand of OX401984.1, from coordinate 12,693,223 downwards.
CGCAATGTCAAATATTTCTATGAAATAACTATACATTACTTCCTTCCTTTTGTATGTCCAATGTTACAATGCTCTATCTATAATAGTGGTTGGAATCTTAATTATATTTAAAATTTCCGCTTCATTTTGTAGATCATAATAATAGTTCCTTAGAGTATCTTAGTTGAACTTAACTAAAAATATAACCTGGCACTGTGAGCCAAATCTTGTTATTCTTCTGGAATACAATACGGTTCAATTGAAAAAAAATATTTTCGTTGTTGTAAATTTGATTTTGGCGAATATAATTATAGAAAACCACTGATTTTCTGACATTTTGTGCATAGCTTATGGCTTACAAACTATCGCTTGCTAAATATTTTCTCTTCAAGTCTGAATAGATCCTAGTTCGCTTCACACCAAAGTGCGTTTAATCATACAAATTTCATAGCAATACCTAATTTATGAGCTCTAAAATCATTAAGAGGTTCCCAGGCTAGCACAAAACCTTGCTATTACCGGTAATGAAATCGCCGCAATAGCTGAGCAGAGTACTCCTGCGCAAGCTTCCTTTCTACGGGGACGGGTAAATGCTACTTAGAACAGCTGTAGTTTATCTGTTGTGGAAATTAGAAATTGTAGTTGTTCAACTTTAGGAGTCTGATAAAAGGGACAAACTCTAAAATAATATAAGAAAATGGAAATAAAATGATCCGAAGTTATATATACTTCAAAAAAGTTTAAATTCTAACTGCAAAGCATCGTAAATGCTGTTGATGAAGGAATTATAAGATGATTTTGCGAATTAGTCCATCATTTTGCTATTAAGTTTTACATTATGAACATTGCGAATTCTTCATCCTTTTTCATACATCAACATAGCCTAGAACTTTATCTAGAATAGTTTCGTTTTTAACTATTTTCAATGGAGTTGCTCTTTTTAATTGTCGCTATTTTAATTTGAATACATTTAAAATCACGTCAAACAGAACATGATAATCATCTTCATCATCATCTGCCGATATACCCTCCTACTGCTGGGCACAGGACTCTTCTCATTATAAGAGGTTCTGGACAGTAGGACACGCGGATTCAGTGTGAATTGGGAACTTCACAACATAAAAAATAACCTGTATCTATAGCACCTGAACAACACAGGAAGGTGCACGAACTACTAGACCCCAAGTCTGAGAAAGTATCTGACTCCGACGAAAATTTAACCCGAACCAACCCGTCGGCCCAAAATAAAAAAGATCATGGCGCATTTTATATGGGTCAACCCATAACTAGATAAGTCTGGCGTTCCATGTAACATATTATGTAGATTTTGTAAGCAAAGAATTATTTTGTTCGAAAACGTTACAAATGTTAACAATTTGAAACATTTCGCAATACATCCGTTGCTATAAAATTAACGGATCTCGCGTGACAAAATGGTCCCACGGTGGGGCAATGTGAGAATAGAGAACAAAGACATGACACTATGGTCTGAGATCTGTTTTTGCTTGAATATAATCAAATTGGAGTGAGGATGTTTGCACTGAACACTCCAAAAAGTTAAATAGAATAATAATTCTGTAACATTTTAGTTTCACCAAAAGTGACTATGTGGGTTCACAGACCATACGCAAATGCGCGATCTAGAATGCAAATATTGGATTTTGACGGAAACTAAAGAAACTGCTATAATTTTCAAAGACGCAGATAAATATAAAGATAACGCATTGGTCTAGTAAGCAAAATACATTGAAATGTAAGAAAAAATCGATTAATAAAAGCTAATAGAGAGCTTTAACTAAAAACATGTCAAACTAATAAAAGCTCCTCCAAAATATCCATATTATTGGTACTTAATTCATGAAATAAAATAACTAATGCATCGACAATCCCAAAAGCAACGATCTCTCCAAACAATAGTTCCACTGGCATCATCAAATCACTATAACGTGTTTCTTTGTTGCGTTCTCAAGCGCAACCTTGAGCTTTCCGATGATATGCAAGCTGTAGGGCCATTGGAGCAGCGAAAATTATTAAACAATATCTTAACATCTACGTGAAACACAATATTTTAGGTTTCAAATAATTTTTTGTCCACTTTAGGATAATAAGCTACTTTTTTGGCCATCGAAATCAGAGGTAAGTACTTGCGTAGGTTATGAGGTTATGACAGTAACAGAGAGGCCCCACTTGATTAAAATAAGTAAGAAAGAATGGTGAATGTTTAGATCTTTATCATACATACGTTTTGGTAGAAAAAACCAAAGCTAGTAAATACAAAATAATTATCGTTACTTTGAAAACATTTTTCCTTAAATATGCTTGTCGATATTCACTTTAATGGAAAGCAATCCTGATTTTATTAATTATTTGTCACTTGCGACGCTCTGTTCACCGCCATCTTGTGATGTGAATTTGTCCTTTATTTTGATGATATTTCTTTATTTTTGTCATGCAATTCCTTCAATATCCCTTATTACGTCCTATCAATTTGTAAGGATTAAGATGTCATTTTACCTATATTGCTGTGCTATTTTAATGTAATTTCCTAACTCTTCATTATATTTATCTCCACATGAAAAATGCCATTTTTACTAGCCACTAAAACTATAACGAAACTATATCTCAGAAGCTTCGTACAATTACTATTATTTGTTACCAAACCAAATGTTGTAATTGTGCATCCTACACGAATTGAAAGGTCGTACTTCTCTTTTGAGTTTTGCTTCATTTATAAACATCTCATCATTAACCTGACCCTTGTTGAGTACTCGATAATGTTCATCACTTAATTTTTTTAGGCTTTCAAATCTGTAAAAAGATTGTCTAATAATTTAACAAAGCTTAATGCTATTCTTTCACTATTAAGGCCTGGTTAAGGACATCGGAAACAGATGGACACATAAGTTGTGTGATCGTTCATTGTAGAGGTCTTTGAGGAAGACTTTTGCCCAGCAGTGGACGATCCTAGGTCGAAATGATAAATATTATTCTTCAAAGCTATTCTTTCTTTCTCCACAGGTGCGTACCACGGTGAAGGTGCCGGTTCAGGCTCAGGCTACTCTGGTGCTGGCCAATCTTACTCTGGCGCTGGGCAATCCTACTCTGGTGCTGGCCAGCAAGGCCCGTCCAACCAGTACGGTGCTCCCAGCCGCGGCTTCCAACCAGCCAAGTCCAACTTTGGAGCTGCATCTCGCCAGTATTTGGCTCCTAACGCTGCTCCCAATGGATCTGGCAACTTCAACTCGAGGACTGGCTACCAATATTAAGAGAAAAAAGACACTGTTGAAATGCTGAAATAGAATCTTGTTAAAATTGCGTACGATGGACATCATTCGGCCTCGACCAATGTGCCATAGCACAGAAACTATTGATATTCATCATTGGATCGATATTTTTTCGATCCTATGTGCTGCCTTAAATCTAGTTGGTACATTCAAAATTTTCAGCATTTTCAGCGTCATTTTGTAACGGATAAACAATATAGAATAAACATTTAATTTTTCAATGATGATGGTGGCCATGTTTTCGGTATCTTCTTTCACTGCATTTTCGTTGTACTTTGGCGATTCTTATGTTTTATTCACTTTACCAATTTTATCAGTTTTACTAGTCTACCGATTTTTCATGTAAAATGTATATTTGTCTCTTCTCCGTTTTATATCATCATCATTAGAAATAATTAAATAAATGGACAAAGCTGTGAACTGTTGATGTGATTTATAATATAATTATTACTGTTACCATTATTACTAATATTCGCTACTTTCTAATAATATGATCTCATTTTCATGATATTCTTCTATTTCTAAATTTATTTCCTCTTGTATGAAATGAAATAAATATAAACTTATTATTTTACAGGCAAGTAAATGGACAGTAATAGATTTAGGAAAACTTCAAAAAAAGTGTTTATATGTAGATGTAAGGATTGTACATAATAAAAACAATAAATGAAGGTAAAGCCTACGAAGGTAAAGCATTCCGTTGTTTGATTATCGTACACCCTAGTCTTACAATAAAAATACAGTTCATCACCAAGAATTATAGCTAAACCTAACTGAATTAAAGTCAATTACAATGACTTCTTGACACTACATTAACATCATGCTCTTGTTCTAGTTTTAATTTTCACCAAGATCTGCAAACCTATTTACATATAACATTGTACCTTTATCAATTATTTTTTAAATGACCAGCTTCATAACTGACGAAAGTCTTTGAACAGTCAAATGAAATCTGTCACTTCACACCACTCGTGCTTATTTGCTGGAGAGACATACTGTTAATTCAATTTTATCTAAAACCATCCTAATTTCTTAGAATTTTTCAAATCAAGTCTTACCAGTTACAGTGTATGTAGTGTCAACAAAAATAACTAAAGTAATCTTTGTTAAATTAACATTACCATACTAAGCTAGATTTCAAAAATTGATAAATTCCAATTATATTCAGTTTTATTACATTGATTCCTAATTAAGTAAATATAATATACAAAAAGGTAAAGAACTCGGATATCATAATAGTAAATTATTGCACCAAGCAGAAAGTGAGTCATTATTGCGCAGTGTTATTTTGGAGTCCGAACGCAAGTGAGGGCTCTAAAAATACGAGCGTAATAATACATTACTTGATGCGAGGTGCATAATCTGCTTTTCATTCAACTACTGCAAAAAGTTGTTAAAAAAGGTAAAAGTACAGTTAAACCCAACTAGCGACACAAAAAGGATTTTTACACCTCATATGACGCACCCTTAGAATGTTTATATAGCCTATGACACTTGCATGGTCTCCCCAAATCTTAAGATATCCTATTCATAAAAAACGGTCCAGTGGTTCAGAAGCTAAAGTAGAATATCCGAAAATTTTCACAGAAAACTTGTATCTGTTCAATTCATTTTCATATAATGCCAGTTGTTTTTCTAATGTTTCATCAACCTGTACTATCTTATCAGTCAGTACTTTGAGCATAACATTTTAGACGGGGAATTCACAGTTCGATATGGCCGCCGACATGTGGGCGGTCTTGCTAAAAGCAAGTCCTCAGAGTTTTATTGTGCTGAGTATTCATATTCATTTATTCATAATAATAATAACATTATTATTATTATTATTTAAGGCCATAATGATGAAATTAAAGTGTAGTAGGAAGAAAATAATCATGCCATCAGTCTTTGCCATTTGTACTCTTCTGTACTTGTGCAAAAAAGTTTAAATAAATAAATACTTCAAGCAAAATCAAATTCTAAAGCAAGCTCAATAACAGATAATCGTGACACTCTTTTCTTATCGACTACATAACTCACATCACCCTGAGAAATAACCATATACTAGGTACTCATAAAAACTAGGACATATTAAAACTAGATATCGAATGGAATAGTAAAAAGTCAATCGATGATGATGTCCTATTTCGAGGTTACCTATATTAAAACATTCTTCACAGCTGCAGTTATTTTATTTAATGGGCCTAAATCACACTATGAAGATGCTTGGCATAGTATCACTGCAAGATTAACGTAGTGGGTCGATGTGTCATTATACACTTAGATCGATGCCGGCTAGTAAAAAATTGCATCTTCGATTAAGGTATTTGTCTCTGATTAACGCATCATAGTAATCTGAGAATTAGATTTTATTTTTTGTTTCATTTAATTATTTAACGATTTCTGTTTTTCTGTTTACTTTTCATAAATATTTCATTCGCTTTCGTAACTTTATTCATATTAATATTATAAATGCGAAAGACTCCGTCTGTGTCTTTCGTTACGTTTTCATGACTAAATCTCTGAACAAATTTTGATGAAATTTGGTATGGAGATATTTTGAGACCTGGGAAAGGACAAAAATATATTTTTTAAAGAAAATCAGCCCCACAAATTTGAAATAGAGGCTCGAAAATGATTTACGGTAAGTACGTGCTCTATGGGAGCCCGTTGATGTCTTTTTATGTATCTGCGTGATGGACAGCTAAACTGCTAAACCAATTTTGATGAAATTTGGTATGGAGATTGTTTAAACTCTGGGGAAGGCCATAAGCAAATTTTACTTAAAAACAACCAACCCCTAAAATGGTGAAAACGGTGACGAAGTTGCGTGTAAAAGGTAGGCTTTCTATAAAATATGAATCAGTCTATGTACACGTTGAATTCAATTTAAGTGATTTTATTGTTTATATAATAAGTTACCACTCTCACTACGGTCACTCCTTCATTAATAAATATCTTGAATTTATATCCTAGAACGAACCATTTTGTCCTAACCATTCAAAGGCAAATTGCGATCCAGTTCTGAAATAAAGGGCAATTTCTTTAGTACCTACTTGTGCAGAGAAATTTTAATTTGGCATTATTTGCAATGTAATTGTTTCCACCGCTGTCAGTACTTATGAGTTCTGATAAAGTATTGATACCGTCCTGAATTTTTTATTAACCAGTTAGGATATTTTGTAAATCTCCATAAAAGTATCAAAGACTTTTATGGATATTACATTTCCAAGTCAAATACCCAACCGACCCGGCCTTGCACTAGCGTCTCATCTTGCCTCTACATGGATATCTATCCATTTGGTGCATCTGATTTTTTGCTACAATCCTGATTTAGTAACTGACCGATGTTGAGTTTCTTTGGTGCATTCAACATCGAAAAATAGTGCTATTCAATAGCAATAATGATCCTAATGAAACTGATAAGTTTTAACGTTGCGTAAGTATTCCTAATATTACTTATCTTAACATCGCAATTTAAGAACCAAACAAGGATTATGCATATTGATTGAATGAACTAAAATAACATACTATTAGTGATTATATTGTATATATAAAGCAACCTACCACACCACCATCACCACCAATCTGCCCGATTTATCATATCTTGTAATGAGTGTTTTACAAAGACTTATTGAGGCGAAACGCATAAAGTAGTACCTATGTACTACTTTATGCGTTTCATAAAGTAGTACCTATGTACTACTTTATGCGTTTCACCTCAATAAGTCAATATTTATCTTAAGGTATTAAGCACATATTAAATATAGCACCTATATATTCAAGAAAAAAAATCGAATCATAGATGGATAAAATGTTAAACCATAAACTAGTTTGTGGTTGATTTTTCAATCCTTAGTCATTATTCTACAGATAATAGTAAAAGAGTAATTATATACATAAATCTAAACTCGAATTGAATCTGCCATCTGTTGGTTTGATCGTGAATTTGTGGCATACGCGAGATATTTCGCGTAACGTTAATTTCGATGGCTGCGACTAGATGGCGTTATATTTGCAAATTAAGTAGCGCTTAACTTTAGCAGTTGGTTGCGAACTGAATCGCCGCGAGCGCTAGTGAAGAAGTGAAGCTTTTGAAATTATGGATTAATTCGTTAATTCTTATGTTGAAGGCAAACTTCCTTGGCATTTTGTGGAATTCGTTTTCAGCATGTCTAAGTGTGATACTATCTTATAAACTACACAAAAAACCGGTCAAGTGCGAGTCTGACTCGCGCGCCGAGGGTTCCGTACTTACGTATGGAAAGAAACAGTACCTTGTAGGTATGGAACCCTAAAAATAAAGGTAAATTGCGGTTTACGATTTATGACGTATTAAAAAAAACTACTTACTAGATCTCGTTCTAACTAATTTTCGGTGGAAGTTTACATGGTAATGTAGATCATATATTTTTATTAGTTTTATCATTCTGTTATTTTAGAAGTTACAGGGGGGGGGGGGACATTTTACCACTGTGGAAGTGTCTCTCGCGCAAACTAATTAGTTTAGAAAAAATTAATATCACAAACCTCAATATCATTTTTGAAGACCTATCCATAGAAACCCCTAACCTATGGATTTGGTGAAAAATAATAATTGCAATGAAAAATGAAAATTAAAATGAAAATATTTATTTTGCAAGTAGGCCACCTAGGCTCTTTTACATGTCTGAATCTACCAGCGCTTCGAAAGATGACATCTGCTGAGAAGAAACGCCGCAAGAAACTCAGCAGTAAGTTTTTTTTCAACTTTGGCAGTAGTTTTATCTAAAAACTAAAACAAAATGTGCAACATAAAAACCTAATGGGTACAAATTAATTCTAATAAATAACTAATAAGGGAGATGTACAGTCTCCACGTCTGGAAAAGTTAAGTTACTTAGAGATGTATAAAGTCTCTAAGGGTCATAATAATAAAAATAAAAGTTGAAGCAAAAAAACATCTAAATCGATTAATCTAGGTTAAATGGAGGTGTAGAATGAGTTTCTAAGTATGAGGAACCCTCAAACGTTACAGTTTTTTTTTTCCTTTTTCGTGTGAAAATCTTAATGCGGTTCACAGAATACATCTACTTACCAAGTTTCAACAGCACAGTTCTTATAGTTTCTGAAAAAAATAGCCGTGACATAGGGACGGACAGACAGACAGACCGACAGACATGACGAATCCATAAGGGTTCCATTTTTGCTATTTGGCTACGGAACCCTAAAAAGACCGTATCGGCTTTTTGAAAACAGGAAGTTTGTCTAGTTGCGTAAGTAAATTTATGGATTGTGGATTTTTCACAGGGAACCATAAAATGAGCTTTAGGATCCAAGGCTAAAATCACGAAGACACGAGCCGTAGCTTAGGTTGGAGCATTTGAAACCCTACATATTAAGAGATGCCTTAGGCTGGACCAAGAAACTTTGGACGCTTATCATAAAGCATTAAATAATTTGAGTGCACAAATTGAAAGATTTCTGAGCCAAGATATACCTACGTTTTAACATTTAAGTCCTACAATGTGTAGAAGGTTATAGAATGAAGATTTTTGATAACGGCAAAAGCGCTGAATAATTTTGCTTTCTGGAAGTAGCAGAGGAAGCCATCGTCTAGTATTAAGGTCATGTATATAATAACTTGCATAAGTACTAGACGTCTTATGGTATGGTATGACGATGTCATTCTTGAGAATTTACTATTACCACGGGCTTTCAAGAGGTTATGGAGGTCATCACTTAGTTTTAAGGCCTGTACCATTACCATGAGTTTATGCAAACCGTTCTCGTAATAAAAGATCACTCGGTCCCTTTTACTTGTATCAGCAATAAGCAGTATTTCCGATATATTTCGATAACGAAAACGGTTTGCATAAACTCATGGTAATGGTAAAGTTATGTGTTACTTGCGTATTATAATTTTGTTCCTTTCGGCGTCGAAACCCTAGGTCCGTGGGGCCCCAGGGCACTAAGCCTCTTCAAAGATATTGCGAAGAGGCTTATGACATCACGGGAGACTGAAGACCTGGCAGTTTCCTCGCTCAACGAATTAGTTTAGATGTCCAGCGAGATAACGCTACCAGCATCTAAAGCACAATACCGCAGGGCCCATTTTTAGGGTTCCGTACCTAAAAAGGAAAAAGGAGCCCTTATAGGATCACTTCTCTGTCTGGATGTCTCTCTGTCTCTCTGTCTGTGTGTTTCTCAAGAACCTTTTTCTCAAGAACGCGTGGAGCTATCAAGTTGAAATTGATATCAAATACTCAGGTCCGATATCTCCTCGAGCTGTAAAAAAATCGATCTTCTAAGTTACCGCAATCAAAAGATACTGCCGTTTCTGCCACATATTTTGATACTCGCAAGGGAATCAAAACCTATAGGGTCCCGTTGACCTAGAATCATGAAATTCGGCAAGAAGCAATGTCTTATAGCACAAGTAAAAGAAAATGTCCGAAAACTGTAAATTTGTAGTTACATCACAAAAAAATGTTTAATGGAATAACCTTTGCAAGGTGGTACCTATCACACTCGACGGTTGCACGGAGATAGGAGTTTGCGAAAGTAATTTTTTGTCAACTAGATACTGTTTCTTTTTCATAGGTAAGTACGGAACCCTCGGCGCCCGAGTCAGACTCGCACTTGACCGGCTTTTTTAACATGTTATCAACCCGAACAATATTTAGTTTTATATGTTTACTTTTATACCTTGCTCCTCTGCTGCACTGGGAGTGAAGAAATAGCGTAGAATGCGTGCAGATGCTTATCATCCTGGCATGTCGTAAAAGTCGACTAAGGGACGGGTCCTCTCCAACATGGTGGACTATCTGTATGGGCGATGGGCTGATCACCTGTCACCATACGGTTCATCATACCATCTTAGGACTAATTGATCGAACGTGGCCGCAAGTAGTCTTGTGGCTCTGCCCACCCCATTAGGAATTTCGGGCGTGATACTATGTATGTATGTATGTATGTTTACTTTTATTAGGTAACTATTTTAAAATTACTGTTGTTTTACTGTTTATTTTCATACAAAACACATTTTTCCCATTAATCTCCTTAATGTAGAATCAATATTATATATTTTACTTCTTATGACAACATATAGTCCAATTAAATTTGATATTTTATTACTATTAATATTTTTTAAAGTGAGTTTTAAAATTGGTGAATTATTGTTTTGATTTGTAAGTATTGTATTTATTAATGAACTTTAATGTTAGTCCTGAGTCTAGCATGTTAACGCTTTTTGCTACGTGTACTGTAAGTTTAAGTGTATTAAATAAATATAAAATCAAGTATACCGTACAATATATGAAATGACCTTGAGTGCCATAATTTTTAACAAAATATTTCAGCAATATATGTAAGACCTATAAACCTATTCTGACCTACCTAACACACAATGAAAGAAACGACCAAATCAGTGAACAGTTAAATGGATTAATTCAAACCTTTCCGCCGTTTGTATGAAAAGCGTAATTTTACTGTTGGTAAGTCTGTAATCCTAGGCTCGTTCTCAAGTACATGCTTAGTTAATGGCACAGGTATATCTGCAAATTTTCTCGTATTATGGTTTAGCATCACGTTTGAAGGTGACCCGGACCATAAACCCCATTTACGACATAGATAGCTAATTATGCTATCCCGATACCATCAAGTCATGCGTGCGCGCATGTCCTCGCAAAAATAAGTACATGGGTTTTGAATTTAGCTAATCTTTCTAGCCGTATGAGGGTCAGGAAGTCGAAATATTACGACTATACTCGGAATTAGGTAAGTCTACGGTACCTTTGCTGTAATTTTTCTTATAATTCGTCGTTTTTGCGGACGGTTATTGGTCCGCGAAACTGTGTCACATATCGCAGATCTTACGTGTTACCTACTTATTTAAGATTTTTAACCGACTTCAGAATAAAGGAGGAGGTTCTCAATTCGGTTGTATTTTTTTTAATGTTTGTTACTTTAGAACTCCTTCATTTATAAACCGATTTTAAAAATTCGTTTTTTAATTTTTAGGGTATACCTCCAGTTTGGTCCCGTTGTAGTCAAAGTCGAGTTATGATGAGAGGATCTATGAGGAATCGATGGAACTCTTCAAATACTATAGGCAAGCATAGAGCAATTTTAGTATTTTCTGTAATAACTCAAGCAGTTACGTTCCAAAAGCATTATTTGGTGAAGTGGAACCGTTGATGAAGACCATAGATGATCACCGGAACTCCTAAGTGTTGAGTATTTCACGGTTGGCGATTAAATTGCTGTATAAAGTTCTCAAACAACTTATGTCCATGAAAATTCATGTAGAAAATTTGAAGAACCAGTAGAACTCCTCAACGCTTGACATCCTTGCACCGTGGATAGCAACAGTTTGTAAATGGTGATGAGCAACTGGCATTATGCTATTGTTACTTGATGTAGTAAATGTGTGTCGTTAAATCACAGCATAATAAATAAAATGTGAAAATAACAAACTTACTTTTCAACGGCAATTTGAAGTCGGTTTTTTTATTTTATAAATTATATGATTATTATTATTAATTTTATAAGTTATGTATATTGTATTGTATTTTTAAATTGGCAGCCGTTGCGTTTAAATCTATATATATAAAAATGAATTGCTGTTCGTTAGTCTCACTAAAACTCGAGAACGGCTGAACGGATTTATCTTATCTTAGTCTTGAAATGTTCGTGGAGGTCTAGGGAAGGTTTAAAAGTACATAGGTTACTTAAATTATTATTCTTCGCAGACGAAGTCGCGGGCACCAGCTAGTTAATAGATAAAATTACTATGTTTCGTTATATGGATGATTTTATGTTACTTCACAAGCCCACGTCCACACCTCCGAATCAATCAAATGTCTCAATCATCATTACCTTTTATATACAAATGTAGTTCCGTTTAGCGTCGTGTCTGAATCGTTAAGTACGGATCGATTAAAAAATCGTTAATTGATTCTATCGATTAATCGATCCAACACCATGGTGACCCGGAAGATGCGTGAAGTCATTCAGGGTTCGTTTTTATGCAACAGGATTTCGTAGATATTACTTTATATCTAAGAATGATGATGAAAAAACTGTTTGAAATCAATTAGTTTTTATTTTACTTGGTTTGGCCCGTGACTTCGTCCGCGTGGAACTAGTTTATCGCTATATCCTCGATAACTGGATTTTTTGAGATAAAAAGTGGCTAATGGCACTCTCGGGCCCAAAAACTATCTCTATGTAAAAAATGGCGACCATCAGTTTTTTCGTCGCTGCGTGAAAGCACAAACCAACAAACACACCTTCGCGTTTTTATTATTAGTAGAGATAATATTAGTACAGATAACTAAGCCATATTTTTTGCACGTATAAGAGCTATCGCTATACAGACTTATAGAAGAATTAAAAAAGCTTTACAAAGAAAAAACCGGACAAGTGCGAGTTAAACTCGCGTGGAGAAGGTTCCGTTCCGTACATGATTATATGAAACCCATGTTACTTTAAATAGTATAGACTTCTTACAGGTTTTCCTGTAATGTATAGATAAAGAACA